>WOAB01000107.1:0-1200000 GCA_027886185.1 Rheum nobile | reverse complement strand
AGAGTAGAAGAATAATGTGCTGAATTCAAATGGTTCGTTCTCTCTACTCAGACGTCCAAATGAAGTGATTCCAATTTGAGGAGTTAGATCTTGAAGTCTACTGCAAGTCCTCAAAATATGAGCGCAATCCGAGTTGGGAATCAAACGTTATGGCATTTTTACTAAAGTGTCGCAGAAGCTGAAAAGTCACCGCCCCGCGCCAGAAGCCACCGCGACCCGGCGGTGGGTCTCAGATAAAGCTGGCGCCCCGCGTCCAACCACGTGAATTGAAGCAATTAATTAAGAGGACGCCGCGTGGTGATTGCTGGAATTGGAAGGCTGATATTGGGCAGCTGCGTGTGATGGGCCGAAGCTGCAAATAGAGAAGCCGAGATGCTTGCACGAAGATTTGGAGTCAAGAAGCAGCTTCCGTATTTTGTTTCTTTTCTTTTTATTATTTTATTTCGAGATATTATTTTACTTGTAAGATTGGGGTTTGTGATCTTGGGCTTTAGGTTAACTCTATTTAACCTAATTCCCACAGCCTCCAGCCAAAAGGAGATTAGATTTCAGTTTGAAGTTCATTTCTTTTCCACCTTCAGTGTTTCCAACCCATGGAGAGCTAAACACCTTTATTTCGCTAGACAATTGAAGCATTGCAATGGATTGGTTGTGAGATTTCTATTCCTTGTTCTATATCTTATAAGTGTTGGTTTGATTCTCTTGGTTATATTGTCTATTGATTTATGTTGGTTTATCTAGAGTTGCTAACTAGGCTTATCGACATCTATCATAGTGCTAGGATTGCATATAGGGGTTCCGAGTGCATATCTAGTGGCAAACACAATTGTGCGTATAGGGGTTCCGAGCGTACAATTGTGAGTGAGAACCAGTTGCATGTTAAGTAGGGGAGTGAGTACTTGTACGTCTTTCTACTTGCATGTATCTTATATCCTTGTGTGCATTGCTATTGCTTTGTTGGTGGTAATGTACCCCGGTCTGGTACCGCGTGACAGGCGTGATTGGTGTACTTTACCATTGGCATAGTAATAAGTCTATTGACAACTATGAGAATCAGTAGTACTTAAGATCAGGATGGGAACAACTATAAGATTGTGAAAAGAACTTGGATTTAATAGATTTCAGTGATCAACCTATTTCCTTTGCAGTGTGGATATTTGTCTGGTGGAATACTTACACCCATCATTCTTATTATTTCTCTAAAGCTTGCATCTTTGTTACTTTGTTTGATAATCAAAACCCCCCTTCCTTTGTTACTTTACATGCTCATAAACACATGAATTGATCACTTCCTCCCTTTGGATTCGACCCTTGCTTGCCTCTACTACTTGTTTAGGTTTGTTAGGATTTTATTTGTTTAGGTGTCACGACGACAACACCCTATCAAATCTGTTAAATGATTATGATAGAAGAGACTGATGCGGTTGGTAATGAATCATTTTTCAAGAGGATACCTTAAGGAAATAGGAGTAATATCTCATGTGATTCGTTTTGAGGAACATAGGAATAAAGGTGTTGTGACTATGTTTGGAGAATGTTAAGGAATCTTAAAGTTTTAAGTTACAGAATGATTAAAGGAATAGGCTAAATCACTACCGAAAGGATACCAAGTTAGAATTGGCATAAGGGCCAAACCTGATTATGATGAGTAATGGAATTATGGGGATACACTTAAAGGAATTAGGAGATGCGATGCCTCAAGGACCACTAAGATCTGATAATGGATTATAAGGAAGATAAGGTACGTACTGTGAGAGAAGTTATAAATGGAAAAGTTGAAAGAGAAAGGTGTGTTCTCATGCTTAAGGTAAAGCAAGTCTGTTGCAATGATTTTGGAGGGTATTATCATGAGATAATTATGACTTTATGGAGGTAATCACGAGTTGCTACATGTGTAACATATGGAGATAAGACATGTGGGATAATGGTGTGATTGAGGAGACAGATCGATTTCCTAGGAGCAATGTCAATGATGAAGTGATTAAGGATATGAAGTTCAAGTAGTAAGGTTGGTAGTGAGACCGGTTCCTTTCGTTAGCAATGCTAGTTTCGAGGTCAAAATTATTTTTAGGGGGTAGTAATGTAATAATCCTCATGTTAGGGGTAATATGATAGAATGAATGTTTGTGTAAGCAGAGTATAGAATTCCCTTAAGCTGTGAAGGGTGTTAGTTATGGTTAACCTTACGTTAAATATAGGTTGAACCAACTGATGAATTTTAACTTAGAAATGCTTGAACCAATTTACGAAGTGTTAAATGGGTCAAGCATGGTTAAACCTATAAGTTTGGGTAACTTAGGGTGGAGGTCGCTTCTCTGAGCTGTTATCGGCCAAGTTTCACGGTCGAAACTTTTCTTAATGGGGTAGTGATGTAATACCCCTCATTTTTAATAAGGGTAATTGAGTAATTTCTCAAACCCTCGTCAATTATTCGGGACGCGTTAGGCGAAGTTCGGAATTTCTATAACTCGTATAATCTCTGTAATAATTCCCTGAGCCTTTGAATATACATTCGATGTATTTTCGTGGCTTAGAATATTTGTTTGGGTACAAATATTTAATTTCCGCGATTCAAACCCGTGCCAAATCCTTCCCTGGGCAAGCGGACGCGAAAAGGGCATTTCCGCGACCGCGAAAAAATAGCACTCAGCGACGCTGGGAAATAGAGTTTTCTGCGATCGCGGAATAAGGCATGCGTGCCTCGTCGGGTGTGTCACCATCGATCCTCCGATATCCCTTTCTTCGCCGTTGATCTGGTCGGGGGGCTGTTCCTCCTTCGGCTATAAATGGAGGCCGGGATGGAGGGTTTGGCATCCGAATTCAGATCTTCATCCCTCTCTCTCTCTCGTGTTCGTCGTCGCCGGAAGTCGTGGTGTCATCGGAGCTCTCGCCGGAAGTTGTGGTGCTCGTGGGGTGGTGCATTGGAAGCGCGGTGAGGATAGGAGTCGAAGCCCTCTCGCTCGGAGCCCCGTCGTGTCATCGTCGGTGAGTAATTCCGCGATCTGGGTTGCCGGGTTCATGGCCGCGACCGCGGACATGAACAGCCGCGACCGCGGCGATGTACAGACGTCCGCGACCGCGGAATCCAAGCCGCAACCGCAGTTTGCCTTAGCAAACGCGATCGTGGCCTTGGATAAACCGGTCTCGGACGGAACCCTCGTTCTTTCGGTTCCGTTCGTTTTTCCTTAGATTCGTATTATTAATTGTCGAATCTAACCTAGGGTTTCGTTGTGGGTCGTTGTCGTAGGGATCTGTAATCCGATTTCCATTCCCGTTCCGGACCCAGAAACCCGTCGTCGCTCAATCGTTCATCTAGACTAACGCAAGTGGTGGTTCGCTCTTGCTTAATCATTCCATGTTCCATTAATTATCAATTGTTTTTAATTGTTAATTAAATCGGAGTGAACTTGTGTTTTCGTTTGAAAGAGACAACATGAGAGAAAGAGAAATCAAATTCATTGAAAGAGACAACATACCAATTGTATTCCTAAATGCATGCTATCAAATCCCCCAAGCTTGAACCTTGCTTGTCCCAAGCAAGTGCATGACAATGAGTACACAGAATATGCAACAGTTGTTTCTATCCAAAAGACATATGACCAATAACCATGAAAGGCCAAACAAACGACAAATTCCGTCCTAGCATGCTTCTCAATCAATGACAAGAGTACAATCAGTTCCTTCACTCAAGACCTCACCAGAATCGGAAAAAAAAACAAGTCACTCACACTCATGTGTTTAAGCATGTGTTTCACTCAATATCAATTCTCAACTTTGAATGCTACACTACCATAAGCTTGCAACAGTGTTCTTAATCTCCACCACTAAAGACCATGCACACGACAAAAATCATGAGGGCTTTTCCAAGGTTGTAATGGGGCCAAGGTATAACATAGGGCATAGGAGTATTTAGGACACGAGGAGCTAAATCCGGGAAAGAGGATCTTACCAAGACAACACCAAGCGAAAATACCCTTTAATTGAATTTCAACCTTCAAACCCATACAACTTAACCCTTACATATGACATGGTCTCTTTTCTTTTACTCGACTTCTTTTTTCTTTTTCTTTTTGAAAGTCAAAGAAGACACATGGAAAGGAGACACATTACAAATTTATACACATTTCTAACCACCATATATATAACCTCCCCCAAGCTTGGCTAAAATCCACTTTAGCAACAACAATTCAACTATCCTAATCCCCGAATGGGAAGGATGAACTTATAGGCTCGGTATACTTTTGTGGAGTTTCCAAAGAATAGGCAATAAGGCACAATGGGCTTCAAGCAAAGGATACATGAATAGGGTGGCCAAGGATGAAAAGGGTTAATAAAAACAATGCCTCAATCCTATTAATGTCATGCACATAAGTCGTGAGCGTGGCCTCAAAGAAGATATTAATGCAAGTTCTAGAGTTAGCACACAAAGAGAGTTCACACACATGAAGAAAACGAGAGACTTTTGCAAATGTAGTCCAAGGAAGGCCAACAAGCTCGCTAGGACATTTTGTCTAAAGTGTCAGTTCTAAGGTATCTTAGTCAAAGTCCACATGCTCAGGTCATTGTCATAGGTTTGATCAATCATATCATGCTCATAATGCAATTTGTAATATCAACAACCAAGGCATATTAAGAGGATTCATGGTACATGTACTGTTGTGAGAACCCACAAAGGATCAAGCAGGGCAAATATGCAACTAAAAATTCAAATGCAAACAAAAATGCAACTAATCATACAAACTATATGCAATGCAAAATGAAAATACTCCCCTCCCCCAAGCTTAAAACCTACATTGCCCCCAATGTAGAGAGTAAAAGCGTAAGGAAAAGGAAGTACTCACCATGAATCTGATGGATTGCCTCCCACCCAGCGCTTGTTTTAGGTCATTAGCTTGACCTCCCACCACTTTCATGTACTTGGATCGGGAGGGTCGGTGGTACCCTGCTTGATCGGGTCAGGCGTGATAATAGGCTTCAGCCGATGACTTTGCACTTTGAACTTTCCTGAGTTTTTATGCCATAACATGACCGTCCCACCTTTCAGAACTCGAGTCATCCTATATGGTCCTGACCATCTTGTCCCCTTAGGACCTGGAAACATGTTAGATTTTTCATGGGATAACAACACCATATTTCCATTCTTGAGCTCAACCCTTGTCTTGGCCTTCTTCCTTTTCGTTGGTGTTTGCCTTTTCTTCGCACTAGCATTCTCATAAGCATCCAAGTCCAGATTTCCCAAACACTCATCAAGCAAACTAGCTATGTCCGATAAGATCTCCTCTTGCCCATGATCAACCTCAATCTTACAGTAGGTACCTGTGATAGGAGCTGGTGGAGTGTCTTTGTATATCTCAAGAAAGTAGTCCTTGAAATATTTATACTCAAACTTCTCTTCCCCTATTATGAATGAAAGCTTCCCATTCTTGACATCAATATTATCCCCATCAGTGGCTAAAAATGGTCTCCCAAGGATGATGGGAGTTTTATCACTAACCTCCATGTCAAGTATCACAAAATCTCCTGGTATGAAGAACTTTTCCACTTTCACAGGGACATTTTCTATTATCCCAGCAGGATGAGTAACAGACCTATTAGCCATAATGAGACGCATCTTGGATGGAACAGGCTCACCCAATTTCAGTTCCTTATAGATTGACAAAGACATAACATTGACACTAGACCCGAGATCACAAAGACAATTATAAGTGAGATTGCCAAAATATGCAGGGATAAAGAATTCACCGGATCTTGTAGTTTCTTTGGCATCTTCTCAGCGCAGTCCATTGTCAGGGCCACAGTCTCATAGTCCTCTAGCCTTCTCTTCTTGATCAGAATCTCTTTCAGGAACTTAGCATACGCATGCATTTGAGTGAGGACATCTGTGAAAAGTATGTCAACATACAACTTCTTCATCATCTCCTTAAACTTCACAAATTGGTGCTCTAGCTGTATCTGAATCTTTCTCTGAGGAAAAGGAAGAGGTGGCTTGTATGACGGGGGAGCAACATACTTGGGTTCTTCTTCTTGTGGCTTCTCCATAGGCTCCTTTGTCGCTTCTTTTTCTATTGGACTGTTCTCTTCCAACTGTTTTTCTTCACTCAGAGAGACATCCCTGCAATGCTCCCTAGGGTTGACTTCAGGTTGACCAGTAGGCCTAGGAACATTCATAGCAATTTGGGCCAACTGACTCTCCAATTGGTCCATCCTCTTAGGCAAGCTCTCAAAGTTTTCAGCCTTCTTGGATAGGGCTTCCAACTGAGAAGCAATGATCCCTTGATTTTTAGCCATTTCCCTCAACACAGACTGAAGTGCGGAATTATCAAAGGTCTGAGCGGGTGCTTGCGGTCGAGAGAGTCCCGGTTGGAACCCTGGAGGTGGTCTTTGCTGAGCATCATCATTCTTGTAGGAAAAATTAGGATGATTCCTCCAACCGGGATTATAGGTGTTGGAATGTGGATCATTTCTAGGACCCCTGTTGAAGTCGTTCATGTAGTTTACTTCTTCCTCCTGTGGCTCATTTTTAGAAGCAAACACTTGGCAAGATGATATAGTATGATTACCTGCCCCACAGAATTGAAAAACCACATTTGAAACAACCGGAGGTGGACTCTCCTCATTCTTAAGCTTAGCTCTACTCATACTCAACTTCATCTGCTTTATCTCATGAGCCATAGCCTCCATCTTTGCTTGTTGCGCAACCTCATTGTCAACCTCATAAAGACCAGCTGTTCTCTTAGAGCCTGGAGTGGATCGAGCATCATTATAATAGTGGTTATGTTGGGCAATATTCTCAATCTTCTCCCAAGCCACATCAACATGCATATTCATGATTGTGCCTCCAGATGAGGCATCAATGAGCAATCTAGTAGCGTTGTCCACAGCATTGTAAAAGGTGTGCAGCAACACCCACTTATCTTGTCCACGGTGAGGACACAGCAACAAGAGCTCCTTGAATCTCTCCCAACCTTCATACAGAGACTCCCCATCTTTCATCTGAAATGAACTGATCTGATTCCTCATCTCAGCTGTCTTCTTTGGGGGAAAATACTTGGTTAGGAAAGCTTTAGCCAACTCATCCCATGTTGTGATAGTGCCCTGAGGCAGGGCCTTGAACCATGCTTTGGCCCTGTCTCTCAAAGGGAATGAGAAGGCGTGCAAATAAAGTGCGTCATTCGAGACATCATGAATCTTCACCGTATCCATAAGCTCCAGAAAAGTGTTGAGATGTTGGTGAGGATTCTCGGATGGAAGACCTTCAAACTGATTTTGCTGAACCATATTAATCAGAGATGACTTCAGCTCAAAATTCCTGGCCTGAACTGGAGGTCGGACCACACCAGATGTGGGTCCTTGGTGACGTGGCAGCACATAGTCCCCCAATGTCATAGGCGGAGGCACATTCAACAACTGTTGCATCTCCTGTTGCTGATTCAGTAGCTGTTGTTGCAACTCTTGCAGTTGTAGCTGTTGCAGCAACTCCTGCTGTTGCTGTTGCAGTTGTGCCGCCTCATCCATTGCTCGGGCTCTAGTTTCTTCCTGCTCTCCTCTTCTTTTGTGAAAAGCACGCTCGAGTTCAGGATCTGGTTCGTGGAATTCACCAGCGCTCAGGGCTCTTTGCATAGGAGTGAGAACAAAATCTGAAACCAAAGACAAAAGAGACAAAGTCAAAAAACAAAATGAGACCTAATCTATCGGTTGTGTGTAACAACCAATACTAGCAATAGTCCCCGACAACGGCGCCAAAAACTTGATAGGTCCAAATCCTACCCCGCAAGTGTACGGGTTCGGTTGTAGTACCAAGGTATCGAACTCAGGGACTATGTAGTAGTATCAATTGTCAGATCAACTAATAGATTAAGTCGTAAGTAAGAAAGGTTTGTAATTCGGTTTCAATGGTAACAAATGTCAAGTAAAAATGGATTATCAGTTGGGAAGAAGCTTCCAAGGTTAGGATCCCCACAATGGTGTTTCGGTAGATTCTAAACGATATTTGATTAGATTTCAATATGAATGTCATTTGAAGGACCCACTATCTAATGTCAACACTACCTCTTTTCAGACGAATAGTGCACGTACCTAGACTCGATTAGCAGTCACTTTCGCACAAAGCTAATCTCATCAAGGCCCATTAAGTTCCGTAAAGATCAATGACCAAGTAGAAACAACATTCGCTTTCGCACTCCGCGGAATCTACTCATCCAAAAATCAATTCGATAGTCAAGTACCACAAGAGGATTAAGTCACTTTCGCACAAATAATCCTCAAGTTCTATCCTAGGGATCTATCTAGCATCAATCTTCTATTATCATTTTCTCCTTTCGGTCTCAAATTCCAATAGAAATCCCAATTACGAATCAATTAGGTCATTAAGCATCCTAGGATAGAATCAAATCACATTCACATATTCATTCAATCAAATACCACAATCAAATCTACCTAATTCACCATTGGGTTCACCCAACCCTAGAAAAGAAGGTTTAGCTAGACATGAGAGAAAGAGAAATCAAGTTCATTGAAAGAGACAACATACCAATTGTATTCCAAAAGAGATTCAATTATCAAATGATCCAATCTAGCAAAATCTTCAACTAGGGTTTTTTAGATCTAAAAAAAAAGAATATGCAGCTGCTAGGTCTCCCAAATAGAAGTTTTTACAAGTCTTTTATACCCCCTCGAAATAGCAAACGACCCAAGGAACAAAACAAGTCGGAGATAAAACAAGTAGCCCGACTCGGTCCAGAAACTCGGCCGGGTCACGGGCCGAGTTTCAGTCAGCGTCACTAACTCGAGCGACAACTCGGTCGGGTCATGACCGAGTTGTTCTCAGTTCACAACTCTTGGGCTGACTCGAGAGGCAACTCGGTCGGGTCTGGACCGAGTTGTTCTCAGTTAACTTCCTTGGCTGACTCAGGCACAAACTCGGTCGGGTCACGACCGAGTTCTTCCCAGTTGACGTCTTGAGGTGGCTCCTGACTCGGGCCGAAACTCGGTCGGGTCTAGGCCGAGTTTGGCGCAGTTTTCTTCCCAGGTACTTGCCTCGGACCCTCTCCTTGATCGACCTTGGTCCCGTCTCCTTCTCGTCAACCGCACACTTGACGTTGGCGTCATCCCTTCGAGCCCTCTTCATGAACATCTTCGTATTAAGGCCCACATTCTCCAAAAACGCCTCCTAAAGATCCTGAAATGCAACAAACGCAAGAGTAGACTCCGAACACTACAAATCTACTAAAACCAAATAAAACTAAAAGGAAAATGAACGAAACAAACCAAAATAGCAGAAATAAACGTGACCTAAACTAGCCTAAATGCATGCTATCAGGAACTGATTTTATAAATAATGTGATTAAAATGCGATATTATGATAGGTTGTATATATTGCTAGAAACAATGCTATTATACTTGTTAAATACCGTAATAGTTTTATTGTGGATTTAAGCGTAAACTTTAATGCTAGATTAGCACGAGTATTTGTAGGAACGCTAATTCTTTATGAGGATAGTCGTTTCTTTATAATTCCCTTCAGGTCATGACCCACTGCTTCTTATCCATCTGTAAGGTTATGAAGTGTTAAGCACCTCGCTAGTGCCATTTGGATGGACGTAATGTCACCCTGTGTTAAACTTTCGTAGTTACTCGAGATAATATTAAAAGCTTTAACAGTAATATACGTTTTGGAATTAAACAAGATAAGTGTGGTCATGCACATAACTAATATACCCTCGGGCGAGGAGTGTGATACCCCGTAATTTTGTAAGGCTATTTTGGGAATTATGGATTTTTCCCGAACGTCCGTTTGGTACGTCGGATTTAATTCTGAAGGTTTGAGACATTCTGTAATGTGCTCTGTATCTGTAATATTTTTCTCAGTGAAGAATTATACAGTCGAGATGTTTTGGAAGTTCGTACTCATTCGTGTACGACTTTTGTTAACGCGGATTAAGATTGGTACAAGTTTATTGCCCAAGAGTTGTTATCTAATGGGCAATAGTACAAGATTCTTTATCCAAAGGTTTTTGTCCAAGAGCCATTGTCCAAGGGGCAAAAGGGTTTGGATATTGTCCAAGAGGCAAGGAACCCTAATTTCTTCTATAAATAGAGGTGTTGGGTGAGGGTGGAAGAGGGTGCGAAAGACGCGGAAGCGCTCTCAAATTCTCGACTCTAAAAAACGCTCTCAAAGAAAACGCTCTCTCCGGGAAGGCTCGTGGATCGTTGGAGGCTCGTTTGGTGTCGTTTCCGGTGGCCAAGTGAAGCCTTGGAGACCCTCGGACGCCTAGAAGCAAAGGAAGGCGAAAGACGAGCCAAATCGAGCATCGCGGGTAAGATTTCCCCTCGTATTTTCAGTTTCTGTTCAGCGACGGCGATCGCCGCCAGGGAGACGGCGATCGCCGCCAGGGAGACGGCGATCGCCGCCAGGGAGACGGCGATCGCCGCCAGGGAGACGGCGCCCGCCGATAGGAACAGCGCCCGCCGTGGAGAATGGCGCCCGCCGATAGGAACGGCGCCCGTCGATAGGAACGACGCCCGCCGTCTTCCAGAATCTTCTCTTGTGCATACCTCTTGTTGTTATTCCGTGAAAGTGTCGGGTTATGTATCGTCCCTTCGGTTTTTATTCGAGGGACAATGATAGTAAACGGTTATGATCACTCGAACCATTCTGTTTTTTCCCCTTGCTAGTCTATTCAAGTAGACTAACCCACGAAAATTGTTCTCTGCATGTGGCTGGTGTCATCCGTTCGATTCGGCACATCAGATAGAGCGAAGATATGAGGAGACTAGATTGACTATGAAGACGACGGTTGTTTTTGGATGTTTTAATAATTTCTTTTAATCAGGTTGAGATCCTTGGGCAGGTGATCATTACGATCACAACCCTTTTTGTAATATCTTTTAAAAGACTTCCGCTGTACTTTGTTTAAACTCTGTGTTTGGCCTATTCGGGATTGGGTTGTAATCCCGTAACTCATGTTTCATTTGATTGATGTTTTGATTTGAATACTTTGATCATTATGTATCAATTGTATTCCATGAATTGTATTTAAACCGGTAAAGCCTTGGGTGATCTTGGTAAGGAACACTGGGGTCACTGGCGGTAATACCTTTCCAAATGGGTTAAGATTTGGGGGTGTTACAAGGAGTACAACTTGGAAATCCGCCCGGACTTCGGTTAGAGTAAGTCCTCTTTCCAATCTGAATTCGCATTGTGCGGTGAGGTTGGTCGTGGACCCAAATGATCAAGTCGTTTTTAAACGCTTGTATGAAACTATAACGTTCCCAAACAATTGTCATACTTTCCCATAAGACTCAATTCCTTTGGAGTCTTCTTTTTAGAGCATATCTAAATACTAATCATTCCGTGAAAGTTCCGGGTTATATATCGTTCCTTCGGTTATTATTCGAGGGACAATGATAGTAAACGGTTACGATCACTAAAACCATTATGTTTTCACCCTTGCATAGTCTTTCATTAGACTAACCAACTAGGTTTTATTCCTTGCATGGTTGGCTGGTGTCATCGGTCCTATACGGCACATCGGTGGTTGGTTCCCGAAGTCAAAGTAACCAGTTGAAGAAGAAGAGGCTTGTAGACGAAGATTTAAGTGTCAGTGTTTTAAGTTGTTAAATATTACTTTAATATATCTTTATAACCTAGCAATGTTATAGGATGATTCTTAAAAGTCTTTCGCTGTGTAATTTATAAGTCTTCCGCTGAAATTTTACTCTGTTGTAAAAACGCTACTCTCGTTGATGAGAGATCTTTTAATAAAAGAGCTGAGTTTCATATACAAATGTCTTCCACTGTTTAATCTTTCATTTAATATATATACGCATTTAAGTTTAATTGTTCCGATTAAAGACTAGGGTGGCTTTGGACGGTAATGTCTGAGGTCACTGGAATGTGGCGCTACCGACTTAAATCGGGGGTGTTACATAAGGCTCATGTGAAGTTTTTGTCCCACTCAAGGCAGCTTCACTTCCCAAAAGCTTGCATCGACATCAACAAGAGAGTGAGCGATCAAACACATGAGAGTAAACACTTGTGAGGATGTTTTGATTTCACTAACTCTAACTTGTTTCTTGGAGTTTGTTGATCATGTCTCATACAGGAAGTCCATCACATGAAGGAGGGTCCGACACCGTGCCACCCGAGGTGTTCAACATGCTTAAGGCGATGGCGGACAACATTGCCCTCTTGACCAATCGGATGGTGGCATTGGAGACAAGAGCGCCCGAGCCTGTAGCCGTGCCTATGCAAGCTTGTCATATCTTACTTGGTCGTCCATGGCAATATGATAGGAAGGTTATGCATGATGGTTTTACTAACCTCCATTCCTTTACTTTGCATGGTAAAAATGTTGTCCTCAAACCTATGACACCATCTCAGGTTGCGGATGAGTATGAGAAGAAAAGAAATAAGGAAAGGGAAGAGGAAAGAGTGAAGAAGGGAAAGGCTCCACAAAAACAGCCCCCACCCACATCCAAGCCGAGCCAAACCCTTAGCATCCAGCCCACTATCGTCCTCTTAGCTTCCAAGAGAGAGCTTAAGGTTGAGTTCCTAGACCCAGATACCACACTTATGCTATTGTGCAAGGAGCTTAGCTTGTTGAGTGATGATCTTAAGGCTACCCTTCCTCCACGTATTCAGTCCATACTTGAGGAGTTCCATGATGTTTTCCCGGAAGAGATACCACATGGCCTACCCCCTATTCGTGGCATAGAACACCAAATAGATCTCATTCCCGGAGCCACATTGCCAAATAGGCTAGCCTATAGGATGAACCCTAAGGAAACCCATGAAGTCCAAACCCAAGTTAAGGAGTTGTTAGACAAGGGTTATGTGAGAGAGAGTCTTAGTCCTTGTGCCGTGCCCGTGCTTTTAGTGTAACATCCCAGGCCAAGCTACCCCAGCCACCAAGCCGCCCAGCCACCCAACGGTGTCGGTGCCGGTACTGGTGCCGCCTGGTTGTCCAAGGGCATGCAGCCCACACACCCAACCCTTCCCCCATTTAAATGGGTAGGTTGTTGCCCACGGGGATCGAACCCGGGACCTTTAGATACAAGGGCAATGCGTTACCACTTGTATCACCAATTGTGCTGCATCGCAATTGGTGATACAAGTGGTAAGGCATTGCCCTTGTATCTAAAGGTCTCGGGTTCGATCCCCATGGGCAACAACCTACCCATTTAAATGGGGGAAGGGTTGGGTGTGTGGGCTGCATGCCCTTGGACAACCAGGCGGCACCAGTACCGGCGCCGACACCGTTGGGTGGCTGGGCGGCTTGGTGGCTGGGGTAACTTGGCCTGAGATGTTACAAAAAAGTACACTTTTATGTGAGTGCTCAAGCCACGGGCCTAGCCCAACATGAGACACTCCATGAGCCGCAACCCATGTACCCCAACCCATCTCTGGTGGCCTACACCAAATTAATGGTGGCCAGTTCCATCAGGTTGTTGGTGAGAGTCGAACACGCGACCTCTCCACCCTTTATCCACTCCCCACAAGGAGTGAATACCAATTGCGCTGCAGCACAATTGGTAACAAGTGGGCGTTAGGCCACTTGTTAAAGCGGGAGGTCTCGAGTTCGAGTCTCACGAACAACCTCCCCAGTTTGGGAGATGGGTTGGGGTACATGGGCTGCAGCCCATGGGGGATAGAAATGGCTGGGCCAATGCGCTCGGAGGCCCCTATCCAACATAAAAGTGTACTTTTTGTAACATCCCCCATCTCTGGGCCGACCCTTTACAGGGCTGTAGCCCATACACCCCAACCCTTCCTTGGTGGCTCCACCTAATTAATAGGCAGCCATCTCCAAGAGGTTGTTCGTGAGTCTCGAACTCGAGACCTCACGCTTTAACAAGAAGTTTAACGCTCTCTTGTCACCAATTGTGCTGCAGCGCAATTGGTGACAAGAGAGCGTTAAACTTCTTGTTAAAGCGTGAGGTCTCGAGTTCGAGACTCACAAACAACCTCTTGGAGATGGCTGCCTATTAATTAGGTGGAGCCACCAAGGAAGGGTTGGGGTGTATGGGCTGCAGCCCTGTAAAGGGTCGGCCCAGAGATGGGGGATGTTACATTTAGTGCCTAAGAAAGATGACTCATGGAGAATGTGTGTGGATTGTAGAGCCATCAACAACATCACGGTCAAATACCGTCATCCCATCCCTCGCCTAGATGACATGTTAGATGAGTTATATGGCGCCACAATCTTTTCCAAGATAGACCTTAAGAGTGGCTACCATCAAATTAGGATGAAGGAAGGGGATGAGTGGAAAACCGCTTTTAAGACTAAGTTTGGTCTTTATGAATGGTTGGTCATGCCTTTTGGGCTAACTAATGCCCCTAGTACTTTCATGCGCTTGATGAACCATGTGCTTAGACATTATATAGGGAAGTTTGTTGTTGTGTATTTTGATGACATACTTGTAACACCCCCAAATCATAACCCATTTGGAAAGGTATTACCGCCAGTGACCTCAGTGTTCCTTACCGAGATCACTCAAGGCTTTACCGTTTAAATACAAATCATGAAATACAATGATACAAAATGATAACCTTATTCATATAAAACATGAGTCCCGAGATTACATCCCAATCCCGAATAGGACAAACACAGAGTTTAAATAAATTACAGCGGAAGTCTTAAACAAAGTACAACGGAAGTCTTATAAAATATATAACAGAGTAAATAAGTTACAGCGGAAGTCTTTTAAATATATTACAAACAAGGATCTTGACCACAATGGTCATCTCCGAAGGATCTCAACCTGATTAAAAGAAATTATTAAAAACATCGAAAAACCACCGTCGACTCCATAGTCCTTCTAGTCTTCTCATCTACACTCTATCTGATGTGCCGAATCGAACGGATGACACCAGCCCACATGCGGAGAACAATGTTCGTGGGTTAGTCTAATGAAAGACTATGCAAGGGTACAAAGCAGAATGGTCCGAGTGATCATAATCGTTTACTATCACTGTCCCTCGAGTAATAACCGAATGAACGATACATAACCCGACACTTTCACGGAATAACAACAAGAGGTATGTACAAGAGGAGATTCTGGAAGAATTAATCTTCACAGAAATCGACCCGAAAGAAGACTCCAAAGGAATTGAGTCTTAAGGAATTATGACAAATCTGGAACGTTTAAAGAATTACACATCAGTGATTGAAAAACTGACTTAGATGTTTCGGTTCACGACCAACCTCATCGCTTACAGCGAATCCAGATTGGAAAGAGAACGTACTCTGATCAAAAGTCGAGACGAGCTTTCCTAGCTGCACTATTTACTTAGCTGCACTACTCGCCAAAGGTTTATTAATTATGTGCACTCGGGCACATATCTTATTTAATTATAAAACACACATCACTGAAATATATTAATATTATTAAGCGCGACAACAAAGTTTAAATCTCAGGGTGACCATTATGTCGACCCAAATTAAAACAACACACAAACACACACACACACGAGGCTTAATATTATTCCGAGAACAACGGAAGTTATTAATACACAGGGTGACCTTACGTTCACCCAGATTACACTTCCACAGTGCTTACACTTTAATTTACAGGATGACAATTACGTCCACCCCAATTGCACTAGCTAGGTGTTTAATACACATGGTGACAATTATGTTCACCCAATTGCGCTAGCAAGGCGCTTAAACACTTCAGATCCTTAAAGGTGGATAGGAAGCATAGGTCATGACCCTTAAATTATTATTCGGAAATTATCCCGAGGAATATTACGATTTAAAGAAACGACAAATCCTTACTTGGATTAGCGTTCCTACGAACATTAAGTTATAAAGAAACGACTAATCCTTACTTGGATTAGCGTTCCTACGAACACTCGTGCTAACTAAACAGTCGAACACATCAATTATTCACATTAAAGCCATCCAAGCAAACGACTTAAACATAGAGATAATAGAAACGACTAATCCTTACTTGGATTAGTTTTCCTATTAACCCACATGCTATTCTAGCATTAAGATTAAATTCACAACAATACCATCACGGTAATTATCACATATAATTGCGTTGTTCTAACAGATATACAACCTATGATAATGTCATTATTACATTTTCCAAAACAGTTTATAAAACCATTTCCAGATAAACACAGTAATCATTCCAAATTAATTACTCAGATAAACAACTGATAATTAATGTAAATATGGAACGATGAGCAAGAGCGAACCGCCACTTGCCTTAATCCACAGAGTTTGACCGAAGCCTAACGACGACGGGATTCCGGGCTCGACACAAGAACAGATCTGGCACACAGATTCCTTCGGATCAACCCATAAAGAAACCCTAAGTTAGATTCGACATAAACGAGTACGAATCTAAGGAAAGATGAAAGAAATCGAAAGGAACGACGTCCGAAAGACGACCACCAAAGCCGAGGCCTAACTAGGCCATCAGCCTTCTGGCGGCGGTCGCCGGTGGCCTTACGGAGGGCGGCGTGTGTTCATGGCGGCGGTCGCCGTCGTCATCACGACGGGAAGAATTTTGAGGATTGAGCTTCTGATTTGTGCTCCAATCCGATCCCCAAGTGCTCCAATTTATAGCCAAGGATCAGGGAACACAATGATGGCTACAAACGCGACGTGGAGGGGCTATTTCGGCGTCGTCAGACGCTCGACGACGACCACAGGGCTACGCCCCCAGCTAGCTCACGGCGGGCGCCGCGCCTCCACAGGTCGCCGCTTTGCAAATACAACGGCGGCGGGCTAATGGAGGCGGTCGCCGCATTGTACGGCGGTCGCCGTTTCCTAGCCCTGGTGCCCAGCTAGAAGACGAGGGAACGGCTGCCTTGAGCCACTAACGGCGGTCGCCGCCGTACTTACAGCGGGCGCCGCCAGGTCATCCTCCTCCGATTGGATTTTGGATGACGTCGGCTTAACCCGGGATAAAAATAATCGTACACGAACGAGTATTAAGATCCAAAGTACGTCGTCTGTATTTTATTTCACTGAGAAAAATATTACAGAGATTGAGCACTTTACAGAATGTCTCAAACTCTCTGAATTAAATCCGACGTACAAAACGGGTGTTCGGGAAAATTCCCAAAATAACCTTATAGAAATACAGGGTATCACATCACCTCCCCCTTAAAAGAAGTTTCGACCCCGAAACTTGCATTAAGCCAATGAGGGTCCTGCCTCAAAACTAATCTGGATCTAATATCCTTATTCACTTCATCCTTGAAATGGATCACAAGAGATATTACTCTTAATTCCTTAGGATATCATTCTGAAAATGATTCGCTCGCGTCAATGCTTATAACACAAACTCACTTATGAGAGATAGCTCTTAGTCTCTCCGAACATAACTCCACAAGTTCATCCTTTATATCTTAAGAAATCTCGGAAGAACTCAGTGTATGGGATACCGCTTACCACTTTATTCCTTAGATGTATATAGACAATTCTCTTTACTGAATCTTTAATACATCTAGATCATTAACATATCCTGGTCTTCAACGGAAACCTTTCTTCTTAACACAACAACTCTTACAACTTAATCTTCCTCAAAGAGTTACACTCAGCCTTATAGATGACATACTCTATGTATGAAGAAGAATCTTAGGAATGGATTTAGATTTAAACAGCAGTAGAGTCGACCATGTGATTAATCATATAGGGGACGAACATCTAGGTTGCCCACAATACTCCACCACCATAAGTCCGACAGTCTTTATCCTTACTTGGCATAAGCTGTTCTCGACACTTACGAGGTTTCGTATGAACAACTAATTTGTAACGATAACGCATTCTGAAATTTCCAAAACAAGGAAACACTTCATTATCATTCAAACCTTACATTACTGACAAAAGTTGAACAACCAGATCACGATACCTCAGAGATTATCGACACACGTCGCTACTCCTTAATCTTAAAGAAAGACTTAACACAAGTATAACTTAATGGATCAGGGTTCTTCTCCGTTGGCTTGGCTCATTACAAAGAGTCTTTGCCCTTGGCCTGAAGACCCCATAGGCGCTTTGCCTTTATTACGAGCCATAGACTGCTCAGGAGCAGATACCTCTGGCCTTGGGTTCTGTCTACCGCCAACATTTGACGCCTGATAAGACTGCATTGGTCCTTGACCCTTCAGTCTGCAGTATGCTTTTATGTGGCCTTCTCTCCCACAATTATGACATACTCTCTTGTCCTTTTGGCAATTAAAATTTGTATGCCCAACTTCACCACGGTTGTGGCACTGAATTACTCCGCTGCTCCAACCTGAGCCTCTGGCAGAGTCAGACTGAGTTGTCTCGGTCTTATCACGACCAGACTTCTCAAACTTGGTAGGTGATGTCGGTCGTTTGAATGAACCAACCTGGCGATCCTGTTGCCCACCCTTTCCCTTAACTTGCTTCTCCCGCTTATGGGCAGACTCCTCCAATGTGACCTCTGTCTTGTAGGCTGCGTCCACATATTGTTCTAACGTAGAACATCTGTGATGCAACATTAGAGGCTTGATTTCTGGATTCATCCATCCATGGAAGTACCAGATCTTTTGTTCTTCGCTTGACACCTCAAGTCCAGCGTATTGCAACAAGTGATTAAACTTAGCTGCGAGCTCAGTCACCTTTAACCCATCAGTCTTTGGGTATAGAAATTCCTTATGCTTCTCCTCCCTCATAGCACGGGAAAAGAAACGGTCAGTCATCTTTGTTTTGAACATGCTCCAATTCAGCTCGGGATGATCAGTCAGACCAGTGCTCTCCCACCATTCGCTAGCCACATCCTTGAGTTGAAGGGAGGCGATGTGCACATTCTCAGCCTCAGTGCAAGTAATGTTCCGGAGCAACCGTTCTATATGCGAGAACCAATATGTCACCCTGACTGGTTCTCCAATACTGTCGTAGATGTCAGGCCTCATTGAACTCACGGCTTTTAACGCTTGACCGTAAGTTCCTCTGTTTCTGACAACATTGATCTGAGGTACTTGCTCCACTGACTCCTCAACTTCAGGAATAGCCTAAGGAACTAGACCACCTTGTGCTTGTGGTACGACTGGTCGCATAACATCTGCGATTGCTTGCATGACAATTCCTCGAATTGCCTCAACTGCTGCAACATCAAACATTATCGGTGCGTTGGGCTGATCTTGGTCATTGCCTCTTGGATTATTGTTGAAGACAGACTCACGCTCTCCTGTTGGGTCTGCAGTATTCCTCGTATTTGGTCTGGGGTCATTACTCGGCCCAGCACCAGCACGGATAACGTTCCTTGTGTTCACCATCTGTTTACCGATCAAATTCCAAGGAATTTATCACATTAGTATCATTCTGATATACTTATTGTAATAAAATCAACTTAGAATAGATCAACTTGGTAATTTCTATTGATGAACTCAAACCGAGTTACTAGGTTCTACAACCTTAACTCAAAACGAGGGAACTGGGAATTCAAGCCTTATTGGGTATGGCGAAACCACCTTGGCTTCTCACGGGTTCCTCTGAAGAGAACAGAATGCACCCATATCTTACGGGGCAACGGGGAAGGAATTAGTCTTTCTAGATATAGAAGCAAGCTTACTATATCAGACTATATAGAAGACATGACTTTGAACAGTGTTTTCAAATTCTTTTTCACTTTGAAAATTCAGTGTCCTTTGAAAACACTTTTCAATTAAAACGAGTAAATGGGTTTCAAATACCCAACCCGTTTTAAAAACTTTGGCTCTGATACCACAACTGTAACACCCCCAAATCTTAACCCATTTGGAAAGGTATTACCGCCATTGACCTCAGTGTTCCTTACCGAGATTACCCAAGGCTTTACCGTTTAAATACAAATCATGAAATACAATGATACAAAATGATAACCTTATTCATATAAAACATGAGTCCCGGGATTACATCCCAATCCCGAATAGGACAAACACAGAGTTTAAATAAATTATAGTGGAAGTCTTAAACAAAGTACAGCGGAAGTCTTATAAAATATATAACATAGTAAATAAGTTACAGCGGAAGTCTTTTAAATATATTACAAACAAGGATTTTGACCACAATGGTCATCTCCCAAGGATCTCAACCTGATTAAAAGAAATTATTAAAAACATCGAAAAACCACCGTCGACTCCATAGTCCTTCTAGTCTTCTCATCTACACTCTATCTGATGTGCCGAATCGAACGGATGACACCAGCCCACATGCGGAGAACAATGTTCGTGGGTTAGTCTAATGAAAGACTATGCAAGGGTATAAAGCATAATGGTCCGAGTGATCGTAACCGTTTACTATCATTGTCCCTCGAGTAATAACCGAAGGAACGATACATAACCCGACACTTTCACGGAATAACAACAAGAGGTATGCACAAGAGAAGATTCTGGAAGACTTAATCTTCACAGAAATCGACCCGAAAGAAGACTCCAAATGAATTGAGTCTTAAGGAATTATGACAAATCTGGAACGTTTAAAGAATTACACATCAGTGATTGAAAAACTGACTTAGATGTTTCAGTTCACGACCAACCTCATCGCTTACAGTGAATCCAGATTGGAAAGAGAACGTACTCTGATCAAAAGTCGAGACGAGCTTTCCTAGCTGCACTATTTACTTAGTTGCACTACTCGCCAAAGGTTTATTAATTATGTGCACTCGGGCACATATCTTATTTAATTATAAAACACACATCACTAAAATATATTAATATTATTAAGCGCGGCAACAAAGTTTAAATCTCAGGGTGACCATTATGTCGACCCAAATTAAAACAACACACAAACACACACACACGCACACACGAGGCTTAATATTATTCTGAGAACAACGGAAGTTATTAATACACAGGGTGACCTTACGTTCACCCATATTACACTACCACAGTGCTTACACTTTAATTTACAGGGTGACAATTATGTCCACCCCAATTGTACTAGCTAGGTGCTTAATACACATGGTGACAATTATGTTCACCCAATTGCGCTAGCAAGGCGCTTAAACACTTTAGATCCTTAAAGGTGGATAGGAAGCATAGGTCATGACCCTTAAATTATTATTCGGAAATTATCCCGAGGAATATTACGATTTAAAGAAACGACAAATCCTTACTTGGATTAGCGTTCCTACGAACATTAAGTTATAAAGAAACGACTAATCCTTACTTGGATTAGCGTTCCTACGAACACTCGTGCTAACTAAACAGTCGAACACATCAATTATTCACATTAAAGCCATCCAGGCAAATGACTTAAACATAGAGATAATAGAAACGACTAATCCTTACTTGGATTAGTTTTCCTATTTACCCACATGCTATTCTAGCATTAAGATTAAATTCACAACAATACCATCACGGTAATTATCACATATAATTGCGTTGTTCTAACAGATATACAACCTATGATAATGTCATTATTACATTTTCCAAAACAGTTTATAAAACCATTTCCAGATAAACACAGTAATCATTTCAAATTAATTACTCAGATAAACAACTGATAATTAATGTAAATATGGAACGATGAGCAAGAGCGAACCGCCACTTGCCTTAATCCGTAGAGTTTGACCGAAGCCTAACGACGACGGGATTCCGGGCTCGACACAAGAACAGATCTGGCACACAGATTCCTTCGAATCGACCCATAAAGAAACCCTAAGTTAGATTCGACATAAACGAGTACGAATCTAAGGAAAGACGAAAGAAATCGAAAGGAATGACGTCCGAAAGACGACCACCGAAGCCGAGGCCTAACTAGGCCATCAGCCTTCTGGCGGCGGTCGCCGGCGGCCTTACGGAGGGCGCCGTGTGTTCATGGCGGCGGTCGCCGTCTTCATCACGGCGGGTGCCGCTATGAACATCGGAAAATTTAACGAGACCAGAAAACTCACCGACGGCGAGCGATTTGGTCCTCTTTCTCCTTGCTTTGGATTCTAAGCTCCAATGTGCCTCCAAAGTTCCACTTGGCCACTGGAAACAACACCAAACAACACCTCGGCGATCGCTTCGACAATTCCGGCGAGGCACCCAAACTCCGGCGAGAAGAATTTTGAGGATTGAGCTTCTGATTTGTGCTCCAATCCGATCCCCAAGTGCTCCAATTTATAGCCAAGGATCAGGGAACACAATGATGGCTACAAACGCGACGTGGAGGGGCTATTTCGGCATCGTCAGACGCTCGCCGACGAACACAGGGCTACGCCCCTAGCTAGCTCACGGCGGGCGCCGCGCCTCCACAGGTCGCCGCTTTGCAAATACAACGACGGCGGGCTAATAGAGGCGGTCGCCGCACTGTACGGCGGTCGCCATTTCCTAGCCCTGGTGCCCAGCTAGAAGACGAGGGAACGGCTGCCTTGAGCCACTAACGACGGTCGCCGCCGTACTTACGGCGGGCGCCGCCAGGTCATCCTCCTCCGATTGGCTTTTGGATGACGTCGGCTTAACCCGGGATAAAAATAATCGTACACGAACGAGTATTAAGATCCAAAGTACGTCGTCTGTACTTTATTTCACTGAGAAAAATATTACAGAGATTGAGCACATTACAGAATGTCTCAAACTCTCTGAATTAAATCTGACGTACAAAATGGGTGTTCGGGAAAATTCCCAAAATTCCCAAAATAACCATACAGAAATACGGGGTATCACAATACTTGTATACAATCGCTCCCTAAAAGACCATGAAGCTCATTTAAGGGAAGTTCTCTCTACCCTTCGTGTAGAGCACTTGTATGCTAATCTTAAGAAATGTGAGTTGTGCACTAATAGTGTTACTTTTCTTGGCTTTGTAGTGAACTCACAAGGATTGCAAATGGATGAGCATAAGATCCAAGCCATTTAAGAGTGGCCAACATCCACCTCCATTGGCCAAGTGAGGAGCTTCCATGGATTAGCTAGCTTCTACCGACGGTTTGTCAAGGATTTCAGCACCATCGCAACCCCCTTGACCGAGATCACCAAGAAGCATAGTCCATTCAAATGGGGAGACCCCCAAGAAAGAGCATTCAACACCTTGAAGGAGAAGCTGACCCGAGCACCATTGCTAGCTCTCCCGGACTTCAACCGTCCCTTTGAAGTGGAGTGTGATGCTTCGGGCATAGGCATAGGAGGAGTTCTCATGCAAGAAGGTAAACATATTGCCCACTTCTCTGAAAAATTGAAAGGTGCATGTCTTAATTACTCGACGTATGATAAAGAGTTGTATGCTTTGTTTCGAGTGCTTAAGACTTGGCAACACTACCTATGGCCTAGAGAATTGGTTTTACAAACTGATCATGAGTCTTTGAAGCATTTTAAGAGTCAAGATAAATTGGATATGCGCCATGGTAGATGGATGGAATTCATTGAAACATTTCCTTATGTGATTAAGTTCAAGAAGGGAAAAGATAATGTTGTTGCTGATGCCCTTTCTAGGAGACATGTTTTGTTGACCACATTAGACTCTAGAGTGCTAGGATTTGCATACATAAACGAGTTATATGTGGATGATGCTGATTTTTGTGATGTTTATAAGCAATGTGTGCTAAAAGGTTCATTAGATAAGTATTACTTGTTTGATGGATTCTTGTTCAAAGTTGATAAAGTGTGCATACCTCGTTGTTCCCTTTGGTTATTACTTGTTGAAGAAGCCCATAGGGGTGGATTAATGGGTCATTTTGGGAGGGACAAAACATATCACATGCTGCATACTCATTTCTTTTGGCCACATATGCTTAGAGATGTTGAGCACCTAGTTAAGAGATGTTTGGATTGTTTGAAAGCCAAGTCTAAATTGAAGCCACATGGATTGTATAGCCCTTTGCCTATTCCTACATCCCCTTGGAAGGACATATCAATGGATTTTATTGTAGGATTGCCTATGACTAAGAAGGGGAGAGATTCGATCTTTGTGGTAGTTGATCGTTTCTCTAAGATGGTGCATTTCATAGCTTGCCATAAGACCGATGATGCACCCAATGTAGCTAGCCTATTCTTTAGGGAAATAGTAAGGTTGCATGGTGTACCTAGGACTATAGTAAGTGACCGAGATGTCAAGTTCCTTAGCTCATTTTGGAAGACACTTTGGAGCAAGCTAGGAACTAGGTTATTGTTCTCTACCTCTAGTCATCCCCAAACCGATGGTCAAACGGAGGTGACTAATAGAACCTTAACCACAATTCTTAGAGCCATTATTAGGAAGAATCTTAAGGCTTGGGAGGAAGCTTTGCCACATGTAGAGTTTGCTTATAATAGGACAGTCCATTCCTCTACACAATTGACTCCCTTTGAATGTGTTTATGGTGTGAATCCTTTAATCCCACTTGATCTTACTCCCTTCCCCATGAAGGAGCGAGAAAGCTTTGAATCAGGTAAGCATTTGGATTTCATCAAGGAGCTGCATGAGCGCATAAGGAACAAGCTTCATGCCAAGGCGGAGCACAACGCAACCAAGGCCAACAAGGGGCGTCGCCACTTGGTGTTTCAACCCGGAGATCTTGTGTGGGTACATTTGAGGAAGGAGCATTTTCCCGAGAAGCGCAAATCCAAGCTTTCACCAAGAGGAGATGGACCTTTCAAAGTGCTACACCGTGTTGGAGACAATGCATATGTCTTGGAGATACCGGATGATTATGGAGTTAGCCCCACATTCAATGTAGCCGACCTCACGCCATATCTCTCCATGGATGAAGAAGGTGATTCGGGGTCGAATCCTTTACAAGAAGGGGAGAATGATGAGGGATCATCTGAGGCTTCACCTAAGATACACACAAGCAGAGATGGTCCACTCACAAGAGCTCAAGTCAAGCGCATGCAAGAGGAGCTAGAGAACTTGGCAAGCCTTCATGTCTCAAGGGAACCCGCCTAGTTGAGGACTTTGCCGAGCCATTACTAAGGACCTTGGTTACCTTCTCAAACCAATCCATCATTGCTTGAGTGTGACTGTATTCTCCAGCCAAGAAGCCATTTTTATTCACTTCATTTAAGTGTGTTTTGGACACTTTATTGGGCTTGTTTTAGGACTACTTTTTGGATGCCTTACTTAGGCCTTTTTGAGCTTGTTTTGGGCTGGCTCCCCTAGGAGTATTTAAGGCCAAGTTTTTGTATTTTGAGGACACTTTTCATATTTCAAAGAATGCAGAAATTCGCTTTCCATACATGGAAATGAGAGCTCTCAAGGAGAGGCTTCTCAAGGTTGATTCGGTTTAGCTTGGTTGTCTTGCGTTGTGTCAATCTCTTTCGAGTTGTTGGTGCTCGTAGGCTTCACGGGCCTCCTTCTCGTGCTCTTTGGACCCGTCCATCGTTGTGTGAGATTGTAGAAGGTAGGGTTGGTTGTGCATTTGGTTTGGTTCTTGATCTCTTCAAGGATCAAGGGTTTCTCCATTGTCATCTCCTGGACAATTCGGCTGAGATGGTCAGCAACAAGATTCTCAGCACCCTTCTTGTCCTTGATCTCCACATCAAACTCGCTGAGTAATAAGATCCACCGGATCAGCCGTGGCTTGGCTTCCTTCTTCGTCATGAGATAGCGTAGAGCAGCATGGTCGGAGTAGACAAAGACCTTTGTACCAAGCAGGTACTGCCTGAACTTCTCAAGAGCAAACACCACAGCAAGCATCTCCTTCTCTGTGGTGGAGTAGTTCCTCTGCGTACCATTCAGGGTCATTGATGCGTATTGAATCACATGGGACGCTCTTCCATCCTTTTGGCCTAGCACGGCCCCCACAGCGTAGTCACAAAGGGATATTTCATAGCACACAAAGAATGATCATCAGACGGATATTTCATAGCATGATCTCAAAGGGCTTGGACCAATCCGGAGCCTGAATAATTGGGGCGCTTGTCAGGCGAGCCTTCAGGTCATCAAAGGCTACCCGACACTCAGCTGTGAACTCAAATCCCATCTCCTTCTTTAGCAGGTCACACAGAGGTGATGAGATCTTGGAGAAATCTTGAATAAACCTGCGATAAAAACCTACATGGCCCAGAAAAGAACGAACTTCGCGGACATTAGTAGGATAGGGCAGAGACTGAATGACGTCAATCTTTGCCTTATCGACCTCAATACCCCTAGATGACACAATATGACCCAAACCAATGCCCTGTTCAACCATAAAGTGACACTTCTCAGAATTCAGCACTAAATTGGTGTCAACACACCGTGCAAGCACAAGTGATAGATGGTTCAAGCATGCATCAAAATTGTCCCCATATACAGTAAAATCATCCATGAAGACCTCTATGAAGTTCTCGATGTACTCAGAAAAGATGCTTACCATACACCGCTGAAAAGTTCCTGGAGCATTGCACAACCCAAATGGCATCCTGTGATAGGCAAAGGTGCCAAAGGGATAAGTGAATGTCGTCTTCGCTTGATCCTCAGGTGCAATGGCTATCTGAAAGTATCCAGAGTACCCATCCAAAAAGCAATAGAACGCACAGCCCGACAGTCTCTCGAGCATCTGATCAATGAATGGAAGGGGGAAATGGTCCTTCCTGGTCACCGCGTTCAGCTTGCGGTAATCAATGCACACTCTATAGCCTGTATGTAGTCTCATGGGGATGAGCTCTCCTTGTTGGTTCGCCACCACTGTGATCCCTCCTTTCTTTGGGACAACCTGCGTAGGACTAACCCACTTGCTGTCAGAAATAGGAAAAATCATACCTGCCTGCAGAAGCTTCAGAACTTCCTTCTTGACAACGTCCATCATAGGTGGATTCAGACGCCTCTGGGGTTGTCACGAAGGCTTCTCCTCTCCTTCCAGCAAAATACGATGCATGCAAGTGGTGGGGCTGATTCCCTTGATGTCAGCAATGGTCCAACCGATTGCTGTCTTATGTTCCTTGAGAACCATTACCAGCTTGTCTTCTTGTTCCTTGGAGAGCTTGCTGGAAATGATAACTGGCAGTGTTTCTTTGTCTCCCAGGAACACATACTTGAGGTGCTCGGGAAGTTGCTTCAACTCAATCACTGGTGCATGCACAATAGAGGGCAAAAGCTTCTCGCTAGGCAGGGTTAGTGGTAAAGGTGATTTACCTGGTGGCTCGAGAGGACGCTTATAGTAAGCATCCAACTCATTACCAACTTCCTGCAAGTCAGTGGATAGAGTAAAATCCAAACTAGAATCAACAATAATAGATTGTGTATCATCTAGGTGGTCATCATCAAAAACATCTTACACCACAGGCTCAAGCACATCAATAGCACACAAAGAATGATCATCAGACGGATATTTCATGGCTTCATAGATGTTATAATTAATGGTTTGGCCATCAAATTCCATAGTTAGGGAACCAGTGCTCACATTAATCTTGGTATTAGCAGTTTTGAGGAAGGGTCTCCCTAACAGGATAGGGGCTGCATGCTTGTCGTGTTCCATATTGAGCACATAGAAATCCGCAGGAAAAGTAAGATCACCAACCATAACCAAGACATCCTCTACAATTCCTATAGGACGCACACTAGATCGATCAGCTAACTGAATGGAGATATTGGTGGAGTGCATAGGTCCTAATCGTAGGGATTCACAGAGAGACGAGGGTAAAACATTGATGGAAGCACCCAAATATAGCATAGCCTTATTGAACTTGGTGCCTCCAATAGTGATAGGGATAGTGAACATACCTGGGTCACCACACTTCTTGGGTAAGCGCTTCTGAAACACAGCAGAGACATGCTCGCTTACCTTCACATTCTTCTTGCTATTTCTGTCTTGGTTCCTCTTTGTTATGCACATCTGCTTCAAGAACTTCGCATAACGAGGGACAGATTTGATCAAATTGAGGAGAGGAATGTTGACCTCTACGTTTCTGAACATCTCAAACATGTCCTTGTCCTGCGCAAGTGGCTTGGTACGCTTCAGAGCAGATGGGAATGGTGCAACAGGCTTCCACTCAGGAAAAATCGGAGTTCCAGACTCTTTCTCAGCATCAGCATCGACGACAGAGGGGTGGCGGGCGCCGCAATTAGTATGGCGGTCGCCGTGATTTTCCTCAGACAGGTCGAGAGCTATATCAGATTCACGGCGGTCGCCGTAAGTTTCGCGGCGGTCGCCGTAATTGTTGCGGCGGTCGCCGTGATTTTTTTCCTCCAGGTCGAGAGCAGCTTCCATATTACGGCGATTGCCGTGTGTCTCGCGACGGTCGCCGTTCTGCTCCAAATCTGCACTTTCTTCCTCATTGCCCTCAGACTTATCTTCCTCAAGCTTCTTCCCACTTCTCAAAGTCACAGCACTGACATTTTGAATGTTCGGGTTCACCTCAGTTTGAGATGGGAGTTTACCAGAGTCCTTGGCGTCCAGTTTATTCACCACTTGAGAGATTTGACCAAATTGTCTTTCCAGGTTCTGAATGCTTGCTTGCGTACTTTGAATGCTAGCTTGCGTACTTTCCTGGAACTGCATGTGGCTCTTGGTCAGCTTAGAAACATTCTCATTAAGACTCATGTTGCTTTGCATCAGCATTTTCATCATATCATCCACAGACTGCGAAGGGTTCGAGCTCTGCCCTTGAGGTCTTGGCACATAGGGTGGCCTAGGTTGTGGAGGGTTATCCTGCTGTTGGTTTTGCTCTGGGTCTCTCCATCTGAAGTTAGGATGATCCCTCCAGCCAGGATTGTATGTACTAGAGTAGGGATCATGCCTGGGCCTCTGTTGATATCCTCCGACTGCATTCGCTTCCTCTTGCAACGTAGGACACGAGTCAGTAGGATGCAAGTCGTCATGACAAATCTCGCAGGCCTTAGCCTGCTGAGGCGTACCTTTCAGCTTCAGACGCCTCACCTCCTCTCGCAGCACATCAAAATCTGCTTGATCAATCTTGGCTTGAGAGCTTGCAACTACCAGGCTTTGGGAGCCTCTCCCACTGTATTGTCTAGAGTCATCAGCCAGTGTAGCAAATATCTCCAAGGCCTCTTCATAAGTCCTCTTCAAAATATTTCCACCACATGAAGAGTTTACCATCCGACGGTCATCTTCACGGAGTCCTCCATGCAGATACAAAATCAGATCATGATTGACATAACCATGGTAGGGGCAGCTCTTCACTAGCTTCTTGAAGCGCTCATAATAGTCATAGAGGGACTCATTAGAAAGTTGCTCTATGTTGCAAATCTTCTTCTTAAGCTGATTGGACTTGATCGCTGGGAAGTATTTGTCAAGAAACACCTTCTTCAAATTCACCCAAGTAGTGATGCTCCCTGGTGGTAAAGAGTGATACCAGTCTTTAGCTGAGTCCTTCAGAGAAAAGGAAAAGACTCTCAACTTCATCTGATCTTCAGTAATGTCAGATGGTCTCATACTGGTACAGATTTCAAGGAATTCATCCAGATGCTGAATAGGATCCTCAAGGGGGGTTCCACTGAATTTCAGGAGTAAATGAACTACTCTTGTCTTAAGCTCAAACTTAACCCCTTCACCCAGGGCGGGGAATTGCACAGCACGAGTTGGTTGCTCCAAGTTAGGAGCTGTCAAGGATTCAAGAGTAACACGCAGATCATCACCCATCGTATCAGCTTCCTGAAGTAATGTACGAGCAGTCCTGCGAGCCTGATGAAAAGTTCTTTCGATCTCTGGATCAAAAACTAAAGGTAAATTATTAGTGACACGGGTGTGAACCATAAGATAGGTTCACACCAAGATTGGCACACAAATCGCACACAAAATAGATTATTGCATTCCCCGGCAACGGCGCCAATTTGATAACAGGAATTTTCCGTTCTAATTCCTACTATGCAAAGTATCCAAACAAACCCTAAAATGTAGTCCTAGGTAAGTAAGGGTCGAATCCGCAGGGAAACAAAGTCTATCGCAATATGCAATATGTATGTCAATTTAAAGCAACCAAAGGGGGGTTTTGTTGGTTTGTTTTAGTAGCCAAGCATGCAAATGGTAAATAAGCAATTAAAGGTGATGAAATCAGTTATTGGGAAAACACTCAGTCAAACAATATCCACTATTCGAATGACAAGTTGATCATAGATACTACTCAAAATCGCATGCAATGGTAATTCCAATTCCTTTTCAGATGTAACTAATAGCACAACTAGATACTATTAGAACTAACTAATTAAACAACCCTGAAACTATCAAGATTCAGTTTAACAGCAGCCTTACAGATAGGAATATAGTTGGATACAATCCTAGAATAAAACAACCAGTTTTTACCCTAGAATGTAAATCAATTCTCTTCTGCATAAGATTAGCACAACCAGTTACTAACACGATGCAGTTGCTACTATGGAATAGATATGCTCAACCAGTAACAATCTAAACCTAGCAATAGATAAATAACGACAAACCCTAGTTGATCAGACTAGAAATTATCAATATCAATCTTACGAAATCAAACAAGAGAAGAGATAAAAACCATGCAATAAATTAGGAATAAGAATCTCACAACTAAATCACACGAAAAGCTTCAATGTCTGACTAAGCAAGAGAGACTTAGTTCTTCATAGCAAGAGAATACGTAGAATAAGAAATTAGGGTTCCGAGATAGAAGAAACAAGTTTTCTCAACCTTTAAATACCAAAGGAAAATAATCTGAAATTATCCTAAAAAGAAATAATAAAAACATAATAAAGTAATATAAAATAGATCCGAAAAGGAAATCGGCTCGGTGATGCTTCCGTCAGCGGCGGCGGCCGCTGCTTCTCCCACGGCGATCGCCGTAAATGCGGCGAGCGCCGCAATTAAACGGCGGTCGCCGTTTCCAGGTCATAGCCTTCGTCTCTCAGAGGGAATTAACGGCGGTCGCCGTAATTCCACGGCGGTCGCCGCGACTCTGTTTCTTCATCCTTCGTTCCTCAGCTCCTAAGGCTCCAAAAACGCAACTTTCGCACCTCCTCGTCAAGTCTCCAAATCACCTCCAAAGCATCCTAAAACACCACTAAAATCATGCCAAAACTCCGTCAATACACACAACATAATCGTGTGTATCAAATTCCAGTAAGCAGTTGTGCTCGTGTCCAGTTTTCCCGATCCGTAAAGTCAAACCTTCGTTCGTCGAGACTAAGGCAAGTGGCGGTTCGCTCTTGCTTATCATTCCATATTTCCTTTAATTATCAATTACTTGATTGTTAATTAAAATGGAGTGAAGTGTTGTTTTCGTTTGGGAACAAATTTATAAATGATGTGATTAAAATATGATATTACAATAGGTTGTATATATTGCTAGAAACAACGTTATTATACCTGTTATTACCATGAAGGTATTGGTGTGGATTTTATGTGTGAAATTAAATGTGTAGTTAGAATGACTATTCGTAGGAACGCTATGTACCTTGCGAGGTCTAGTCGTTTCGTTATAACTTGGTGCTTAGGAGGTTAAATGCCCTAACACTTTCCTGGTCATGACCTACCCCTATCCGAATATAGGTGGTGGTGCACTCAGCTGGTGCCAAACATTCGGGAAATGTTCCCAAGATATATCTCGTGTCGAGATGATATATATAATAAAAGCTTTAACTTGAATATACATTTTGGAATTAAATAAGATAAGTGCGGATATGCACATAATTAATATACCCTCGGGTGAGGAGTACAACGTGGAAATAGCCCGGACTCTTGTTAGAGTAAGTCTTCTTTCCAATCTGGATTCGCATTGTGTGGTGAGGTTGGTCGTGGACCCAAATAATCAAGGTCGTGTTTTAAAACTTGTGTGTGAAAACTATAACGTTCCCAAACATTTGTCATACTTTCCCATAAGACTCAATCCCTTTGGAGTCTTCTTTTCAGTACATGTCTAAACTCTACTCATTCCGTGAAAGTTTCGGGTTATGTATCGTTCTTTCGGTTATTACTCGAGGGACAATGATAGTAAACGGTTACGATCACTAGAACCTTTTTATTTCTACCCTTGCATAGTCTTTCATGAGACTAACCAACCGGTTATTTTCCTTGCATGGTTGGCTGGTGTCATCCGTCTCATACAACACATCAGATAAGTTTCCGCATCAGTAAAGGCAAGGACTCGACGTGAGGGCAGTTGGCGTTTTTGTGTGTTCCTTTCCAAGGTTGAGATCTTAGGCATAAGATCGCAAGGTCAAGACATGTTGAGTCGTTTTATTCTAAAGACTTCCGTTATAATAAATATTTGTACTTGATTTTGTTATCGAATTGTAATTTCAACATTTGTAATAAAAAATTATTTGGAAAATTTTATGTCATTTAATAAAGTTTATGTTATTATACAGTTTGTTATAAAATGGTTAAGCCTTGGGTGATCCCAGATATGTAATCTAAGGTCACTAGTGGTAATATTTCCAAAGGGTATTTTGGGGGTGTTACAAGTACATCCCCTCAACAAATTAAAAAAGGAATAACATCAGTCAAATGGATTTTAATGATGAAAAAATAAATTCTTTTTATGTTAAGTTACCTTGCACTGAAAAAGACATTGCAATACAACTTAAAAAGTCCTGCCACCGTGAATGTACCAACAATAATCCTCACAATTAAAGAGGAAATAGTCTACCCGTATGGAGCCTCCATTAAGTAGGAGGCGGATTCTACCGGTGCCACAACTATGATGAAACATACTAATTGTCACAAACTGCATGAGTAACCCTAAAAAAAATCCTAAGACGTTGCATGAGTACCCCTGAAACAATCATGAGCCATTCATTGGGTTGTCATTCTTCATTAGTTCCCATGATTCCAAACCCGAAAGGATCCATCTGTTACATATACAATTTCCATAAATTTAGACCCATATAATAAAATTAGACCCACATGAATAATTTTCCATGAATCCAAACACGAATGACAATAGATGTAGACCCACATCTTAAACTCACTTCAAGTTCAAATTATGTAGAATTGCAAATAGCGTTCTTGGGAAATTTTCCTCTAATTGTATTTTACAAAATATTTATAAGACATAAGATTTCCTAATAAACTCACTTCAAATCCAAAATATATTTAAATATACACGATTACTTTTTAACGCATAGGCAAAATTACCTTTCAGCGCATAGGGTCCTCACGTAACGTGTGGCATGGCTCACCACGTTAGGTGAGGTAAAAAAATGTGTCACACGTTACGTATGGATATTAACCACACTTAAGGTGTGGTTATACTCCACACGTAACGTGTGACTATACTCCACACGTTACGTTTGGCTATGAACTGGTTTTTTGAACCATAATAATATTAAAAATGTTGTGTATGAACCATAATATTGTGTTTCAATGTTGTGTTTCAATGTTGTGTATGAACCATAATATTTGTGTTTCAATGTTGTGTATGAACCATATTATTGTTTTAGGCATTAGGGGAGGGTTACCCCCATTGTGTAGCCCAACTTTTCTCTAATCTTTATAAGAACAATACAAAATGATCATCAACCTAGAAGACAAAACAAATTGTTCATTACGCTGGTTGACTACAACCACATTTAGCACAAAATACAGGAAATAATACAAATTGATCATAAATTTACAAAAAAAATAGAGAAAATATATGACATTGCTTTAGCGTTTGAAGAAATTAGGGTAATCTCTAGTAAACGTTCGCTTCATATGATATCTCTGCTTTGCTAAATTTGTTTGCTCCTACAAAGGTTGATAGTACATAAACAATATTACACAAAAGATACGACATTAATCACCTACTATGTATATCATTTAGTAGTTTGAGATTATACCTACGAATGTTATCAATATCTTTAAGAAGATCTTGATTTTCCTTAACAAGATCTTGTTTTTCCTGCCATTGTTGTCGAATAACCGCGTATGCCCTGTCCTCGTACATTGGATCAATCCACTCCCTGAAACGACACCCCAGTTCTAGGAATCCCCAATACCTCCTTTCGTAGTTCCACTGCAAATCCCAAGTTCGGACAACGGCTTTCAAATTACAATAGCATAGCCTATCTGCGTTTGTTGATGGTTTGGATGAAGATGCCATTATTTGTTGTAGTGTTTGGTTTCCTACAAATATCATGAATCCATTAATATAAAAAATTAGGGTTAATAAATCGATAGAAACTGGAAGAAGAAGCTTACCCAAAAATGTATCTTCAAGCGTCGCTTGTGTTGGAATTGTTGTAGTTCCCAAGCAACCCTAATGCTTCTTATATAGTGAAAAGGCAATGTGTTTGACAGCTAATAACCAGCCTCAAAAAGGAGAAATCTGATTGACAGCTAATAACCAACTGTATTATATAGTTGTATACAGCTGTAGTCACGAGTCTTTTATCCTAAACCTGAAAACCCTAAACCCTAACCCTAAACCCTAACCATAAACCATAAACCATAAACCATAAACCATAAACCCTTAATAAACTTCACACTCCCTAAAACCCTAAATACTAAACCCTAACCCTAAACCATAAACCCTTAATAAACTCCACACGTTACGTGTGGTGGATGCCCAGACGTTACGTGTGGAAGATGCCCACATGTAACGTGTGGTTTCGTCTGTTGTAAAACGCATTGAATTAACCGTCTTGTCCTTACCTAACTGAATTAATGGTCCTCTCTTCATCTTCTTCCCCGGCTAAGCCCCAATTTTGAGCCAAAACTTCATTTCAAACACCAAAAACTTTGTGTTTTACACTATCATTTTTTGTAAAAAAAAATGGACAATATGAACAACAATGATTATTGGAACAACAATGTCTAAGAGGATCCACTTCCGAATGAGGTAATTTCCGTTATTTAAAGTTAAAGTTCTCAATTTTTTTTGGACATGTTCAAAGTTTTGAGCTTTAGTTGTTTAGGGTTTAGAAAACTAGACATGAAATTTGTTGTTTAGGGTTTAACAGAGTTTCACATGCTAGATTTTTAAAATTTTGAACTTGATATTTGTTGTTTCGGTATTAGAAAGCAAGTTTTACATGCTAGATTTTGAGGGATTCACGCTACATTGAAGAACAGTTTCACACGTGATGCCATATTCATATCCACACGTTAAGTGTGGAACATGTTGTAACACCCCTAAATCTGAACCCATTTGGAAAGGTATTACCGCCAGTGACCTCAGTGTTCCTTACCGTGATCACCCAAGGCTTTACCGTTTGAATACAAATCATGAAATACAATGATACAAAATGATAACTTTATTCATATAAAACATGAGTCCCGTGATTACATCCCAATCCCGAATAGGACAAACACAAAGTTTAAACAAAGTACAGCGGAAGTCTTTAAACAAGGTACAACGGAAGTCTTATAAAAGATATTACAAAAAAAGTTGTGATCGAAATGATCACCTGCCCAAGGATATCAACCTGATTAAAAGATAATCATTCAAACATCCAAAAACAACCGTCGTCTTCATAGTCAATATAGTCTCCTCATATCTTCGTTCTATCTGATGTGCCGAATCGAACGGATGACACCAGCCAACCATGCAAAGGAATAATTACGATTGGTTAGTCTAATGAAAGACTATGCAAGAGTACAAAGCAGAGTGGTTCGAGTGATCGTAACCATTTACTATCATTGTCCCTCGAATAATAACCGAAGGAACGATATATAACCCGACACTTTCACGGAATAATATAACAATTAGATATGCACTGAAGAGAAGACTCCAAAGGAATTGAGTCTTATAGGAAATTATGACAACTGTTTGGGAACGTTCACAGAATCACACACAAACGAGTTAAAACTGACTAAGATGCTTCGGTTCACGACCAACCTCACCGCATACAGCGAGTCCAGATTGGAAAGAGAACGTACTATGATCAAAGTCGAGACGAGCTTTCCTAGCTGCACTATTACTTAGCTGCACTACTCGCCAAAAGTTTATTAATCATGTGCACTCGGGCACATATCTTATTTAATTATAAAACACACGTCACTGAAATATATTAATATTATTAAGTGCGGTAACAAAGCTTAAAACTCAGGGTGACCATTATGTCGACCCAAAGTAACACAACACAAACACACACACACGAGACTTAAAATTATTCCGAGTAACACGGAAGTTATTATTACACAGGGTGACCTTACGTCAACCCAGATTGCACTGCCACAGTGCTTACACTTTAATTTACAGGGTGACAGTTACGTCCACCCCAATTGCACTAGCTAGGTGCTTAATACACAGGGTGACAATTATGTTCACCCAATTGCGCTAGCAAGGCGCTTAAATACTTCAGATCCTTAAAGGTAGATAGGAAGCATAGGTCATGACCCTTAAATTATTATTCAAAATTATTCCGAGGAATATTATGTTATAAAGAAACGACTAATCCTTACTTGGATTAGTGTTCCTACGAACACTCGTGCTAACTAAACAGTCTAACACATCAATTATTCACATTAAAGCCATCTAGGCAATCAACTTAAACATAGAGATAATAGAAACAGCTAATCCTTACTTGGATTAGTTTTCCTATTAATCCACATGCTATTCTAGCATTAAGATTAAATTCACAACAATACCATCACGGTAATTATCACATATAATAGCGTCGTTCTAACAAATATACAACCTATTATAACATTGCTTTAATCACGTTTATTTGTGAAATTAGTTCCCAAACAAAACAACAGTCCACTCCAATTTAATTAACAATTAAACAATTGATAATTAATGAAACATGGAATGATTAAGCAAGAGCGAACCGCCACTTGCCTTAATCCACAGAGTTTGAACGAAGCCTATCGATGGGATTCCGGGCTCGACACAGGAACATATCTGGCACACAGATTCCTTTGAATCGACCCATAAAGAAACCCTAAGTTAGATTCGACATATACGAGCAAGAACGAAAGAAATCGAAAGGAACGACGCCCGAAAGACGACCACCAAGGCCGAGGCCAAAATAGGCATTCTGCCCTCTGGCGGCGGTCGCCGGGTTAATCACGGCGGGCGCCGCGGTTCATCACGGCGGTCGCCGCCATGAACACGGCGGTCGCCGTGAAGAGTCCCGAAACAGAACGGCGAGAAAACTCACCAAATGGTACGCGACTTGGCCTCCTTTCGACTTGCTTTGGGTTCTAACCTTCAAAGGCTACCCAAAAGCTTCACAAGGGCCACTGGAACAACACCACACAACACCGGCGATCACCTCCAAGAAATCCGGCGAGGCACAACAATTTCGGCGAGAGAGAAATTTGAGGGTTGAGCTTTGATTTGTGCTCGAATCCGACCCCCAAGCCTCTCCTTTTATAGCCAGATCACAAGGGAGCACAATGATGGCCTAAACGCGGCATAGCAGGGCTAAATCGGCGCATCAGAGGCTCGCCGGTGACTTCTGGGTTTTACCCACTGGCTAGCTCGCGGCGGGCGTCGCCATTCACCTGGTCGCCGCCTCACAAAACCACTACGGCGGGCAACTTACGGCGGTCGCCGCCCTTAATGCGGCGGTCGCCATTTTCTGGTCTTTGCGCCCAGCTAGAAGACGAGGGCATTGTTGCCTCGAGCCCTTCGCGGCGGTCGCCGCCTTAATTGCGGCGGTCGCCGCCACCGTGACTTTGCCCTTCTCAGCTTTTGGACGATATCGACTTAACTCGGGATAAAAATAATCGTACACGAACGAGTATTAACATCCAAAGCACGTCGTCTGTATATTATTTCACTGAGAAAAATATTATAGATAGAGAGAACATTACAGAATGTCTTAAACTCTCTGAATTAAATCCGACGTACAAAACGGATGTTCGGGAAAATCCCCAAAATTCCCAAAATAACCTTATAGAAATACGGGGTATCACACATGTCCCCACGTAACGTGTGGAACATGTACCAGATGGTGGTTCACACGTAACGTGTGGAGCTTATCTACACGTTACGTGTGAACCACCACCAGATTCTGGCAGTTCTATGCCTTCTGTAAATAGGCACGGTATAATGCACAGTTTGTCACACACCGTGCCATTTACCAGAATGTGGTTTCACAGTTGATAATTATGGTTTCACCGTTGATAATTAGTTCACTACTTGATGAGACGATTCTGTATGCAGGCGAACTATTATTTGTACGAGGGGTTAAACAATATTTCCCTCGATGACTGGAGCACCCCACACAAATCATTTTCTGGTTGGGAAACACCTCATCAACCGTTGTCGGAATGGAACACATCATCTGAGTGTAAAATACCATATGATATACCATCCTTCTCACTTGGATCGTTTGACTATAGTTGTCCGCCTCCAAACGCATCTTTATCTCATGAAGAGACTAAGAATTCGGCTTCTGCTAACCCATTATTTTGCTTTCCATCCCTACACACACAACCTTAGTTTAGTGTACCACCAAAAGAGGATGTTTTCGTCTCTGCTGACTATTCAGAGTTCTTCACAACTGACCAAACTGGGAGTCAAGAGAAGAAGCATTTATGTGGGCGCGGGAGACTGCTATGTGTCACAAGTTCTGCATCATAAAGGGGAGGAATAAACCTTCCGTGTATAGAGCCCTTGGGGGGTCTTGGTGTCTGTGCGATAGGCATGGATAAAACATCCGTAAACAAGCTGACCAAGTGAGGGACATTACAAAGTCGAAGAAGTGTGGGTGTCCATTCATGTTGAGGCTGAAAGAAGGGCCGAAGGGATCATGGAGATCAGTGTACAACATGGAACTCACAATCATGTGATAAAAGAGAATTTGTATGGTCATGCATTAGCTGGGCGACCAAACGCTGAAGAGAAGAAGGTTATTAGGGTGATGACAGTCAATCATTGCAAGCCTCAAAAGATTTTTACTACAATCAGGTTGTCCCCAGGAAACTTGACTAAGATGAAGCAAGTGTACAATATCATGCATGAGATACGAAAAAACGGCATGGAAGGAAGAACAATTATGCAACAGTTCTTCTATGAGTGCAATGAGAAGGGATACTTCATGGAGCATAGATTCAATAAGGAGACCAATAAGATCACAGATATCTTCTTCGCAAGCCCGGACCAGTTGTCGCTTCTGAAGGCATTCCCGTACATTGTGTTGCTAGACTCTACATACGCAACTAACAGGTTAGTAACACACATATCTATTATATTCTTCACTTGTTCATGTAATCATTAGCATGCCATAACATATCATTATGTGTGCAGTTACGATTTGCCCTTCCTTGAAATTGTTGGCATCACATCTGTTTGGAAAAACTACAATATTGTCGGGGTGTTTCTGGAGCATGAGAACGAAGAGAGTTACAGGTGGGCCATAGAACAACTTTCAAAAATGTTTGTCAAGGTCCAACGAGCACCCACATGCTTGGTCACAGATCGAGAGAAGGCGTTGATGAACGTATTAGAGAAGCAGTTTCCAGAAGCAAAATTCCTTCTATGTAGGCGCCATGTGAGGAAGAATATTGAAGACTTCGGGAAGAAGGCCATGGACAAGTTTAGGGGCACAATGTTTTCCAACGATTACATGAAACTATTCAAGGAAACAACCATAGAAGGGTATGAAGCAACACTGAAGAAGATTCAGCAAGATTGGAGGAAATATCCAAAATATCTCCAGTACGTACAAAAAAACTAGCTTGACCCGTACAAGTAAAGAATCGTCTCAGTATGGACAGATACATTGTTCACTCTTGGAACTACCAAAACTAACAAGTTTGTGCATTATGTTTTTAAACATTCCCACCAAAAGACAACCGTCAGCATTGGAGTACACTGACCAACAGATGGAAGGAACACCTCCGAAGAAGCAAAAAGGAAGAGCACCTAAGGAAGATTCAACCATGCCATGCCAACCACGGGAGCCTATGCCTTCGGGTCACACGACATTGATCAAGAACCCTAGGCGATATATTATCCAGTTTCCCAAGTGTATGAAACCACACGTGGGAGGATGGTGGGAAATAGTGGGTGATGGAAACTGCGGATACAGAGCAATTGCGCATGGTCTGGGTTTAGGGCAAGAGTAGTGGGCTTTTGTTCGATGTAGCATGATCGCTACGTTGAAATAAGAGTATGAGCTATTCGCTCCAATTTGGATGTCTACGATGACACTTGAGGCAATGGAGGCGAAGCTTGCATGGTACCCTTCGCCCAATAGGCCTGCCCCATGGGAGACGTGGTTAGACCTCCCGGATATGGGATGTTTGGTGGCAACTGCATTCAACTGTGTGTTCGTCTCCGTCGGTGCTGGTGTGGGAACGACATACATGCCTATGAGGGCGAAACCAAACCAAGCGGTTGGAGAGAAGCTGAAGACGATATGCATTTGCCATGTCGAGAAAGAGCAACATTTCATTGCGGTACGTTAATATAATCAAATAAGTTGAAACTATCTTATGTTAAAACATATGTATGATGCATTAACTTTGATGTAGATTGGCCTTGCCGAAACCTCGCCCTTGCCGAACCTTTACGGGCCTTGGGTGAGAAATCATGACCCGTCTGTGGGTAATTTGGTAGATCCAATCCTTGATCGATTGATGGAGTACGAAGCAGCTGCCCCAAAGAAGCAAAGAGGAAAGAAGAAAGTTGAAACTATTGAATGTTAAGACATATGTATAATGCAATGACTTTGATGTAGATCGACACATGTTCATTGTATTTATGAGCTGTTGGTGAAATACCAAGACACATGTTTCCCTCATCCCTCAGTAGATCATACAGATAGGTTCAATTTTTCTTAATTTCCACAAGTTTCAATTTTACAGAAGGCACATAAACCGCCAGAAATAACATTCTGGTAAAGCGCACGGTTTGTGACAAACCGTGCCAGGACCCGTGCCATTTTACAGAAGGACCAAAAACAATGTGTGGTGCAGTTCCACACGTTACGTGTGAAATTCAGCTTATTGCTGGCTGTTTTTGGTCCTTCTGTAAAATGGCACGGTTAAGCGCACAGTTTGTCACAAACCGTGCGCTTCACTAGAATGTGATTTGTGTCGGTTTCTTTGTCTTCTGTAAAATTGAAACTTGTGGAAAATAAGAAAAATTGAACCTATCTGTATGATCTACTGTTTATCGTGATGGCGATTTACACGTAATTACGTCATATAGTTCGTTAGCTTCAAGTGAATTAAAATACGGTCTCATACACAATATAAAATGAAGACATCTTAATCCAAAGTTATAACATTCATTGTTACCATAATCCAAATAAGTCATAACAAACAATCAAATAGAAGTCATAACATTCATTATTGCCATAATCCAAAGTTCAATGGTTCGGAATGAAGGGATACATTTGCTCCAATGATCGCCGTACTGCCTCGGCTACGTCTTCACATTGGTGATCGCGATATGGATTCAAACGTCCATAGCAATCCTCGATGCATTGTACACAAAATAAGTGTATACGATTAATAAATAGTTTGTACACGAAATTAAACAAGATATAATTATTCAATTTCTTACCTGATGAGCGCCATCACCCTCTGGAGGGATGATGAATGGATGTGTATGCCAGAGGTACCACTGCATGTAATCACCGCTACACTGGTGGGGTTGAACGACTGGAGGTCCCATAGCTTGTAGGCTAATGGAATGCATATTGCGGGCATCCCATGAAAATTGGGCTCTATCGTATTCCACCGTGTAGCTGCTAATCTTCGTGCCCCTCCATGCCCTAATTGGCACAATCGGCTGTCTTGGACACTGTTGTGCACGCCCAAACTGCCTAGTTGTTCGATCCGGCATGTAAGGCTCGGTGACCCACAAACATCATATGACTCCATGGAATCGCGATAAAGCAAACATCCCGTCATTGAAGTCAATCGGGTCGTATGGAATCCACTCAACCTAAACATAATTGAAATTTAAACAACTAATCATGCCTATAATTTCATATTTTAACATACTAGATAAGGACCGTATATGCACTTACACTCTCAGCATGCATCCCATCCAGCTCCTCCCTATAATTTCTGATCTGGTTGGGTGGCTGTGACATGTCCCATGGACGGGCGTATGGGATCGACTTTTGGCAGTCCCAGTATACACTCTGTGCAGGTCTAAACATGGGGAAGTATTGATATATTCATGCCTACAAAACAATTATATGTAAGTCAATTGAGTAAATAACAAATATACATCTATAACAAAACTACATATGTTTTTATACAAGAAAATTTATACCTGGATCAGAGTGAAACATGTGGACATGAGCCACGCCTCTTTCCTTGTGCACTCACCCAAGCTACGGTACACGTGTGCAAGAACACTGGTACCCCAAGCATAGTTCATGGTTGACGAGGGATCAGCCACGAACGGAGTGTAATAAAAGAGAAATTTATGTTGAGACTTGTCAGGAAAGAGACAAGACCCCAACAAGTATAGCAAGAACCCAGCCGCATGCGGCTCATCATTCAAATCCTGGCAATGCTCCTTAAACTATATCGCTGTCACGGTACCGGTGACGACATCATCACCCTGCAGCTCAAAAAACTATTGCGCCTGCTCCACCAACGCCTTCTTCAAATCATTGACCCACAACTGCTCGTGCCATTTCTATGGGGGACCCATGTCTTGCCCTTGTATGTTCAGCAGAAGGATCATCCACACATCATGGAGAGTTATAGTCATCTCTCCCCATGGCATGTGGAATGAGTTGGTCTCTGGTTGCCAACGCTCGACGAAGGCACCAATCAGCGCCTCATCCACATGCTCGTGCATTATGTCCGGTAGATGACATAGCCCGGACGCAGACGCCACATCACACCACATGGCATTCGATGTGGTACGCCATGAGCGTAACTGCTGGCCTCGCTGCTGGAACCTCAACGGTGGCACCGGCTATATATATATATATATATATATATATATATAACAACATATGAACATATTTAAGCAATTCATTGGACTTATTTGTAATAATATTAAGAATTACAAGAAATAAAGTTTCATGCAACTTACAATGCGCTGGTATAGGAGGTACGCCACATGGTTGACAAAACTCTTGAGGAGTTCAGGGCTCTCCGGACCTCCAGGTACGCTCACCTGCAATTCAGGGTCATATCTCCCCTTCTTCTTTGATCGGGGCGGTTTTGCCCGCGAAGAAGAGGCTTCCTGAGGCTCCTCGTCCACGTACGGAGCATCATCTCTTAGCATCCAAGCGTTGCTGGCCTGGTCCTGAGTCCCCCATGCATTGGCCTGGTCCTACATGTATTAAATAAATCAGAAGTAATTATATTTTTTAAACAAATTCATGTTATACTAAATGTACTTACCATAGGCTGATGATAAGGAGCGTTCGGGTATACTGTCGGGTTCTCCCAAGGGTTGTGCTGATCCTCAGCCCCCTGATAATACGAAGGGTTGTGATGAGGGCTCACATGCGGCGGTAGTATCGGCGGACTAAAAGTCGGCCCGTAGTAGTTATTCTGATCTATTGTATCAGAATAACCACGCAGCGGGCTCGCTCGGTAGTCCGGGTATAACTGAGGCTCAGAATCTGCCCTATCTCCAGGAAACGAAGGCACCGCCATTAAGCTCTGAGCGGAAATCATGCCCACAGCCCCACTACTGCTATCGGATCCCGTCTGATAGGCGCCAGTCTCATCATCCCGGTAGCATACATTCCTACATTGCCTTCTCACCTCTTTTTCAGTCCTAAACGACTGGTCGCGGACAAGGTTGCGGCGGCTCCTACGTGCGGTTCTGTCACCAGACTCCATCTACGGTTATATATCCACACATTTTAATCAAAATAATATATTGTGGATAAATACTACGCCGGAGAGTCGCCGGATTTGCAAGCCAGAATTGCAAATCCACACGTTACGTGTGGAGACATCCCATACGTAACGTGTGCAGACATCTGCAGCCAAAACTGCAAATTCACACGTTACGTGTGATATGGCTCCACACGTTACGTGTTAAATGACATATTCCAACTGCCGGCGGCGGCATTCCGGCGACATTCCGACGACATTCCGTCGTCTTCTCCGGTGAAATTTACAGATTCCGGCGAAAATTATTTTCATCAAATAATACAATAAATTCAACAAAAATCACACTATTTTAACAAATCCACCAACACTATCACTTCCATTTGCATATTTTCACAAAAATTCAACATAAACCCTCAACACCAGTTTATACAAATCTAACAAATTTTCACCATTTCATACAAAAAAATACTTCAAAATTAAAGAAAAAATCAACAACACCATCAAAAACATCTACACAACATATATCTACAATATGGATCTACAATATCCAACAAAAAACTTCAAAATTAACAAAAAATAACCAAACAACAATTTCTACTAACTAACCTTTCAAAGATCTTGATTGAACGTAATGTGAGGAGTTCGTTGCTTCGTAACGAGGAGATCCACGAGATGCGTTATGCGGGAAGGGAAGAAGAGGCTGCGTTTTAGGGTAATAAAGACGAATGGGTGAAATTGGCTTTTAAAGCCAAAGAGACTCCACACGTTACGTGTGGAGTCTCTCCACACGTAACGTGTGGGCCTGCTCCACACATAACGTGTGGGCCTGCTCCACACGTAACGTGTGGAGCTTGAAAAGGTTTACTCTCGCGCGTAACGTGGGGATAAGCTTCCCACATTACGCACGGACCCTATGCGCTGAAAGACAATTTCACCTATGCGCCGAAAAGTAAAGGCCTAAATATATGTCCAAAATAAACATTGTGCAACGTCACCATAAAAAAGTTTCACTATATTCAAACTGCCTAAAATAACCCTAGTTTTTCTGCATAATTATAACCAAGCCTCCTAGTTTTTTTTTAAAATTTAAAAAGTTTCACCATCTTCAACTTACAAGTTCTTCCACCGTTAATGTACCAACAATAATCCTCATGATTAAATAGAAAATAGTCAACCCTTGTGGAGCCTCCTTCAAATAGGAGACAGACTCCATCGATGCCACAACTATGATGAACATGACACTCGGTACCATATCGAGTGACACGACCTGCATGAGTAACCCTATAGTAATCCTAATGTGTTGTATGAGTACACGTGAAATAATCATGAAGCGTTCAGTAGCTTGTCTTTCTTAATTTGTTCCAATGATTCCAAGTCTGAAATGATCCATATGTTACATATACTGTTTCCACAAAAAAATAGACCCATGGAACAAAATTAGACTCACATGATTAGTTTTCCATAATTTCAAACCCGAATGAAAACAAAACTGGACCCACATTTTAAACTCACTTCAAGTTCAATCTGTAGAATTGCAAAGAGCATTTTTAGGAAATTTTTCTCTAATTGTATTTTATAAAATATTTACAAGATATAGGATTTCCTAATATACCCACTTCAAATCCAAAATACATTTATGTATATGTCCAAACTAAACACTAGACAACGTCACCATAAAAAAACTTTCACCGTTCTTGAACTGCCTAAAATAATCCTAGTTTTTTCTTCATAATTACAACCAAGCCTCCTAATTTTTCTTTATAATTTAAAAGTTTCACCATCTTCAACTTACAAAGTTCTGCCACTGTGAATGTACCGACAATAATACTCATGATTAAAGAGTAATGGTCAACCCGTTTGGAGCCACCTTCAAGTAGGAGGCGAACTCCGCCAGTGCCACAACTATGATGAACATGACACTTAATACCATACCGAGTGTCATGACCTGCATGAGTAACCCTAAAATAATTCTAAGGCGTCGCATGAGTACCCTTGAAATAATCATAAGGCGTTTACTAGGTTGTCCTTCTTCATTAGTTTCCATGATTCCAAGCCCAACAGGATCCATCTGTTACATTATGGAACAAAATCAGACCCATAGGATTAGTTTTCCATGATTCTAAACCCGAATGACAACAAAAGTAGACCCACATTTAAATTTACTTCAAGTTCATATTGTGTACATTTGTAAATAGCATTCTTGGGAAATTTTCCTTTAATTCCCAAGATGTCACACATCTTGGTACTACTCCCGTCCTAACACACTTAACTTTAGAGTTCTTTGTCCTCACTTGAACCCTGAAAATGAAGAGCTCTTATTGACATAGGTAGCACTCTAATCCTTACAAAGGATTACAAATTTGGGGTATTACAATCACCCTCACTTAAACACTTGACGACCTCATCAAGCCCAAAGACCACCCTCTGGGTCCAGTGACCGCCACTTAAACCAAGTCCACTCGTAAGCTAGAGTCGGCTCAGATACCATTTGTAAGACCCGAGGCCTTAGAAGCGCCAATCTATGCCAACTCGGGGACTTCCCAAGAGATCATCCATCATGGTATTACTCATGTCCTAACACGCTTAACTTCATAGTTCTTTATCCTCACTTAAATCATGAAAAGGAAGAGCTCTTGTTAACATGGGTAGTACTCTAATCCTTATAAAGGATTACAAATCCAGATTATTACATATAGGATTTCCTATTAAACTCATTTCAAATTCAACATATATTTATGTATATGTCAAAAATAAACATTGGGCAACATCACCTTACAAAAGTGAATGGGCAACATCCTTCAAATTCAACATAAATGCATCTCAAGCAACATCACTTGATCTAATTAAGGGAGAAAAAATGACTAATTCTACTATATATCTACTAAACTAGAATCTAATTACGTCACATGACACTCCCTCATTAAAATCGCTATATAACACTCCCTCATTAAAACGCCACATGTCATTTTCTGTTTTTTATTTTTTGTAAATAAATCTAATTATAAATCAAAGATTATTATCCTTAACCTATCACTCATTTTTTCCTAATTTAAATACAAATCAAGCACAAAATTACAAGTAAATCACAAAGATTAAATTCAAAATTTCCTAATTATATACAAATCAAAAAATTCCTAATTATATACAAATTCAAACTTTCCTAATTATATGAATGATTGAGATACAAAATTATGATCCAAAATTGATTTTAATATCAATGTTATCTAGATCTAGTTTTTAATACATTGATTGATTTTAATATTTATTAATATTAAAAGCTAGACTCCATGTGAATCACTGTATAAGTGAAAGGCAGAGTAATCAAAACATGTGAATCACTGTAAAAAATTCAATCACTATCATATAAAGATAAAGATGATTGAAGAGTATGAAAAATGAATGTAGTTTCATCAGGAAAGGTATTAGGGTTTGTTTTTTTAATTTCAATCATTTTATGAAAATTCCACTAGTAATTTCCAAGATGAAGAGTTGTATGTCTATTTCTACTTCTTAATTCGTATAAGCTAATATATTTGAAAGGAAAAAAGAGAGGCTTAACATGCTAGCCAATAGTGATATGATCCACAGGGAGAGAAGTCCATATAGCAAATTACTACAACCTCTACACTGATAGAAAACAACAGGTGAAAGTGAAAGCAAGAAATAGAAAGGAAGCAAGTTGTCACTTTTCCCTTATGTAGAACAAAAATCGCATAAACTTCTTCATGATTTAACTTTGATATAGTACACACAATACTCAATTTAACATGAAATAGCACAAATCATAAAGCCTAATAACAAAAGTCAACCCAAGATTGCATAAATATCGAACTAATCGCAAAGGCAAAAAAGGTTTTGGGAAACATACCTATGAGCGAAGACTATGAATTAAGGATGAGGAGACGAGAAAAGAAGGGAGAAGGAGGAGACAAAAAAGATGCACATTGGTTGGGACCAAGGTCACCCGGTGAGTCAAGATGAGATGTGATAGAGGTCAAGGCGGTGGTCGAATTGAGGAGAATGAGATATCGGCGGACGAGTCAAGGAGAAGCAGCATACAAGAAATAGCTAGGTCAAGTCAGATTATAAGGGTTCCCTCTCTAAATTATCAGGCTTCATCAAGTAATCGTGGTAAAATTGTGTAGTAATCAAAATTACTTCCAAAAAACAAGAAATTGTGGTACCTTGTGGACCAATTCATCGTGGTACTTCATCAAACCTTGGTAAAAATGAGCTCCAAAATACTACAGTTAGTGAGCAACTCTGGTAAAGTTATCTAGTAAATAAAATTAACTACAAAAATCATGAAACCGCAATATCTTGTAAACCAATTCAGTATGGTTCTTGATGGCTCCCTACTCTCCACCTTGATGGCGAAGGACGAAGAAAACAAGCTCAGCATCCGTGCCACCGGACCCATGATCAGAGTGCGAGCACATGCCATTGTCCAAGCAACCCAGTCGCTGGTCACTAGGTCCATCGCAAGCATCGACACCGCGCCCCCCGAGCCCATCGGTGTGACCGCACTCACATTTTTCGATTTTGAGGTATACTAGTTGAGGTGGTCTCTTCGAGTCCAAAGCTCATCACTTTAAGCGTCATCAAGATCCTTTCTTGGATCTCTCGCAAGGCCATCACTTTGGCCGCTCTATCCTACGATCTCCTTTCGGGATTTCGTGCAATTTAACAAGGGTGTGCACCCTTCGTTTCCACGACATCATCGGAAGAAAAGCCATCTATTTGGCTCACGAAAACCTCTAAAGACGTTGGGAAGACGCAAGCTTGGCGCTTGGCACTTGGCACTTGGCACTTGGCTTGACTATGTTGCGTTCCAGGGCACTTGCGAACGTGACAACGAGGACTTACGCATCAACTGATATCAAAGCCATTGTCAAGCTAAGTCTTCTTGTTTTTCTTGTGAATCTTTAAATTTTTCTACGTAGAATTTTTTTCTTTACCACTTTTTCGCCCACCGCCGCTTCCAATGCTACCGCCACCCGCGCTACCGCCTCCGCCACCCCGCGTGTGCAGTCACACGTGATTGCCGCCACCACAACCGAGCCTTACTTACAGCCTGCCCTAACCCGTTTTTGGCTTCCAAGAACCATATCTTTGACTTTTCAAAGTTTGTTAGCCAAATCTTACATCTTTCCTAACATCTTATCCTTTCCTTTTTAGCAATATTTTTTATTTGCAAGTAGATAACTTTGCTAACAACTTTTGAAATCTTTTTCTCTCTCTTATTTTATTTGGATAGAATTTACATGCTAGTTAGTTATTTCCTTGTTTCTTGTTGGACAAATTCCCTCTTCTCTCTTATTTCACAAGGAAACCAAATCTTGTGAGATTTTCTATAAAAAAAAGAAAAAAGGTCTTGCGTCCGATTAACAAAAACAAAAATTCTTCCAAGGATTCCCCATTTTTTTCTAAGGAAGAACAAAAGAAAAACGAAAGCTTCAGGCGAACTAGGCAGTGCCTATTCATTACGGCACATGATCCACTCTTCCATCTCTCCGCTTCCTCTAAAAACAAGTTTTCGACAACAATCAATCAAGGTGTCAACTTTCTTGCTTGTGACTTCTTGCTAAATAATTTGAAAGATTTGAAATTGATTGCTTAATTTGTTTGGATCATGACGCTTGATCGAATTGTTTATTGCTAAACCTTTGCTTTAAGCCATACGTCAAACCAACCCTCCTCACGAGAGCAAAATTTATTTCCTTTACGTGGAAATTTTTCTCGGTTCCTTGCGAGACAAGGACTCGGTTTGCCCTTGGTCCTTTTGCTTTGATTCGTTTGATCTCTTGCTTGTTTCATGATTCGTATAGGTGACTTCTCCATGGATACTTCGAGCCTGCCAACCACCGAAGTCGACGTCGTGCAACGCATACGCAACGCACAACAGGGCCTACGCGGCACTGCAGGCCCAACTCGACGCAAAGGAAATTGAGCATGCCGTGCTCGAGGAGGCAGCCGTCGCATCACAACGTCGACATCGCACAACTACGCGCTGCCAACAGTGTGCGCGCGATCCTCATGATCAACCCTATGACGCAGTGGCCAGACGCGGCCGACGACAACGCCGCCTCTCGCGGCAATGTAATACCCCTCATTTTTAGTAAGGGTATTTGGGTAATTTCCCAAATCCTCGTCAATTATTCGAGACGCGTTTGGCAAAGTTCGGAATTTCTGTAGCGAGTTGGATCTCTGTAAAATTCCAAGAGGATTGGAAAATACATTTGACGTATTATCGAGGCTTAGAATATTTGTTTGGATACAAATATTTAAGATCCGGGGTTTTAAACCCATACCAAACCTTTTCCCGGGCAAACAGACGCGAAAAGGGCAATTCCGTGACCGCGGAATGATAGCTCCCAGAGGAGCTGGGCTTTGAATTTTCCGCGACCGCGGCAGAACCCACCGCGACCGCGGAAATGTGCAGAGTGCACAGACGGGCATGCGAGCCACGTGCTCGTCGTCGCCGTCGATCTCTCGCTCCACCGTTGATCTTGTCAGGTTGCTCTCTCTCCTTGTCCTATAAATGGGAGTCGATTCGGAGGGTTGAGAGAACTCCAATCCCGATCTCTCTCTCCCAAGGTGCTTGTCGCCGGAGTTCGAGCTTTCGCCGAAAAATTTGTAGTTGTCGTCAGAGCTCTCGTTGGAGGTGGTAATGCTCGTAGGGTGGTTGCAGTGGAGGCGCAAAGGAGGCCGCGAGCCCCAAGGATTCCCCGCCGGTGAGTTCCTCGTTATTTTGGGTCATCAGAGTTCATGTCCGCGATCGCGGACATGAACAGCCGCGACCGCGGCTGTGACAAGGCCGGCCGCGTCCGCGGCCGCTGCCTTTGGCACTCGCGGACACTCGTCCTCGACGACCGCGACCACGACAGTGCCCACCGCGATCGCGGATTGCATGGGCAATCGTGATCGTGGCATTGGGATTGTCGGTCTCGGTCGGGGCTTTCGTCCTTTCATTTTCGTTCGTCCTTTCTTAGATTCGTACATTTTATTTGTTGAATCTAACCTAGGGTTTCGTTGTGGGGTCGTTTTCCATAGGAATCTGTAATCCGACTTCCGTTCCCGTTCCGGACCCAAAAACCCGTCGTCGCTCTATCGTTCGTCTAGGCTAAGGCAAGTGGCGGTTCGCTCTTGCTTATCATTCCATATTTCAATTAATTATCAATTGTTATTAATTGTTAATTAAATTGGGATGAACTATTGTTTTCGTTTGGGAACATATTTTATAAATGATACAATTAAAATGTGATATTATTATAGGTTGTATATATTGCTAGAAATAACGCTATTATATCTGTTATTACCATGATGGTATTGGTGTGGATTTTATGTGTGAACTTATACATTATAGTTAGAACAAGTATTCGTAGGAACGCTATGTACCTTGCGAGGTCTAGTCGTTTCTTTATAACTGGTATTAGGAGGATTTTTCCCTAATACTCTCTATGGTCATGACTATCCCCTTACTCAGGGGAGGTGCACACAGCTGGTGCCAAACAATCGGGATTTATTCCCAAGATATCTCTCGTATCGAGATGATATATGATAAAAGCTTATAACGTAAATATACGTTTTGGAATTAAACAAGATAAGTGTGATTATGCACATAATTAATATACTCTCGGGCGAGGAGTACAACGTGGAAACCGCTCAGACCTCGATTAAAGTAAGTTCTCCTTCCAAATCTGAATTCGCATTACGCGGTGAGGTTGGTCGTGGACCCAAATGGTCAAGTCTTTTTAAACGCTTGTGCGAAATTATTATTATGTTCCCAAACATTTGTCATACTTTCCTGTAAGACTCAATCTTTTGGAGTCTTCTCTTCATACGTTTTCCGATAAGACTCAATCTCTTGGAGTCTTCTCTTTATACGTTCCCGATAAGACTCGATCTTTAGGAGTCTTCTCTTGATCATTCAAACTTTAATCATTCCGTGAAAGTTTCGGGTTATATATCGTTCCTTCGGTTGTTATTCGAGGGACAATGATAGTAAACGGTTACGATCACTAGGACCATTCTGTTTTCACCCTTGCATAGTCTTTCATTATACTAACCAACCGGGTTTTATTCCTTGCATGGTTGACTGGTGTCATCCGTCCTATACGGCACATCAGTGGTTGGTCTCCGATGTCCGAAGTAACCGTTGAAGAAGAGTTTTAATGTTAAATTTAAAAGTTTTAATTAATTTTTTGGAATTGAATTTAAACTAATGTTTTAGCTATTTGAACTTCAAAAGATATTTATAATTGGTTTATAAAAGGCGTGTTATACGCAATCAATATAAGTTTAAAGATTGTAACTTTAAAAGTGAGATTTTGGTCTTGGTACAAGTTTTGTGATAATTATATCACTAGTTTGAGGAACTAACTTTATAAATAACTATTTTTATATATGATTTAGAGGTATGAAGTATGAAGTTGAAAGTATAAGATTTAAGTGGTTTTCAAACTTCTGCAAGATTCAAGTTGTTACTTATTCCTTAGATCCATTCTTAGGAATATCATTTCTCCTTAGATGGAATGTCATTTAAAGGTTGACATTTCTCCTAGAGTTCATTTCTAGTAAGTCAGAGAAGAAGTCATTTCTGCGGTTAGTGATGGTGGGCCAGTCAAACTAATATAGAGTTATTAGTTTGGACCCTTATAAATCGTATCATAACGTAATTGACTCAGTGTCAAGTACAAGTTGGAAAAGTTCTAAACAAATGTTATGGTTCATCAACAGCTGATGGACACCCGATCCACCGACCGAGCAGCTAACGAAAGTTCTAGCAACGATTCTCGAATTCGGCTGAGAAGTGCTACTCCACCAGGGGAAGACGCGGGATCTGGATCACGTAGTAGTGACCCGACCCTACGACAGGATGTTCATCAAGGACAAGTGGACCCCCAATCTGCAAGGGGATTTCCACCTCCTGCCCCGATCGTGCTAAATGCGACAACCATTGGACATATAGTGGGGCTAGTGGTCGAAATATTAACGGCCCATATGGTACCGCAAGCCCAAGCGGCCCCCATACCTCAAGTCGCAGCTAGTGTGGAGGCACAGATTAAGACAAGGAGCGGGCAACAGAATCACAGGGCTTGCTTGTTCAAGCGGCCAGCGTCGCCCACCAAGTTCAAGAAGTCTGGTCGTACTAGGACCAAGGAGACTCCGTCCGATTCCGCCAAGGACTCAGGCTGGAATAGCGGCGGGATTCTATGCCACAATTGTGGTAAAGTTGGGCATAAAAGTGTTAGCTGTCAAAAGGAAAAGAGGGTATGCTACTATTGTGGAAGGGAAGGCCACATGAAGGCATACTGTAGGAAGAAGGGCCGAAGGCCAACTCAAGCAAATCAGGCCTCAAAAGTTGGCAGTGGACAGAACCCACGGGCGGAAGTATCTGTTCCGGGCCGTCTGCTACTCGTGATAGAGGCAAGGCGCATATGGAATCTTCGGGTCAAGAACAACGACTCTTTGTGATACGTCACCCCGATGGGAGGGAAGCTTTGTACAAGTGGTAGTACTTTGTAAGGCTTTTTAGAATAAGGGGCGATGACTTGTGTCGATAGTCTCCATAGTTTAGAAATATGTCTATTCGACTTTCTATCAGTTGTTTTATGTATTGTTTCGAACAAAATAGAAGTGTTTCCTTGTTTCGGAAATTACTAAATTCGTTACTATTGCAAATTGTTCGTTCATACGAGACTCCGTGAGTGCCACAAACAGTTATGTCACATATGGATAAGGACTATCAGGACTCACAAAGGAGGGGTAACGTATGGAACCGAGGTGTTCGTTCCCTACATGGTTAACACCAGGGACGACTCCATTACTGAATTGCTAGATCCATTCTTAGGATTCTCTCTTTGTTCTTGGAGTAATGTCTTAACGGTATGACATTAATTATTTCCTTCATTGATCGGACGAGCGTTATCTCGTAAGCAGAGTTTTCCAAAAAAAAAAAAATGGGTGTAGGAAACAAATGTATGTGGTTAATGCTCTATGGGATTAAGAATTTTTTTTCTCATATGGGGTACCCTAAACATTTGTTCTGGTCAAAGCACACAGGAATGAACTACATGAAGTCCAGAATGCCTAGTTATGAGGTCATGCTGTAGGCATTGATGTGGATAGATTGTTGAGAATGGAATGAATGTATAAGGGGGATAATTCATAGGGAACTTGTTTCCTCTATTTCGACCTTGAGTAAGACTTTAGAGTCCAGAGTATGGTTATGAGATTTATAAGTGGGTACGACCAGTGTAGGACCAGTGGTTAAAGCTTGTGGAGCAACCAAGTGTACGAAATCATAGGTATCATATTGGAAGATCTATTCGAGGTTCGTTTTGAGCCCATAAGGAAATGGTATGATTAAGTCTTGGATGGATAGTAGATGGTGTGAGGAGTATAAGGATCTTAAGTTAGAGACAAGTTATTTGAGCCAGTTAAACAAACCTTTGGGATGTGAGTCAGGAAAAGGGCGGTTGAGCCAAATCTAAGTGGACCAAATGATTGAAATTGGTAGGTTGTACAATCGGGGAATAAGGAGTTATGATACTTGTAAGGTTGTAAGGTTTGATATTTGAATTTTATGTGAGTTTTGTCAGTTAGAAGGCTTATGGTGCAATTCTTTGGAGAAGATTAAGTTGTGAAGTTACTGTGTTAGAAGGAGGCCACTTAATTGGAAAGATTACAGTTAAGGATAGGTTATGTTGATGATTCCGATAAATTAAAGGATTTAGTGGAGAAAATTGTCTATGTGCGCCTAAGGAGTAAGGTAGCAAGCGTTAATCGTATAAAGCTATTAAAGGATTCTGATAGAAGTGACTGATACAGTTGGTAATAAGTCAATTATCAGGATGATACCTTAAGGAAATAGGAGTAATATCTCAAGGGATTTTGGTTATGGAAGTTGTAAGTGAGTATGTTCATTATGGACCAGAGGATTAGACTTTCGGAAAGACTAAAGGTGTGAAGTCATATGTATCGTCTTGGAAGATTTATCTGAGGTTTCGTTATGAGGCTTTCTTAAGAGAAATGACATAAGGATTGGCGTAGAGTGATCAATGTCTGTTAATGCGATTTGATGTCACGTTTTGGGGGAAAATCAAGTGATTGGTCACAATTGTGCTAATGGATTTATCACGGCATTGTTTTGAGGAAACTACAGGTTTTGAGTTGGAAGAGAGCTTTTGGGCCAAACTTATTTGGGCCAAGGAACTGAATCAGTGAATTGTACCTTCAAGGGATATAGAGATATGATATCTGGAGATTTACAAAGTCTGATATGTGGATTGTTAGAGAGTGTGACGTCTATAAGGCAGTCAATATAGCACTTTTTGGGAATTAAGTTGTGATCGGTAGTTTTGGGAGAAAGCCCACTTGAAATTGAAAGGTTATGGTGTAAGGCCTAGTTATTCGGAGGATATCGATAAACAAAATGATGTAGCATGGGGAATTGTCGTATGTGCATTTAAGGAGTAAAGTAACATTTGTTACTCATATATAGCCATTGAAGGATTTAGGACGTGAAGTGATGGATTTTGATGGCAAGGTATTGTTCATCCATATGGTATTTTGAGTAAATAGAGTTGAGGAACCTTAAAGGTTTAAGTTAGAGATTGAATAAGGAATACGTTAAGTTAATCTTGGATAAATGGTAAATATCCGTAAAGCAAAATGGTGCTTGATTTGGGATAATAAATCGTATGAGGAAAACTGATTGCCTAAGGATTTTTGGGGTGAATAGCAAACTCGACCAGTAAAAGTTATTTCGGGTTTAAAGGTCAATAGTGTGGCATAAAGTAAGTAGGTAGATGATATCAAGTGGACTTGAGGAAAAGGTGATCCACGTTTATTAAGGTGATCGTATGACATATTTGGGTAAGACGAGAGTATAATCCTATAGAGAGGATTAGTAAATCATGTTGAGGTAATCGGACATAGGCGGTGGTGTGAGTAATTGTGGGATCACATGAGTGAAGATTTTGAGTCAAAGATATGGCACAAGGGCCAAATGTGAGTAAGGTAACCAATGTAGTAGGTGAGCCGTGTATGTAAGGAGTAAGGTCTATATGGCAAGAGAGGTACTAAGTTGAGGTATAGTGGAATTCTATGTATGTACGTGAGGATCGGATTGTCGAAAGGAAGTTAGTAGAAAGATGTTGTATTCTCCTAATTAAGGACATCAAGGTCTTTAGGAGGAATAGGTCATAACAATGAGGTTATATTGGAGATTGTATTGGATACTCTGAGCGAGACAATGGTAATCTTTTGAATGATCACATCTGTTCTAGCAAGAGTAAGGAATGTAGGCAGTATGTTGTAAGTGGAATCATGATCGAGTAAATAGTTCGATTTTTGGTAGTACAGGTTTCGGAAACCAAATTTATTCAAGGATATCGACTTAAGGAAGAGAAGGTATATACTCTGAGGGAAGTTTAGAGGAAGAGGAAAGAGGAATATGTGTAGTCTCATGCTTAAGGTATAGTGAGACTAGTGTGATGATTTTAGGAGACAATTATCCTAAGATAATTATGACCTTGAGGATGGTCACAAGTTAGTACAAGAATAGTACGTGGAAGTAGGTTGTGCAAGATAGTAGTATGGTTGAGGAAACATATCATTTTCCAGGAGCTAGTACTTGATGAAATGATTAAGGATACTAAGATCAGGTAAGGAGATTATGGTGGAACCGGTCCCTTTAGCTTAGCGATGCTAGTTTCGGGGTCGAAACTTTTTTAAGGGGGTAGTGTTGTAACGCCTCATTTTTTTTTGAGATATTCGGCCAAGTTTCGGGATCGAAACTTCTTTTTAGGGGGAAGTGATGTAATACCCCTCATTTTTAGTAAGGGTATTTGGGTAATTTCCCAAACCCTCGTCAATTATTCGATACGCGTTTGGCGAAGTTCGGATTTTCTGTAGCGAGTTGGATCTCTGTAAAATTCCCAGAGCATTGGAAAATACATTCGACATATTATCGAGGCTTAGAATATTTGTTTGGGTACAAATATTTAAGATTCGGGGTTTTAAACCCATGCCAAACCTTTTCCCGGGCAAACAGATGCGAAAAGGGCAATTCCGTGACCGCGGAAGAATTTCCGCGACCGCGGAATAATAGCTCCCAGAGGAGCTGGGCTTTGAATATTCCCCGACCGCGGCAGAACCCACTGCGACCGCGGAAATGTGCAGAGTGCACAGACGGGCATGCGAGCCACGTGCTCGTCGTCGTCGTCGATCTCTCGCTCCACCGTTGATCTTGTCAGGCTGCTCTCTCTCCTTGGCCTATAAATGGGAGTCGATTCGGAGGGTTGAGAGCACTCCAATCCCGATCTCTCTCTCCCAAGGTGCTTGTCGCCGGAGTTTGAGCTTTCGCCGGAAAATTTGAAGTTGTCGTCGGAGCTCTTGTTGGAGGTGGTGATGCTCGTAGGGTGGTTGCAGTGGAGGCGCAAAGGAGGCCGGAAGTGAAGCCGCCGCGAATCGAGCCCCAAGGAGTCCCCGCTGGTGAGTTCCTCGTTATTTTGGGGCGTCGGAGTTCATGTCCGCGATCGCGGACATGAACTGCCGCGACCGCGGCTGTGACAAGGCCGGCCGCGTCCGCGGCCGCTGCCTTTGGCACTCGCGGACAATCTTCCTCGACGACCGCGACCGCGGCAGTGCCCACCACGATCGCGGATTGCCTGGGCAATTGTTGGGCCTGGATTCTCCAGAGAAGATGGGTCAAATCGGTCGAGCCCAAGCCCATTGCCAATCGGAAGATCGAAGAAGAAAGCCCAGAGGATCCGACGAGACGTCTCTGGTCGAATGCCTTCCGACAGGATCGCGAGGATCTCGCCAAGCATTAAATGCTAGATCACGCAACGGCCACTGCCTTCAAACCACCATAAACGCAGAGATTTAATGGCGCAATCTTCACCATCACTCCGAGCATTGAAGATGGAATATTCGGCCGAAGCATAAACGGTCACAAGAGTAAAAGACTTACCATATCAGGATGACGAGGAAGATAAGAAGAAGACTACACAATTACACACAAGACAAGCGTTCGGAAAAAAAAACTCACCAGAATAGCACTCTCGCTCTCCACCTAGCTCTCTAACGGCTGCTTACGCTGGATCCCTGCCGGTCGCCACTCACAAGTCGCCGGTCGAGCCCCACTTGATCTCTGGTTTTATTACGATAAGTTGTATCACGATTCAGTCTGATTCACACGACATCTAATAAGATCATCACGCTATTATACATTTATTCCGTGTTTATCTATTTTTGGCTTGGTTTGGATTGTTTTCTATCACCCGATCGACTAGTTACCCCATCTAAGGCGATTTAGGTCGTCCGATCTTTTCGCCCCAAAACAATTTGGCGCCCACCGTGGGGCCACTTGCCGATCACCCTTTCAAAACCTTCCAACCATGACTATTGACCCTCCTACTGACAATCAAGAACTACGTCTCGAAGACGAAACCCAAACTACAGAAAACCCAACCGAAAATCCTACCCCAACCCAGTTCCAAGAACTCCCTCAAAAAATGGCCGCCCTTCAAGAGGAACTAGCCCAGCAACGTCAGAAAACCGAAGCCCTAGCCGCTTTGTCAACCCAATCCGAAGCCGAGATTGCGCAACTAACCCGTGAGAATGAGTCTCTTAAGTCGCAGGTACAATCAGTGGCTTCAGGATCTAGGAACGCGCCCATCCACGGTGGCATCCGAACACGCCTCGACATGGACAGTATCGAACCAACGCCTCCAAGCGTACGATGTCCCGGACACACTGAGGGTACGTCTCGAACTCCTTTCGCTAGTCCATTTTCGACTAACCATGTCACCTTTTCTACACCGATCGGGTCTGCCGGGGCCCGAATCGACAAAACACAGGTTGCCAATCTGCCAGATGTCATGGCTCTTTTCCAGCAAACGCTCGACCTACACATGAAGACGGCCGACGATCGCTTCAACAGGCTCTCAGGAGTCCCGCAACCGATCGAGAGAGAAGCGTCCGACGGATTCGAAGAATCCCCGTTCGTCGAAGAAATCGCAAGGGTCGAGATCCCCAAGAAGTTCCATCTCCCCAACATGGCGACATTCGACGGCACCACCGATCCAGATGACCATATCTCTCTCTATAAACAAAAACTAATGGCTGCATCTGTTTCAAGGGAGAGCCGCGAGGCTGTCATGTGCAAAAGCTTTGGCACGACCCTCGCGGGCCCCGCACTAACTTGGTTTATGCGTTTGCCTCAGGGAACGATCGCATCATTCACGGATCTGGTTAACTCTTTTAAGAGTCAGTTCGCCAGTAGTCGGAAGCATGAGAAACAATCGAGTGACCTCTACCGAGTCACACAAAGGTACAATGAACCTCTCCGGAATTATCTCAACAGGTACAACAAAGAGAAAGTGGGAATCCCCCACTGCGACGTCACAACGTCTATCGAAGCCTTCCGACAAGGCTTGGTCAAAGATAGCAATCTCTACGACGAGATTACCAAGTACCCGTGCAAAAGTTTTGAAGATGTTCAGGCCAAAACTATGTCCGAGGTAAGACTAGAAGAGGAGCGTGAGTCGCGCAAATCCTCCCGCGGACCCGATCCATCCGATCGTAAACATTCCTCCGATAACTGTCGAGACAGACATCCACATCCCTATTCTCGTAATCGAAACGGACCAAATCAGGTAAATGCTTTCCAAGACAGGTCACATGAATGGAGAGACGGCTCTACGTTGCCTCCTAGGGTCCAGTCTTATAACTTCAACGTTTCCGTGTCAGAGCTCGTCAAGAGTTTCGACAAGTATGGAAAAGACGTAAGATGGCCCCGAAAGAGCGACCGACCGGACGTCAAGAAGGACATGAGTCGATGGTGCGAATTCCACGGCGACCACGGTCATTCGACCGACGAGTGCATCGCCCTGCGAAAGGAGGTCGCTAGGCTGCTCTCACAGGGGCTCCTACGCGACATCATCTCGGAACGGGCAAAAGCCACCATGGAACGCCGAGATCAGGTAAAACAGAACAAACCCCCATCTCCTGTCCATACAAAAGTTGTCAATACCATTTCAAGTGGATCCGACATATGTGGGAACACATACTCCGCGGCCAAGTGACACGCCAAGGAAAGCAAAGGCGACAAGCCCGAGGCATCGAAACTCAAACCAAGGAGGGCATCTAACCTTCCGACCGTCACATTCGACGAGTCCGACTCCGACGGGTCGGAAAGCCACCATGACAGACTGGTAATCTCTTTGTCCATTGGTAATTGCTTAATACGGAGAGTACTAATTGATACAGGGAGTTTGTCAAACCTCTTGACCCTCGATGCTCTCAAAGAAATGGGTCAGACCGAGAATGACCTAATCAAGAAGTCGACCCCACTGGTCGGGTTCAGCGGTGAGGTTAAACACACGACTGGTGAAATCATTCTGACCACATACGCTGGAGGAATCAACCAACAGGTTAAATTCTTAGTCCTAGACTGTCTGTCTCCCTATAATTGTATCCTTGGCAGGCCGTGGATACACTATGAAGGCAGTACCTTTAACATATCACCAGGTCATCAAGTTCCCTACTGAATGGGGGGTCCAAGAGATCAGAGGAGATCAAAGGACCGCAAAGGAATGCTACGTCGCTTCCATGAAGAATGCAGTCGAACACAAGACCGCATAGCAATCACAGAACGGAGAAGGACCTAGTCGATACATCGAACCAGAAATGGAAAAACTCGACGAGATCACACTAGATCCTTCAAAGCCAAACCAAACGGTAAGGGTCGGGTCAGACTTGGACGACTCGACCAGACGACAACTCCTTGACTTCCTCAGGGTCAATGCCGACTGTTTCGCATGGTCGCATGAGGATATGATCGGAATATCTCCAAACTTTATTACTCATAAATTAAATGTAGACCCATCTCATCCCCCTGTCAAGCAAAAACGCAGGAAGTTTGCCCCCGAGCGGAACAAAATAGTCGACGACGAAGTCAAAAGCTTACTGGAAACAGGAAAAATCAGAGAAGTCCACTATCCCGAATGGCTAGCCAACGTGGTCGTAGTCTAGAAGAAGAACGGCAAGTGGAGAGTCTGCATTGACTTCACAGACCTCAACAAGGCTTGTCCCAATGACTCGTTTCCTCTACCCCATATCGACGCCATGGTCGACGCCACGGCAGGGCAAGAAATGCTCACTTTCATGGACGCTTTCAACGGCTACAATCAGATCCTCATGGATCCCGACGATCAAGAAAAAATAGCGTTCATCACCAATCAAGGTATCTATTGTTACAAAGTAATGCCCTTTGGTCTAAAAAATACAGGGGCTACGTATCAACGACTAGTCAACAAAATGTTCAAAGACCAAATCGGAGACACGGTGGAAGTCTACATAGACGACATGTTGGTCAAATCCAAAAAGAAAGAAGATCACATAGACCACCTACGCGACAGCTTTGAGGTGCTCAAAAGGTACAACATGAAACTAAACCCTACTAAATGCTCCTTTGGAGTGTCGTCAGGGAAGTTCTTAGGTTACATGGTGACACAAAGAGGAGTAGAAGCCAGCCCAGAACAGATCAAGGCTCTCATCAACCTTCGATCCCCCCGATGTGTCAAAGACGTACAGAAGCTCACAGGTCGGATAGCAGCTCTGAGCAGATTCATCTTCAAATCATCCGACAAGTGCAAACCCTTCCATGACGCACTCAAGAAGAACAAATCCTTTCAATGGACGGAAGAACACGAAACAGCATTTCAGAACCTCAAAGAATACCTGGCCAGTCCCATGTTACTGACCAAACCTAAAGGCGACGAGCCCTTATTTCTTTATCTTGCAGTATCAGAGTCGGCCGTAAGCGTTGTACTGGTCAGAGAGGAAGACGGCAAACAGTCGCCAATATACTACGTCAGTCGGATGCTGTTACCAGCCGAAATGAGGTATTCGTCACTTGAAAAGCTCGTACTATAATTGGTAATGGCTTCGAACAAACTCAAACCATATTTTGAATCCCATACTATTACTGTTCGCACTAACCATCCCATGAGAGCTATCATGAGGAAACCTGAGTTCACAGGACGAATGACCAAATGGGCCATACACCTCAGTGGTTACGACATCGAGTATGAGCCTAGGACATCGATCAAGTCGCAAGCCTTAGCCGACTTTGTGGCTGATTTCAGTCCGACCCTAGAGCAAGAAGCCGCAAAAGAAGCGACACAACTACTCGCGACAGACGAGACAGGTACATGGGAGCTCCACACAGATGGGGCGTCGAACACCAGAGGATCGGGGCTTGGAGTCGTACTGAAATCGCCACAGGGGGACAAGATAGCTCAAGTGGTCAGATGTGAGTGGGATGCGACCAACAACAAAGCTGAATACGAAGCACTCATATTCGGACTCATCCTGGCTCGCGACCTAGGGGTCCGAGAGATCGAAATCATTTGTGATTCCTTGCTGGTCGTAAACCAAATACAGGGGTCGTACAGTGCCAAAGATACCAGAATGATAGCCTACCTGGAGGTAGCCAAGAAACTGATCGGACAATTCCAGACATTCAACATCCGACAAGTGCCCAGGGATCTTAACTCCCAAGCTGACGCACTCGCCAATCTAGGATCTGTCCTAGACCCGAAAGAGTTTCCACACATACCATTGGCCCACATCATGACGCCAGCCGTCCCAAGGACATCCGTCGAGTTAACAACACCACTCGAAGAACTCGTCGCTATGGAAATAGGCGACCGACCAGAAGAAGACATCATTGACACCAATAATGACTAGACGCTACCTTACATCAGGTGGTTAAAAGACGGCATTCTACCCGACGACAAGATAGAAGCAAAAAGGCTCAAGGTACAAGCACTCTCTTACGATATCATTGACAATATCTTGTACAAAAGATCTGTTACAGGGCTACTCCTACGATGCCTTAAGACTCCAGAAGTCGGACGTATCTTACCATTATTACACGAAGGAGAGTGTGGCAACCACACCGGCGGACGAAGCCTCTCAGGAAAAGCCCTCCGAAATGGGTACTATTGGCCAACAATGAACCAAGACGCCATGAAATACACCAAGAAGTGCGACGCTTGCCAGCGGCACGCACCCGTCCATCATCAGCCTTCAGAGCTCCTCCATCCGACCCTGGCTCCATGGCCCTTCATGCGATGGGGAATGGACATCGTCGGAAAGCTTTCCCCCACGTCGGGTCAAAGAGTTTTCTTCCTTGCCATGACGGACTACTTCTTTAAATGGATCGAAGTCGAAGCCTACAGAGAGGTAAAAGATCAACACGTCATTTCATTCATAAAACGCAATATCTTGTGCAGATTTGGCGTCCCATCAGAAATCGTGTGCGACAATGATTCCCAATTCATCAGTCATAAGACTCGAGCCTTCTGCGACCAATGGAACATCAAATTGGTCACATCCACACCTCGGTATCCGCAATCCAACGGACAAGCCGAATCTAGCAACAAGATCATTATCAATAACCTCAAGAAACGCCTCACAGGGGTTAAAGGCAAATGGGCAGACGAACTCCCACTTATTCTCTGGTCCGACAGGACTACTCCAAAGAATGCGACCGGGCAATCGCCTTTCTCTCTCGTCTACGGGAGTGAAGCGGTCATCTCGGCTGAGTTACTGGTTCCGACCGCTAGCTGTAATCTTCAGACAAGTGAACAGAACGACATCGAACTAACACATAATCTCGACACAGCGGACGAAATCAGAGAGAGAGCTCGAATCAGGATGGTCAGGTTCCAACAACAAGTCGCAAGGAGTTACAACAAGAACGTCAGAATCAAGGCGTTCAAGATCGGAGACTGAGTCCTAAGGAAGACATTCTAGAACACCAAGAACCCATCCAACGGAAAGCTAGCACCACAATGGGAAGGACCTTACTTGATCACCGAAGTGGTCGGACAAGGACCGTATCAGTTAGAAGACAAAGACGGACAACCAATCCCGAGGAGTTGGAACGCAGCACATCTCAAGCTATATCATTTCTGAACCGATAAGGTAAAAACATCACATAAAATATACATCGCATATACATGGCTACCTATCGCATGCTATCATATATACATTGCCATTTGTCGCATATATGTCGCATGCTATCGCATATACATTGCCATCCGTCGCATACATATCGCATGCCATCGCATATACATCGCTACTTTCTTTTACATGTCATCATCTGACACTAAGCGAGGATTTCCTCCTTACAAAAACACAAATGCAGAACAGCATTTACATTGGACCCCGTCGTCCGCAAATGGACCCAGTCGTCCGTAAATGGATCCTGTCATCCGCATATAGCGCTTACATTACACGATCGATCGGATTACGGGGAGATGACAACACAGGCACGTCGGCACACCGCCTGCCTTATACAAAACATAAGGTACAACACCTTATTACATTCACGCAATTAAACATAAGGAACAAACACCTTATTATATATTGCTTACCTCCCCGGCATAATGTCATGACTAACACATACACAAACACATCGCAGGCCTGCTCTACATACATACACACGGTGAAACCCCACTCGACGGAGCACACGGGTGAAACCGACATAGACGACATACTAAACATCGTCGACAACTTCCTCGAAAGTTCGACGAACATGTACGAAACAAACTAGCATGCAATTCTACATGTAAAAACGCATTTGCAGCAAAATAAAAAGCATTTTTATAAATATGCGACCCGCGATGGCGGACGGGTCGCCAAACCACATTGTCTGCCTACACATCTGTAGGACTTCATCAAACAGAAATATTCTGCGACCCGTGATGGTGGACGGGTCGCCAAAACATACATTATCCAAAGACACCAAATGTCTAAACCCACACACAAGTGGGACAAACAAAGTCAAGCATCGGGAACAACAACGTTACCTTCGGCAGGGGCTGGCTCCAATGGGGCTATCTCGTCGGTCGGCTTAGCATCGCCAGAATGAGCTTCGTCCTCATCGGCATCTTCATCCACAGCCTCTTCTCCGCCGCCGGCTAAGCAGAACAACTCCTGACCAGGATCGCCCTTTGGAAACATGGAGTCCAAAGTCTCCTTCTCCGCCTTCAGGTCCCAGAGTTCATGCTTGCCCTCGTTGAACTCTTCAATCATCTCGATGCGCGATTTCACCGCGTAGAAGGCCCCAACGTCGCCAGCAATCTGACCGTCGGCAATCCGAGCCCGCTTCACTTCCTCCTCAATGCCTGCCCTGCACTCTTCAAACTCCCTCTGACATGCGACCAACTCCCCTTGACAGCTCTTCCGCTCCCTGGTGAGACGACGCTCAGTCTCACGACAGCGACTCTCCGCTCCCTCCAGCTTGGACCTTAAAGAGGCAAGGTCGGACTCTGACCTAGCAGCCCTGTCCTCAGCCTTGACAAGCATCGCCTGGACACCAGATTAAGCTCCCAAGAAGTATTGAAAAGCCTGACAAAAAGGCATACGACAACACAAATACGCGAATCAGAAAACACAGTCGAACAAAAGAAATACAAAAATGCACAAAACAAAGGGCAACACACCCTCCACGCGGAACTGCCCGCTTTACCAATGCAGTCCAAAGGGGAGACGTCCTTAACTTCCGACTTCAAAGTCGGGTCTTGAGTGCGAAAAAGATCAACGATCGACGGCCCTGCGGCACCGATCTTGCCGACCCCTTCGGCGGTCGTGCCTTTCTTCTTAGGGACGTCCTCCTCCTTGACATCATCAGGACGAGTGCTCGCTTTCCTCTTAGAGCCAGCTTTAACCGTAGTCGTCAGGTCAATCAGAGCCGGTTTGCTCGACGCCGCCTTGGCTACTGCTTTCCTTTGCTCAATCAAGCTTTTTCCCGACGCCACCCTCAGGCGAGCACTCGACCGACCACCAGGGGAACCTGACAGGACAGGACAACAAAAAAGGAGAAATCCTAAAGTACACGACAAAGTGAAAAACAATAAAAAGACTCCTAAAGCCGAAAGTCTACCTTTCGCACGAGATGAAGAAACATTCGACATATCTTCTTGTGAGGCAGGAGTCATCGCCAGCAAGTTGACGTTCACAAATTTACTTTCAGACACGAGAATCTCAAGCACAATCTTTGACAAGCCCTCTGATCGGCTACTCACTTCTAGATCCTCTGGTTCGGGGACTACAAAAAAGAAAAGTTAAAGCAAGAGTTAAGACACACAAATACACGAAAGAAAAGACAAGTACATACTATCGACTCGCCACTCCGTCAACAAAAACGGACATTCTCCCTCCTTCTCCAGAGAAGAGTGTTCGACGAAAAAGAACTTCGACCCCCATCCGCGGTCGTTAACATCAGGGCTCTGCACCAAGGGCTTCCGACCAGGTCGGACACGCAACTGAATGCGACAAGAACTCTTCGATCCTATGAAGTAGTTGTACCACAGGGCGTCGAAGTCAAAATCAGCCCCAGTTTGAACATTCACAAGGTCTAAAACCCTAAGTACTCTCCACGCCTGAGGCATTACTTGACATGGCGCCAGCACCAACATAGCTAAGAAGTCCCTGACAAGTGGGGAAAAAGGAAACCTATGCCCTATTCTAAACGGGTAAGAGTAGAAGCAAACCCATCCCTCATAGCGAGCATCGGCCCTCTCGTCTGGGTGAGGCAGTCTGGCAACCGTCTCCGGCGGAAAACCTCCAACTTGGAGCACCTGATCCAGTTCCGCCTGGGACATAGTGCTAACCAACGCATCCGACTCCTTCAAAATAAAACGAGGAGGAGTTTCGCCTTCACGAGAATTGGAGAGAGTCTTCGACGACTCAGAAGCCTCGAGAGAAACCATTTCGAGAATGGGAAAAGAGGAGAATCGAAGAGCTATGACTAAGAGAAATCAGAAAGCTATGGCAAGAGAAACCAAGAGGCTTACCAGAAACTTGCAAAGGAAGATGATGAAGAGTAATCGATTCCTTCTGCTATGAATTTATGAAGGGAAGTGAAGGCCTGCATAGGCGTCGCATCATGCCTCGATCACGCGCCACGTAGCCCTGAGCAAACGCGCCAAATTGGAAGGTGGAGATCGCGTCTAGAGAAGTTGCCACGGATTCCGGTCAACTTGCCTAAACCGTAAGCCCATATCAACTTGGGGCTATTGTTGGGCCTGGATTCTCCAGAGAAGATGGGTCAAATCGGTCGAGCCCAAGCCCATTGCCAATCGGAAGATCGAAGAAGAAAGCCCAGAGGATCCGACGAGATGTCTCTGGTCGAATGCCTTCCGACAGGATCGCGAGGATCTCGCCAAGCATTAAATGCTAGATCACGCAACGGCCATTGCCTTCAAACCACCATAAACACAGAGATTTAATGGCGCAATCTTCACCATCACTCCGAGCATTGAAGATGGAATATTAGGCCAAAGCATAAACGGTCACAAGAGTAAAAGACTTACCATATCAGGACGACGAGGAAGATAAGAAGAAGACTACACAATTACACACAAGACAAGCGTTCGGGAAAAAAAAACTCACCAGAATAGCACTCTCGCTCTCCACCTAGCTCTCTAACGGCTGCTTACGCTGGATCCCTGCCGGTCGCCACTCACAAGTCGCCGATCGAGCCCCACTCGATCTCTGGTTTTATTACGATAAGTTGTATCACGATTCAGTCTGATTCACACGACATCTTATAAGATCATCACGCTATTATACATTTATTCTGTGTTTATCTATTTTTGGCTTGGTTTGGATTGTTTTCTATCACCCGATCGACTAGTTACCCCGTCTAAGGCGATTTAGGTCGTCCGATCTTTTTGCCCCAAAATAGCAATCGCGATCGTGGCATTGGGATTGTCGGTCTCGGTCGGGGCTTCCGTCCTTTCGTTTTCGTTCGTCCCTTCTTAGATTCGTACATTTTAGTTGTCGAATATAACCTAAGGTTTCGTTGTGGGGTCGTTTTCCATAGGAATCTGTAATCCGACTTCTGTTCCCGTTCCGGGCCCAGAAACCCATCGTCGCTCTATCGTTCGTCTAGGCAAAGGCAAGTGGCGGTTCGCTCTTGCTTATCATTTCATGTTTCAATTAATTATCAGTTGTTATTAATTGTTAATTAAATTGGGATGAACTATTGTTTTCGTTTAGGAACAGATTTTATAAATGATACGATTAAAATATGATATTATTATAGGTTGTATATATTACTAGAAACAACGCTATTATATCTGTTATTACCATGATGGTATTGGTGTGGATTTTATGTGTGAACTTATACATTGTAGTTAGAACGAGTATTCGTAGGAACGCTATGTACCTTGCGAGGTCTAGTCGTTTCTTTATAACTGGTATTAGGAGGATTTTTCCCTAATACTCTCTCTGGTCATGACTATCCCCTTACTCAGGGGAGGTGCACACAGCTGGTGCCAAACAATCGGGATTTATTCCCAAGATATCTCTCGTATCGAGATGATATATGATAAAAGCTTATAACATAAATATACGTTTTGGAATTAAACAAGATAAGTGTGATTATGCACATAATTAATATACCCTCGGGCGAGGAGTACAACGTGGAAACCGCTCGGACTTTGATTAAAGTAAGTCCTCCTTCCAAATCTGAATTCACATTACGCGGTGAGGTTGGTCGTGGACCCAAATGGTCAAGTCTTTTTAAACGCTTGTGTGAAATTATTATTATGTTCCCAAACATTTGTCATACTTTCCCGTAAAACTCAATCTTTTGGAGTCTTCTCTTCATACGCTTTCCGATAAGACTCAATCTCTTGGAGTCTTTTCTTTATACGTTCCCGATAAGACTCGATCTTTAGGAGTCTTCTCTTGATCATTCAAACTTTAATCATTCCGTGAAAGTTCCGGGTTATATATCGTTCATTCGGTTGTTATTCGAGGGACAATGATAGTAAACGGTTACGATCACTAGGACCATTCTGTTTTCACCCTTGCATAGTCTTTCAGTAGACTAACCAACCGGGTTTTATTCCTTGCATGGTTGGCTGGTGTCATCCGTCCTATACGGCACATCAGTGGTTGGTCCCCGAAGTCCGAAGTAACCATTGAAGAAGAGACTTGCAGTTGCAGATTTCGGTGCCGGTATTTCAAAGTCGTTAAGTATTACTTTAATATGTATTTTTATAACCTAGTCATGTATTAGGTTTATTCTTCAAGTCTTCCGCTGTGTAATTTATGAGTTTTCCGTTGTAATTTCACTCTGTTGTAAAAACACTTCTCTCGTTTGATGAGAGATCTTTTAATATAAATGGTTTAGTTTCATTCAAAAATGTCTTCCGCTGTTTAACCTTCCGTTACTTAATTGTGTTTATTTAAGATTAATTGTTCCGATTAAAGCCTTGGGTGACATCGGACAGCAATGTCTGAGGTCACTGGCGTGTGGCACTACCGACAATAAGTTGGGGGGTGTTACAGGCAAGGCCCCTGCTGCAGCGTAGACAGTGCATCCCACGCGGTTGCGCTCCCAGGTGGAGAGTCGACAGAACCAACAATGACGCATTGACACGCGTGAGCTCTACAATCATGCCCTACCCCTCCATGTGCCATGAGCCCTTTGAAGACGGTGCCTCTGATGCTGGTCCTTCTCGCAGTCACTTAGCCTACAAAGATCCTTTTCGCTATGTGAACACCATCGATATGAGGAAGACCACGGCGTGCAACGCAAGCTACCACAGCGCGAGCGAGACGAAGTGCGACAACAACAACTTTCATGACTTCGCCGACGATGGGGGAAGACCTTAAAGCCGTCGTGCGCCAGTCTGAGATACCCCACGTGAGCGACCCCATCTTCGACTATGATGAGGATGAAGATTACATTCTTGGTGGCAATGTGCTTGCGCGTGAGCAACGCGATGAGTTCTATGTGTTGCCACCTACGGATATCCGCACACCCCCAGGCCTGCGACGCTGCGAGCTGTGCCCCCAGCACGCGCACAACGCCAGACACAACATGCCCCCGCAGTGCGACTTCCGCCGTGATCGCCGCGACGCGCCTATGCAGCCCCTCATGGTTGCGACTCAACGTCACGACATCAAGGTAAAACTAGATTATTTTGCTTGTGAATATGATGCATCTAAGTTTCTTGAATGACAGCGGTCCATAGAGTATGTGTTATCACACTGCCAATACTTGGAGCATAAGAAGGTTGAGATTGCAACCTTGCACTTCATCGACACCGCTCGTGCTTGGTTGTTTCATCTCACCAGCGAGCGTGCTAGAAGGTGACTAGACCTCATCTCAAGCTAGAACCAATTGATCTATGTGATGACGAAGCAGTATGTGCATGTCGACTATAAGGAGGACATGCACCTCAAGATCGCCTTGGCAACACAAGGGTCTCGCACGCCGCTAAAGTTCTTCGCCGAGCTAGAGGAGATGTGCCACAAGGCTGGAGTGCATCCCGCCCCCTCGGCCATGCGCTCTATGTTCCTACGTGGGCTTGACATTGAGGTCCGCGAGCAACTCAAAATTCTAAACGTCAACGACCTCAACACCATGACCCACACCACTATTGAGATACACGCACAGATTCAAAGGAAAAAGAAGATTGCTTGGGCACGCGACAATCCCAGGTATGGCTCTCAACCAAGTTCAATTTTTTCTACTAACTAAACGCACCCCTTCCCATAGCCTAGGTCTAGCCCCGCGGCGCCTGCCGCCACTCCTACCTACAGCGTGCCCCCTGCCCTCGTCGTTGCACCCCCAATGCACCCTACTGCTCCCCAAGATGACAGCGCCCGTGACCGCGTCTGCTTCAAGTGTCAAGGTCGTAGCAACATGTAGCGCGACTTCCCCAACAACAAGCGCGTCCTCTTCTCACAGGCCACCTATGAGTCCTTCGACGACGAGCATGTCTATTATGACGACGCACCCCATGAGGAGGACAACACTGCTGCCGACGATGGCGATGCCTACTAATGCAGCGCGCCAGGCGATGCTGAAGGGACTCGCTTAGGCCTTGTCACGCGCCGTGTCCTCACTGCCAAAGAGAGCACCCTGGTGGATCAATAAGATAATTTGCTCTACACACGCTTCTTGGTCAAGACTATCGACCTCAGTGTGATCATTGATGGAAGGAGTTGCTGCACATCATCAACGAGAAGGTCATTGACCATCTCGGCCTTTAGACAACCCCTCACCCACAGCCATATAGCCTACAGTGGATTTCTAAAGGTAATGGTGGCAATGTGGTAAAAAGGCAATGCCACGTCACCTTCAATATTGGCTATTACAATGATATTGTGCTTTGTGATGTTATTGCTATGGATGCCACTCATTTGCTTCTACGCCGCCCTTGGCAATTTGACAAGCGCGCTCTACATGATGGATTCCTTAACAACTACGTGTTTATGCACAATGGGAAACGCATCACTTTGCTTCCCGTGAGCCCCAAGGAATTTCTGCATGATCAAGTGGAGCGGAACCGTGCCAAGGCCATCGAGTAGGCCAAGACAAAAGTTGTAGCTGCCGCGTGCCCCAATGACAACTTACACTCCGCAGTGCGCCCCAACGATGCGGCTCACCACAGCGCCTCCAAGCACTGTGCGCGCCCCAGTGACGCTAGTACCAGCTCGCACGCAGCGCGTGAATCGATGATAGTGCCACTGCACTATGCAACCCGGCTACGACGTGCCCCAACGCCGTGGAGCCAGTGCCTCTCAAGGGTAGTTATGAGAAGAGGTTGTTGCTGGCGCGCTCCAGGGACATCACCCAGTCACTCAAGGACGTCAACCTTGCTTCCTTCTTGTGCCTAGTTCTTGTCTTCTTAATGTCAAGGAATTGGTTGACTCCCCTTCCCCCCTCAGTTTCTTCTCTCTTGCAGGAATTCGAGGATGTGCTTCCAGAGGACCTACCTGCAGGCATGCCGCCCATGAGAGGCATAGAGAACTAGATCGACTTCTTGTCTGGCGCCTCTTTCCCAATGCGTCGCCTATCGCGCCGGTCCCAAAGAAACCAAGGAGTTAGGTCCAAGAATTGATGGACAAAGGCTGTGTCCATGAGAGCATTAGTCCCTGTGTCGTCCCAGTCATATTTGTGCCCAAGAAAGATGGCTCATGGCGCATGTGTGTTGATTGTCGCACGATCAACCAAATCACGGTGAAGTATCACCATCCTATTCCTAGGCTAGATGATATGCTAGATGAACTTCATGGAGCCACTTTGTTTTCTAAGATAGATTTGAAGAGTGGCTATTACCAAATTAGGATGAAGGAAGATGATGAGTGGAAAACGACATTTAAGACCAAGTACGGGCCTTGTGAGTGGTTAGTGATGCCCTTCGGCCTCACTAATACACCCAGCACGTTCATGCGGCTCATGAACCATGTATTGAGAGTGTATTTGGGCAAATTTGGCATTGTCTACTTTGATTATATCCTTGTTTATAGCAGGACCTTAGAGGACCACTTGGGCCACCTTAGGGCCGTGTTAGACTGTCTTAGAAAAGAGAGTCTTTATGCTAACCTAGATAAATGCTCTTTTCTATCGGACGCTACTATTTTTCTTGGTTTTGTTGTTGGCAAGGATGGGCTCCACGTGGATCAGGATAAGATTCACGCCATTAAGGAGTGGTCATGCCCCACTACGGCCACCATGGTTAGATCCTTCTTAGGGCTCACATGCTTCTACCGCCGCTCCGTGAAGGACTTTTCCACGATCGTCGCGCCGTTGCATGAGCTCACTAAGAAGAATGCCGCCATTGAGTGGAGCGAGGCTCATGGGGCCGCATTCTCTGCGCTCAAGGATCGCCTATGTTGTGCGCCGTCACTACAGTTGTCAGACTTCACCCATGACATTTGATGTCGAGTGTGACACGTCTCACCACGACATTGGGGGTATCCTACTCCAAGAGCGCATGCCCATAGCCTACTTCAGTGAGAAACTCACTAGTGCCACCCTTAACTATCCGACCTATGATAAGGAGCTCTATGCACTCATTCGGGTGTTGAAGACATGGCAGAAATACTTGTGGCCTCAAGTACCTCAAGAGCCAAGTCAACCTCAACCGCCGCCATGCTTGTTGGGTTGAGTTTATGGAGACCTTTTCATATGTGGTCCAATACAAGAAGGGAAAGGAGAACGTGGTTGCAAACGCCCTCTCCCGTAGGTATGTACTCTTGACTCACCTTGATGCCTCTATTTTAGGCTTTTCCTTTATCAAAGGACTTTATGCTAATGATGAAGACTTTAAATCTATTTCTGAGTCTTGTGTTGAAAAGGAAGAATCCAATGGTTTTGTTGTGGATAATGGCTACCTATTTAAGGAGGGAAAATTGTGCATCCGTGGGACTTTTATCCGTAGGCTTTTGATCCATGAGGCACATGAGGGTCGAGGACATTTTGGAGTAACTAAGATTATTGCCGCACTTAAGGAGCACTTTTATTGGCCTAGGATGGTTCACCATGTGACTAGGTTTTGTGTGAGTTGTGGGACATGTCAAAGAGCTAAGTCTAGATCGAGCCCCCATGGATTGTACAACCCCTTGTCTATACCGACTACTCCTTGGGAGGATATTTCTATGGATTTTATTTCAGGGTTTCCAATGTCTAAGAAGGGGAAGAACTCGATATTTGTGGTTGTATATAGATTTTCTAAAATGGATCATTTTATTCCTTGCAAGATGACTCATAATGCCTCGGATGTTGCTAGTTTATTTTTGAGCATGTGGTGAAATTGCATGGGATTCCTAAGACAATTATCTTGGATCGTGACACTAGGTTTTTGAGCTATTTTTGGAAGTCTTTATGGTCGAAATTGGGGACACACTTATTGTTTTCTACTATCTATCATCCCCAAATTGACGGCCAAACGGAGGTCACCAATAGGACCCTTGGTACTTTGCTTAGAACTATGTTAAAATCTAACCTCCTCAGGTGGGATGTGCCTTTTGTGGAATTTTCTTATAATAGGTCTATGCACTCGGCGACGAAGATGACTCCATTAGAGGTTGTCTACGGCCTCAACCCCCACACACTGCTGGATTTGACGTCGCGCCCCATGAAAGACAATGAGAGCATCAAAGGCATGTAGCACACAAAATTTATCCAAGCACTCCACCAGCGAACGAGGGCCCAGCTTGAACGCCGCATGGCGCAGTACAAGACCCATGCAGATCGCGGCCGATGCCGCATGATTTTCGAGGTCGGTGACCTGGTGTTGCTCCACCTTTTCAGCGAGCGACTCCCTGTAAAAAGACGCATCAAGCTTGATGCCCGCGGAGATGGCCCTTTCAAGGTCCTGGAGCGGCTTGGCGACAATGCTTACCGCCTTGAGCTTTCAGACAAATACGGCGCGCATCCAAGCTTCAACGTAGCCGACTTGTCTCCATACACTCCCCCTGAGCACGACGAGGATGAAGCGGGGACACTTCGCTGCCAAGAAGGGGAGAATGATGGCTCTATACCCTCCACATTGATGGAGAAGGATGAAGAAGACAAGCTCAGCATCCGTGCCACCGGACCCGTGACCAGAGCGTGAGCACATGCCATCACCCAAGCAACCCAGTCGCTGGTCACCAGGTCCATCGCAAGCATCGGCACCACCCCCGATCCCATCGGCGTGACCGCAATCACATTTTTTTGGTTTTGAAGTTTACTAGCCGAGGTGGTCGAGTTGCATGTGTCGCCTACATCACGTGACACTCCCTGTGTCGCATGCACGCTGTCGCGTATCCTGCAGCGCTCTCCCGAGCACGCGAGTTTTTCATATTTCCTTTTAAGTTATTTTGGATATTTGGAGACATTTTTAGTAGGTTGACTATTTTTAGTGTTTTTGGCTTGACGGGGCGCGCGCCATGTGTTATGGGCCGTACGTCCAAGCCCATGTTTTGGCTTAGGTATTTTTCTATCTTTAGCGCTAGTTTTAGCCTTTAAAGACTTGTTGTTTTCCTTTGTTAAGACTTACATTTAATTGCTTAAGTTTATGAAAGTTGAGGTTATCTCCTTGCTTGAGCTTTAGGAGTCATCTATCTTGTTGTGGTTCTTATCTATCTCTCAAATTCGTCTCTTCGAGTCCAAAGCTCATCACTTTGAGCGTCATCAAGATCCTCTCTTTGATCTCTCGCAAGGCCATCACTTTGGCCGCTCTATCCTCCGATCTCCTTCCGAGATTTCGTGCAATTCAACAAGGGTGCGTACCCTTCGCTTCCACGGCATCACCGAAAGAAAAGCCATCTCTTTGGCTCAAGAAAACCTCTAAAGACGCTGGGAAGACGCAAGCTTGGCGCTTGTCGCTAGGCTTGACTACTTTGCAGGGCACTTGTGAACGTGACAACGTGGACTTTCACATCAGTTCTTTTGTTAACCGTGGTAAAATTATATATATACTAAAGCAGAATCCCTACTATGCCACGTAGCGTCCCCAAAATAAACCAACCTTCTTCAATGCCATGTGGCATCACGCCATTAATTTTTCCACGTGGCAAGCTATCATCTTTTTTGTTTTTATTTTGAAAATCAAATAAAATCAAATCTCTGCCTTAATTAACAAGTTATGCATACCATACGAATATTTATATAATCCATTATTTCCAAAACATAGCACAAAATATTTTATGCCATATATTTCATATGCACTTAAATAAATTTGTAATATTGTTAACATAAATTCTTTCCAAAATGGACCAAAGAATATTTAATAAATCTACATTGTAATAACAAATGTGTTGGAAACAAATGATTTGTTTCCAAAAACTGAATGTGTAAATCTACTAAACCAAAACATTATATGCGACATAGCACTCCCTACTAAACCTACAAACTTCTTATGCCAAATGGCACCCTCATATTCATTTTGTCACATGGTATTTTCTCAATTTTTCATTTCTTTAAAAATTCAACATAATAATTATATATATGATCTTTATCCTATTTCCAAAATTCAATACTTTATATATTTGTTTTCAATTTTAAGCCTTAAGGAAATCTTTATGGTTTGATTGGATATGATTTAATATATCTTGATATAATACTTTCCTTTATTAACTCATTTAAAAGTTATATCAAATTGTTAGTAGATTTTTTGTATCGTACTTATCTTAATTTCATTTATATTGTCACTAATTAGATATGTTTTTCATTTATTTAATATTTTTTAAATGTAAAATTGTTATATTTTAATAACTAAAAAATATCAACATAAAATTTATCTAAGACCCGTGCACGACACAAGGAAACTAAGCTAGTTGGGGTAAAGTTACCCAGTCAACAAAATTACTTCTAAAAAACATGGAACCCTAGTCAAATTGATCGTAGCCAAAGCTCCTTATTTATACTAGTGAGATCCACTTTTGTATTCTCTCAATCAGTCCAGAGATTTTTTCGCCGAAATTGCAACAATTTCAATGGTTTATCTTCATAGAAAATCGTCTTTAAGGAAGCAAGAACTTGCTAGATTATTGGATTTGTCTTTATTGGCAGCAGTATAGACTACAAGTTGTTTAAAATATGCATCTGGTTTCCAAAGATTAACAATATTAGATGTAATGTAGGTAGCCGAAATCTAACAAAACGAGATTGATATGTTATAAGATCTCGTGAAAATTTTTGGTTTGATTTTTGAGATTATAAGGGATGGAAACTCAATGTTTTTAGTAATAAAAGTTGGTAGTTTATAACACAGTTCCTTAGAATGTTGCAAGTTTTTACTTGGTAAGATGTTGATGTTCCAAAGCATGTGATAGGATAAAGAGTAATAAAAAACGCTAGAAAGTAATAAGGACTGTGATGCCCACCCCAGCCAAAAATGAAGTAAATCAGTAGGGGCATGTGTGGGTCCATTAGAACACCTACAAAGAAGGAAGACATACAAGATGAAAGGGAGAGGATATATCATATTAAATTTAGGGTGTGTAAAGGGGAATAAAATAATCTTAAGATCATTACATGGGTGTCGATAAATTACAGGGGTGTTAGCCCAAAACATAATGAACATAGAAAATTCCAAAGTACATGTTTGATAGTGACATAAGGAAACTTGAGAAATGAGTCGGTTATAGCCCTAAAGCATTTGGGCGATTTTTCGTTGAGGATGCTTGGTGAAATGTCATGTGATGGGATAAGATGTGATGGGATTAGATGCGTATAAGAGGAATTTCAGAAAACTATTTTTTAGCATCTAACAAGGATCTTATGTATGAATCAATAGGGATTAATTAGAAGTAAAGTTATATACCATTTGATGCGAGTCTGAATCGTTTCGGCAGGATTTCAGCGGAGATCAAAAGCCCCAAGTGTGGCTTCTCTAATTGGTCCACACGAGTCTGGAATCTGGATCGCCTTTGGTCTCATCTGCTAGAACGAAGGAAACGAACTTGGCTTCTCTTGGAGCAGTTCGGCCGTGTAGGGTTTAGGAGAAGAGGAAGTGTGTTTTCCTTGTTCGTAACAATTACTTATAAGATCGTATCTTATCTTTGGTATTAGATATAATATATTTATATTGTATCTATATATTTTCTAATAAAATATCTTTTTATTTAGTAATTATTAATGGTAACTCTTATCCATTAATAATAAAAGCCAATCTCTCAATTATAGCCATGGGGCCGAAATCACCATGTCCCACATGGGCTTTCGGTTCGGTTTGATCCAGCCCGATAACTCTATGTGTGTGACCTCATAGGACCCGATTATTATAGACATGGACCTAACCCGATTAAGTCTATTAATCGTAGTTGGCTTCTAGCAAAGCACTATGATCCCTAAAATACCCAGATTGTAAATCTCCATTAATAGTCTTATTCCATGTTCGGTAATTACACATTTGATTAAAGGACACAATTCCTTCAATCTCCCACTTGTCTTTAAAATAAGTGTGCAATGTTAAATCCTTTGTCTCTTAGTGTTTGATTTGATGATATGATGACATCCATATCTCCTATCAAATGCGTTTCTTGAACTCTTGAGTTTGAAATGTCAAATAGCGGATGATTACAAATAATCCATCCGAGCATGGCCATGCATTTTTCAGTTCTTGCTCTTCAAGTGGACGAGACACCATTCATGTCCATGTATCACAGTATACATGAAGGAGGAGGACTTCTCAGTCTTGTATGGCTATAGCTCCCATTCAACTTTTGGCAATCCCAATCAATGTCTTTATAACTGTCTGTTATGGTCAGCGTTTGACAGCGTCAAAGACATACCAATCATCAAGGGAAACCATATCAAACTCATGTCTGAGAAATCTACCAATCATGGTTTGACTTAAAACTCTTCAATCCCTTTTGGAGAGTCTTAAGGTGGGTATGTCCTATATGTATCATCCATACATATCTATGTAATTGACTAGACATCTCTATGTCCCTATAGCCCATAAAACCTGGCATTGTCAGTCAACCTACAATACAATCTTTAATGTGGTCATTTATGTCCAAGTTATTGACTTAGACCATGGACTTTGAATAATTCATAACTTCAGTTCACTTAATGGGGTTTCATTCACCAAAACACTTATGATGAGCCCATTTGCAAATTATAAATTATTTGGACATTTTATCTAATTCCAAGCAATGATTAAATAAGAATGAAAGATGTATATCATATGAACAAGCATAAAATGTGTCTGACATACATAAAACAAAGTTCATAATGTAAGACAATACAATCTCAAAGCCATTCTCCAATGTGCTTGAGGCCATTGGCCCTGGTGTAACTCTCATGCTTGGGCCTAGGCATAGGCTTGGTCAACGGATGTGCAATGTTGTCATATGTGTGCACTTTGCACATCCTGACGTCTCATTTATCAACGATGTGTCGAATAAGGTGATACTTCCTCAGTACGTGTCTGGATTTGGATCTTGAACTCGGTTCCTTGGTTTAGGCTATGACGCCTTAAGAGGGACAACTAGACAATAATTAAATAGACAATATCAAAATAATCCAAATCCACTAAAGTCCTGAACGAAATGATGTTAATTAGGTGAGAAAATAAGTCTATCTCTCTTGAGGAGAGGTTGATCGAATCGAGGGAATTAATCGACAGTCGCTTCAGACACCGAACTAGAGAAACGAGCTAGAGAACAATGGTGAGAGTAAGCAAGAGAGTGGTAGATTGGAGTTTTTCTTCAATAAGGATCGTAATCTCTCTCACAATTATCCTAAATCATCTAATATATACACACACTTAATTTCCAAAGATCATCTAGACTAGTCGTTGTCGTCCGTGATCTTCGGAGTTCATCGGGTTTAATTACGGGATGGCCACGATCCTACGATATTTATGATCAATTAAGTTGGTTGTAACTGCCATGTGGGCCGGCATGTTAGTCTGTACAATCTGAGGCTCAATAACTCCTTATATCAGTTGAGGCCGAGATCTTCGTTCGTCGCCCAATCAAGCGATCCTTCTAGAAGGAACTGCTTCTTCGTCCAATGGGCCGCTCTGGTGGAGGTCCGTTAAGAATGAGGCCCAACAATAGCCCAAAAAAATTGAACTGGGCCGGAAGCAGTTGTTGAGGGACGGTTGGATTTTTTCTGAAGCCTCCTCTGAACGCAATCTCCCTCTTGCTGATTCTGCTATAATGGATCAATGACGTGGTGCTTTCCTATTGGTCGACAGGTTTGACTGTGGGCGGGCAGTTTTCCCCATAAATGGCAGTCACTTTCCTTTCTTTTCACCATCCGCTTTTTACTCACGAAAGGTTTCTGGTTCAAATGTAAAATCTTTTTTGAACTTCTTACCGTTTCTTCTTAAACAATGTCGTTTCCGAGACCAAAGAAGTCCAAAGCTTTATCTTCTGGCATCGGCGAGAAAGATAGCGATTTCTCCCCCTCGAATCTTCTCAGCCCAGAGGATTCTCTAGCCGGGACCTTGACTCAGTCGGAGTTGGATACGATTCTAGAAGTAGGCCAGTTCCCTCTTGAAACGGTTGCTCGCCTCCCTTTGCCCCACGAACGTGCTGATTGGTGTCGCGACGGATGGATTTGCTTCTTTGAATATCCTTTCAGAATAGGTCACTCTTTCCCCTTTTCGAGCTTGGTGAGAAACTTCTTGTCCATTCTTAATCTTGCCCCATGTCAGGTGTTGCCACATGCGTGGCGTCTCCTTAGGGTAATCGGTCTTTTGGTATCCAGTGTCGAGGTCGATTTTGACTTTGATGCTCTCTGGTATTCGTATTACTTAAGTAGTTGAGGTTCTTTCCACTTTCAATTACGTCTTAGGCCAGACAGAGAATCGATCGCTTTGAATCTCAACGTTAATGATCGCGGATGGAGGTCGCGATTTTTCTTTGTTGAGAGGAAGTCGCTTAAGGGGGGATTTGACTGCCCTTTCTTGCGTGACGTCTAGAGGACATCAGGTACCGTATTAGCCTTTGAAGCTTTGTGTTTTGATGTCTTGCTAACTTTTGCTCACATGTGTCTATTTTCAGTGCCAAGTAGAGAGGAGAAGACGAATTCTAATTTCGCCGCGGTTACTGAAGTTTTGCTTGCTTTTTCGGAGGCCGACAGGTCGTTCAAGAACGTGAATTGTCCAACCCTTAGCCCTCCGAGCATGGCGACTTCATCCACTTCCGTCACCAAGGGCACTTGTTCGTTCCTTCAGGTATGCGTGTGGGTGGTCTTTGGAGTGACCATATGTTTATATGTTTGTGCTTGCTTGATAGTATCTCGGGCCGCGATGTCGAGCGCTCGCTTGTCCGGAAAGAGTCTCTTGGACTAGAAGTTGTTGGCGACAAAAGCCTCTTCGTCGGCGAAGGTTGAAGCTAAAGCCCTTTCATTAGTTAGGGTCATCGCCTTAGATTCGCCGTCGTATAAAACTCCAGGGGCGAAAAGGAAAGCGACTGGTGCCCCAGGGCTTCTGGTGGGCATGATAAAGGGCAGAGATTTGGAAGAGTTGCTCCATACTTTGGACCCGGAGGCCAAGAAGGAGATCAGTGACTTGCACTCTATTGATTGTATCGACGAGGCCGTAGCGGCCGCTTGGCGAGTAAGTAAAGAGGGGTCTTTTATGAAATTTTCTGCTGATACACGCGTTCTTGTTTTATTACTTATGTCTTTTTACATGGTTTTTTGTTTGCAGGCTCTCCAATACTCAATCGTCGCGTTTTCCAACGTGCAAGACTTGAGCGACCGAGTCGATATGCGGGTAGCCGAGGTTGAGGGTCAACTAAATGTTGCCAGTGGGCGTGTCAGGGCCGCCGAGAGCAAGCAAACAAGCACTGGCCGAGAAAAAGTTGACGAAGGCGCGGGCTGATGCGAACAACCCCTAAAGTGTCATTGCAAAAGCAGGATCTTCGTTTCCTCAAGCTTGTAGTCGATTATCCTCTTGCGTAGCCAAGAGATGGCTTTCCTAGGGCTAAAGAGATAGTCAAACTCGTCCAAAGAGATGAACGTAGGGATCAACGTGATGATCGCGAATTATTGAAGAAACGGTGTTTGATTGCTCGAAGCGACGAGCTACGGGATAGTTTGATTCGTGGGATCGTAGAAAAGATGCAAGGGATTTTGGAAAGGAGATAACTCAACTTAATTCTCAAAATTTGCATAACATAACAAACTAGGGTTTGCTAGCTTAAATAACAGCTTAGAAATAATAATAAAATAATAATACGTTTAGAAATAAAGCGGCTGTCGCCGAAGCCCAGTCTCGTTTCCACGGGCGCGGAAATACTTCCACGGTCGCGAAAAACCTTCTGTAAAAGATTCAATCGTCAGTAACAATTCCGCGGGCACGGCATTACTTTCGCGGTCGCGGAAAACCTTCTGTAGAAGACTCGATCGCCAGTAACAATTCCGCAATCGCGGCTATGTCTTCCGCGGTCGCGAAAAACCTTCTGTAGAGCCATCCACCGGTGGATATTCCGTGGTCGCGGGAATGGTTTCTGCAGTTGAGGAAACGCTTATGTTCTGCTACTCTGCGTCTGGCTCGCCTCGAGTGCACTTACATCGCTTCCTCTTCGTCCTTCGCCGTCATCGAGAGGGTCATGGAGCTATTAATCTCCCCTTCTTGGCAGCGAAGCATCCCCGCTTCGTCCTCGTCGTCAAAAGCAGGAAGCGTATAAGGAGAAAGATCAGCGACGTTGAAAGTAGGATGCGCACTGACGGGGCTAGAAATGCGCAATGCAAGTATCGTTGATTAGCCTTATCAAAGTAAAAAGTCCTAACAGACCTACTAAACAGATGTATAGTTAGCAAGCAAGGGTCGAACCCACAGGGAAGATCTGATGCAGTATGAATACGTGAATGACAAGTAACAAGCAAGGGGGGGTTTAGTTATCACGAGAAAGCAAAGCAAGCAAAGCAAACAAGTTTGGTTGAGTTGAGAAAATATGATGGGGAAAGTAGTCGTACTAGAGCGAGATCCACAATACAGAGATATAATTTGATCACAGAAATCTATTTAATCCAAGTTCTTTTACTATCCTTATAGTTGTTCCCACCCTGATCTTAAGTACTATCGATTCTCACAATTGTCGATAGACTTATCACTATGCCAATGATAAAGTACCACCGATTCTCATAGTTGTCGGTATACTTTACCACCAACAAAGCAATAGAAATACACACAAGGATATAGGATACATGCAAATAGAAAGACGCCTTACTACTTAACATGCAACTGATTCTCACTCATAATTGTACGCTCGGAACCCCTATATGCACAATCGTGTATGCCACTAGATATGCACTCGGAACCCCTATATGCAATCCTAGCAATTGATAAAAAAGTATTCAACCTAGTTGATCAGGCTAAGAAGAACAACAAGAAATCAATATTCAATATAACCAAGAGAATCAAACCAACACTTATAAGGATAAGAACAAGGAATAGAAATCTCACAAACACATCAACTGCATTACTTCAATCGTCTAGTAGAACAAAGGGAAGTTAGTTCTCCATTCAAACGAGAATGAAAACTAAGGGAAAAATAACGTTTGATGTAAAGCAGTTGTAACGAGTGTCTCTCCTCTTAACCTAGAAAGAGGACTTAAATAGTCTTAAGAAAACTAGGTTAAACTAATGCAAACAATAAAGGAAACAGAATAATAAAATAACAAAATCTGAACGAAATAAAAGGAAATAAATGTCTTTAGACGCGCGGCATTTAACACGGCCACCGCGGGGCGGTGAGATCCACCGCGGGGCGTCAGGCTCTCCACCGCGGGGCGGTGGCTTCCTCTAGCGCGGGGCTTCAGTCTTCTCTGGGAGTCACCGCCGGGCCGCGGTGATTCTGGCGCGGGGCGGTGAGCTCGCTCACTCTCTTCTCCAGCTCCTCTTCTCTTCTTCTGCTGCTCTTCATTACTACCAAGTATGCTCCAGCAGCTCCATCTCCATCCTCATGTCTCCATCTAAGCTGCAAATCCTAGGATATCTTCACTTCTCTCCATAACTTCTGGATTACAGACTTAGCCTAAAAACCACTCATAAACTCCTTCAAATCATGCTAATAATTGCTAGTAAAGGTGTATGAAATAACACCTATCAAATTCCCCCATACTTAGACTTGTACTCGTCCCGAGTAAGCTAAAGAAAAACCTACTCTCTCAATCAACACCAAGGCCTCAGGAAGTACAAGAAAATAAGACACTAGCAATTACAACATATCAACAGTAAGCTCCAGACAACCAAAACAAGTGATACAAAGATAATTCTAATCCTAACTCCAATTTAGCTCCTTATCGCTCCAGAATGGCCTACCCGAACTCCTTATACCACCTCTTCTTATGACGCCTCGCCAAGAAATAAAGAGTAATCCTAGAATCACTCTTCTTCTTTTTCACTCATCTTGCCAAGGCGCCCTCTCGGGTTTTCACCAAGCCACTCATTTCATTTTGCTAGATATCTCACATATACTCACATCACTCCAGTCCAATATTGCCCTGGTCTATTGTAATATCCCTCAATTTTTAGTAAGGGTATTTGGGTAATTTTTCCCATCCTTCGTTCAATAAAATTTTCGCTTTCAGTGGAATTTGGATTTTCAGTAATATCCATGATCTCCGTAATAATTCTCTGAGTGGTATAAAATACATTCGATGTATTTTCGAGACTTAGAATATTTGTTTGGATACAAATATATAATTTTCGGGGTTTAAAACCCATACCAAATTTTCCCAGTGCAAGATATTTGTACGAGATATTTGTAAAAATATCTACAAAATATCTACAAATATCTTGGCTATAAAAGGGGAGCCCTCTCACTCCTCTCTCGTTTTTCTCTCTCTCTCCCGAAGCTCCCTCTCGTCCTGTCTCCTTCCCGGCCATCTCTCCCACCGGAGAGCTTCTTCTCCTTTCTTCTCCGGCGAGCTATTATGTACAAAACCCAGATCTGCTATGGCGTTGGGAGCTGTTGAAGGCCGAGTTGTTGGTGGCTATCGTCTCCGGTGACGAGGAAGACGGATCTGGGCCGAGTCGCTGCTGTCGTGCGTCGCTGGTGTTGCTCGCTGCTGAGCGGTGCGACCAGCAGTGGTTCGTTGTTGTTGTCACTGCGTACTGGCTGCTGGTGTCGCCGAATCGCCGTGCTGTTGCTCCATCCCCGACGTCAAGAGCCCGGCGGAGCACCCCCCTGCCGATCGCTGCGTCTTGCCTTCGGGTTGCTCTGTTTTGTTGTTTGGTTCGTGTACGTGAAATGGGTTGAAGATGGTGAATAGTGTAGTGGGACCCCCTTTTGTTGGTTTAGTTATTGTTGGGCCGAGAAGCCCAAGTTCCATTCCGGTCCAGATTTGACCCGAAATTATTCAAGCGGTATAATTTCGATCCCCTTTCGTCCGTATTTTCTTTAGGAAAATTTAATAAATATAATTCTTTAAATTCATCCAGTCAAATTAATTGATAGATAATTAATTTGTCAATTAGAACATGATCTGCTGGATCGCGTGTGGACTCGTACTCTGCTAGGGATATTATGAAGCTTAAGCCATATCCTCGGAAAGGATATCATTAGTTGTCGTCTCGTCTAGATTCATCGCCGAATCTACTCCAGGCAAGTGGCGGTTCGCTCTTGCTCATCATTCCATATTTCAATTAATTATCAATTGTTTATTTGTTAATTAATTTGGGATGATTTACTGATTTATTGTTCATTGGGAACAGCTTTGTTAATAATTGATTAAAAGATGATATTATACTAGGTTGTATATCTGCAAGAACAACGCTAGTATAAATATATGTTTATGATGTTGGCCATGTTGGCTTGGATGTGGACTATTACTGTGATGAACTGTTAGTTAGCACGAGTATTCGTAGGAACGCTTGGACCTTGCGAGGTCCATTCGTTTCTTTATAACTAGCAATTAACAGGGCAATCAAGACCCTATGCCAAACTTTCTGGTCATGACCAACCGTGATGTGGATTGAGGTTTGGACCCTGCGAGGTCCATTCCTTCGATATATGTCCTTCATGATGAAACATATATCTAAAAGCTTATAACGTGATGTGGATTTTGGAATTAAATCAGATAAGTGCCTTTGTCGCACATATTTAATATACCTTCGGCAAGTAGTGCAGCTAGGCGATAGTTCAGCTAGGAAAACTCGTCTTAACTTTTAAATCGCTCGTATGCGATACTGTGATTCTGTGATTATTAAGTTTCCCAACATTTGTCATGTTTCCGATAAGACTCAATTCATTGGAGTCTTCTTTTGGGATTGATTGATGTGAGACTCGGTCTCCAGAATCTTCTCTTGATCATGTCTTTTCATGTATTCCAGTAGGAGTATGATGGTTGACTATCGTCATCGGTTATTATTCGAGAAGCGATGAGTCTAACCTAATACGACTGCTTCGAACCACTCTGCTTTGTACCCTTGCATAGTCTTTCATTAGACTAACCAACCGTAATTATTCCCTTGCATGGTTGGCTGGTGTCATCCGTTCGATTCGGCACATCAGATAAGTTGCCACTCTGTGAAGGCTAGAGCGACTATGGACGTAAATGGTGTTTTAATAAATTTGTTCAGATTGAGATCCTTGGCGTTGATCGCTGTGATCAAGACTTGTATTTATTTTAAAAGACTTCCGCTGAACTATGTTTACTCTGATTACACTGTATTTCGTTTGCTTTGACTACTCTTTCTTTTGTCCTACAGGGGATTGGGATGTAATCCCCAGACTTATGTTTTATTAAACATTTTGGTGTGTTGCACCTTGATTATCGTGTTATGAATTGTGTTTTATGGAAAAGCCTGGGGTGGCTTCGGTGTGAACCAGAGGTCACTGGCAGTAATACATTTCCAAATGGGTTATGATTTGGGGGTGTTACATCTATACCAGTCGGACTACCTGCTTTTTACCTGAACTGCCCTTTCGGGTTTTCAGCTCATCCCGGGATTTTGATTGCATTTTTACTTCTTTTTGGCTTTTTCGATTTTTTTATTATTTTTTTTTTAAAAATCAAAAACTCGAATGGGAAATACAGCACACGAAAAGAAAACAATATGTACAAAGGATAGACAGATAGCAAGTCTAAATCTCTCCCTCATACTTAAATCAAACATTGTCCTCAATGTAGAAAAGAGAACATCGAATGAAATAGGGGAAGAAGAAATAAACTCACTGTGGGCCTGATGGTGGGAACCTCCCGAAGTAGTCCCTCATATGAGCGTCCATACCGTCCAGACGCTCATCTATATCAGCATGGAACTGGGTCTGCCAAGTCTGTAGACCGGTCTCTACTCGGGTGTTCCAGTGCATCTGATGCACTGAGAATGCATCAAATCTCAAATACAACTCCTGTCAAGGTACGGCAGGACCGTAAGAAGATGAGGGCGCATCATAAAGTGTAGGCATAGGAGTGTCCTCGCTCGCAAACTCAGCAGCAGCACCACTAGGGCCCTCTCCATACGGGCCTGAAGGAGCAGCAGCAGGAGTATCATCAATCGTCATCCTACTATCACTGGAGATCCACCAATCCGCAAATGAAGGGGAATAGGCGAACTCCCGTGGAAGAATCAGAATGTGGCCATCATATGACGACCAGACCAAATCACCATCCTTTCCCAATGGCTTCAGCATTGAGCACACCTTCATGTGTGCCATATCATACACCACGTAGGCAACATGCCGAGCAATCTGATCGCAAGCTATCACTCCAGCACAAAGGAGGGTAATCAGACCACCCCCACAAATATCACGTGGCTCACTGATAGGTGTTATTTCATACACCTTTACTAGCAATTATTAGCATGATTTGGAGAGGTTTTGGATGAGTTTTGGTGCTAAGTCGGCAATCCAAATGTTTTGGAGAGAAGTGAAGAAATCCAAGGTTTTGCAGCTTAGATGGAGCATGAGGATGGATGGAGCTGCTGGAGCATCTATGGAGAAGACTACCAACACTTGGTAGGATTGAAGAGCAGCAGAAGCAGAGAAGAAGAGAGTTGGAGAAATGAGCTCACCGCCCCGCGTCAGAAGTACCGCGGCCCGGCGATGACTCTCAGTGAATATAAAGTTCGCGCCAGAGGATGCCACCGCCCAACGGTGGAAGTTCGATGCCTCGCGGTGGAATTCACCACCCCGCGGTGGCTGTGCTTAATGACCTCGCGCCAGAGACGATTTAGTTTCCTTTTATGTTTGAGACTTTATTTTATTATTATTTTGTTTCCTTTAATTTCAGCTTTAGGTTAACCTAGTTTGTTAAGACTATTTAAGCCTCTTTTCTAGGTTAAGAGAAAAGAGACTTATCATCACTGGATTGCTTCCGTTTTCAGACGTTATTGTATATAGAGTTTTTCATCCCCTTTGATGGAGAACTAACTTCACCCGTGTTCTGCTAGACGATTGAAGCAGTACAGTTGATGTGTTTGTGAGATTTCTATTCCTTGTTCTTATCCTTATAAGTGTTGGATTGATTCTCTTGGTTATATTGATATTGATTTCTTGTTGTTCTTCTTAGCCTGATCAACTAGGTTGAATGATTTTTATCAATTGCTAGGATTGCATATAGGGGTTCTGAGTGCATATCTAGTGGCAAACACAATTGTGCGTATAGGGGTTCCGAGCGTACAATTATGAGTGAGAATCAGTTGCATGTTAAGTAGGGGAGTGAGTACTTGTACGTCTTTCTATTTGCATGTATCCTATATCCTTGTGTGCATTGCTATTGCTGTGTTGGTGCTAAGGTACGCTGACAACTGTGAGAATCAGTGGTATTTTATCATTGGCATAGTAATAAGTCCATTGACAACTGTGAGAATCAATAGTACTTAAGATCATGGTGGGAACGACTATAAGGATAATTAAAGAACTTGGACGAAATAGATTTCAGTGATCGAACTTTACCTCTGTACTTGTGGATTTTGCTCTAGTGGAACTATTTTTCCCTCATTATATTTTCTAAACTCAACTCAATTCATTTGCTTTGTTTGCTTTGTTCTCTTGATAACTAAACCCCCCGTTTGTGTTACTTGTCATTCACAGTTGCATACTACATCAAACCTTCTCTGTGGGATTGACCCTTACTTGTCTGCTATACTTTTGTTTAGTGGTTTGTTAGGATAATTTACTTTGATAAGGCTAATTAACGACATTTGCTTGTGCATCTTTTAGCCACCGTCAAATTTGGCGTCGTTGCCGGGGAGGGTGTTTTTGTTTGTTGTGTGTTTTCGTGATTGATTTTTGGTGGAGACCTATCTTATGGTCGACACCCGTAGTACTGACCCTAGTCTAGCTCCTTTTGATCCAGAGGTTGACAGATCTTTCCTTAGGAACCTGCGCAATCAAAGGGAAGACGGAGAAGAAGGAATAGAGACAGTTGAGACCATTGAGACTAAAACCATCGAGACAGAAACCGTTGAGACTGCCAATACCCCAGCCATTGCAATGGCTGGAACTGGAACCCTGAGAGAGCTTACTGAGCCGAATATAGGGGCGCAGCCCCTAACTGTCATCATCCCTGTGCTAGGAGAAGGGGTGAACTTTGAATTGAAGTCGGGAGTTGTTGCTTATCTCCCTAAATTCCACGGGCTGAGTGGAGAGGATCCGATCTCTCACCTGGGCAAGTTCCACAATGTCTGTATGACGATGAAGCCCAGGAATGTGACGGAAGACCAGATCAAGATGAGAGCTTTTGGTTTCTCCCTACTCGACTCCGCAAGCGATTAGTATTACCACCTGCCGCCAGGAACCATAGATACATGGACTAACCTGCACAAAGCGTTCCTGGACAAGTACTTTCCCACGAAGAAGGCGAATGCTTTGAAAAAGGCAATTGCCAACATTAAGCAGGCTGGTGATGAGACACTGTATGATTATCTGGAGAGGTACAAGAGGCTCTGTTCCAGCTGCCCATTCCATGGATATGCCAAGCAGGACGTTGTCCTTTATCTGCACAACGGTCTGCTGGACCAAGAGAGGAGAATGGTGACGGATCTACTGGACCAAGAGAGGAGTCTACTGGACCAAGGCTGGTGATGAGAGGTCACCACAGGAAGAGACGAGTAGGAGGATTCCAAGGGGATCCTACTCTAAATGGTGACGGATCTGCACTATGTCGAGCCAACGACGATAACCAAGGCGCTGTCCGGGAGGCAACCCGTGTTAGTCCGGGAGGCAACCCGTGTCTGCTATACTTCTTTTTTCTTTTCTTTTTTTTAAAAAATCGAGAGGTTATACCTGACCTTCACCGCGTGGCGGTGAGCTCCACCGCGGGGCGGTAGGGAACGCCGCGGGGGGGTGAGACTGGCTGGGTACCACATCTCTTCTCGGGTTTACTTTCGTACCTGAAATGTGAGTAAAAGGCGAATGAAACAAAGCAAAATAAACTATGAAAATAATCTAATGAAAGGAAACAATCAAAGAAGGACTAACACGGGTTGCCTCCCGGACAGCGCCTTGGTTATCGTCGTTGGCTCGACGTAGTGCAGATCTGTCACCATTTAGAGTAGGATCCCCTTGGAATCCTCCTACTCGTCTCTTCCTGTGGCGACCTCTCATGGAAAGGTTTAAACCTTAGACCATGTTCCCTCTTTGCCATTGACTCCATCTGTACTTCCTTTGGAGTGTCTCCCACATACTTAGAACGATGTGGGGGCTGATATGGCTTAACTTGAATATGTTGCACATCACTAGATAAAGGCTTACAACCTTGTATGGTTAGTGTAGGGGGGCTAGTGCCCAAAGTAGAGGGAATAGAACTTCCTACATCATCTAGCAGGACATCACCAACACGCACTTCATGCAACTCAATAGGTCCTTCATTAGTGGAACACTCAACTACGGTCTCCACTGTATCAGTTTTAACATTTTCATGCATAGAATTATCAATATCACTAATGCAGAGAGGGGTGGACAATTCAATGGAGTTGGCTTTATGAATATTATGTTCAAGTATAATTCCATCAAATTCCATAGTCAAAGCTCCACTATCTCTTACCTCCCATTCCAATGCCCCCCTCAAGCTCCCACATCTATTTCCCTCTATCTCCCTCAAATCCCTGTCGACCTTGAGCCAAATCTAGCCCCAAATCCCCAATTTGGAGTCTAGCCTCACAAACAAGCCCAAACACAACCCCACCGCGTCGCTTTAGTCTCGCCTCGCCGTTGCTCCGCCTCGCGCTACCCCCGCTTCGCGTCGCTGCTGCCACCGCCCCGCGCCGACTTCGCGGCGACCCGGCCATAGCTCCCAGTTTCTCGCTGCTGCCACCGCCCCGCACTGAGACTCTCCAGGCTGCGTGTTTGTTTGCTTGTAATTTCTCTAGATTGCCTTGCTTTGAGCACTTCAATTCCCTACTTATGGCATTTATAGGCAAGAAGAAAGTGTCGACTAGGGATGGGAGTGAGGTTTATAATGTGGTGAAGGAGAGGAAGGTGTTGGCTTCGAAGTTTTTCCATAAGCCGACTTTGGAGCAAATGGGAATGTTGGCATGTGTGTCCATGTGCTTGACACAGTGTGGGTTAGAGAAGTTCCTGGAAAAGGCTGCCCCTGCGTATCCAGAGTTGTGCTACCAGTTTAATGCCTCTTTCAGGAGGCTCACCAATGACTCGAACGATAGGCATCTACGCAAGATCATGTTCACCTACAATGGGCGTGATTACTCCGTATCTCTGAAGTTGGTGCATGAAGCCCTGGGTATTACAAAGGACCCAACTGATGGGTGGTCTGGTGGTATTAACGATTCCGAGATGATGGAGTTCTGGCGGGCTGCTACGGGCAGGACTTTCAGGAAGGGTCAGGAGGTGAATTCCAAGTTGGTGAACCCGTGTCTGCGGTTGATCCACAAGGTGATGATGAGAGATTTCTTTGGCCATGCGGATGATGGGAAGGTGCCTATGAAGGACTTCCAGTGGTTTATGAGCATCCTGGGGACTGTTGAGTATACGCCGTATTGGGCTACCCTTTTCTTGGGTTCCTTGGAGAGGATTCGTGATGGCGAGCCACGTGATATTTGTGGGGGTGGTCTGATTACCCTTCTTTGTGCTGGAGTGATTGCTTACGATCAGATTCCTCGGCCTGTTGCCTACGCGGTGTATGATTTAGCACACATGAAGGTGTGCTCGATGCTGAAGCCACTGGGGAAGGATGGTGATTTGGTCTGGTCATCCTATGAGGGCCACATTCTGATTGTTCCCCGGGAGTTTGCTTATTCGCCTTCTTATGCGGGTTGGTGGATTCCCAATGATAGCCGGATGCCGACCGATGATGCCCCTGTTGTTGCTCTTTCAGGTCCATTTGGGAAGGGCCCTAGTGGTGGTTTTGATGTTGTTGCTACTGATTCTGTGGGTGGGGACGACCCCATGTCTACCCAGTTTGAGGCGCCTTCATCTTCATACGGTCATGTCGCACCCTGGCAGGAGTTGTATTCTAGATGGGACGCGTTCTCAGTGCGCCAGGATCAGTGGAACTCCCAGGTAGAGACCGGTCTGCAGACTTGACAGACCCAGTTCCGTGCTGACGTAGATGAGCGTCTGGCCACCATGGACGCTCATATGAGAGACTATTTTGGGACGTACCCACCACCACCTTCAGGTCCACAGTGAGCTTTTCTATTCTTCCCCTATATCATTTGATGTTCTCTTTTCTACATTGAGGACAATGTTCGGTTTAAGTATGGGGGGGGGGGATATAGACTTGCTATCTTGCTTTCTATCTAGCTAGTGTACATATAGTTTCGTTTCTGTATTGTTGTTTGTCGTTGTTTCTGCACTCTATTCTAAAAAAATAAAAAAAATAAAAAAAATCGAAAAAGCCAAAAAGAGGTAAAAAGGCAACCAAAATCCTGGGATGGACTGAAAACCCGAAAGGACAGTTCAGGTAAAAAGCAGGTAGTCCGGCTGGTATAGACCAGGGCAAATTGGACTGGAGTGATGCGAGTATATGTGAGATATCTAGCAAAATGAAATGAGTGGCTAGGTGAAAACCCGAAAGGGCGCCTAGGCAAGATGAGCGTAAAAGAAGAAGAGTGATTCTAGGATTTCTCTATATTTCTTGGCGAGGCGTCATAAGAAGGGGAGTCATAAGGAGGACTCGGATAGGCCACTCTTGGAGCGATAAGGAGCTAGATTGGAGTTAGGATTAGGTCATCTTTGCATCACTTGTTTTGGTTGTCTGGAGCTTATTGTTGATATGCTGTAGTTGCTAGTGTCATATTGTCTTATACTTCATGAGGCCTTGGTGTTGATTGAGAGAGTGAGCTTTTCTTTAGTTTACTCGGGATGAGTAAAGGTCTAAGTATGGGGGAATTTGATAGGTGTTATTTCATACACCTTTACTAGCAATTATTAGCATGATTTGGAGAGGTTTTGGATGAGTTTTGGTGCTAAGTCGGCAATCCAAATGTTTTGGAGAGAAGTGAAGAAATCCAAGGTTTTGCAGCTTAGATGGAGCATGAGGATGGATGGAGCTGCTGGAGCATCTATGGAGAAGACTACCAACACTTGGTAGGATTGAAGAGCAGCAGAAGTAGAGAAGAAGAGAGTTGGAGAAATGAGCTCACCACCCCGCATCAGAAGTATCGCGGCCCGATGGTGACTCTCAGTGAAGATAAAGTTTGCGCCAGAGGATGCCACCGCCCAGCGGTGGAAGTTCGACGCCTCGCGGTGGAATTCACCGCCCCGCGGTGGCTGTGCTTAATGACCTCGCGCCAGAGACGATTTAGTTTCCTTTTATGTTTGAGACTTTATTTATTATTATTCTGTTTCCTTTAATTTCAGCTTTAGTTTAACCTAGTTTGTTAAGATTATTTAAGCCTCTTTTCTAGGTTAAGAGAAAAGAGACTTATCATCACTGGATTGCTTCCGTTTTCAGACGTTATTTTATATAGAGTTTTTCATCCCCTTTGATGGAGAACTAACTTCACCCTTGTTCTGCTAGACGATTGAAGCAGTACAGTTGATGTGTTTGTGAGATTTCTATTCCTTGTTCTTATCCTTATAAGTGTTGGATTGATTCTCTTGGTTATATTGATATTGATTTCTTATTGTTCTTCTTAGCCTGATCAACTAGGTTGAATGCTTTTTATCAATTGCTAGGATTGCATATAGGGGTTCCGAGTGCATATCTAGTGGCAAACACAATTGTGCGTATAGGGGTTCCGAGCGTATAATTATGAGTGAGAATCAGTTGCATGTTAAGTAGGGGAGTGAGTATTTGTACGTCTTTCTACTTGCATGTATCCTATATCCTTGTGTGCATTGCTATTGCTGTGTTGGTGCTAAGGTATGCTGACAACTGTGAGAATCAGTGGTATTTTATCATTGGCATAGTAATAAGTCTATTGACAACTGTGAGAATCAATAGTACTTAAGATCAGGGTGGGAACGACTATAAGGATAATTAAAGAACTTGGACGAAATAGATTTCAGTGATCGAACTTTATCTCTGTACTTGTGGATTTCTCTCTAGTGGAACTATTTTTCCCTCATTATATTTTCTAAACTCAACTCAATTCATTTGCTTTGTTTGCTTTGTTCTCTTAATAACTAAACCCCCCGTTTGTGTTACTTGTCATTCACAGTTGCATACTACATCAAACCTTCTCTGTGGGATCGACCCTTACTTGTCTGCTATACTTCTGTTTAGTGGTTTGTTAGGATAATTTACTTTGATAAGGCTAATCAACGACATTTGCTTGTGCATCTTTTAGCCACCGTCACTCACCATCACGAATCCTCTTCAAGGAACCCAAAAAGAGGGTAGCCCAACACGGCGTGTACGTAACAACCTCCAAGATGCTCATAAACCACTGGAAATCCTTCAGAGGAACCTTTCCATCATCAGCATGGCCAAAGAAGTCTATCATCATCACTTTGTGGATCAACCTAAGACAAGGGTTCACCAGCTTCGAGTTCACCTCCTGACCCTTCCTGAACGTCCTGCCCGTAGCAGCCTTCCAAAACTCCATCATATCAGACTCTAGAATGCCACCAGACCACCCATCAGTTGGCAGATTTGTAATGCCCAGGGCATCACGCACCACCTTAGGGGACAACGAATAATCACGCCCATTGTAAGTGAACGTGACCCTCATCATCCTCTTGTCGTCTGAACCATCAGAATACCTCTTGAAAGAGGCGATGAACTGGTAATAAAGCTCGGGATACGCAGGGGTAGCCAAGTTCAGAAACGTCCCTAACCCACACTGTGCCAGACACAGGGACACACACGCCAATATACCAAACTCAGCCAATGTCGGCTTATCAAAGAATTTTGTCGCCAACACCTTCCTCTCCTTCACCACATTGTAGACCTCATTCTCATCCCTCGTAGACACTTGCTTCCTACTCTTAGGTGCCATAAGTAATGAATGTAGAATTTCAAAACGAAGGGCAACCAAGAGACTTACAAACGAGCAAACACGCAGCCAAGAGGTCTCGCCGCGGGGCGGTGAACGAGTCGCCAGGTCGCGGTGGGACAACTGGGAGCTTTGGCCGGGTCGCGGTGAAGTCGGCGCGGGGCGGTGGCAGCAGCGACGCAAAGCGGGGCAACGCGAGGCGGAGCGACAGTGAGGCGGGACTGAAGCGACGCGGTGGGGCTGTGTTTGGCTTGGTCGTGAGGCTAGACTTCCAATTGGTGAATTGGGGGCTAGGTTCGGATCAAGGTCGAGAGAGATTTGAGGGAGAATGGGGCAAATTCTTTGGGGGCTTGAGAGTGATGTTGGGAATGGAGTGTTTGTGAGTATGGGGGCTAGGTCAGGGAAGGGAAAGTGAAAGGGAAGAAAGGGATGATGGATCGGCTGGTACAAAGCCCAAAGAGAGAATTCTTGGCCCAAAAAGGGGCCCAATCCGTCAAATCCTTCGTAACAACTCAAGAAATAAAAAATTTACTCACCCATTTAAGGTTTTTTAGGGGCCCTTTATTCTAGTTTTTTTTTTCCCCGGAGTTGATAAGGTATACCAGACATCCACCGCGGGGCGGTGGGCTCCACCGCGGGGTGGTGAGGATCGTCGCGGGGCGGTGGGCTCCATCGCGGGGCGGTGAGGATCGCCGTGGGGCGGTGGGACGAACTGAGAACACCGTCTCCTCTCCATTTACTTTCGTACCTGAAATGTTAGTGACAGGCGAACGAAACAAAGCAAAATAAACTACTAAAAATAATCTAAGGGAAAGGGAAAATCAAAGAAAAACTACCTCGGGTTGCCTCCCGGACAGCGCCTTGGTTAACGTCGTTGGCTCGACGTACTGCAGATCAACTACCACCTGGAATAGGATCCCCTCGGAATCCTCATGCTCGTCTCTTCCTGTCGAGACCTCCCATGGAAAGGTTGAGATCTTAGACCATGTTCTCTCTTTGCCATCAACTCCATGCTTACTTCCTTTGGAGTATCTCCCCTATACTTAGAGCGATGTGGGGGCCGATATGGCTCAATCTGAATATGTTGCACGTCACTGGATAAAGGCTTACAGCCTTGTATGGTTAGTGTAGGGGGCAAATGCTCAAAATAGAGGGAATGGAATCTCCTATATCATCCAGCAAGACATCATCAACATGCAATTCATGCAACTTAATAGGTCCAGCAATAGTAGAACACTTAACTACGATCTCTACTGCACTAGTTTTAACATTTTCATGCACATGATTATCAATATCACTAATGCAGTAAGGAGTAGGCAATTCAATGGGGTTGGCCTTATGAATATTGTGTTCAAAAATTATTCCATCAAATTCCATAGTTAAAGTTTCACTATCTACATCAATCTTTGTCATGGATGTTTTCATAAAAGGTCGACCTAACATAATAGGAGCAATTTGCTCATCATAGTCCATATCCATAACAAAGAAATCAGCAGGGAAAATCAAAGGACCTATCCTCACAAGAACATCCTCCACAATACCCTTAGGGGGCACACAAGAACCATCAGCAAGTTGTATCACGATGTTAGAATCGTGCAAGGGTCCTATTCCTAAATCTTCAATCAAAGAATAAGGTAACACATTAATTGAGGCACCCAAGTCTAACAGGGCTTTCTCAAAACGATGCTCACCTAAAGTAATAGGAATAGTAAATGTACCTAGATCCTTGCACTTCTCAGGCATGCGTTTCTGAACTACCGCTGACACATGTTCACTCACTGGAACCTTCTTCTGGACCTTCTGCTTCTGAGTCCTCTTCACGGTGCACAGCTCCTTCAAGAACTTGGCATATCGCGGGATGGCCTTGATAAGCTTGATCAGGGGAATGTTCACCTCACAGTCCCGAAATGTCTCGAACAGATCACTGTCATCGGCTACTCTCTTGGCCTTCAGCGCCTCAGGGAAAGGTGTTGGTGGCTTCTCAGAACCTAGAGGGGGAAACACGGGGTGAACGTAGTCATCAACACAGGTTTCTTCAGCGGAGCTGGATTGTTGGGGGCCGGGTCGCGGTAAGCCCACCGCGGGGCGGTGATCATCACCGCGGGGCGGTGGGGTCGTGGTGTGTTTTACTGAGATCAGCCGCCGGGTCGCGGTCAGAGTCGCCGCGGGGCAGTGGCTTCAACTCTTCTTTCCTGACACCTTCTTCCATTTCTGGCCGGACCGCGTTAGCATCCACCGCGGGGCGGTGGGTGATTTATGCCTTCTCGACTTAGTTCTCCTCTTCAGCAATAGGAGCAACGACCAACTTCTTACCACTTCTGAGGATAATAGAACTCACATTCTCCCTTGGATTCACTGTAGTTTGAGATGGCAGGGAGTTAGATGTCCTCTGGTCTATCTTGGTCACAACATCAACCAGTTGACCAATCTGCCTCTCCATGTTCTTAATACTTGACTCAGTAGCCTGCACATGCGTGGCGAAATGCTGAGTCAGAGTCTTTAGCATCTCTTCAGTAGAAGCACCAGAGGTTTGGCCTTGAGGCCTATGTTGGTATGGGGCTCTCTGCTGGTACTGTTGTTGTGCCGGCTGGTATTGCTATTGTGCCGGCTGTTGACCACCTTGAGAGTCACTCCATCTAAAACATGGGTGGTCTCGCCCTCTCGGATTATAATTGAGCTGTCCACCAAATTGTGGTCTAGGGGGTCCATAACCTCCTATAGCATTAACTTCAACAACACCCTCCTCCTACAGCTGAGGACAAGTGTCGGTGGGGTGGTATTGATCAGAGCAAAGCCCACATGCTTTAACTTGTTGAGGGGCGGTCTGGTTCTCCATTCTCTTCACCATCTCTTTCAGCTCGGCTAACTCAATCAATACTAGGCTTGGTCCTGCAGGGGCCACGACATTGACCGCCTTCCTTTGGTATGTCTTCCCAAAACTCCTGGTGCTCTCACTCATCTCCTGGAATCTCTCCATGGCTGCATCCGGTGTCAGATTCATAATGCTTCCACCGCAAGCAGCGTCAACCATCCTTCTCTCTTGGTCCAGCAGACCATTGTGTAAATAGAGAACAAGGTCATGATTGGCATATCCATGGAACGGGCAGCTGGAGCAAAGTCTCTTGTACCGCTCAAGATAGTCATACAGCGTCTCATCACCAGCCTGCTCAGTATTGGCAATTGCCTTTTTCAAGGCATTCGCCTTCTTCGTTGGAAAGTACTTGTCCAGGAACGCCTTGTGTAGTTTATTCCAGGTATCTATGGTTCCTGGTGGCAAGTGATAGTACCAGTCGCTTGCAGAGTCTAGCAGGGAGAAACCAAAAGCTCTCATCTTGATTTGGTCTTCCGTCACGTTCCTGGGCTTCATAGTCATGCAGACATTGTGGAACTTGCCCAGGTGAGAGATCGGGTCTTCTCCACTCAAACCGTGGAACTTCGGGAGATAAGCAACAACTCCAGACTTCAGCTCAAAATTCACCCCTTCGCCAAGTGCAAGGATGATGACAGCCAAGGGTTGTGCTCCAATATTCGGCTCAGTCAATTCTCTCAGAGTCTCAGCCATTTCAACAGCAGGGATGTTAATTGTCTCAGCCTCAACGGTCTCAACCTCTATTTCTTCTTCTCCTTGATCGCGTAGGTTCGCACGGAATGATCTATCGACTTCTGGATCAAAAGCAGCTAGAGGGGAGTCAGTAGAACGAGTGTCGACCATAAGATAGGTCTCCACCAAAAATCAATCACAAAAACACACAACAAAAACAGAAAACTTCCCCGACAACGGCGCCAGATTTGACGGGGCTAGAAATGCGCAATGCAAGTATCGTTGATTAGCCTTATCAAAGTAAAAAGTCCTAACAGACCTACTAAACAGATGTATAGTAAGCAAGCAAGGGTCGAACCCACAGGGAAGATCTGATGCAGTATGAAATCGTGAATGACAAGTAACAAGCAAGGGGGGGTTTAGTTATCACGAGAAAGCAAAGCAAGCAAAGCAAACAAGTTTGGTTGAGTTGAGAAAATATGATGGGGAAAGTAGTCCTACTAGAGCGAGATCCATAATACAGAGATATAATTTGATCACAGAAATCTATTTAATCCAAGTTCTTTTACTATCCTTATAGTTGTTCCCACCCTGATCTTAAGTACTATCGATTCTCACAGTTATCGATAGACTTATCACTATGCCAATGATAAAGTACCACCGATTCTCACAGTTGTCGGTATACTTTACCACCAAAAAAGCAATAGCAATACACACAAGGATATAGGATACATGCAAATAGAAAGACGCCTTACTACTTAACATACAACTGATTCTCACTCACGATTGTACGCTCGGAACCCCTATACGCACAATCGTGTATGCCACTAGATATATACTCGAAACCCCTATATGCAATCCTAGAAATTGATAAAAAGTATTCAACCTAGTTGATCAGGCTAAGAAGAACAACAAGAAATCAATATTCAATATAACCAAGAGAATCAAACCAACACTTATAAGGATAAGAACAAGGAATAGAAATCTCACACACACATCAACTGTATTGCTTCAATCGTCTAGTAGAACAAAGGGAAGTTAGTTCTCCATTCAAACGAGAATGAAAACTAAGGGAAAAATAACGTCTGATGTAAAGCAGTTGTAACGAGTGTCTCTCCTCTTAACCTAGAAAGAGGACTTAAATAGTCTTAAGAAAACTAGGTTAAACTAATGCAAACAATAAAGGAAACAAAATAATAAAATAACAAAATCTGAACGAAATAAAAGGAAATAAATGTCTTCAGACGCGCGGCATTTAACACGGCCACCGCGGGGCGGTGAGATCCACCGTGGGGCGTCAGGCTCTCCACCGCGGGGCGGTGGCTTCCTCTGGCGTGGGGCTTCAGTCTTCTCTGGGAGTCACCGCCGGGCCGCGGTGATTCTGGCGCGGGGCGGTGAGCTCGCTCACTCTCTTCTCCAGCTCCTCTTCTCTTCTTCTGCTGCTCTTCATTACTACCAAGTATACTCCAGCAGCTCCATCTTCATCCTCATGTCTCCATCTAAGCTGCAAATCCTGGGATATCTTCACTTCTCTCCATAACTTCTGGATCACAGACTTAGCCTAAAAACCACTCATAAACTCCTCCAAATCATGCTAATAATTGATAGTAAAGGTGTATGAAATAACACCTATCACGCACCATAGTCATCGGGTATAGGTGGCAATCCCTCGGGCAGCTCTTCGGGCAGCTCTTCGGGCATCACATCCTCAAATTCCTGCAAAAGATAAGTCACGACAGGGGGTAAATCAACAAGATCTTTAACAGTTAAAAGACACGCGAAAGGAACAAGTAAAAAGCAAGGAAGACGTCCATGAATGATTGGTGAGACATCCCGAGACCTAGCCAAGAGAAGCCGGTTTTCACAAGATTCTTGAATGCCATTTGGAGCCGGCTTAAGGGGCTATTTTATGGCTGATTTTTGTGGCATCTCACGTCCAGCTGAGGGCAGTGGATGTCCCTTGGCTTGTTCAAGTGCCTTGACTCGGTTCCTTTCAACTTGATCGTGCATAATCTCTTGAGGGCTCATAGGAAGCAATGTTACCTTTCTTCCATTGTGCATGAAGACGTAGTTGTTGAGGAATCCATCATGAATAGTTCTCTTGTCAAATTGTCAAGGCTGCCCTAAGAGAAGATGAGTTGCATCCATGGGCACTACGTCACAAAGCACCGAATCCTTGTAATGACCAATGCTGAAATTTATTATGCATTATTGCTTCACAACATTGGAATCATCACCCGCAGAGATCCATTGTAGACTATAGGGTTGTGGGTGCGGAGTCGTATTGAATTTGAAGTGCTTGATCACTTTTTCATTGATGATATTACAATAACTTCCACCATCTATAATGACACTCAAAGAAGCACCCTGGACCGCACACTTAGTATGAAACAAATTTTCACATTAGTCAAGTAAGGTACCTTCTTTTGCGGTAAGAATGTGGCATGTAACCAAGCTAAGAGGCATGTTGCCTTGCTCATCCATAGGGCTGCATATGTATCCATCCATCTCCTCCTCCTCCTCATGGCCGTAGGTGTCAAATACCGGCCCGGTTTCGGAGGTGTCCTCGTCAAAAGACTCGTAGTCGAAGGTGTTCGAGAAGAGGACTCGCTTGTTGTTGGGGCAGTCCCGATGCATGTGGACATGCCCTTGGCACTTAAAACAGACCTTGTCCTTCATCCTATCATCGGAAGGAGGCGCTCGATGTTGCGGTGGCTCATTGATGCGCGCCGGTGTGTTGCTCGGCCGAGTGGTCGGCGCCGGCATTGTAGTCGCGGGAGCGGACTGCGAAGAGAGCGCACATTAGAATTAAACGAACCTGAATTAGAGGAAGGAGCATACCTGGTAGTAGGGCGAGACCAAGACGCTCTCTTAGCCGCTTGATCTTGCGACCATATCTCTTGTGCCGTATGTGCGCACTTTTGGAGGTCTCGTATGTTAAGCACCCGAAGTTGGTTTCTAATAGGCTCATGCAAGCCACGAAGGAACATACTCCAAAAGTCCTCGTCAATGTGATGGATACCTGCCTTATGGGACAATTCTTCAAGTTCAGCGTAAAAATCAAGGGGAGAACGGTTACCTTGGGCTGCTAGTTGTATCTTGAGGCGTATTTCGGAAGTAAAGTCCTCGGGGACATACTTCTTTCTCATGATCCGCATAAGATGGCATCACGAAGTGACTGGACGCTCTTGGCAACGCGCAAGGTCAGCTCGGAAACGATGCCACCAAACCTTGGCGGCGCCGTCGAAGTGCAAAGTGGCGGTTTCAACCCGTTCTTCTTTCGGGTAGCGATAATGATCCAAAATATACTTCGTGGACTGCTGCCAATCAAGAAACTTAATGGGATCAAAATCACAAAAAAAGTTTGGAAGTTTTACCTTAATGTCGGGGCGACGCGGTCCATGGCGCCCAGGGTGTAATAACCCTCAGGTTACCATAAGGGTAATAGGGTAACATGTTTATTCAGTGATTTAAATTCCCTTAAGTTGTGTAGAGTCTAAGTTATGGTTAACCTTAAGTTAACTGTAGATTGAACCAACTTATAGATCTTAACTTAGAAATACTTGAACCAATTTACAAAGTGTTAAATGGGTTAGGCATGGTTAAACTTATAAGGTTGGTTAACTGATTATCAGATCGTTTGTCTGAGCTGTCTGAGTTGTTATCGGCTAAGTTTCGGGGTCGAAACTTCTTTTAAAGGGGTAGTAATGTAATACCCCTCAATTTCAGTAAGGGTATTTGGGTAATTTTCCCAACCCTCGTTCGATAATCATGACGAGTTTGGCGTATTCGGAAGTTCTATAATCTCTGTATTAATCCTTTGAGCGTTATTATATACATTCGATGTATTATCGGGTCTTAGAATACTTTTTATTTAGTGCTAAAAATATTAATTTAGCATGCGTTGAGCAAAACCACGACCTGAGACAAAGGGGCGCATTCGCGACATTTCCGCGACCGCGGAAGTTGATCCGCGATCGCGGAAACTGTTCGATTGTCGCCTTCGTCTTCTTCACGTTTCGCCGGTTCGGTTGCCGTCGTTTCGTCGGGGGAGGTTGATCGCTCCGTCTTCTCGGCGTTGAGCTTCCTCTTTGTCCTATAAATAGGAGGCTTCCACCCCAGATTCTTCATCAATCTCCATCAAGCTCTCTTTCTCTCGTGTTTGTGTTTTGCCGGAGGTCTCGAGTTCGCCGGAGTTGCCAGAGGTCGCCGGAGGTGCCGTGGAGGTGTCGAAGCGGTGGTGGTGGTGGTCGTAAGCCCTCGTCCGAGCCAAGAAGGGATCGTCTCGTCGTCGGTAAGCCTCGGATTCGATCAATCGCCGCGTCGGGAGGGAGAACCGCGATAACGGGTATGAACTGCCGTGACCGCGGCTCTGCCCAGAATTCCGCGACCGCGGAATTGCCTAGGCCAGGCTATTTTATTTTTCCTTCGTTGTGCTTCGGTTTTTGGTACCGCATCTAATTAGGGTTTTTATACCTCGTTGTGCGTGCATTGTAGGGATGGACCTTGGGACAACGGTGGATTTCGACGGGAATTCAAGTAGGTTGTTGAGCACGTGTCTAGTCCTACTGTTCCGTAGGATAATCTTCATTCGTCTAGATTAAGGCAAGTGGCGGTTCGCTCTTGCTTATCATTCCATGTTTCCGTTAATTATCAATATATTCTTATTGTTAATTAAATTGGAATGAGATGTTGTTTTCGTTTGGGAACATATTTTATAAAGATATGATTAAAATGTGATCTTATAATAGGTTGTATATACTGCTAGAAACAACGCTATTATACCTGTTATTACTGTAATGGATTTTGTTGTTGATTTAAATGTAAACTTTAATGCTAGATTAGCACGAGTATTCGTAGGAACGCTAATTCCTTATGAGGATTAGTCGTTTCTTTATAACTCAGTATTAGTGGAATAATTCTCTAATACTTTTCAGGTCATGACCCATTGCTTCTTATCCACCTGTAAGGATAAGAAGTGTTAAGCACCTTGCTAGTGTCATTGGGTGGGCGTAATGTCATCCTGTGTTAAACTTTCGTAGTCACTCGAGATCATATTAAAAGCTTTAACATGAATATACGTTTTGTAACTAAATAAGATAAGTGCGGTTATGCACATAATTAATATACCCTCGGGCGAGGAGTACAACGTGGAAACCGCCCGAACTTCGGTTAGAGTAAGTCTCTTTCCACTGGATTCGCATTGTGCGGTGAGGTTGGTCGTTGACCCAAATGATCAAGTCGTTTTTAAACGCTTGTGAGAAAACTATAAACGTTACCAAACATTTGTCTTACTTTCCCATAAGACTCAACTCCTTTGGAGTCTTCTTTTCAATGCATGTCTAAACTTTAATCATTCCGTGAAAGTTCCGGGTTATGTATCGTTCCTTCGGTTGTTATTCGAGGGACAATGATAGTAAACGGTTACGATCACTAGAACCATTCTGTTTTCACCCTTGTATAGTCTTTCATTAGACTAACCAACCGGGTTTTATTCCTTGCATGGTTGGCTGGTGTCATCCGTCCTATACGGCACATCAGTGGTTGGTCCCCGAAGTCTTGAAGTAACCAGTCGAAGAAGAGGCTTGCAGTTGAAGATTTAAGTGTTAATGATTTAAGGTTGTCAATTATTACCTTAATATATTCTTATCACTAAGTCATGTAATAGGTTTATTCTTAAAGTCTTCTGCTGTGTAATTTATAAGTCTTCCGCTGAAATTTCACTATGTTGTAAAAACGCTACTCTCGTTTAATGAGAGATCTTTTAATAAAAGGGTTGAGTTTCATATTAAAATGTCTTCCGCTATTTAATCTTTCGACATTTTATTTATACGTATTCAAGCTTAATTGTTCCGGTTAAAGCATAGGGTGACTTTGGACGGTAATGTTTGAGGTCACTGGCGTATGGCACTACCGACATAAGTCGGGGTGTTACAATTATGGTATCAGAGCAATGGTTTTAAAATTCTTGGCCTATTGTTAGGTTTGAGAATTTTCGAAAATTAATTTCGAAACTATTTTCAACATATTTTCTATTAAAAAGGAATTTCGAGAATTCAAATGTGAAATTTAAAAGTTTTAATTATTTCTTTGAATTTAAAATAATAATTTAACTATTGAACTTCAAAGGTTATTTATAGTTGGTTTATAAATGTCGTGTTATAAGCGATTAAATTAAGTTTATGGTTGTAACTTTAAAAGTGTAATTTTGATCTTAGTAAGAATTTTGTGATAATCGTACCACTAGTTGAGAAACTAACTTTATAAATAATTATTTTTATAAGGTTTAAAGGTATAAAGTATAAAGTTTGAAAGTATAAGGTTTAATAATAAATGGTTTTCAAACTTCTGCAAGCTTCAAGTTGTTATAAAGACGATATCCAACAACTTATTCACAAGCTTCCCAAGGTTAAAGGTCACATATATGATCATTTGTTATACACTTATACTCTGTCTCAATTCCTTTTGAACACTTATTGTAAAGGATCACTTCTATCTGACTTTAAAATGACTATACACAGGGAAGAGATTAATTGTTTCCTCTTTCGGTATATGTATTGTTAAGTATTGTACAAATGCAGGGTATTGTACTTTTATTTCTCATATGCTTGACATATTGTTGAGCTACTGCAGACTGTTAAATATTCTTATTAAATGTAATTTTTTATGGATAAGAAGTTGCAGGATAGATAGAATTTTTCTTTGAAGTTATAGCCGTCTATGTTAAAGGCAATCCAAATTAGTTTTCCCTAGATTTTACTTATGCATGTGTTTGGTCTTTGTTCTCTCTATGCACTTGTTTCTGCTATTGCTTTGGTAAAATTGCAGGATAGATATAATTTTTCTTTGTATAAAGTTGTAGGATACATAGAATTTTGCTTTGTATGATTTTTTTCTTTGCCTTTCGTAGCCCATAGTTTCTAGTGAAGGAGATAATGATGGTTACGACGAGCTTCCTAGATGGGTAAAGAAAGCACTATCTGATTATAGCGACGAGTCGGTGTGGCTCGATCCTTATTTTGAGGTAATGATTTTATAACAATTTTGTTTTTATAATATAAATTGAGAAATTGCAAGGGATGTTCTATTTTGATTTTTTTTGTTTTCTTTAGTCGTACGACATGACCAAGTTTGATGACTCTATCTATGGGGTCGAAGAAACGGAGCCTAGGGCACGAATGTTTCAACAAATTGCAAGGGATCTTAGGAATTATATTGTTGAGGAAGATGATAAGGAACAAGTTAGAATTGTCGATTGAACTGCCAATCTTACCCATCAACTTCAACAAGAGATTGCAAATTTTGGTTACTTGGATATGAACAGCCAAGAACTTATTGAGCAGGTAAGTGAATTATCGAATGCATACGTTCAAGTGGCATTAGAACGTGACATTGCAAGGAGGAAGTTCAAATATATTATGGTTGGGTCGGCACATTTCTTATGGTCTTTGTTATTTTGGGTTTTATCATCTGTGACTTTGTTATGTAGTAGTGATTATCTCGAAACTTCGTAAGTTATTAGTAGTGATGTGTGCATAAATCACCTAGCAATTAAACTTTGGGTGTTCATTTTGATTGTATGTGCACACATACATTGTTATTGTATGGGTTTGTAATTGGATGACTATAGGCTCGTGAATATAGGCAATGAAACTTGAATTATTTCTATGAATGTAGGCTTGTGTGGTAGCTGAAATTTCAGCATGTGTCATTGATTATAGCTGATCCTACTGTATGTGTCATTGTAATTGGGTCACTGTAGGCTCGTGAAGGAGCCTACAGTTTGTTGGGTGTTTGATTCAAAACAGAAATTTCAGCATGGTACAAAAAATTTCAACATGGTGACAAGTCAGGAGCCTGCCAAGTAATGTATAGTAATTTCAGCATGGTACAAAAATTCAAAATTGAAGTCACGAGCCATATAGCTATTGTATAGTGATGGTGCATGTGACAAGTATGACAAATAAGAAGAGACATGCATTAATCCTCTATCCTCTTATATATATTTGGGTGTTTGATTCAAAATAGATTCGAAACACACAACCACAACTCCCAAATTTTTTATTTGTGCAAGGTCAATATCTTGAGGTGAGTAATAGTGCAATTTGATTGCATGCTCTTTAGTTTTTGATTGTATGTGTTGGACTTAGGAATTATCGTCTACCTTGATTGTATTTTCCTTTATGTAGTATGTCGCGTATCTCATGGACCATTGCGGAATCAGAAGCGTTGCTAGAGGCAATTGCTACTTGGCAGGACCAATGAGGTCGTTGCGGTTCCCTAGACTTGTGTGACATATCTGAACGTGTACAGGGCGCTACTGGAAGAGCCATTACGGTGAAGTTTGTGAAGAACCAATTCAACATCCTTAAGAAGAATTGGCATCTATGGCACCGATTTGAAGCCAGTGGCGATGTTGAATGTGACCCCGTAACTAGGGCCATTTTGGGGGATGCTGCTTGGTAGGAAAATAAGATTGCAGGAAATCGATAATCATGTTCTTATGCATTTTTGTTTTCCTACTACATACCTCATTCATTCTAGGTGTTGTGTTTTGTTGTAGATCGACGACAGTTACCGTCAGTTCCGCAGAACCCCCTTATCTCCTCTCACCAAAGATATGTGTACACGCGTCTTCAATTATTAATGTGCTCGCCTCTATTGTTGTTCGTTATCTACCTTCGTATAGCATGTGTGTTTCTCTATTTCGTTTGCATTTCCTTTAGTTCGTTGTTCCCTAAGAACATAATTACTATAATCATGACAATGTTTCACGTTTTGTATTACATACTTAAGGGTCCGTAATTCTATGATATATGTGGTTTGGTTAGCAAAATAGTAACTTTGTTATTTACAAAAATACTAACTTCGTTACTTATCAAATGATTGTTTTTTATCCAAAATAGTAACGTTGTTACTTACACAAATATTCCCCCTTGGTTTAAATGGAAAACTAGTGACTCCAACAACAACCTATCACTAAGGATGCAATAATGTAGCTAGCCTTCGTCGGTAACCTAATAGTACAACTATGTTCTCCTATTATTCCAAATTTCCTCTGCGATTGCGTTGTGAACGCCACTCATGCCTTCAGGATTATTGTCTTCGCCTTCATTTTCTCACCCCTTATATTCGGTTTCCTCATCCTCATCGTTCTCAAAATATGAATCATTCAGTTTGTTCTTCAGTATGAAGTTGTGCATCCCAAAACACACAATTATTACATCAATTTGGTCGGCAATTTTAAAGAATGGCATACTCTTCAGAATCCTCCATCTCTTATTAAGGACGCCGAAGCAACGCTCTATGGTGGTTCTCAGTGAAGAATGGACGTGGTTGAACACCGAAGAAACACTCTATAGTTAACTTTCGAATATGGTACCATATATCCTCGTTTTTCTGGGCAACCCTTGTCCACTAAATAATACATGGATGTTCATAGTATCCGTTTAAAAATAATTAACACTAAAGTTTGATTGATGTATAAAATATTTGCGATGCATGTACAGTTACCCGGGGGAGGATGCGAGAAGTTCAAAGTTAGAGATTTCACTGCATGGTCGAATACGCGCGCATCATGAACACTACCTTCCCAACCAGCAGAAATAAACGTGAAATACATGTCAAAGTCACACACATCCATTACGTTGAAGGGGCAATATTTCTTTCGTCTAAAATAAGGGATATGTTCTACCTCTGGTATAGTCGCATCCATGTGGACCCCCTCAATACATCCAATAGACCCCTGTAAAAAAAATTGAATAATATCAAACTACAAAGTGTAATGTAGTTTATCAAAGTAAAGAGCGTAATGTAATTGTCAATGTAATACCTTGAAAACTTTGTATCTCTCTTGTGATAGAATTTTTGGAGAGATTGTTGTAAAATTCCTATCACGAGGTTCTAAAAGGGTCCTCACAAACCCGTTGTAGTTGTTTTTCCTCCCAGCTAGCGACTCAAGTACCTAGTGAAAGATCCTACTAATTGTATCCAAGGATCTATGAAATCGCTCACATACAGTTCTATAGGACATTGCTTGTGCAATCGCTCACATACAGTTATGTAGGCCATTACTTAACTATAATGCATAGCTATACTTTATAAGTAATAAGTTTATAATACTTAACCATAATGTGTAACTATAGTATATAAGTAATAAGTTCATGATACTTAACTATAATACATAACTATAGTATATAAGGAATAAGTTCATAATACTTAACCATTATGTGTAACTATAGTATATAAGTAATAAGCTCGTAATACTTAACTATAATGCATAGCTATACTTTATAAGTAATAAATTCATAATACTTAACCATAATGTGTAACTATAGTATATAAGTAATAAGTTCATAATACTTAACTATAATACATAACTATAGTATAAAAGTAATAAGTTCATAATACTTAACCATAATGTGTAACTATAGTATATAAGTAATAAACTCATAATACTTAACTATAATGCATACTTTATAAGTAATAAGTTCATAATACTTAACCATAATGTGTAACTATAGTATATAAGTAATAAGTACGTAATACTTAATTATAATGCATAACTATACTTTATAACTAATATATTTTGTAATACTTAACTATAATGCATAATTATAGTATATAAGTGATAAGTTCATAATACTTAACTATAATGTTTAACTATAGTATATAAGAAATAAGTTCATAATACTTAACCATAATGTGTAACTATAGTATATAAGTAATAAGTTCGTAATATTTAACTAAAATGCATAGATATACTTTATAAGTAATAAGTTAATAATACTTAACCATAATATGTAACTATAGTATATAAGTGATAAGTTCATAATACTTAACTATAATGTTTAACTATAGTATATAAGAAATAAGTTCATAATACTTAACCATAATGTGTAACTATAGTATATAAGTAATAAGTTCGTAATATTTAACTATAATGCATAGATATACTTTATAAGTAATAAGTTAATAATACTTAACCATAATATGTAACTATAGTATATAAGTAATAAGTTCATAATACTTAACTATAATACATAACTATAGTATATAAGTAATAAGTTCATAATACTTAACCATAATGTGTAACTATAGTATATAAGTAATAAGTTCGCAATACATAACTATAATGCATAGCTATACTTTATAAGTAATAAGTTAATAATACTTAACCATAATATGTAACTATAGTATATAAGTAATAAGTTCATAATACTTAACTATATTATGTATATAAGTAATAAGTTCATAATACTTAACCATAATGTGTAACTATAGTATATAAGTAATAAGTTCGTCATACTTAACTATAATGCATAACTATACTATATGTATTATAGTTAAGTATTTCAAAATATATTACTTATATACTATAGTTTCTAAAAAATTCATTCTCGTTTTTTGGCTTTTTGGAGGGGAAAACGATATCCGTTTTGAATGAATTTTATATGTACGGACTCGTATTAAAATTTTCTACAAAATTATATTAGAATAATGCATAAAATACCAAATTTTTTTACTACAATGCGCTATATGCCAGACACCAAATTGTAAAAAAAAATGGGTAGGAAGGCTTCGTTTTTTTGGGTTTTTTGAGGGGCAAACGATGTCCGTTTTGGACGAATTTTATATGTGCGGACTCGGATTGAAAAATCTCTACATGATTATGGAAAAATAACTATACTTTATGTATTATAGTTAAGTATTAAAAAATATATTACTTAAATACTATAGTTTCTAAAAATTTTATTCTCGTTTTTTTGCTTTTTGGAGGGAAAAACGATATCCGTTTTTGATGAATTTTATATGTACAGACTCGTATTAAAATTTTATATAAATTATAGTAGAAAAATGCAGAAAATACCAAATTCTTTACTACAATGCGCTATATGCTGGATACCAAATTGTAAAAGAAATGGGTAGGAAGGCTTTGTTTTTTGGGCTTTTGGAGGGGCAAACGATGTCCGTTTTGGACAAATTTTATATGTACGGACTCGTATTGAAATTCTCTACATGTTTATGGAAAAACGTGCAAATTTATTTTTAGTGTAATGCATCAAACTTACGCGCACATGTATTGTCCACACATTTAAAAAATGCGAATTATATCCTTGTGCGCGTAACTCCATACTGCTAAGCTACACACACAGTTTTGTGTGCATAAAGACAAAAAACGGAGTGCATATAGCCATTGCCTACATTCCACTTGCAGTAGGTCATCCTAATTTCTAAATTCCACTTGTCTGATTTAAGTGAAGAAAACGCCGGCGCCGGAGTGAACTCGTAGCCGTTGTCGTCCTCGTAAGTTTCCACTTCTATTGTTGCGAGCTCCTTCCCTTGTCCGCGCGCGACCAGATCGAAAGTCAGCTTTTGCCACCGATATACATGACTTGTGTTTTATTGGTTTACCAGAAGTTAATATTGGACGAATGTGTAGAAATTCTCTTATCATGTTTGCATCTTTGTTATTAAGTTGTAGGCTAGCTAAACAGTGTAATTGCCTAGGTTAACCTACATTTGCCACGATTAGGGGCGGAACTACATTGAGCCCAGGGATTATAGCCCCCTCTGATTTTTTTTATTTTAATTAATTCTATTATTTCTATCCCTATTTTCATCTTTACCCCTTTATCAATTACCAACTGGCCCCCCGAGAATGAAAATGCAAACGCTCTCTGAAAACCTAACCCTAGAAACCCCGTCGCCGCCGCTGTACCCCGGCCTCACTCTCCTCCTGGCTGATCACCACGCTCTCCATCTGACATATCCAAACCCTATTCCCAACACAAATATTCACTTTGACAGTGAATCTCCTCCGAGAAGGAACACATTCAGTCGGCATAATTCCAGAAGCGAGATCCCCCGTGAATATAGCAACAATGATACTCACAACACTAGTGGCAATGATCAACCCTGGTGGAGCTTCCTTCAAGTAAGAGGCGGACTCCACGGGTGCCACAAGGAGGATGAACATGACACTCGATACCATACCGAGTGTCACTAACTGCATGACAATACTGTTATCTACACCGGGATGTCTCTCATCAAAAGTTTCCCGGATTCCAACTCCGAAGGAATCCATATGTTATTCATATAGTTTACACAAAAATAAGAACCATAACAAAATTAGACACACATCCAACAAATATCTTTCTGTTCAAACTAGGTAGCAAATTATGCAATTTTTAGCTCGTACTGGTTAGCAGATTTCAATATGCTTTTTTATTTAGTAGATTGGCCAAAGTTGATACTTGTTGATGGCCAGTTCATTTGGTAATTTTGATAAAATATCTAATAATAATAGCTTGTTCTCAAAGTACTAAGCAAGAGACTCTTGTTTTCAATACTGAAAAGCAAGTGGTTAAAGAGATTCTAATGACAGCTCTTCTAAATATAGTTCAAGTACTCTAGGTAATCTCATAACTCACAATTCTATCAACCACAACACCCAAATTACATCATCAAAACCATCCCAGTACTGAAAAACTTATCTTCAACACAGAGATTGTAAGTCATATGAGAATACTACAAACTTCATAGTCATACCAACAACAAAATGATTCTAAATCCTTACAAAAACACATCTAATTTCCCAGCTTAATCCAACAATATAATAATAAAGATGGAAACTCAACATAACAAACTATCCACTTTCTCAAGCAAAACCGAATATTTTTATTGATGTTTGGCCCAGAGACAAACCAACTACAAACAATTGAACCAAAATAACAGTCTACTCTGTCTTTAGTATCACTACTCAATTACAAAAATAGTTAGCACGTCTTCCTGAAATAGCCCTATGGCCCCTATGCAGGAGAACATGACAATCAAAGCATTGTATAAGCATCTGTGCACAATCCTTGTGAGTGAGACCACAACCTAATAAAGTTCTCTAGAGTAACTTATCTTCATTACTGAGAACTCCTTTAGAGTTCAATCAGCACTACTTAATGTAGGAAATTCTTAGTCCTAAATTCCAGGAAATTCATGTAAGTGAGTTTCTGAGTTTGTTTGTTTCTCTTCTGTTTTTCCTCTTATTTGATGAGTTTAGATATCACTTCCCTTATTAGCAGATGCTTTGATATCAGCTAATAACAAAATAGACAAATCTTCAAGTTTAACTATTTGAAAACTACTACTAGTATAATCTATTCAGTTACAGTCCAAAATCAGAAGAGAGCAACAACAACAAAAAAGTCCCAAGAGAAGCGCTATTGCAGCGCATAAATTACGCAAGCCTAGCTAGAATTGAAGCCAGATAAGTGTTGGAATATAATTAATATTTCCAAATGGGATAATATGGTTTGGACCAAAAGAAAAGAAGGATAATGGGCTTGGAAGAGATTAAGCCCAAAACAATGGAAGTGAAGCCTGGATAGTTCTAGAATTAATTATGGACATGGGAGATATAAGGAGAAATCTAGAATTGTGGAGGTTACAAATTAGTAGTATTTTATGGGTCATTCTAGAATAAGTTAGATGTGTGTAAACCTAGAATATTCTAGGGAAAGTTGTATAAGCCTATAAATAGGCATGTGTGGTAGCATTTTAATGCAATTGAGCAAGAGAGCTCAATAGAGAGGGTGTGAGCTAGCTCGTGTGCGGGTGTGAAGTTGAGTGTGAGTGAGGGTGTCCCACATATAAAAGAGTGTAGTGAGCTACCCGTATAATATATCTTGTACATTTTCACTATATAATACAAAGTCACTTTTGTATATTGCGTCTTTGTTTCGGTGGGGTTCGGTAAGTGTACAAGAGTCTTGGGGAGGGTCGATTCCCTAACAATAAGAAACGAATAACCATGAGGAACAATTGAAATCGAAAACGACGTACCGAGGAGGAATTGCCGGAGAAGAACAATTGAAATCGAAAACGACATACGAATTATGCCCTAATTCGGGGACCACCTCCTTCAACAGAGCGGGCACACTTGTGTTACAAAATTTTGTAACTCAGAATCAAAGATGCAAATACAGAAGAAAGAGAGGATATATCGAGCTAGTGTTCAATGTACACAACAACTCGAGACTCACTTCGCGGGATGCTTAACTCAGAAAAGCTTTCGGGCAAAACATGAGAGATTTTCATTAGAACAGAGAGAGAGAGAGAGAGAGAGAGAGAGAGAGAGAGAGAGAGAGAGAGAGAGAGAGAGAGAGAGAGAGAGAGAGAGAGAGAGAGGCGGGCTTGGTGTTGTACAACTTTCGAGAGAGAGAGCAACAATGATACTCGCAAAAGAATATATTCTTGCTAATTTTGATTATGTTACCTTGCACTCAAAAGGCCATTGGTGTTGTACAACTTCCGAAGTTGATCCCCCGTGAATATAGCAACAATGATACTCACAACACTAGTGGCAATGATCAACCCGGGTGGAGCCTCCTTCAAGTAAGAGGCGGGCTCCATGAGTGCCACAACAACAATGATACATCCATTACATTAGTTACCTAATGTCACATATCTTTATAAAAAGGAATGTTGTGTTAGATAATTTATGTATTACATTAGAATATATAAGAATCATATATAATTCATATGATATGGGTATATGCACTTGTTATAAAAATATTCAAGAGATCATTATTTAGAAACATATATCGATGTATGATGTATCTAAATAAACTTTCATATTAAAACGTGTGAATTTACAAATGACATAGTGCCAAAGCAATATGCATCCAATGTGCATTTTATTGTTTAGATAACTCCTACACCATATACAGTGGCGGACCCAGGGGGCTTGAGTGGGCGGCCACCCCCGCTTAGCCCCTGGAAACCGCCGAGATTAGGGAAGAGCTGGTGACGAGTTGCCATTGAAGCCCCTGCAACAAGCTGCTGGAAATGGGGGCTGAAGCTTGAAGGAGACCGAGGTTGAAGACGGCGACTCGGCGAGCTGTTGCCCTTTTTTTTTAATTTTAAAACGGTGCCAAAACGATGTCGTTTTGGTCCCATGCCAAACGACGTCGTTTTATTAAAAAAAAATCATTTCGGTTTTTTTTTTACAAAAAATCAAAAACAAATAAAATCCCGCTTTTGACTTTTCATACCTGGTAGGCTGGTACCCTTTTCTGATTTCCAAAAATTCGAACTTTCGAAGCTTCCCTGGAGCGAGGCTGCTCTTTGTGCTACACTCGGGCTCGCTCGGCCACTCGTCTCGTCGCCACTCGCCAGTCGCCACTGCCTCCCACGGCGACGAATCGCCACCGGCAACCGCCCTCCGCCATCCCCGCCGGCCGCTGCTGCGCTGCACTCTGTAAGTTGCTCCGTTTGCTGACTTTGCTCGGTTGCTCTAATGCTTTTTAGGGTTTGAATAGATTTTGAATTTTGGTTAAATTGTTGTTGAATTTGCACTCAATTGATTCTATTGTTTAGGTATTTAGATTTGTTTTATATCTACTTGTCTTGGTTGAATTTTATTGAAAATTGTAAAATTGATTTTGTTTGAATTGAAAATTAGTTGAAGACCAAATGTGAAGTTACTTTCTTTTTTATTAGAATTATGGACAAATTTGTTATTCAGAGTAAGAAATCAACAATTCCAACTATCGAGCCTCCAAATACATCTCATGAGCAACCAAATATTGATAGTCATGCTAATGTTGGTGGATCGAGTCCTAAAAGAGCCCGAGTATGTGAAGATGATGTGGTTAGTGATCCGGGATTGAGAAAGCCTATCAACGATTATGATCCTCGGATTAGAGACGATGTTAGGAGAGATTATGTGATTAAGGGTCCTTGTCAACCTCTTTGTCATGATTTTGTACGTAGCACAATCATGTACATGTCTTTAATTCAAAGGGTTGACCATCGGAGCACCACCACCGACCACCGGACCATCGTCTCCGGTCACCGGGCCACCACCGTCGGTCGCCGGACTACCGCCGCCGCCGGGCCACTACCACCGGACCACCGCAGGTCACCGGACTGCTGCTGCCGATCGCCGGACCACCGGCCACTAGACCACCCTTGGGTGCATGTGAACTCTATTAGAAGTGCAAGCCTTTGAGTGTGCATGCTTTTTGACTTTCAAGTGCATGTGAAATCTAGTGCATGTTTTATGTGTTATTAGTGCATGCAAGTTTTATTGGGAGTGCATGTAAATTCAACTGAAAAGTGTATACGAATTAGAAAATTGGTGTATGTAAATTCTACTAGGAGCGTGCATGTGAATTCAACCGGAAGTGCATGTGAATTCTACTGAGAGTGCATGCCTTTGAGTGTACATATGTCTTTTGACTTTTGAGTGCACGTGGAATCAAGTGTATGTTTTATGTGTTGTGAGTGCATGCGAGTTCAACTGAGAGTGTATACGAGTTATACATGCACAATAATTCGCATGCATATTTAAGCCAACAACTTGCACAGTTGCACTCCAATCCAAAAAAATACATGTGAGTGCATGCGAGTTCAACTGAAAGTGCATGTGAATTCAACTGAGAGTGCATGCGAGTTATATATGCACAAAAACGTTAAATTCACACGCACAATAATTCGCATGCACATTTAAGCCAACAACTTGCACTCCAATCCAAAAAAATACATGACAAAATGTTGAATTTGCATGTACAGAAGTGTTGCATTCGCTTGCACTTTTCAAGTCATCGGCTTGTATTTTTAGGCCTCCGGCTTGCACTTTGTCAGTAATGTTCAAAAAACAAAGGCATGCACAAAAGGGCTTCTGTATTACACTTTTTTTTAGCTTTTAATTTGATCTAACGGCTATGATTCTTTCTTGTTTTGTATTATAAAGACCTTTCTCACCGGAATCGCACCCATTAAAATATTACTAAATAGTTTAATTAAGATATATTTCTCAAAATAAAGTCTTACTTACCTCATTCTTGAATCGTTTATGCTTTTCATTTCGATTTGCTTGTTTGTTTCTTTTTATCAATTATTTATGTATTGTGTGTTTTATGTCGGTTTGTCGACCATTGAGTTTTCTCGATCTCTCAATTTAGTAAATATGCCTATTACTAATGATTTCAAGAAAAGATCCCATGAGGATGGGGCTTAGAAGAGGCGTGAGGACGTCCGAAGCCGTCGTACCAAGAAAACGGACCGTCCAAATCGCAAATGCAAAAATTCGGATAAAATTCGGCACCAAATTTTCCGTGAGAAAAACAAGTAATGTGTGCACAAGCATGTTGTTCCGTATGCACACATACATTGTTTCACATACACTATTTTTATGTACGCATACATGTCATTTCTATATGCACACATAGATTATTTTAGGCTTTTATACTATGCACACATGTTATTTCGTACACACTCTTAGGTCATTTTCGTATGCACACATAACTTATTTTCATATGCACATAGGCTATGTTCGTATCTTTTATAGACATAGCACTAGTGCATTTCACATTGACACAATATTATATTTCACATGCGTATAGTAGTGTTTTCATATGCTCACATTTGTTTATTTCATATGAACGTATACGTTTTATACATGCACATGATAATAAATTTCACATGCACACGATATTTTATTTTAATAGACATCAATGTATCTCACATGTGTGCAAGCGAATCAATTTTTCTCTTCGATTATACTGAATTTTTAAAATGTGATTTGAATACTCCATTTTCTTTTCATTTTTGATTTCGAAATATTCTCACTACTCTCCTAAACGTTCGTCGTATCGAACCTTCGTCATATCGAATCTCTAGAAGCATTCTTTTGGGTATAACTAGAAAGCTTGAGTTTTACTGTACTAAAATAGGCTTGAAATTTTGAGGTGACAGCATACGTCCGTTCGGTCACAGCGCAACACATGCCTACTCGACACCACCACCATGTGAGCGGTCGAGTGGCGACTTTCATGAAGCCGGTTTCGTCCAATCTCAACCGTTGAGTCCATAGACGCTACCGTAGCTGATCCCACCCTCCCTACTAATCTTGTTATTTCCCATTTTACCCCTTCCAGATTCTCCACCCAAGCAGAAGCAGTAGACACACCATGACCCTAATCCCCGACTTTCTCTGAAACGTGGTCTCTCTCTCCCCCCCTCTCTCTTCTGTTGCGTGCTTGTCTCTCTCCACGGGCAACCAACCAGAGCTATCGAACTCTTTGTTCTTGAAGGATCTCCTTGCTTGGCTTCGCTACGAAAATCCGGAGTTGATATCTATCCCTCTGTCTTTCCAGAGGAGATCTGATATTGGGAGAAAGAGACATGATTGTGTAGGATTTGCATTATCCCGATTAATTTGAGCGAGAGGAGACAACCTGGTGGCTATGGCAGGGTCGCCAAAGGAGAGCACCAGCAACGGCCGCCAAGACTCGTCTTCGAGTTCCATTGAAGTTGAAGCGGTCGGCCCTGGCGGAATTGATGGAGGAACCACTGAATTCTCCCCCGCAGACCTCACCGCCGGTTCCCGGGGTAGCTCTTCCGGTTAGTCGATTTAATTTATTAGTGGAAGTTGAAGTTCTGCAGTTTCTTAGTTCTGGCATTATTTTATCTTCGTAGTCCTAGTTTATCTGCTTGATCGTAATTTTCGATTGTTACTGTTTGAGTAGTTGCAACTTCAAATGCAAGCCTGTCACTAATTGATTAGCGTATAATATTCCTTTTGCACTTGCATTTTCATCTCAAGAAGATGGCTAGTTATAAAGATGTTCGACAATAAAAGAAAGAAAGAAAGAAAAGCAAGCCACAAAAAGAAAAGATAAGTGCTAACTTTGCCGAAAATGCGAAGTCTTTAATTTATTCTCAGACTTTGGATTCTACACATGATTGCGATTGAAATGATCTGTGAGTTAAACTTGGATTATTCTTTCAACAGTCAAACGACTCAAACTGTAGGTGTTAATTTGTGTGTTGTGTCCCAGTGATCTGATGCCTTTGCAACTTTTTTGTTTTGGTAGATAATAGGCAATTTTCCAGAGTCAACACCTTACCCGTAGGAAAGACACATAGTGGTACATCAGTGCCAGATTTTGATGAGGTTAAGCTGGAGAGATCGAAAACTGAGAGACAGAGACATGGCAACATACTTGCTTCTGAAGCGGCTCAAATATTTGACAACAAAATCCCTGTCCAGAAGAAGGTATGGCAAAAAATAGAGTTCTAATTGTGTATATGTTTTCCGGATGAAATTCTTTGTTTACAGGGTTTTGGGTTTATTGACAGTGTATTAGAGAGCATATTGTAAAACAGGAATTTATTTTCAAAATTTGAAAGTCTTGCAGCTTAAATTGTTGAACAGAATAGCGACTGTCAAAGGTGATGGAACTGTTGAGCTCAAAGTCCCGTCAGACATTGAACCACATGCTTTTGGGATTGGATCTGAGGATTCATATACTGAAGCTGGCAGTGAGGAAAATGTAGATGCCAGTGAGCTTCACTACATTCCACCATTGCAAATTGTAATGCTAATAGTTGGAACTCGAGGAGATGTGCAACCATTCGTTGCAATCGGGAAGAAGTTGCAGGTCAGAATTATCTATTATGGCCTATGAAAGCTAACTTTTAGGATTTAGTAGTTCGGTGAATGATGGATCATGGATATGAAAGTGGACGTGTCACTAAGATCATTTTGCTGAATCATGGTTCATTTTATATGTTTCATTGGCTTTTCTAAACCTTATTCCATCATCTATTTGTAGCTCGAAGTAAAAAAAAACTACTTAGATCCTATCAAGGATTAGTTGTGACTGATATTTTCTGTCATAGTACCTGACTATCTGTCTTTCTTATGCCAGGAATTTATTGAGTGAACCAGAAAATAGGATATAATAATATAAGATACTCTGTTCTCTATTAAAAAGCTTTGTGAATGCCATCATTGCATTTTCACACGATTTTATTTTTGTGTAGGATTATGGCCATCGTGTCAGGCTGGCAACTCATGCAAATTTTAAAGATTTTGTTTTAACTGCTGGCTTGGAGTTCTTTGCTCTTGGCGGTGATCCCAAAGTCCTTGCTGGGTGTACGAATCTGACATCTTTTTCAAGAGCTTTGTTGTTTTCTATTACTATATATGCACTAGTGATTAATTTCAAGAGATGGATCCATCATTCCTTTTACATTGTCTTTTTGTAATGTTTCATAAGTGGTGAAGTTAAATTTGAGACATAACAAGTTTCAAGTCTGGTGAGAATATATTATTTAAGCCCGCATGTGTTGCTTCAGTAAATGAAATAAAATGGTTGTAGTTTCACATTCAGGAAGTGAAAAAAGACTCCTTGTTGTTGATGGTGAAATTATCGGTATAAATTGACTGTCAACTGTGAACAGTATGTAGCTTACAATTTCTTTCAATTGTTAAGTTCCTTTGGATTGGTTATAGAAGTCCTCAGTTTTTGTCTCTAACATTTGCTCATTTGGTTCTTTCTGTATTGATAGTCAAAATATGAGATGGCCATCTTGTTATTTTTTATACTTATACTAAACCACATTTCTCTGTTTGGTGAATTCAGTTGACTTTCTTCAAAACATGGGGTATTTTCTTGTAAGATCTCAGTGTAGCTGTGTGATTATGAATTTTCTTGGCTTTGTATGTTAACCATAAAACATAATGTCTATCCTTGCCTTCTGAATCTACATTTAAACTATCCTTGCCTGTAGTAAGCTTATATCCATTTTCTTGCTTCACTGCAGACATGGTAAAAAATAAAGGATTTTTGCCGTCAGGGCCTTCAGAGATTCCTATCCAACGCAGTCAAATGAAGGATATTATATACTCATTGCTTCCAGCTTGCAGTGACCCTGATGAATCTGGTGTTCCTTTCAAGGCAGATGCAATCATTGCAAACCCACCAGCATATGGTTAGATCTATGATTTATCTACTTATTTGTTTTGAATGTTTGATTATTTACATGGCTGTTCTTGAGTGTGCTGTGTTCTATAAAGACATCTTTTTTTGTTCAAGGATGATGATACCAGTTTAATCTTCTAGTATGAGCTCAAGGGGCTCATACTGATACATTGTAATATTTACATGCAATTCAAGTGGCAAAGTTAATCTCTTTCACTTGCAACATGATAATGCATGAATTGATGTCTCCACACACCTGTCTGTATGTTTCTCATTACTCAATGTTCATTACTGCTGTATTATTTTCAAAAAAAGGGGTATTCAGTGTTTAATAATTATATTAGCCATTGTGTCGGTGAATTTTGATCCTGATGTATTGCCTACTAGGGATCTTGTATATTGCAAGTTATATTTTTCAAATGTTTTGCATTCACTGTGTGTAATTAACCGAAATAACTAACTTTTAGGGCATACTCATGTGGCTGAGGCGCTAAAAGTACCAATACACATATTTTTTACCATGCCATGGACGTAAGTATCATTATCGCTGACAGTATTATGCTTGTTGCTTTTTTTTTTTATATTTATCTCCTTTATGTTGTATCTATAATGTTAACTGAAAAAAATTATAATACTAGTTTTTTACACTTCTTTATCCATTCTCACCAGCCCGACTAGTGAGTTTCCGCATCCACTTTCTCGTGTCAAGCAAACTGCTGGATATAGGGTGCGGCTTGATAAATTCCTTATTCTTACATATCCTTGTTTTAAAGTTCATTCATCTTTATATATGGAAGTTTTGTATATTGCAGCTATCTTATCAAATTGTCGATTCATTAATTTGGCTTGGAATAAGGGATATGATCAATGATGTACGAAAGAAGAAGTTGAAGCTACGCCCTGTAACCTATTTGAGTGGTTCACAGGGCTCAGATTCCAATATACCTCATGGATACATATGGAGCCCTCATCTTGTTCCTAAACCAAAAGGTTGTTATAGTTATTTGATATAATTCTTATTTAGCCTGTAATTTGTAACATGTCATATATGTTCTTCACTTGTGATTCCGTTGTGATTGGAATGTAATGAATCTTGTTTGCAGATTGGGGACCCAAGATTGATGTCGTTGGGTTTTGCTTTCTAGACCTTGCTTCAAATTATGAACCACCTGACTCCCTTGTAGAATGGCTTGAAGCTGGTGAAAAGCCTATATATATTGGCTTTGGCAGCCTTGTAAGAATCTGTCACTGACCTTTTCTCATGTACAAGTTTCACTTTCCTCTGTAAATCCTTATTTACCTGAACTCCTTTCATACTTGTGGCTTTTCTCAGTGCCAATCTATTTATCTTACACTAACTTCTAGCTTCTAGGAAAATCTAGAGAAACTACTTTCAATGACCTTCAAGTCTTCAACGTGTTATTGGTCTTTAAGATCAATGAATCTCAAGGGTAATAACTGCTGGTCTTAGTAATAGGAAGCAATATTGTGCAGTTTAGATGACCGCCTTATGCTATATTGCATCTCATTGATAGATAACGTACGATTTCCCTTTAGTTTAATTGCATTTATGAACTGAATCTGCCACTTGGAAAATTTGGGGCCCTCATGGTAGCAATTGTTGGAGTTATATTTTCGTGTAATTTCAGCCTGTTCAAGAGCCTCAGAAGATGACTGAAATAATTGTTGAAGCACTGGAAAAAACTGGTCAGAGGGGTATCATTAACAAAGGTTGGGGAGGTCTTGGCGAATGTAAGTTGCTTTAATCTTCAGAAAATATGTGCTTAATCAGTGTAGCTCATCTTTGTGGAAATTATGAAGATTATATTTTATCTTCTTTCCTCTTTCAGTGGCTAAACCCAAGGATTTCGTGTACTTGTTGGATAATTGTCCCCACGACTGGTTATTTCCTCGATGTGCTGCTGTGGTAATTCTTGGCAATAAATTTATTTTATTTGTACGTAACAGTGCTTTTGAGATCTGAGAATCCTTCTATCCCCTTCCTCCATTGCTATATGATAGATTGATAATAAGCTGCTTTTCTCACATCCTTGAAAGTGCTGTACATATTTTTGTTATATGCATTTTAAATGATTCTGAAATGGGTGGAGTAACTTCGTTTGATGATGCCCTGTTAGTTGTTAGTGTCAAATTGCCAATAAACTTTCAGCTTCTGGAATTGGTTTGTTGGCGTCTAAAGATAATCAATGTTTTTATTATCTGTGTTTGTAGGTGCATCACGGTGGGGCTGGAACAACAGCTGCAGGGCTTAAAGCTGCGGTATCTGTTTGAAATAGTTATCTGTTAATTCATACTAATATTCATACTTTTGATATTTGATCCAAGATTTTTTTTCTTTTATTTTTTCGGCTCAAGTGTCCTACAACCATTGTACCATTCTTTGGTGACCAACCATTTTGGGGAGATCGTGTACATGCCAGAGGTGTCGGTCCACTGCCAATTCCAGTGGATGAGTTTACGCTTAATAAATTAATAGATTCTATAAACTTCATGCTAAAACCGGAGGTATGCTATAGATCTTTTTAAGCATTCTTTTTCTTACAATGTACAGATATGATTTAGTATTAGTATCTATATAGTGTGATCTGAGAGTTGACAAAATTCTGACACTTTTCTTTCTTCTGCTTAGTTATTTTTGTTTTCGAATTGGAAAAATTACCAAAAATAATTCCAACTTTCACTAGCATACCAAAAATAATCCCAACTTTCAAGTCAACCAAATAATCCCAACATTCAATTCATGTACCAAAAATAATCACAACTTTCAGTTCATGTAACAAAAATAATACAAATGATTTTTGGGTTGAAATTCCGGTTAATTCGATGACAACATGACACCTAATAAGAGATCTTGTACAAAGAAGAATCACTTATCACGTCCAACTACGAAAAGACCTCGAGTACAAGTCATCGAATTAGCCGGAATTTCAACCGAAAAAACATTTGTCATATTTTTGGTTCATGGGTTGAAAGTTGAGATTATTTTTGGTTGACTTGAAAGTTAGGATTATATTTGGTCAACTAGTGAAAGTTGGGATTATTTTTGGTAATTTTTCCTTTAGCATTTTATTTTAACCTTGGGTTATCCACATAGCCAGTATGATGATCATGAGTGAATCCAAATTACTATTACTAAAGACTAGATGTATAAGTTCACTTGCATATTTGCTAGTTGCATTTGTGATTTATATTACACTTTTTGATAGTGTGACTGAAGGAAACAGCATCCACATTATAATTAGTTAGAAAAACTAATATGATGAGAATTAGTGCTCTAAAATAGTTATTTATAAAGTTCAGATGTAAAAGTTCACTTGTATATTTGCTAGTTGCATTTGTGATTTAAAACAGACTCGAATTTGATACTGTGACAGAAGGAAACCGCATCCATAGTATAATTATTTAGAAAAAAAATAATATGGAAATGATAGGAACTTAGTGAAGAAGATATGCCTAAGTGATGGCCTGACTTGGTTGCATAGGTGAGTTTTCTATTGAAATGCCTAATCTATAGCATGGGGATTTGTTTATTACAAGTATAAAGTTTTGCTTGGTAGTACGGTTGAAAGGTCAAAAGGTCACAGGTTGTAGGTTGCGAGTTCATTAAGCACATCAGTGGGACTCATATAAGTAAGCTGCTTGTGGTTTGATACGTTATAGCCAGTTGGAGGTGGCCATGTTTAAATTCTTCACCATAGGAGACAACATCATTCACTGCTTTCATGCAAAAAGAAAAATAGCAGACTTAAGTGGAGCTTAATTTGTCTGTAGAGAATGATAGAAAAGTGTAGCCATTCTATTTGAATTGTATCTATGTTGTGTCATGAAATATGGCAGTAGTGTTTTAAGGTTGATGAACTTCGACAACTCCATTAGGTGAAAGAGAAGGCACTGGAACTTTCCTTGGCAATGCAGAATGAAGATGGAGTGACTGGAGCTGTGAAGGCCTTCTTGAAGCATCTTCCTCGCAAAAAGGCTGAGCCTGAGACTTTACAGGAGCGATCTAGCCTCTTTTCCATAAGCAGATGTTTTGGTTGCTCCTAAGTATAAGGTGGGAATTGTTTAATCTGCTTGCGTGCGCATTCTTGTATAGTTGCATCATGTTCATATCCTCACTCACAGGGAGGAAAAATGATTAAGCTGACCAAAAAGGAAAAGGTCGTCATGTTTACTGTTCTAATAGTGGCACCAAACTGAACAAAAGCTCTCAGTAGCATCCCTTGCCATATCATGCAATGTCAAGTTCATACTTTTTTGTAGCTATTGTAGTGTATTAGTGTATTTCCCCTTCTAGGTGAACCTTTGTTGGTTTGTAATTGGAACTGTCCAATGAATATGATTGCTTGGTAACAATCTTGTTCTCTGCTAAATAAGGGGCAAAAACCTTTGCACTTGTAGAGTTTTGTACAATGCCGATTTTTTGAAGTGATGTATGTGTGTGGAGACTGGTCTTATGTTATGTCACTCCATAGCAATAACAAATTGCTTTGGTGGAAGGTTACAACAAGAAACCTGAAATAAGATGCGAGGGGTGCTAGATCCTGCTGGTTTGAATGGATATTCCATGCTTTTGAAAAGGTTTTTATTCATTTTTGGCGCATGTGAGATATGCTGTCAGCTTCACTTTTACGCGTATTGATTCTAATGCATCAAGGTGGTTACCAAATGGAGGAATGGTGCATTGTTGTTTGTATGGGCGGCTCCACTTGTTTCCAATGAAGAACATTGTATATGGCAAATTGATATGCCCAACGTAGAGCATTCATAGCAATAAGTCTTGAGGAAAATTTCTATGAAACCACACTCTAATTATGAGTTTTTTCTAGCCATCCTTTGTCCATTTTTGGTTAACTATCTTATAGCCACGTTTTCTTAATTAAGAGTTAAGTGGAAGTGACTAAAATGATTGTAGGTGTTAAACTGTTAATAAAAATATGTAGGAATGATAGTATAATAGTAGTACTATTTTGCTTGATACAATGATACATGATACTAATTTTGTGTATGAAAATGACTTGGAAAAAAAGCTGATGTTTTGCATTTTTACCAAAAGAATTGATGCTACTTTGGGAGTTGAGAATGTAGATTGTGGGGAATGTAGCTAGATGACAAGCACGGCCGTTGGTTTCCTATATTGGGGCCAGTAAAGAGGCAGCACGTGTAGGGGATGAAAGGCAAAGCCACTTCGTGTGGGGGCCATGCCATTCCTCTGGGTTGTGTTATGGTATGTCATATGTGTGTGTCTGATGAGAGAGGAGAAAGCATACACTAGACTGATTCAAGGTGGTTTTCCAGTTAGTGGGGCTGCAAATTCAAAAGGAGACAAATTGCATCTTCTTATTGGCGGTGGAGAGCAAGGAGATGAGGTTTCAGTGTCTTCACACACACCCCATAACTTTGTTATTTTACTCCTCCTACTTATTCTATTCTGTATTTCTCAAGATATTTAATTTCCATTTTACTACTACTTATTCTACTCTAAATGACTGTTTTACTAGATCTTAATTCTACTGGGAATTAGGATGGTAGATGACCGTGTTTTTATTTAGTTGAGCTCATCATGTATGATGTATCCTCCTCTAGTTTTTACAGCCCTGAAATAGAAAGAATCCAAAGAAAACTAAAATTGGGCAGTATGGTATTGATTGATTGATGGCAGCTTTCTTGAAATATCAAATCTTCTCTCTTGTTACTACTACGGAGTACTTGTAAGAGTGTAATCCCTTCTTGGTATTAGTAGTCTCCTCACAGCTTTGCGTTAATCAAGAATCTTTAATGGGGTTTAGTTTGCCCAATTGACATGGGTTGAGAACTGCCCCCAAAACAATAAAGACAGAAGAAGCTAGCAAAATAAAATTAAACAAGCCAAGTGTAACTTGTGTGATGATAATATGTCAGAAAGTGCAGTGCAGTGCAGTGGAGTAGCATCATGTAGCCACCAATGACCAATCTGGAACGTTGGTTGCATGCACAACAGCCAAACCCACTTCTCTTATCTCTTCTGTTCCCAAGCCCATACATCCATATTCCTGCAAACACAACTCCACACCCCATACTCGTCCTTAAAGGATGCTGCTGCTGATGTCGTCGACGTCTCCTATAAATACCCTTCTCCCTTCCCTTCTCCCCTGCACCCATATATATATATATATATATATATATATATGTATATGGAGGATCAGAAGAAGATTGCAGCAATGGAAGCGGAAGCGATTGCAGCAGCAGCAAGCAGCAGCAGCAGCAGGGTCTTCCCCTGCATGTTCTGCAACAGGAAGTTCTACAGCTCCCAGGCACTGGGCGGCCACCAGAACGCCCACAAGAAGGAGAGGACTCTCGCCAGGAGAGCCAAGAGATCGTCGGACCACCACCACTACTACCCTTCCCCCCTGCCGCAGCCGCCCTTCATCAGCCCCGCTCCCATGTACATAGCCGCCCATGCCGGGGCCCACTTCAGGCCCTTCCAAGGCCACCACTACTTCGGCGCAGCCGCCGCCCCAAGGCTCACCAACATGGTCTTCTTCAATGGCGCTGCCAACTGCTCCTCCCCGCCGCCTCCGGGCCACGTCAGCGGCTGCTTTAGGGATGATGGGTGTGGAGATGATCAAGGCGGTGCGGCGAAGAAGAACAAGGTGGCGGATTGCGAGAAGCTTGATTTGTCATTGCACTTGTGATAAGTTTTGAACTCGGAATTAGGAAATTAGTAATCAAGAGGAGATGAGTTTGATGCATCCTTTTGTTTGTTTGTCCCAGTTTTATGAGATTGGATTGGAAATTAATTGGGAAGACAGGAAAACATTTTTCTGTTTTGGTTGTCTTTTTATCATGCACTATCCATCTATCTACATGAAGAAGAACATCTGTGTGATTGGGCCACGAACTGGGCCTTAATGGGCCTCATTAGTTCTTTTGGCCCTAAACTCAGATTTCTTGGTTCCGAATTATTGGGAAGAATTCCTCTGAAGAAATTACAAAGCCTCTAATATGACGTTGGACCAAAAGTCACTGGATTTCCTATAAGATGAGAACAAAATTCAATCAAATAGCATAAGTTGTCATTGACCTCCATAAATCATAAATAATCAAGGCCTAGGACCATATTGCAAATGCCATTGCTATGAGCAGCGGCTCTTGTGGGTTGTCGCAATCAGTCTTAATAGTTGAGGCCTTGGGGTCATTCTTAGGCCATCCACAACAAAGAAATCCATGATTCCTTATGCATTAGTTAAAAAAAAGAAAAAGAAAAAGAAATAAAATCTGACATTTTAAGAATGAAGTTTCTTATTATACAGTAAAAGTTTCTAGCAGAAGAAACTTTTATCTGAATATAGTAAACTCTCTACTGAAATTTGCTGACACAAATTACTTTATATTATTTTTAATATTTATTTGAGAAATCCACAAAACCTCTTTTGTGGATGACTTTAAGATCCTTCTAATTCGTAAAGATATGATAGGATGGGCTAGAAAATAGTTTGTAGTCCATTTTAATCACTATTTGAATATAAGTCCATTTACTTTGAAAATGGTTGAATATCAATACCTATTATATATTAGATTGATGAGATACTTCTCTTATATATTATCAATTGATTTTAGCATGGAACTCTGCCAAACTTGTATATTGAGCTTAGTTGCGCAATACACTCCCCAGTCTATCGACCCACGAACTTTCACCGTCACTAACCTATCGAAAAAAGTAAAATAAATGATGGCCTACCTAAACAAACAATTAGAAGAATCCTGTAATTTAGGGGTGTTGCGTACGAATGTCAAAGGGAATATTAATTGCAAAGCACTAAATTGCAAATGATGATGAGTTTGACGCCTGCCTAATCATAAGATTAGGTGACTCAAAATCATGATTGCTATATGTAAATTAAGGAGTATCCACTTAGCTTGAGTCGATCTATAATTTTGTAAATGTGTGTGTATACAAATTGATGTAAGAAATGAAATAAATAGAGGAAGAACGTGGAGGGCAGCACGCACGTAGAGTTTAGGATCCGGTGGGTTGCAAATTGCAACGCACGCACCACTTATTCGTCATGCAACTTACTCGACTTCCACACTATTTTCATTTCATGCCTTCCCAATTTGCAATAAGCGTACGTACTCCTGTTTACATATATAATTAATAAGTCAATGGAATATTGTGTTTTTTCATGTACGTATATAGTGGTCAACGCACTAGCTTAGCTAGACTATATCCATAAATGTTGAGCTCAAAGAGAGGAATCCATGCATTAATTCCTTGATTAACGCCCGCCTTAGTTTTTATTCTAGCCGGCCTCTTTTTCATTTCATGTATTTAATTTCTTCGGTCAACTATACATTGTTTCGTTATTCATATCATGCATCTTATTCAGTTTGTTTATTCTCTTTCAAATTTTCACTGTTTTAGATAATGCAACATTGTTGTTGACTTTATTATGTAATATTAGGGATATCAATCCGACTTTTTTTTTTTTTTACGGTAGTTAGTTTCGATCTTTTATGAGAATCATCCGGTGAATGATTTAGACATGTCTTTTTCTAGTTAAGGGGCTTTTTGTTTGCCTCAGTGAAAAAAATCTATACGTACATTGCTTCGTGTTATTCATTATTTGTGCGTAACCTTAAGCATTCGTTTGTGCTTATTAGAGGCTGTAAATCCGCTCATAAAAACCTCAAAATAGATTCAGGATTATATATATATATACATGTGAAATGTGTGCACCACCTTTTATGCTTATGTTTATTTTATTTTATTTTAACATGTATACAAATTTGGCCGGATGTGTTTTGAAACTTTTTACGGCTGGCTGCATATATCAATGGCCTATTTAATTGATCCGTGTGTAATAAAGATACACTAATATTTGTAACTATCTTATATAAACTACATATTTATCAGTAAATTTATTTTATTATATAATATGTTCTTGAGTGACATGAATATAGTATTTGACGTTGCGTAACTTTAAGGAATTAAGCTGCTTCAAATAAAATAATTATATATCATTATAATAAGGATTAGATTGGTAAAAAGTTTAAGTTTTTTTTGCACATGAAAATTACTGTAACAAAATATGCTGCTTGTCATCTAAAATAAAAATAATTTGGATGAATAATATGAAAATCAGAATAAAATAATATACAATAAATGTGAAGGGTGAAAAATTAATTAATTACAAAGTTACCTACATACATGATATAGTTAAATGGACAAAATATATAACAAATTAATTCGAATTTAATATTATACGTAAACATATTACTATAAATATTAGGTATTTTGTTATCCAACACAAATGCGGGCCAATGACCCTAATTAACATGAATATTTTAAGACAACACGCAAGAAGATAAATTAAGTTAATCAATACGTGGATATGTTGCTTGGGTTGATATATAAAGAGTGCATGGCCATCGATGATGGAACACGAAAACGTGGCAACAACAAATTAATAATAAGGGTAAACTATACAAAACCACCCCTTATTTTGGGTGTTTGTAATAAACCACCCCTTATTTTGTTATTTATAGAAAACCATCCCTTATTATAATTATTTTGCATCAAATCACCCTTTATTTAGTTATTTACATAAAACCATCCCTTATTATAATTATTTTGCATTAAACCACCCCTTATCTTGATTTTTACACTAAATCACCCCTTAAATAGTTAATGTTATAATAAACCACCAATTCATTTCTCGTTAAGCATTCACTAAGCGTAAGTTCTCTCACGCTCAATTAATAATAGTTCTCTATACTTAATAATCTGCCCCTTCTCAATGGTGTCCTCCTCCCTAACGTCCTTTAAGAAGACAAATCTTCCTAGGCTTATGACGAACTATGAGATCCATGATTTTTTATCATCGAGGACCAAGCAAATCATTGTCGTCATTGGACTGATATTGAAGAGGTTGGCTCGGTTCAGATCCTCAGTTGGAGACAAGGTCTAAAGGCTTTAATTGAATATAAAAAAGAAATTTTGGTTATTGAATTTACATAACCCTCACTTCTTTAAACTAGTGAATCAATGCAAACAAATGTAGGGTAGTTGTCATATATTTTTTCTTTATCAAAGTCCTACTACTTGTTCTTTTAGAATGAAACTAAGAGTTGAAACCTTCAACATTCAATGGTATATCCATAGTAATGAGCTATAGACCGTACAAATGATAAGAAATTTGACGAGTTAATAAAAGCCTAATGTGAAAGGTCTAGGGGTGGTTTGATGCATACTAATTGTAATAAGGGGTGGTTTTCTGTAAATAACAAAATAAAGGGTGGTTTGATGCAAAATAATTGTAATAAGGGGTGGTTTTCTATAAATAACAAAATAAGGGGTGGTTTATTGCAAACACCCCAAAATAAGGGATGGTTTTTTGTAATTTACCCTAATAATAATCCGTATAATAAATTAATAAGGCTGTTTTAAATAAATATAGTTCCAATTCGTCTAGGGACAGCTAAATTGTATTTCAATGCTAAAAATGAGATAATATTTTTTTATACAAGGTAAAGATTAGGCCTTTTAGGTTAAGAGTTTGTCTAAATTATCGTTATAAGATCTTTACAAACAAAAGTCAGATCTCGAGTTCATTTGATCGAAGAACTCTTGTCTAATTGTACATACATTAAAAGAAGTAGTACTCTGCAGTAGTGTAGCGTGTCGTGTGAAATTCCTTGTAGTAAGGCTAATATCATGTGTTTCGAGAAAATCAACTACTCTGTTTTTTCCAGTAACAATGAAAAATTTAGACAAAATTGAAATAATGTTGAGGATTGAATATCTGATATAATAGTTCCGATTTCCCAAGATATTTTCCAAATTCCTGTTATTGAATTAAAGATGATTAAGTTATCAACCCATATGATTATCTTATTAATCCCGGAAGAAGCCGCTTTATAGACCCCTTCCAAGGTCGCGTGTGCTTCAGCATGTAAAATTGACATTTTAGGAACTTGTTTTCTGTCTAGGTAGAGGATTTTACGTTGAGAGTTTCTAATAATGAATCCAATATGGGAAGATTAGATCTTGTTTTATGGAACCATCAAAATTAAGCTTTGTCCATTGTGACAGGGGTTTTCTCCAAATTCTATTTTTAAGGAATAGTCGTTTATTTGTAGAGGGTGTTCATTTCGGTGAAGGATCAGTGACAACTTTCTAATTTTGATAATGGATAAATGTCATGTCAGAAGGGATGATATTAAGTTATCTCTATGGAATAAATTCCACCATAAAAAGTACATAAGATATGGAGTTGTATTTCTTTCTAAATATTTCAAGGTTGTAACAAACACTACTACACAAATCACATTTTATCCCATGAGAAAATAACTCGGATTTTTTATATCTGGCCTAATAAGTTATTTAACCTAATGAAACTATGAGTTTTTGGTTTAAAACCAAGAAATAACCCGGATATGATATTGTACGCCCGGGCTATATAACTACATAGCACTTTGAGGTGTATTTAAGAATAACTCGGGTGTGTTTCACATGGTTATATCCGAGCTATTAAGTTCTCTTTATAGAAAATAACCCGGATCTTACCTAGTTGGAGAACGCCCGGGCTATTTTCCAATGCAGTTAAATTTCAGTATATACTATATATCACGGATATGTTGGCAATCAGACTATTTTTACTTTTATTTTATTTTGTAAAACAAAATTTATAAACGTAGCAGCTCACCCTTAGCAACTAAGCATTTGTATAAACAGAAAAATCGCTAGTTTGCTTCGTTTGCTTCTTTCACCCTCTTCAATTTTGATTTCATCTACTTAAAAATTTACAAGTGTGTAGTCGTTCAAAGCAATTAGGACGCCCTGTTTTTCTCCATCAACTTTGTGAATCCCTAAAAGTTTGATATTGTTGTTGTTCGAACAGACCACTGCTCTTAATCCCTAGTCGGGATCTGCTTGTCATCGTATCTGAACCTACTATTGCGTTCATAAGAAGCCTTAATTCAACTGGTATATGCCACTTTCTCTTTTTTTTTTTGTTTTGTTACTGGATCCATCTTGTGCTGTCTAAGAACAGTGCATTGAGCTTTTGGTGTTGTAAATCATATAATTGTTGTGTAAAAACAATTAAATGACGAATGACTTAGTATCCTATTCAATGATACCTTTCTCTTTGTTTACAGTTTGCAGTATGGAAATATAGACCAGTTATTGCCAAAGGATTCACAACGATAATGCCTTGGTTGGCAATAAACAAGAAAAGTCTTTTTGAATTAACAAAAGGGGAGAGAATACGTCTTTCAAAAACTGAGCTCAATGAGGTTTACTCTCTTGAAAATCCATCCTTATGTTGTATTTCTTGAGTTCATCATGATATGTCTTCATATTGTATTCATGAAGTTGGTATGTTGAAATTAGGAATTCTTCACCCCTAGTTTATCTTATGGAAAGTGAGCTTATCTCTATGATGGAAAAGCATGGAATAGGTACAAATGCATCTATTCGTAATATCCCTCACTTTAGTAAGGGCATTTTGGTAAATTCCAAAACCCTCGTACTGTAGTTGAACTATTTCAGAGAAGTTCGGACATTCTGTAATGTGCTGGATCTCTGTAATATTTTTCTGAGTAATATAAAATAAAGTTGACGTATTTTTCGGGATTAAATAGTCGTTCGTGTACGAATATATTTAACCCGGAGTTAAAAACTCGTACCCATACATGTTCCCGGACAAAAATGGGCAAAAGTGGCCGAAATTGGCCTTGACCGCACCCGCGGTCAGGCACCGCACCCCGCGGTGGGTAAGTCGGCCAGGTGAGCTCGCCGTACCCGCGGTGGCGGTCATACGTGCATCGCCGGCCTGAGTGCCGCGTGTCCCTCGTCGTGGAGGCCGCTTGCTCCTTGGCCGGGGTGACTCACCTGATGCTTGTGTGCTGCTTGTTGGGCTTATATAAAGGAGGAGATCTGGAGAAAAATGGGACACTTCAGACCTCTTTCTCCCTCTCCAAAGCTCTCTTCCATTGTCGCCGGAAATTACAAGCTTGTTGGATCGTTAGAGTTACGTCTGAGGGAACAAAAGCTTTGTTCCCACAGAAGTTGCAGCGGAATAATATAGCAAGAAAGATAACGAACGAACTCACGATATATAGTGGAAACCCTGATTGGCAAAACTAGTTTCTCAAGGAAAAACCACTACCTTCAAGCTTCCGCTTGAGAGGATTTTGAAGCGTCTACTTGTCTTATTGATTTCTTGTTCGATTACACTTGTATCCTGGACTTCAACCTCTAGACTTTCCACCTAGATTTGAAACCTCTTCTACAACGATGAATCGAACTCAACCCTCAAAGACTCACAAACTCTTCACTCTCTTTTTCTTCTTAACTGAATGCTCTCGGTTCTTCGTTCTTCGTCGTCGTCGTCGTTACATAGAAATGAATCCACACTCCTATATAAATACAACCGAGCAAACCCTAATCGAACAAGATAATCCTATCTTCCTAAACATGGTAACAAGATGATATTAATTGATTTAAAGAATATTATCTTAACAACCGATATTATCTACGGAAATAATTCCTAAGATAACATTAACGGATTAAGATAAGATTCTTCTCTCTCCAAATATATTATCTTAGGAAAGTTTTCCTAAGATAACACATTCAGATTCTCTCTCCAAATCTTCTTTTCGGCGAGATCCTTCCATCCGAGATTCTTCTTATCTTAACCGCGTGATCTTCAAGATAATTTCCATAATCATCACGCTGAATTTCTTCCTTCCATTCGCAGCTTGATCTTGTTCGTCACTGATGTTCCTTGAGAGGTAACAAAGCACATGAACAGAGCTTTGTTCCCTCTGCGATCCTTTGCTGCAATGGTTCCTTGTAATAACTGTCTTTGTTCCTGAAACACTTAGTACCCATATTAGTTGAATGTTTGTTACCGTCAAAACCTAAGGAATTCAACAAATTCCCCCTTTTTGATGGTGACAAACATCCTTGACAATAAAACATTCACATAAGAGATAAAGACAGTTGTATGGAGAAAAGATCCGCACGCAAGCGATAATAGTTCCCCCTCAACTCAACAACATATGAAACCATGTTCTGTTCCCCCTCAACCAAAGCTACCTGTCAAAGCTCTCGCCGGAAAATTCTTCAGTCGTCGCCGAAGCTGTCACTGGTGTTGGAGTTGCTCTCAAGGTGGTGTTTAGTGTCCAGAAGTTGGAACCACCACGAATCGAGCCCCAACGCATCGCCCCAGTGAGTTTTGTAACACCCCCCAAATACTTAACCTTGAAAGGTATTACCGCCAGTGACCTCAGACGTTCTGTCCGATGTCACCTAAGGCTTTACCAGTTTATAAACATCAAACAACAATTATGATACAAAATATCATAACTTTCGATTAAGATCATTATTTCGGCATTACATCCATAATCCGAAATACAACCAAAATACAAAATCAGATTCATTACAGCGGAAGTCTTTTAAATAATTAACAAAGGGTTTTGATCGCAATGATCACCCGCCAAGGATCCTTAACCTGGGTAAAACACTTCAAAACATCAACTGCCTTCATAGTCGTTCTAGCCCTCACGAAACTGCAATCTATCTGATGTGCCGAATCGAACGGATGACACCAACCAACCATGCAGAGAACAATTCCGGTTGGTTAGTCTAATGAAAGACTATGCAAGGGTTAAAAGAAGAGTGGTTCGAAGTAATCGTATTAGGTTAGATTCATCGTTTCTCGAATCAAAACCGATGACGATAGTCAACCACCATACTCCTACTGGAATATATCAAGCAATATGATCAAGAGAAGATTCTGGAAGACCGAGTCTTACAACAATCAGCCCAAAAGAAGACTCCAATGAATTGAGTCTTATCGGAAAGCACGACAAATGTCTGGAACATTATAATTTCACACAAGCGTTTAAAATGACTTGATGTTTCGGTTCACGACCAACCTCATCGCACAATGCGAATCCAGATTGGAAAGAGAACTTTACTCTGATCAAAGTCAAGACGAGTTTTCCTAGCTGCACTATACTTAGATGCACTACTCGCCCAAGGGTATATTAATCATGTGCACTAAAGAACTTATCTTGTTAAATTCCAAAACGCACATTCACGTTATAGGCTTTTAAATCATCTTATCCCTCAGGATATTGAGATATAAAGTCGGGAACTAAATCGCTAAAGTGGAGTCGGGAACTAAATCCCTACAAGCGGAGTCGGGAACTAAATCCCTAAAAGCGGCACCAGCTGTGTGCACAAACCCTGAGTAAGGGTATGGTCATGACCAGAGAAAGATGGTAGGAACTAAATCCAATCCACCAGGTTATAAAGAAACGACTAGCACTCGCAATGAGATACTCAGTAGCGTTCCTACGAATACTCATGCTAACTAAACAGTTCAACACAGTAATAATCCACATCAATGCCATCATGGCCATCATCATAGATATATCAATCTATATATATATATATAATAGCGTTGTTCTAACAGATATACAGCCTATTATAATATCATCTTTTATATCCATATACAATTATCAAAACTGTTCCTAGACGAAAACAATATTCATTCCAAATCAATTAACAATTAAACAATTGATAATCAATGGAAATATGGAATGATGAGCAAGAGCGAACCGCCACTTGCCTTAGATTAGACGAAAGCTTAAACAAAGCTTAGAGACGACAAATATCCGAGTCCGAAGCAGGGACAGATCCCTATGGAACGACCCATAACGAGACCCTAAGTTAGATTCAATATCCACATATATGAATCTAAAAGAATACGAAAGGAATCGAAGGAACCAAGCCTCGCCCAAGACTACAACACTCAAGAACATACCACGGACCCAGGCTCGTTGCGGGTGCGGTGGGGTTCTTGCCGCGGGTGCGGTCAGCTGACAGGGGCAGAGGACGAAGACAACGACAATGGAGGAAACTCACCAAATCCGATTCGTTTGGCCTCGATTCGATTGGGGTTTGATCTCCAAACACCTTGCACCTTCAAACACCACTTGAGGGCACCTTCACCACTCAAAAGAACTCCGGCGAAGCTTGCAAGCTCAGACAACAATGGAGTTTTGGGAGAAATTCAGAGGAGGAAGAAGAGAGTTTAGCTGTGCACTCTCCTCTTTGGATTTCTCTCCCTTTTATAGGCCAAGCTCACTCCTCAAGCAAGGAGGAGACAAGCCCTCGACCAGATGGGACAGGCCAGAGGCTAGGCCTGCAACTCCGGAGAAGCTTCAGAAAACTTATCGCGATGACGACGATGATGACGACTACCGCGGGGTGCGGCAGGGTGCGGTGGCCGCCTCAGTGACCGCCTCAGGAATTGGCCTTCACCGCGGGTGCGGCAGGGTGCGGTAGGGGTGCAGTCAAGGCCAATTTTGCCTTCTTTTGTCCGGTTTACTTTTGGGTTAATTATTTTAACCCCGGGTTAAATATATTCGTACACGAATGACTATTTAACCCCGAAAATACATCAACTGTATTTTATATTACTCAAAAAAATATTATAGAGATCAAACATATTACAAAATGTCCAAACTTCTCTGAATTTAATCCGACTTGTAGTACGGGCGTTGGGAAATTTCCAAAATACCCTTACAAAAATGAGGGATATTACAAGTTTCTTCTTTATCGTTGTCTCACCACCGTAACGCCACCGCACCCTCCACCGCACCCTGCCGCACCCGCGGCAGACTGGGTCCGTGGTGTGTTCTTGGGTGTTGTGGTCTTGAGCGAGGCTTGGTTCTTTCGATTCCTTTTGACTCTTCTTAGATTCATATATTTGGTTATTGAATCTAACTTAGGGTCTCGTTATGGGTCGTTCCATAGGGATTTGTGATCCAGGATCTGTCCCTGTTCCAGAACCAGGACCCGTCATCTCTAAGCTTGTTCAAGCTTTCGTCTAATCTAAGGCAAGTGGCGGTTCACTCTTGCTTAATCATTCCATGTTTCCATTAATTATCAATTGTTTAATTGTTAATTAAATTAGAGTGAACTGTTGTTTTTGTTTGGGAACTAATTTCATAAATAACGTGATTAAAATGTGATATTATAATAGGTTGTATATATTGTTAGATACAACGCTATTATATTTGTTAATTACCGTGATGGTATTGTTGTGGATTTAATGTTAACTTTAATTCTAGATTAGCACAAGTATTCATAGGAACGCTAATTCCGGTTAAGGATTAGTCGTTTCTTCTATAACTTGGTACTCGTCGGGATAATTTCCGAATTAATTTAAGGGTCATGACCTATCGCTTCCTAACCCTGGTAAGGTAGGAGGTGTTAAGCACCTTGCTAGTGCAATTTGGATGGACGTAATATCACCATGTGTCTTAAACTTCCGTTGTTACTCGGAATAATATTAAAAGTCTTAATAGTAGTGTGCGTGTTGTAATTTAATAAGATAAGTACAGTTAAGCACATAATTAATAAACCTTGAAGCGTTGTACTAATTTGGGTGGGCATAATTGTCACCCTGAAGTTTAAAGCTTCGTAGTTGTTCATAATAATATTAAAAGTCTTAACGTTAATATGAGTGTTGTAATTAAATAAGATAAGTGCTGTTGTCGCGCATAATTAATATACCTTCAGACGAGTAGTGCAGCTAGGCTGTAGTGCAGCTAGGGAAACTCGTCTTGACTTTGATCAGAGTAAAGTTCTCTCTCCAATCTGGATTCGCATTATGCGGTGAGGTTGGTCGTGAACCGAAACATCAAGTCATTATAAACGCCTGTGTGTAACTATAACCGTTCCCAAACAGTTTTCATAATTTCCTATAAGGCTCATTTCCGTTGGAGTCTTCTCTTCAGTGCATATCTAATTATTAATCATTCAGTGTTAGTACCGGGTTATATATCGTTTCTTCAGTTATTATTCGAGGAACAATTATAGTAAACGGTTACGATCACTAGAACCACTCTGCTTGTACCCTTGCATAGTCTTTCATTAGACTAACCAACCAGATTTATTCCCTTGCATGGTTGGCTGGTGTCATCCGTTCGATTCGGCACATCAGTGGTTGGTACCGAAGTCAAAGTAACCTATTGAAGGATAAGAGGCTTGCAGACGAAGATTTAAATATCAGTGTTTTAAGTGGTTAAGTGTTTGAAGTTGTTAAGATTCTTAAAAGTCTTCCGCTGTGTAATGTATAAAGTCTTCCGCTGTATTATACTCTGTTGTAAAATCATCTCCTCGTTAAAGAGAGATCTTTTAATAAAATGTTGAGTTTCATTTATACAATGTCTTCCGCTGTTTAATCTTTCATTTAATATGTTTACGTATTTAAGTTTAATTGTTCCGACCAAGCCTAGGGTGACATCGGACATCAACGTCTGAGGTCACTGGCATGTGGCATTTCCGAAGTTAAATCGGGGGTGTTACAGACATGGTATCAGAGCAATGGTTTTAAATTTTTTGGCTTATTGTTAGGTTTGAGAATTTTCGAAAAATTATTTTCAAAATTATTTTCAACCTATGTTCTATTAAAAAGAACTTTGAGGATTTAACTGTTGGATTTAAAAGTTTTCCTTACTCCTTGGAATTTAAAATAATGATTTAGCTATTTGAACTTCAAAAGCTATTTGTAATTGGTTTATAAAATGTCGTGTTATAAGCAATTAAAATAAGTTTAAGGTTGTAACTTTAAAAGTGTGATTTTGGTCTTGGTACAAGATTTGTGATAATTGTATCACTAGTTTGCGAAACTATTTTTTCTTAAATAATTATTTTATTAAGGTTAATATATAAAGTTTAAAGGTATAAAGTTTGAAAGTATAAGGTTTAATAATGAGTGATTTTCAAACTTCTGCAAGCTTCAAGTGTTACTTATTCCTTAGACTCATTCTTAGGAATATTGTCTCTTCTTAGGGTCAATGTCATTTAAAGATTGACATTTCCCCTAGAATACTCATTCTTAAGTAAGCAGAAGAAGGTCATTTCTGCAGTTAACAGTGAAGGGTTAGTCAGACTAATATAAAGTTATTAGTTTGGACCCTTACAATTTGTATCATAACGTATTTGACTAAAGTGTCATGATCAAGTTGGAAAAGTTCTATAGTAACGTTATGATTCACCGACAGATGGTGAACACAAGAAACACAGCCCATGCTGGTGCTGAACCAAGTAACAACCCAAGGATGAATCTGAGGAGCGCCGCTAATCAAGGGGAGGAGCGTGAGTCTGTCTCTCACAATAACCCCACAGGCGTTGGCCAAGCTCAGGTTAATCCTCCGGTAGTGATAGATGTCGCGACCAAAGAAGCCATTCGTGGATTAGTTATACAAACGGTCACTGAGGCACTTCAGTCAATTCTACCGCAAACACAGGTTGGTCCAGTTCCTCAGGCTATTCCTGAAGTTGAGGAGCCAGTGGATCGCGTACCTCATGTCAATGTTGTCAGGGACAGAGGAACTTATGGTCAAGCATTGAAAGCCGTGAGTTCAATGAGGCCTGACAACTACGTACTGGAGAACCGGTCAGAGTGATGTATTGGTTCTCGCATATGGAACGGCTGTTCTGGAACGTTAATTGCACTGAGGCTGAGAAAGTGCATATTGCCTCCCTTCAACTCAAGGATGTGGCTAGAGAATGGTGGGAGAGCACTAGTCTAGCTGATCATCCCGAGCTGAATTGGAGCAGGTTTAAAACAAAGATGACCGACCGTTTCTTTTCTCATGCTATGAGGGACGAGAAGCATAAGGAATTTATATACCCTACGACTGATGGGTTAAAGGTGACTGAGCTTGCAGCTAAGTTCAATCACTTGTTGCAATATGCTGGTCCAGAGGTGTCAAGTGAAGAACAAAAGATCTGGTACTTCCATGGATGGATGAATCCAGAAATCAAACCTCTAATAGTGCGTCACGGTTGTTCTACGTTAGAACAATTTGTGGATGCGGCCTACAAGATAGAGGTCACACTGGAAGAATTCGCTCAAAAGCGGGAAAAGCAAGTTAAGGGAAAGGGTGGACAATAAGATCGCCAGGTTGGTTCGTTCAAACGACCGGCATCACCTACCAAGTTTGAAAAGTCTGGTCATGCTAAGACCGAGACGACTCAGTCTGACTCCGCCAGAAGCTCAGGTTGGAGTAGCGGAGTGATTCAATGCCACAACTGTGGTGAAGTTGGGCATAAAAGTCTTAATTGTCAAAAGGATAAGCGAGTATGTTATAATTGTGGAAAGGAAGGCCACATGAAAACATACTGTAGACGGAAGGGTCAAGGACCAACGCCGTCTTATCAAGCCTCAAATGTTGGCGGTGGGCAGAACTCAAAGCCAGAGGTATCTGCTCCTGAGCAGTCTATGGCTCGTAATAAAGGCAAGGCGCCTATGGGGTCTTCAGGCCAGGGGCAACGACTCTTCATAATGAGTCAAGCCGACGGAGGAGAACCCTAATCGATTAAGTTGTATTTGTGTTAAGCCTTTTCTTAAGATTAAGGAGTAACGACGTGTGTCGATAATCTCCGTAGTTTCATAACATGTATGTCCGACTTTTGTCAGTTGTTTTAATGTAATGTTCGAATGATAAAGAAGTGTTTCCTTGTTTTGGAAAAATTATGAATTCATTGTCATTACAAATCAATCGTTCATACGAAACCCCGTAAGTGTCGGAAACAATATATGCCATGTAAGGATAGAGACTGTCGGACTTATGGTGGAAGAGGTATCATATGTGACTTAGATGTTCGTTCCCTACATGGTTAACCCCAAGGTCGACTCTATTGCTTAAATCTAAATCCATTCCTAAGATTCTTCTTCATACCTGGAGTATGTCATCTATAAGGCTTATGGTGCAAATCTTTGAAGAAGATTAAGTTGTAAAGTTATTGTGTTAAGAGGTGACCACTTAAATAGAAAGGTTACAGTTTAAGGATGGGATATGTTAATGATCCCGATATATTAAAGATGCAGTGAAGAGAATTGTCTATGTACGCCTAAGGAGTATAGTGGCAAGCGTTATCTCATACGCTGAGTCCTTCCAACATTTCTTAAGGTATAAGAGTGAATGTGTGGAGTTAATGTTCTAAGAGATTAAGAGTTATGTCTCATATGTGAGTTCGTGTTATAAGCATTGATGTGGATGAATCATTTTCAGAATGATATCTTAAGGAATTAAGAGTAATATCTCATGTGATCCGTTTCGAGGAATATAAAGTGTGGTGATTATGTTTGGAGAAAATTAAGGAATCTTGAAGGTTTAAGTTATAAAGTGATTAAAGGAATAAGTTAAGTCATTTTCGAAAGGATCCCAAGTTAGAATTTGGCATAAGGGCCAAACCCGATGATAATAAGTAATGGAATTGTGGGAGGTATCTTTAAGAAAATTAAGGTCGTAAGATTCGAGGTTATTAAGGTTTGACGTCTGGTTATAAGAAGTTAATATGTGAGTTCGGATTGATTATATAAGGAAAATGGAAATGTGTGTTCTCCTATTTAAAGGTACATTATTGTCGCTATGATGATTTTGGAGACCATTATGTTAAGGATATAGTAAGATTTATTGCCTGGTATGATGTATGAGAATAAAGTTGTAAGTTGATATCGTGATTGAGGAAACCGATTAACCTCTATAAGAGTAATTTCGATGATAAAGTGATTAAGGATATTAAATCCAGGTAGTAAGATTGGTAGTGAAACAAATTCCTCATTAGTTTAGCCAAGTTTCGGGGTCGAAACTTTTCTTAAGGGGGTAGTAATGTAATATCCCTCACTTTAGTAAGGGCGTTTTGGTAAATTCCAAAACCCTCGTACTATAGTTGAATTATTTCAGAGAAGTTCGGATATTCTGTAATGTGCTGGATCTCTGTAATATTTTTCTGAGTAATATAAAATACAGTTGATGTATTTTTCGGGGTTAAATAGTCGTTCGTGTACGAATACATTTAACCCGGAGTTAAAAACTCATACCCATACATGTTCTCGGACAAAAATGGGCAAAAGAGGCCGAAATTGGCCTTGACCGCACCCGCGGTCAGGCACCGCACCCCGCGATGGGTAAGTCGGCCAAGTGAGCTCGCCGCATCCGCGGTGAGGCCACCGCACCCCACGGTGGCGGTCATACGTGCATCGCCGGCCTGAGTGCCGCGTGTCCCTCGTCGTGGCGGCCGCTTGCTCCTTGGCCGGGGTGACTCACCTAATGCTTGTGTGCTGCTTGCTGGACTTATATAAAGGAGGAGATCTGGAGAAAAATGGGACATTTCAGACCTCTTTCTCCCTCTCTAAAGCTCTCTTCCATTGTCGTCGGAAATTGCAAGCTCTCGCCGGAAAATTCTTCAGTCGTCGCCGGAGCTGTCACTGGTGTTGGAGTTGCTCTCAAGGTGGTGTTTAGTGTCCAGAAGTTGGAACCACCACGAATCGAGTCCCAACGCATCACCCTGGTGAGTTTCTTCTTCGTCGTTGTCTCACCACTGTAACGCCACCGCACCCTCCACCGCACCCTGCCGTACCCGCGGCAGACTGGGTCCGTGGTGTGTTCTTGGGTGTTTTGGTCTTGAGCGAGGCTTGGTTCTTTCAATTCCTTTCGACTATTCTTAGATTCATATATTTGGTTATTGAATCTAACTTAGGGTCTCGTTATGGGTCATTCCATAGGGATTTGTGATCCAGGATCTGTCCCTGTTCCAGAACCAGGATCCGTCATCTCTAAGCTTGTTCAAGCTTTCGTCTGATCTAAGGCAAGTGGCGGTTCGCTCTTGCTTAATCATTCCATGTTTCCATTAATTATCAATTGTTTAATTGTTAATTAAATTGGAGTGAACTATTGTTTTCGTTTGGGAACTAATTTCATAAATAACGTGATTAAAAGGTGATATTATAATAGGTTGTATATATTGTTAGATACAACGCTATTATATTTGTTAATTACCGTGATGGTATTGTTGTGGATTTAATGTTAACTTTAATGCTAGATTAGCACAAGTATTCATAGGAACGCTAATTCCGGTTAAGGATTAGTCGTTTCTTTATAACTTGGTACTCGTCGGGATAATTTCCGAATTAATTTAAGGGTCATGACCTATCGCTTCTTAACCCTGGTAAGGTTGGAGGTGTTAAGCACCTTGCTAGTGCAATTTGGATGGACGTAATATCACCCTGTGTCTTAAACTTCCGTTGTTACTCGGAATAATATTAAAAGTCTTAACAGTAGTGTGCGTGTTGTAATTTAATAAGATAAGTGCAGTTAAGCACATAATTAATGAACCTTGAAGCGTTGTACTAATTTGGGTGGGCATAATTGTCACCCTGAAGTTTAAAGCTTCGTAGTTGTTCATAATAATATTAAAAGTCTTAATGTTAATGTGAGTGTTGTAATTAAATAAGATAAGTGCCGTTGTCGCACATAATTAATATACCTTCAGACGAGTAGTGCAGCTAGGCTGTAGTGCAGCTAGGGAAACTCGTCTTGACTTTGATCAGAGTAAAGTTCTCTCTCCAATCTGGATTCGCATTATGCGGTGAGGTTGGTCGTGAACCGAAATATCAAGTCATTATAAACGCTTGTGTATAACTATAACCGTTCCCAAACAGTTGTCATAATTTCCTATAAGGCTCATTTCCGTTGGAGTCTTCTCTTCAGTGTATATCTAATTATTAATCATTCAGTGAAAGTACCGGGTTATATATCATTCCTTCGATTATTATTCGAGGAACAATGATAGTAAACGGTTACGATCACTAGAACCACTGTTAGATTCAAAGGATCGTGAAGCCGCGGTGCAAGCTTTGCTCGTCGTCGGAGGTAGAATCGCCAATTAGGGTTTCTCGGGTGGACGGAGGCCTAGCGGAGGCTCGAAGGTGGTTCGTCGGAGGAGTTGTAGTGGATAGTAGGCACACAATGTCTTCTTATAGAGGGAAGAAGATTTGCACACAGAAAGGAAAGGAAAGAGGAAGTGTGAGAGATAGACTCACTCAACACACTTAGGGAATTTGATGCAAGAGAGAAAGAGACGAAAGAGAGAGATTTGCTCAAGCAATTTTTGTTATTCTTACGTGTACTTTTCAGCTCTCAAAGAGACCCTATATAGGCTTACAAAAAAGGCAAGAACGCCTAAGGAAATGTCAAAAGTCATGCACAAAATTAAACCCTAATTTTAATGCCGAAATTGTCCAAATAAGGTAACTTATTAACTTCAAATGCAAAAGTCTTCAAGCACGTTTAAGATCCTCTCGGCCAAGGCTTGGGCCCATGATGGTGGGGTAAGTGGGCCAGCCCATGGTGGTTGGAGCGCCGATCAAAGTGGGCCAGGTGGCTCGGCGCCCCTCTTTGAAGTCTACTTGCCGCTAGCGCCGTTCTCGCCGGCGCCTTGTTGTAGGCAAAGAACCAGGGCAGGCCCGGCGTGGCTTAGGGTGGCTTGGCATGCGAGACCCTTGTGGAGATCTTGGAGAAGCTCCCTAGCCCTAGACCTTGTGATGGCACCGGGAATTGCCTTGTCATCTTGAGTGTTGGCCTTGGAGACACTTGTGCCCGGCGCGGCCGGCGCCTTGGCCTTGACTTGGCCAATGTCTTCATTGGGCTTGGCTTTGGCTCTCCCATGCATGTCTTGGTCATCTCCAGCTCCAAGTGTTGCATCCATAAGCTCCGTGCCTTGATCCAACTCTTGGTCCTCCAAAGTGCCCATGGAGTGCTCCTCGGCGTCCATGTCCTCGGCGGCGCCTAGGTTGTCCTCGGTGTCTTGACCTTGATGTGGAATGATCACATCATCCTCTCTCTCTTGAAAGGGATTCGATCCTGAATCCAGCTCTTCTTGGTCATCTTCATCCTGCACACAATAAGGCATCAAATCAGAAACATTGAAAACATCATGTACACCAAAGTTAGGAGGAAGATCAACCTTGTAGGCATTGTCATTGATCCTCTCAAGCACTTGAAAGGGTCCGTCGCCTCTTGGCTTGAGTTTGGAGTTGCAGAGCAATGGGAAGCGCTCCTTCCTTAGGTTCAACCACACTAGATCACCCGATTCAAAAATTACTTCCTTTCGCCCCTTGTCCACATGCTTCTTGTATTGGCCGGTCCTCCTCTCAAGTTTCAACCTTGTGTCCTCGTGCAACTTCTTAATCCTTGCAGCTTCATCCGCACCTTCTTTACTTTCTCGCTCCTTGATAGCATAGGGTAGGAGCTCTAGTGGTGTTGTGGGATTGCGCCCATAGACCACTTCAAAGGGTGTCTTCCTTGTTGCTGAATGGACCGTCCTATTGTAGGCAAACTCAATGAAGGACAAGCTATCCTCCCACCTGCGCAAGTTAGTCCTCAAGATAGTTCTAAGCAAAACACCAAGAGTACGGTTGACCACCTCGGTTTGGCCATCCGTTTGAGGGTGGCAAGTAGTAGAGAAAAGAAGCTCAGTTCCAAGCTTAGCCCAAAGAGTTTTCCAAAATTAGCTTAGGAACTTTACATCTCGGTCCGACACAATAGACCTAGGAACTCCATGCAATCTCACAACATGATCAAAGAAAAGGTTAGCAATATGAGATGCATCATCGGTCTTATGGCATGCAATGAAATGTGCCATTTTGGAGAACCTATCTACTACTACAAAAATGGAGTCTCTCCCTCTCTTAGACCGTGGCAACCCCAAAACAAAGTCCATGGAAATGTCTTTCCAAGGTAGTTTAGGGATTGGCAATGGAGAGTAGAGACCATGGGGTTGCATTTTGGCCTTAGCACGCATACAAGTAGTACAAGAAGCACAAAGCTTCTCAACCGCTCTTAGCATCTTAGGCCAAAAGAAGTGCTCTCTAAGCATATGTAAGGTCTTAAGGACACCAAAGTGCTCCATCAATCCACCCCCATGTGCTTCTTGCATAAGTATAGCTCGAATGGAGCCCTTAGGAATGCACAGCCTATGACCTTTGAACAAAAATCCATCATGCAAGTAGAATTGACCCTCACTTCCCTTAGACTTACATGCAGCTACTATAGCACAAAAATCAGAATCAAGAGCATATAAGTCTTTCATGAAAGTGAAACCAAGCAACTTTGCATCTAATATGGTCAATAGAGTGTACCTCCTTGATAGGGCATTCATCACCACATTGTCCTTTCCCTTCTTGTGTTTTATCACGTAGGGGAAAGACTCAATGAACTCCACCCACTTAGCATGCCTCTTGTTGAGCTTGCTTTGGCCCTTCAAGTATTTCAATGCCTCATGGTCGGAGTGTATGACAAATTCTTTAGGCAATAAGTAGTGTTGCCAAACTCTTAGCACACGTACTAAAGCGAGAAGTTCTTTGTCATAGGTGGGGTATTTGAGCTCGGCACCCCCAAGTTTCTCACTAAAATAGGCAATGGGTTTGCCCTCTTGCATGAGGACACCTCCAAGGCCTATTCCCGAAGTATCACACTCTATCTCAAAGATTTTATCAAAGTTAGGCAATGATAGGAGTGGTGCTTGGGTGAGCTTGGCTTTAAGGCTAGCAAATGCCGCCTCTTGTGCGACGTCCCATGAGAACGCTACACCTTTCTTGGTAAGCTCCGTGAGGGGCGCATCCAAAGTGCTAAAGTCCCTCACAAAGCGGCGGTAAAAGCCATCCAAGCCTAAGAAGCTTCGGACTTGAGTCATAGTAGTAGGTGTTGGCCATTCGTGAATAGATTTCACCTTATCCTCATCAACTCTCAAGCCCTCCTTACATACCACAAATCCAAGAAATACCACATGATCCGAGAAAAAGTGGCACTTCTTGAAGTTGGCATATAGCTTCTCCTTCCTAAGGACCTCAAGAACTTGCCTAAGGTGATCCACGTGCTCATCAAGATTATGGCTATATACTAAGATGTCATCAAAGTACACAACCACAAACTTGCCAATGAAGTGCCTTAGAACATGGTTCATGAGCCTCATGAATGTGCTAGGAGCGTTGGTGAGCCCAAAAGGCATCACCAACCACTCATATAATCCTTGCTTGGTCTTAAAAGCAGTTTTCCATTCATCGTCTTCTTTCATGCGAATTTGGTGATAACCACTCTTAAGATCAACCTTGGAAAACACACTCGCTCCATGCACTCGTCAAGAATGTCGTCCAATCTTGGTATGGGATGGCGGTACTTAATGGTTATGTTATTGATCGCTCGACAATCAACACACATCCGCCAAGTACCGTCCTTCTTTGGTACCAAGATGACCGGAACTGCACAAGGGATAAGGCTCTCCTTCACATAGCCCTTGTCAAGCAACTCTTGGACTTGACGTTGCAACTCTTTTGTTTCCGCGGGATTAGCGCGGTACGTAGCCCTATTAGGTAGTGTTGCCCCCGGTATGAAGTCAATTTGATGTTCAATACCTCTTATCGGAGGCAACCCCTTTGGCACTTCCTCTTGAAAGAGATCGTCGAACTCTAACAAAAGGCGAGTGATGGGCCGCGGGAGTCCCTCAAGATCATTCACGTTGAGGAGTATGTCCTTACGAATGAACAAAAGACATGACTCCCCACTCTTGAACGCTTGAACGACTTCCTTAGACCTAGCTAAGAGCATATGACTAGAGGCACTTCCCTTGCCCCCAATCGCCATTTTCTTACCTTTGGCATGCTCCTTAGCTTGGGTCTTGCGTTGCTCCCTAGCCACATGGTCAGCCATGATTTCATGAGGAGCTAAGGGATGGAGAGTAATCCTTTTCCCACGTAAATGGAAGGAATACTCATTGCTCACCCCTTGATGTATGACGCCTCTATCAAACTGCCATGGCCTTCCCAAGAGAAGGTGGCACGCAGTCATAGGCAATACGTCACACAAAACCTCATCCTCATAGCCACCAATTGAGAACTTGATTGTGGCTTGCTACTTAACCTTTAGAGGGGTGTCGGAATTCAACCAACAAAGTGTGTAGGGTTGTGGGTGAGGAGTAGTGCTTAGGTTGAACCTAGACACTACTTCTTGGTCAATGATATTGCAACATGACCCCCATCAATTATCATACTACATACTTTGCCATTGATAGTGCACCTAGTATGGAAGATTGTCTCACATTGGCTAGGCACACTTGATCCCTCCGAGGCTATAACCACCTTTTTAGCCACAAAACAGTCCCCATGGGCTGCAACAACATGCATCTCCTCCTCCTCGGCCTCCTCATTCTCAACAACCTCTACTTCACACTCATCTTCGGATTCGTACTCTCCTTGAGTGTTAAGTAGAACTTGCCTTTTTGAGGGGCAATCCCGGGCATAGTGCCCTCTTCCTAGACACTTGTAGCACTTGATGTCCCTTGCTCGGTCCTCGCCCTCCTTTCGTTGGGGTTGGACTTTACTAGGGAACTCTCGTCTAGGGTGACTAGGATTATCACCCCTAGTCGGTTCCAAGCGTCTAGGTGGAGGTGGTGCTCCTTTGGGACTTTGCCAAGGGCGTGAGCTATTCCCTTGGGGGCGTCTAGAAGATAATGCTTTATACATACGATTAGTATAATGAAGCACTTCCTCCATAGGCGTCCCACGAGGAAAATGTTGCTTACTCACGACCGCTTTGAGTTCATTGTTGAGATGGTTAATGAACTTGGAAATAAGATACCCTTCGGGAACTCTAAGCCCGGACCTAAAGACCAAGGTCCTTAGCTCCGTATAGAACTCATCCGGGGTTTTATTCCCTTGCTCAAGTTGTTCCAATCTCTCATGAACTCGCTCGGCATAGTCATCCGGAACAAACCTATCTCTAAGAGCCTGTTTGAGCTCTTGCCATGTGGTCACTTGGGGGTGCCCAAGGAACTCTTGTTCCTCTTTTTCCCCAAGCCACCATTGATAGGCAAATCCCTCAAACTTGATTGTAGCTATAGCTACTCGTTGAGCTTCCGAGTAGTTATAGTACTGGAATATTTGATCGGTCTTTTTCTCCCAATCAAGATATACCTCAGGCTCACAATTTAAACCAAAACATTGTACCTCCAATTTTATTCCATGTGGTCGAGGTTGCTCCAAATTGGGCGGGTATTGGTTGCCATTGCCGCCGGTGCCGTGCGGTTCGTAGGCCACATAGCCGCCTTGTCCTTGCCCTTGGGACGCTCCGCCTCGGGTTGGTGCATTCCTTAGGGGATGCAACAAGGGTCCTTGAGACCTAGGGACATCATGGGGCTGCATTCTTGATTACTCTCCAAGCCTTAATCCGGAATCTGCATGGTTAGATCTAAAAGGCATAGTAGTAGGAGCAAAAGGCAATGAAAAATTAGAAGAAGCATATTCTTCCCTTGTAGTGCTCATGTGATGTGCATGCCCTTGGAATCCCTCGGTCAAGGCATGATTGGTCACTCCCGGAGTTGGCAACGGCCAAGTAGTCATGGGCACCGAGAGTTGATCACCCGGCGGCGCAAGGCCTAGTAAGGAAGAGGTGCCGGCACTTGCTTGCGGCAAAGACCCTCCTTGGCCTTGGACGGATGAGACGCCCTGCATGGTGCTCCATTTCTCCTCCATGGCACGCATGAAGGCAGCTTGCTCCTCCCTCATGGCGCTCAAGTGTTGTTGGGCGCGCTCGTTTGCTTCCTCTTTAGAGGCTTGAAAAGCTTGGAGAAGTGTCTCCATGGTGGTTGCCGAGACCTCCTTGGGGTCCTCACTAATTGCTTGCTTGTCTTTGGGATTCACCATCTCCAACCTTCACAAAACAAGCACACGACAGCCAACAAAAACCAAAGAAACTCCAACAAAGATACGTCACAAGTAAGATTGCCAAATTTGCCTAATTTAAATTAGGACTTGGAATCCAACAAGTTCTTGGGTTAGGGTGGCTCCTATATGCAAAAGACTCACAAAAATTGAAAATAAAGTGCACCACAATCCTTGTCAAAAGCTTAAGTTAATTCACAACTCAAGCAATACTTGTAAGTACTTGTTTCCTATTACCACTTACTAATGTTAGCTCGAGCAAAAGGAATTACAACTTCACTTACAAATGCTTCACAAAGAAAATAAGGTGTACGTCTTCTTCTTTTTTTTTTTGATTTGTTTTGGCTTGCTCTTTTGTACAATATCAAGCCGAGTTTTTCTAAGATTTTTTTTTTGACGTAAGGAATGCAGAAAAGATAACAAGAAAATTTGCAATGCAACTCGAGTAACAAAAGCGTACGCACCTCAGATTCATTCCTCCACAAGAAGGCTCGATTTGCAATTAACGTAGGCAATTCAACTCGGATTGTATATGTGCCAAATAAGGAAAGCAAATGACTCAAAGATTCTATACTAAATGCACGACTAAATGGGTTTTAAGAGGGTTGAAGGTTACACTTTTCAAATGCAAACAAGTATTAAATGCATTCAAAGCACACAATATTTCCTAATTTGAAGATAGTAGATCTTCAACTCCTAAAACGTCCACTTCCTATCGGTCCAACTGGCTTCTAGATATACTCTAGATGCACGACACAAATAGCAAACAAAAATCAAGAACAAAGCAATAACACTTCTCGGACAAAGACTCACAACTACAAAATGCAAAGGCACGAAAACAAAGAACTTATAGGACTTCGGACCTTGAATTTAAATGAGGAATTTTGAGCAAAACTTACTTGCTCTGATACCAAATGTTAGATTCAAAGGATCATGAAGCCGCGGTGCAAGCTTTGCTCGTCGTCGGAGGTGGAATCGCCAATTAGGGTTTCTCGGGTGGACGGAGGCGTAGCGGAGGCTCAAAGGTGGTTCGTCGGCGGAGTTGTAGTGGATAGTAGGCACACAATGTCTTCTTATAGAGGGAAGAAGATTTGCATGCAGAAAGGAAAGGAAAGAGGAAGTGTGAGAGATAGACTCACTCAACACACTTAGGGAATTTGACGCAAGAGAGAAAGAGACGAAAGAGAGAGATTTGCTCAAGCAATTTTTGTTATTCTTACGTGTCCTTTTCAGCTCTCAAAGAGATCCTATATAGGCTTACAAAAAAGGCAAGAACGCCTAAGGAAATGTCAAAAGTCATGCACAAAATTAAACCCTAATTTTAATGCCGAAATTGTCCAAATAAGGTAACTTATTAACTTCAAATGCAAAAGTCTTCAAGCACGTTTAAGATCCTCTCGGCCAAGGCTTGGGCCCATGATGGTGGGGTAAGTGGGCCAGCCCATGGTGGTTGGAGTGCCGATCAAAGTGGGCCAGGTGGCTCGGCGCCCCTCTTTGAAGTCTACTTGCCGCTAGCGCCGTTCTCGCCGGCGCCTTGTTGTAGGCAAAGAACCAGGGCAGGCCCAGGGTGGCTTAGGGTTGCTTGGCATGCGAGACCCTTGTGGAGATCTTGGAGAAGCTCCCTAGCCCTAGACCTTGTGATGGCACCGGGAATTGCCTTGTCATCTTGAGTGTTGGCCTTGGAGACACTTGTGCCCGGCGCGGCCGGCGCCTTGGCCTTGACTTGGCCAATGTCTTCATTGGGCTTGGATTTGGCTCTCCCATGCATGTCTTGGTCATCTCCAGCTCCAAGTGTTGCATCCATAAGCTCCGTGCCTTGATCCAGCTCTTGGTCCTCCAAAGTGCCCACTGAGTGCTCCTCGGCGTCCATGTCCTCGGCGGCGCCTAGGTTGTCCTCGGTGTCTTGACCTTGATGTGGCATGGTCACATCAACCACTCTGCTTGTACCCTTGCATAGTCTTTTATTAGACTAACCAACCGGATTTATTCCGTTGCATGGTTGGCTGGTGTCATCCGTTCGATTCGGCACATCAGTGGTTGGTACCGAAGTCAAAGTAACCTGTTGAAGGATAAGAGGCTTGCAGACGAAGATTTAAATGTCAGTGTTTTAAGTGGTTAAGTGTTTTAAGTTGTTAAGATTCTTAAAAGTCTTCCGCTGTGTAATGTATAAAGTCTTCCGCTGTATTATACTCTGTTGTAAAATCATCTCCTCGTTAAAGAGAGATCTTTTAATAAAAGGTTGAGTTTCATTTATACAATGTCTTCCGCTGTTTAATCTTTCATTTAATATGTTTATGTATTTAAGTTTAATTGTTCCGACCAAGCCTAGGGTGACATCGGACATCAACGTCTGAGGTCACTGGCATGTGGCATTTCCGAAGTTAAATCGGGGGTGTTACACTATTCCAGTCCATATTAACAACATTTGTGAGCGCAACTATGTTCATGTTTGTTTGTGTATTATTAAGGTTTGCTACTCCATCCGATTGAAATATCATGTTTTTTGGGCACGTCCTATTGTCTTTAAACTATGAATATACATAATAATTGTAGAGGTGCAATTTGGAAGGAGGTTAGTTCATACAGCTTTGGGTATCACCTTTTTCAGGGGTTACAAGTGTATTGATCCAGACCTGTGTTTGCCTGATATATGTAGTTTCATTGAACATCAGATCACTCTTAGACAAGGGTTAGGTGGATCATTCGTTAGTTGTGAAACATGTTATCCAATTGTTCAAGCATAAGTTTATGTTTTTTGTTAAGCAGGTGAATACTTCGCTTGACTTGACATCTTGCTTGACTTAAATACAATGATTTCATAGTGCAGATTTATGCTTTCGAATGATGTGGGCTCTGATGAAGGGAGAGATTATTAGCAAATTGACTAAATGGTTGCTACTTCTTGAACTTAAACAAAGTAATTGGTCGATAATTGAATAAATAAACAAAGTTCATGACTTACAATTCACTCTTGTGCTATGCTTGTGATGGTAGTTCCAACCTTATTTTTATATCATATCAGATGCATCATAAACTTTTCAGCCCAAGTTTGCTATTTGACTCAAATCTTGAGCAAGCTTTTTCTAACTACCATTTGAGCAGTATGGGTAGATGCAGAGCACATAGCTTCTTTATAGAGATGAATATAAGCTTGGGAGCAACTATCCTACTGTCGGTTCTTGGTATGTGATCAATTTAACTGAATAGACCTTTCATCAGTTATGAGTTATGGCACACTAACTGCTAAGTTTTGCAATTAACTTCCAATCATAATCAGCAAGCAAGTTTTTGAAAGACGTATTCTCTCCCCTTTTGTTAATTCATGAAAACTTTTCTCGTTTACTGCCAACCAAATGATTATCGTTGTGAATCCTTTGGCAATAACTCGTTGCCAAAGGATAAAATATAAATCATATAGCTGTCGATTTCTCGTATGGTACTTGCTTATTAAAGTTATTGACATTTCTATTCGTACATAGCTTGCTTGCTATTTTTTACTCATATGTGATCAATTGGATCAACTGGTAGATTAATCTGCATGTTGCTCCTCAATCCCAGTGATGATTTCGTCAACATAACCCTACCCTGATTTCTCTTGTTTGACCTTCCTTATTGCTCTTTTAGATAAGTCATGTTGCTTTGGGGTGGGATCTATCTAGTATATTCTTTTTGTTTTGTTTTGTTTTATTACTAGATAAAACTAAAATTATTTAGAATGCAGGTTCTACTGCTGATGGCAACATCTATGAGTGCACCCCTACCAATTGCTATAAATATGCTTACTATGAAGAAGAAGGTCACTCTCTTGAGAAAGTGACTTGTTATGATGGCATGGAGTATTTTATAATTACTTCAACATAAAATGAATAATGATTTTGCTCTCACTTGCAGATTTTGAAAATCTTGAAGCACATAAGTGTTAGAGGGCTCAATGTTGTTTCCTTTGAGCTTGAAGTGATTGGCTACACAATTGCTCTTGCATATTGCCTCCATAAAGGTCTTCCATTCTTAGCTTTTGGAGAATATGTATTTCTTTTGACACAAGGTAATCCTGAACCTTCATCACTTCAAGGCAAATCAGCTGATGAATATGAATGTCACTCATACTCTATTCATTACCAACTATTCTTCTGGTTTCTATAACATACTATTTCTCTCAACCTGTAAAGACACCTACATGGATCAGGGCTTTGTTGTATCCTTTTTTGTGTGGTGTTTAGCTTAATTGGAGGTTACATTTGTATGAAATTTGTTATAATCATAACTTCTTTAATTTAGATATTGTGCCACAGCACCAGTAGTCTTGGCAAGGATAATTGATCCCATGCTCTTTGAAGTTGTCTATGTGAGTTTTTTCCCACTGCGCTTCTCTCTTATTTCCAGATTTAAGTTCTTATCTTCCATTCCCTTGTAAAAATGTCTCATCTTCCCTGTTTTGATACCGTTGTTTGCAAGCTTGTCAACATGCTATATTCCTCTCAGCTAGGGTCCCTCAGATTATCAAGAATTTAAAGTAAGTGATTCATGTGTGTCACTATTTTTTTAGACAATACTATCTTGTTTGTCCTATATGGTATGATAAATTGTCTTAGATTGATCATTTGGAATCTTCATATACACATAACAAGAGTACGGGGGAGCTCAGCTTTTCAACTGCTCATAGTTCTTTCTTAGCTATTCTTTATTGGTAATTTGGCTTTCATGTCCAACAAAAACTTTGTAGCTTGTTATAATGAGAGATTTTTTTTAAATTAGAATTTGCAGTTAGTATATCTTAGAGAACTTTGTACAAAAAAGTGCAAATTTTGATATATATATTTTGTTATGTTTGAGCAGGTTTAAGGTGTCGGGGCCAGATAGTAATAGCTATTGGGCGGGTCGTGAGGCCCACATCAGTGGAAGCAATGCATACGACACATGATTGGTTGTTCCTGCTCAAATTATGTTCAAGTGTACATAACCTTAACCATCTAATCACTCGTTAAACTTTGTGTATCCATTAAGCATTCTTTTACTGTCAGTTATGAACGGCTTCCACGTATAACTAGCTGCAATTAATGACATAAATGGAAAACACTCTATTGTTCCAGTGGCTTCTTTTTGAATATTGTGGGATGATTATTGTTGTAAATTGGTTGAATGTACAACAAACTCTTAATAATTTTTTTCTTCTTCTTTGGCATGATGGTGGTTGTTGCATACTGTCATGGTCTGAGTTTTTTTAAAGGGGACATTTTAGCCCGAATCTTCAAAACTCTGGGCTGAAATGCCTTTTTTTAATAAAAAAAAGGTTGACTTTTTTTAGCCCCGATCGGCATAGGTCCGGGCTAAAAAGTCCCACTTTTTTAGCCCGGACGTGTCTTGTACATCCGGGCTATTTGATCTATTATCACACCACTTGAAGCCCGGACCTATTTTACTCTATATCCGGGCTACAATCACTATTTTGTACTAGTGAAAAATATGAAGTGTGTTGAAACACAAAAATGTTGCTTGTTTTAGTCTTAATAGCATTTATCACATGTTTAGTACAGGGTCAAGTGAAGAAAAGATGTGATAGATCATTAGTATTAGAATTGCATAAAATGCATTATAAGGGATCCCAACATAGTGTTTGTTAAGACGTTCTGTAGTGGGCAAATCATCTGTGAAGGCATTTCATAGGAAGTTTTGTATTTTAAGGGGAATATGTGTTTTCCAAATCCAAGATGGAGAGTTATATGTAAAGTTGGGATTAGGAGGTTGAACAAAAAATCTTGCTGATTTGACGAGAAACTTAACGTAAAGCGATAATTTTCCATAAAAGACGATTCTCTATGTTCATGTTGGGAATATAAATCTTTAAAAATTTGATAATTATATGTGAGAGTAAAAGTTTTTGGAGATTGAAAATATCCCTTTTAGGATCTATTATAATAAAATGAGATACTTTAATATTAATATTGATATTGCCTGATTATGATTGAAATATACAATTTTAAATCCAATGGTGAGATAAATTTCCATAATATCTGCGAAGGCTTTCCACAGACAGATAAATTAATATTAATGAAATGAGAAATTATAGGAATGTGAGATGATGCATAACAACGATTTTTTTTTATCAAAGTAAGCACTTTTTGAAAACTTATGCTGAAATTAGGTTCATTGTGAAACTTATTTTCAAAATAGGCAGGCTTTTTAGCTTCGGTATAAGTCGCTCGGAAGAAAAGCGATTTATCATAAATAAGTCGGCGATAACAATAGCGACTCTCCCCGAAGCGGATGCGGTAATTTAAAGAAAATTAAAAAGGTATGAGTCGTTGTATGATACATCGACTTATACTTTTTTTATTTTCTTTAAAAAATACCTGTTTAATTTTGAATAAAAAAAAATTAATTTAAAAAGGGAAGAGGAGTGGAGGAGGAGGTGGAGTTATCGGGGACTACGACGGCGATGGAGAGGCATAGGCGGAGGTCGGAGGAGGTAAAGAAGGAGAAGCGAGGAGGGAGGAATTGAAGGAGAGTGGCGAGGGAGCAGAGGATAATATCAAATATATAAAAAAAAAAGCTAAAGTCAGCTGACCCAGTCAGCGACTCTTCTTTTTTCAAAAAAATAATTTAAAGTGTGCTCCGGGATAAGTCGTTGTTTCATTGACCTTTTTTTTTGGATAATCGCTATTTACTATTGCGACTTAATCCGATCTGGCATCAGCCTGCCTATTTTGAGAATAAATTTACTTCAACTCCTAATTTATGAATAATTTTCAAAATAGTGCGTACTGGAAAAAAATTCACATAACATCCTGACAACTTCTATATACATACGGATAATATTAGATCCTTAATTCCATGATTAGGTTTATTCAATAAACAATATCTAGATACAGGACCAAAAAATATATATTATAATTTTATAATTTATTCACTTGTACATACTTACATTTCACATGAATTGAAATATGATATTTAAAAAAATAAAATTGTTAACGGTAACGTTGGGAGTTAGGTGGGCCTGCATACGAAGTGTTGGCGGTAAATGTGCAAGCTCTCCTCTATAAAAGGCCGCCAATACTCTGCATTTCTCACCAACTCTCTGTTTTCCTCTCAATCAACTACACAGAAAGAGCAACCATGGCGGATTCTCTAAGGACACTCAAGTTCATCACTCTCTCTCTGCTGCTGATCGCCATCATCTTTGCAATTGCGGCTAATTGCAAAGATCACAAAGACGAGCTTGCGAAGCTTACTAGGTAAAACGATTAATTCCTTCTCTCTCACTCTGTTGATAAATCATCAGTCCCTTGTGATTTGATTGAGGAATCGGAGCTCTAGCTCTCCACATTGCAGACAAGTAGTGTACATACATTTCGAATTCCTTGCAGCTGCTAATTTTGTTTCTGCTCTTGACATTCACTCTCCTCTGTTCTCAATCTCGAATTTCTCCGTTACTAATTGCATTGCAGAGCAAATGGGGAAGTCGAACTGACACAAGAAGACGCCGTTGCTGACCCTGAACAAATCGCAATGACCGTAGACGAGTAAGTTGTCTAAATTAGTTACATAAAGTTGTTACCTCTGTAGTTTGTATCTAACTTGAGTTGGTACAGGCAAATCCAGAACAGCACAGCTAGGCGAAAGCTAGGGTACTTGTCGTGTGGCACGGGGAACCCCATCGACGACTGCTGGAGGTGCGACCCGAACTGGCAGAAGCGCAGGAAGTGGCTGGCGGACTGCGCCATCGGGTTCGGGCGCAACGCGGGCGGGGGCCGCAGCGGCAAGTACTACGTGGTGTACAACCCGAGCGACGAGCCGGTGAACCCGAGGCCGGGGAGCCTGCGGCACGCCGTGATCCAGGACGAGCCGCTCTGGATCGTGTTCAAGACGGACATGGTGATTACCCTGAAGCAGGAGCTGATCATGAACAGCTTCAAGACCATCGACGGGCGAGGCGCCAACGTCCACATCGCCTACGGGGCCTGCGTCACCATCCAGTACGTCACCAACGTCATCATCCACGGCGTCAGCATCCACCACTGCACGCCCACCGGGAACGCGCTCGTGAGGAGCACCCCTCGCCACTACGGCTGGAGGGACATGGCTGACGGCGACGGCGTCTCCATCTCTGGGTCCAGCCATATCTGGATCGACCACACTTCTCTCTCCAGCTGCGCCGATGGCCTCATTGACGTGGTCTTGGCATCCACCGCCATCACAATCTCCAACAACTACTTCACTCACCATGACAAGGTGATGCTGATGGGGCACAGCGACTCGTACACGCAGGATAAGGCAATGCAAGTAACCATCGCCTACAACCATTTCGGAGAAGGCCTTGTCCAGAGAATGCCAAGGTAAATTGTAAATTGTTACAGTATATAATTTGCCCCTCAGAAATGACTCTATTGGATTCCAATGTATAATGCAGGGTTAGGCATGGGTACTTCCACGTGGTGAACAACGACTACACTCACTGGAAAATGTATGCCATTGGGGGAAGTGCGTCTCCAACGATCAACAGCCAAGGGAACAGATTCCTGGCCCCATCGGACCCGTACTCGAAAGAGGTGACGAAGAGGGTGGAGTCGTACTCGTGGAAGAGCTGGAACTGGAGATCGCAAGGAGACTTGTTCCTGAACGGAGCCTTCTTCACCCCGTCGGGAAGCGGGGCAAGAGCCGGCTATGCCAGGGCTTCCAGCTTAGCAGCCAAGCCGTCTTCCCTGGTCGGCTCTCTGACTTCAGCTGCAGGCGCTCTTCTGTGTCGCCCTGGACGTCAATGCTAGCTTCCTTCCTCTATACTACGTTACGTACTGCCAACTGCCAACTCAACCTCCGCGTGCTCGGAAGTGTTGTTCATCTCTTCTTCTTTCTTTCACCTTTGTCTTTCATCCCTTCATATTGGCCCAAGTCCCATTCTCGCCCATTTGCTCCTACATGCTGTACATTAGGAGGAAATTGTCATGTATCAGAAACACCATACTTACTCGAATTGTATCACCAGAAATGCAAGCATTTTATTTAAGCTTCATTCATTAATCATCGCAAGTGTTATCATTCTTCATGTCTTTTTCAATTAATTTATCATTTGAAGTCGATGAATGATTATTGGGCCAATTAACAAAAAAGGGACATTTCAAGTCCGGGTATGATTTAGGTGAGAACAAATATCTATATGTGAATATGAGAATGGTGCACACATAGTACAATTATTATGAACATGTAAAAAAATGGTGAATACATAGTGTACAAAATTTACTCACATACATTTTTCAATAAATTGATACACATAATATAAAATGGGAAAATATAAAGTGAGGATGGGGGTTTAGGAGATGGGTGAGGACGTTCCAAAACCGTCGAATCAAGAAAAAAAGTGCCCAGATCAGCCAAGGAAAAAAACCGAATACAATTCGACACGGCCGAATTTTTTGCAGAAAAATGCGTCTTGCGTGCATACGCAATTTAGTCCGTATGCACACACACGTTTTCATGTGCACACTATTGTCATTTCCGTATGCACACGTAGGTTATTTTCGTTGGTTCTCATACGTATGCACACGTGTTATTTCGTATGCGCTTTGAGTCATTTTCTCATGCACACATATGTTATTTTAATGTGCATACATGCACACATACGTTGTTGCACATGCACACATAGCACGCAGTACACTTCGTATAAACAAACATGCCATTTTCACATGCACACTGTCGTGTTTTCATGTGCACACGTTTTGTTCATTCCATATGAACGCACGCGTTTTATGCATGCACACAAAAATGAATATCACGTGTACACCGTAGTGTATTTGGCATGTACACAAATCTGCACTCCGCGTGCACGCGAATTCGTCTTTTTTGCGAATAATTCGGCCGTGCCGAAGTTTTCAAAAGCGATATGGGTAGTCCGTTTGCTTCTAATTCGACGGCTCTCATACGTCCTCGTTCCTCTCCTCCTTTCCCATCCTCACCGGATCTCAACCCATATAAAATTTACGAAATTTTCGCGTGGTACCCTTGAGTTTTTGCAATTTTTGCGAGATACCCAAAGGTTTGAACCATTTCGCGTGATACCCCTGAGATTTTGAAATTTTTTGCCAAATACCTTGACGTTAGAAATTGTTAAATTTTACAAAATTCTCATTTCAGCCGTTAAATTACAAAAAATAAAAGGCAAAAAAAAAAGAAGTTCCCCAATAATTTTTGGTCCCCTCCCCTACTCCCCTGCCCCGATACTCCATCTTCCACCTCCTTCTCACTCTCTACTCCATCTTGTCTTCTTCTGATGGCTTGTCGACGGTGGGCGACGGCCGGTGAAGAGCGCGCCCACGGGGGCGAGCGCGACCACAGCGGCTGGAGCTTGACGAACGCGACCACGACGGCTGAAGCTTGGCGAGCGCGACCACGGCGGCTGGAGCTTGGCGAGCGGTGACGAGGTAAGATCCGAACAAGTTTGATTTGGGTTGAATTTTGGGTTGGATTGATATTTGCTGGTGAAATTGAATTTAAGATTTTTAATTTAAGGCTCCAATTTACAGTTTTTGGGATTGAGTGAAATTTGGGGGTGGAATTGAATTTAGGGTTTTTAATTTTAGAGTTTAAATGTTGATTTAGGGATGGATTTTGGGACCTTTTGATTGAATATATATCATTCATACATGTTACTAGTGAGCAATCCTGTAGGATGAATAATTTGTTTTTCCAATTTACAGCTTTTGGGACCTTTTGATTGAATAGAACTACAATCGTATATGCTCTCGTAGAAGACAAATCAACCTTGTCCCTGCCCACTGCTGATGCAAATGAGCATCTCCAACTTGTGCAGTAGACTAGACTAAACAATGTCGTGCTATGTTGGCTGATACATAAGCACACCCGTATCTCCATTTTTATTGCTATTATCAGCAAATGCATTGCAGTCGTAAGCCAAGAAGTGGGAAGAGTGAAGGAACTGCTGCAATTTTTAGTAGCTCATGTATAGCAAGTGCAGATGAGTACTGGGCAATAATGGAAACTCATATGCTGCTTTAATACCACCTTATTCCCACAAACAAGTTCCTCAAAAAAAAAAAAATCTTTTTGCCTTTTTATTTTTTATAAGTTAACGGCTGACATTTGAATTTGGCAAAAATTGAACAGTTTTGAAAGCGTCAAGGGTATTTGGCAAAAAAATTCAAAACCTCAGGGGTATCACGCGAAATAGTTCAAACTTTCGGATATCTCGCGAAAATTGTAAGAATTCAAGGGTATCACGCGAAAATTCCATAAAATTTATTAATACTTCTTTTTCAATAAATTGATGCACATATAGTATAGAATTATAAACACGGATTTTTCAATAAATTGATCCACACACCGTACAACATTTATACATTGGCTCTTATATAATTCATCATCTTCAAGTCCTGAAACCACCATGAAAATTCGAGATTTACAGTTGTTTGGCAATATGTTATTGAGTAGAAGGGGAAAAGAAGAAAAACATGAAAAACGAGGAGAAGGAAAAGAAAGGTATAGACCTTGATTGGCCCAATTCAAAGCTCTACATCTGATATTTTGGGTGAACCCATTCAGCCTAGCTGTAATAAAGAGATTGACCTTGATTGGCCCAAGTTATGCAAAGTTCTGTTCAAACTAGAAGGTTTCACCCCCCAAAAAAGTTCAAACTAGAAGGTGACATTCTTTAGTGTTCTGATCTGATCATGAAAATCACAAACATACAAGCACCGTAGAAAGAGTGAAAAAAATCCAACAAGATAGTATAGACAGTAGACTAAGGTGGTAGATTTAAGTCCAAGGAAAGGCTTGGTTGGTTATTGACCTTGATTCTTATTCTCATGTGTGATCATATCTTCCCGTTTGCTGGTACCATTACCTGCCCAAAAAAACAAGAATGACAGCTAAGACCGAAAGAATCCAAACGGTGAAAAAGGTGGTACGGGTGGCAAGTGAAAATATCTTTGCATAAGAGGCTGAAATTGCGTCACAAATGAGCCATGGAAAAAATTGACAAGCCATGACTGGGTCCCCATGCCATGTGACCAGCCAATCTAGTACATTGATTGATATATTGTTCTAACTCTCCAGTTCTTAAATCAAATTTTTGGGAGCCTCAACATTATTGAAACTGAACTTGCACAAGCCATGTCGAGCACTGCAGGTTTCGTAATCCCTTGCAAAGGTAATAATGCTGAGCTTGAAGTCAATCTCTTTACTACAGTTCCCTGGTCCAGATCTGAGTTAGCTTAGCCAGTGCTGCAGCTGCTGTTGCATGGGAAGCCGGGAAGCCTTTGGTGATAGAGCGAGTGGAGGTAGCTCCCCCACAGGCCATGGAAGTCAGGATCAAGATCAAGTACACCAGCCTCTGCCGTACTGATCTTCACTTCTGGGAAGCCAAGGTTCTTCAAATCTCAACCTCATTAACATCTTTTTTACTACACCTCAATTGTATTTCTTTTCCGGTGTTTAGGGAAGCGCGGATACGCAGCTGTTTCCCCGTATCTTCGGCCACGAAGCATCTGGGTACGTGTGGTTTTTTTTTACAAGAGATTAGTAGTAGTAGTAGTAGTAGTAGTAGTAGTAACAATTAACATACCTAAAGGAGTTGATCTGGAAACAGGATTGTGGAGAGTGCTGGAGAAGGAGTGACGGAGTTTGAGGCCGGAGACCACGTCCTGCCGGTGTTCACAGGGGAGTGCGGGGAGTGCCGGCATTGCAGATCAGAAGAGAGCAACATGTGCTCGCTGCTGCGGATCAACCCAATCAGAGGAGTGATGCTAAGCGACGGATTATCCCGCTTCTCCGTCAAGGGAAGCCCTGTTAACCACTTCATTGGGACCTCTACTTTCAGTGAGTACACAGTTGTGCATGCAGGCTGCCTGGTCAAGGTCAATCCCTTGGCGCCTCTAGACAAGATCTGCGTTCTCAGCTGCGGTGTCTCAACGGGACTCGGTGCTACTTTGAATGTGGCAAAGCCAAAACCGGGTTCTACAGTCGCCATTTTCGGTCTTGGATCAGTGGGTCTAGCTGTAAGTACAACCGCTAGGCACGTTCATTCTGTTTAGCCTTCTCCTCACTTGTTTCTGGATGTTGTGAAGGCTGCAGAGGGTGCAAGAATTGCAGGGGCAGCAAGGATTATTGGGGTTGGAAGAAACCCATCAAAGTTTGAGGAAGGTATATATATATTTTATTTATGTTACAGCTTGCTTTTCAGGAGAATCAATCTGTTATCTCTTCATCTCAATGAACAATCCTCTTGGTGATTGTTGATATCGATCAACCAGCAAAGAAGTTCGGAGTGACTGAATTTGTGAATCCAAAAGACTACGACAGACCAATTCAGGAGGTCAGGCATCATCATCATCATCATCATCTCCCCTTCCAAATTCCAATACTAATATTACAATTTACATGATGATGACTCCACCCCTTTTCCAGGTTATCAAAGAGATGACAGATGGAGGAGTCGATAGGAGCATCGAGTGCACAGGCAACGTTGATGTTATGATTTCTGCCTTCGAATGTGTTCACGACGTAATTCTCCTTTGTCATTTCATAAGCATTAGCTTAAGTAGATGAGAAATTAAGCAGTTTTTGTTATGATTGAGTGCAGGGGTGGGGAGTAGCTGTGCTGGTGGGAGTTCCGAGCAAAGATGCAGTGTTCATGACGAAGCCCATAAATGTGCTGAATGAGAGGACACTCAAAGGAACCTTCTTCGGCAACTACAAGCCAAAGACTGATCTTCCATCAGTCGTTGAGATGTACATGAACAAGGTTAAACAGATATTATCACCCCTCACAACCCAATTCGGAATTCCATATTGTGAAAGAGTTTTTTGATGATGCAGGAGTTAGAGCTGGACAAATTCATAACCCACAGGATTCCGTTCTCAGAGATCAACAAGGCTTTTGATTACATGATCAAGGGCGAAGGCCTGCGCTGCATCATTAGCATGGATGACTGAAGCCTTCTACTTCTAATCCAAACTTTTTTAGCATTCACACATTTCAATCCACAACTTGCACTACTATTATGTTATTGGGCCCTGTTTGGTATGATTTTAGGAATTGGGCCGGTGGACTTGTATGAAACTCGGGCCTAGTTTCCCTTCCATGGGATGTGCCATCACCATGTTTCAAACTTGATTGTTATGTTAAGCTACGATATTAATATAACATGCTATCGTAGATTTATAACTTCTATTTCCATGAAAATAAAATGAATTCTAATTGGTCAACAATTCTTAGGCTAAATATAGCATATGATTATAAGAATAAAGACTCGATAGGTCAACCATATTCCTTTGCAAATGGCACCATTTAATGACTCACATGCAGAGATATAAGCTGGATTTTTCTACTCATAGAAGACATAATAGCCAATAGAAAGTTTTCACATAAATCATATATATCGATAATTATCAAGAACACCTCACGTATATACAATTTTGTTTTGGTCAGAAAGTATATACATCTTTTAGTTTTATAGTAATGTGGTATACAACCATAATCTCTTCTAGCAATCAATACAATTTTCTTAAGAAAGTTCTAAATTTGTTCAATGATATTTGCAATTTAATAACATTACTTCATTAGGCAAAACAAACAAAGTGGAAAGATTCCATGGATAGCTTCTCGAGGTCACTACCTTGAATTTAGGGCTTTTCCACCAGCACAGCACAGCACACAAGCACAGTACAGCGTTGTTTATTGGCCTATTTTTAATTCAGCCTGTGACTCTGTTTTCCTCATTTTGTAAATCAAAATGTAAGCATCTAATCTAGTAGTGCTAAAATCCTACAGTATAGGATTGTTTTCTAAACCTACATACTAAGGAAAATGATCACTCTACAATTTCCTTCCCAAGAGGAACATTAGCTTAAAACATGTTTTTATTGGGGTTTTTAATCTCAACATGTCCATTCAAGAAGTTACCCTTATTTCCTCTTCTTTAATAGTTTGACTGGCCTATCTTGCTAACTCAATTGCTCCAACCCTTCTTTTTATGCTGCATTAGATATAGCTCCATTAGAGGTTTTGATTCTTGCTAGATAAGTAGTATTAAAAAAGTAAAATCACATGATGTGAGAGAAAAATAATCTCATATCATAAGATTCATGTCATGTCATCCAAAAGGTCAAGTGTAGGGTTGCGTTGAAGATAACACTCTTCCATTATGTACTGCGTTTCACATATCAACAGCTAAGATAATCATCAAAATCTGATCTTCATAGTATTGAATTGTTCAGTTTAGGCGAAGCAAAGGAACCCAAATTTAATTCAACCAGGTACAAGTAAACAACATCATACTCTCCCAGATAAAAGCATTCAATGAAGACAGAAGCAGCAATGACATATGATATGGTACTAAATTAATTAAGATTTAAGACTCCAATTAGTTTCATCATGGTGGTGGGGTGGACATGAAGAAATTGGGAAACATGGCCTATAATTTGGGGGTATGACCTTAAATGAGAGTGGCTCGATTACCCAAGATTTAAAAGAATAGCCCCCCATACTTATTTACTGACCCTAATTTGAGGAAAACAATGCAGAAACACATGGGGGCAGCAGCTCTTTTCAAATAAAAATTAGTACTAGAAAGAAAGTATGACAGCATAGCAGAACCCCGAGGTGGAGAAGGTGGGTGCTGGGGCCGGATCTGCCTATGAAGTTATGAGCCTTATTACAATGTCTACCTCCCAAATCAAGCCCCTCTCATTTTTGTACTTTTAATATGCATATTTCTTTCTCTTTTTCTTCACTTGTTTTCTTGCTTGCTTTGGAAGCATTATTAGGCTGGAGTCTAGAACAGTAATGCCCCTAGCAGCCTCCCTAAGCATAGTTTTCCAAGAGAATGAGTGTGTGAGTGTGAGAGAGACCCAATGCAAAACTAGAATGAGAAGTTTGGGATTTGAGGCCAAAGATTATTTACCTTTGCCAATACCAATGCTGCTGCCGGAGCCGTTGCTGATGCCAACGCAATTCCCCAACAGGAAACTCCACCGGCTTCACCGCCACTTCTATTACCATCTTGCCCTTCTCGCCGCTCTCCTTCTCTCCTCTGTTGCAGCTGCTGCTGCGGCTGCAAACAATGAATCCATTTTGCTTCATTCATGGCTTCAAAGCTCACACTCCACCACGCCCATGCCCAACTGGAACCTGTCTGACCCCAACCCTTGTAAATGGTCATACATAACATGCTCTTCTGATGGCTTTGTCACTGAAATAAACATCCAATCAGTTTACCAACTTGCTCTGCCCTTCCCTTCCAATCTCTGCTCACTGCCCCACCTACAAAGTCTCACCATTTCGAGTTCTAATCTCACAGGGACGATCCCAGCAGAAGTCGGTGACTGCACCCAGCTTACCCTTCTTGACCTGAGCTCCAACAATCTCATTGGTGAAATACCTCCTAGCATTGGGAAGCTTCAAAGCCTACAAGATTTGGTCTTGAACTCCAACCAGCTGACCGGGAAAATCCCAGCTGAGCTTGGAGATTGCACAAGTCTGAGGAATCTTATCTTGTTTGACAATGAGCTTAGCGGGGACCTCCCAGCCGAGCTTGGGAAGCTTAGGAGCTTGGAATCTTTACGAACCGGTGGAAATAAGGACATCTCTGGGGTGATCCCTGATGAGCTTGGACAGTGCCAGAACATGACCGTGCTTGGCCTAGCTGATACAAGGATTTCTGGGTCCATCCCCTCTTCACTTGGCAAACTGACCAGGCTCCAAACTCTATCTATTTACACTACAATGCTCTCAGGAGAGATTCCACCGGAATTAGGAAACTGTTCGCAGCTCGTAGAATTGTATCTGTACCAGAACAGTCTCTCAGGATCCATCCCGGAACAGCTAGGTAAGCTTCAGAGCCTTGAAAAGTTGTTGCTATGGCAAAACAATCTATCAGGGGCAATCCCTGAGGTGATTGGAAACTGCTCGAGTTTGGTCACTGTCGATCTTTCTTTGAATTCTTTGTCTGGGAGTATTCCTTTCACATTTGGGAAACTGTTGGGTCTACAAGAGCTAATGCTTAGTAACAACAACATCTCTGGGTCAATCCCTTCTTCTCTTTCCAATTGTAGAAACCTAGTGCAGTTACAGGTTGATACTAACCAGATAACAGGGTCTATACCATCAGAGATTGGGAAGTTGACTGGGCTAAATGTCTTCTTTGCATGGCAGAACAAGCTTCAGGGAAGCATTCCTTCAGGATTGGCTAATTGCAGTAGCCTAGAAGCTCTTGATTTGTCGCACAATGAGCTCACCGGAAGCTTGCCCCCTGGCCTATTTCAACTTCAAAACCTAACAAAACTTCTGCTGATTTCAAATCACATATCTGGCTCCATCCCACCAGAGATTGGGAATTGCAAGTCCCTGATCAGATTCCGCCTTTTCAACAATAGGATTACTGGCAAGATTCCTGTAGAAATTGGACTTCTCAAAAGCCTTAGTTTCCTCGATTTGTCTACCAACCACCTTTCAGGGTCAATACCAGAAGAGCTCAGCAGATGCACAGACTTGCAGATGCTAAGCTTGAGTAACAATGCACTTGGGGGTTCCCTACCAACTTCCCTTGAGTCCCTCACAAAGCTTCAGGCCCTTGATTTATCAGGAAACCAGTTAGTGGGTCAGATACCTGCGACCTTTGGCCAGCTCAATTCGCTTAGTTCTCTCATTCTGAGGAAGAACTTCCTCTCTGGATCAGTACCACTTTCACTAGGAAGCTGCTCAGACCTGCAATCACTAGATCTCAGCAGCAATGAGCTATCTGGAAGCATCCCAGAGGAATTGTTCAATATTGAGAACCTTAACATTGCTCTAAATCTCAGCTGGAATGCTCTAAGTGGAGAAATCCCTTCTCAGATATCTGCTCTCAAGAAGCTGTCCTTACTCGACCTCTCTCACAACAGACTCGAAGGGAATCTCATTTCTCTATCTGGAATGGACAATCTGGTCTCTCTCAATGTGTCTTACAACAATTTCACAGGCCTTCTACCCGACAACAAGTTGTTCAGACAGCTTTCATCTGCAGAACTGGAAGGTAACCAAGGGTTGTGCTCAACCGGCCATGATTCCTGTTTCTTAAGCAATGGAAAACGGATTCAAAGTCCAGATGGAAGGCAATCGCGCTGGATTAAGGTTGTTATTGCACTGCTTGTCACTCTGACTGTTGTGCTGGTTATCCTTGGCATAACTGCAGTTGCTCGAGCAAGAAACCTGAGGAAAGGTGACTATGATTCAGAGATGGGAGAAGACGCCTGGCGGTCCTGGCCATGGCAGTTCACCCCTTTCCAGAAGCTAAACTTCTCGGTAGACCAAGTCCTGAAATGCTTAGTGGAGGCCAATGTCATTGGAAAGGGATGCTCAGGCATTGTGTACCGAGCAGAGCTGGACAATGGGGAGATCATCGCCGTGAAGAAGCTGTGGCCGTTGACAGTGGCAGCAAGCTACGATTACCACAAGGACAAACGCGAGGCCAGTGGAGGGGTTCGTGATTCTTTCTCAGCAGAGTTGAGAACCCTGGGCTCCATCCGCCACAAAAACATAGTGAGGTTCCTAGGATGTTGTTGGAATCACAAGACCAGGTTGCTCATGTACGACTATATGCCCAATGGGAGCTTGAGCAAAGTCCTACATGATCGGAGTGCTTGTGGGAGAAGCCTGGATTGGGACTTGAGATATAGAATCATCCTGGGTTCAGCGCAAGGATTAGCCTATCTACACCATGATTGTGTTCCTCCCATTATTCACAGGGATATCAAGGCCAATAACATCCTCATTGGCCTCAACTTTGAGCCCTACATTGCCGATTTCGGTCTTGCCAAGCTAGGCGATGATGAGAATTTCGGTCGATCATCCAACACAGTCGCTGGTTCAATGGGCTACATAGCCCCAGGTAACACTTCCTAGGTTCAAATTTCATACATGATCAATGCTTATTCATTCATCAAAAGGATTAGATCCTAGAATTCAATTAATTTCAGCAAATTCCTAACCAATTACAAGTTAAAAGTTCCTTATCTATACCTAATTGTTTGAAATTCTAACTCAAATTATCATGTCTGCATCAAATCATGCCCAAATTTCTGACAGTATCAATCCCTAATTCAACATGTACAGAGTACGGATGCATGTATAAGATCTCAGAGAAGAGCGACGTCTACAGCTACGGTGTCGTTGCGTTGGAAGTTCTTACCGGAAAACAGCCGATCGATCCGACAATTCCTGAAGGCCTCCACATCGTAGAATGGGTGCGGCGTCGGAGAGGCGCCGCGTCGGAGGTTCTCGATCCGACTCTGCAAGGCCTGCCGGAGTTGGAGATTGAGGAGATGACGCAGTCGCTCGGAGTGGCGCTTCTCTGCGTGAACTCTTCGCCGAACGACCGGCCAACGATGAAGGACGTTGTGGCGATGCTGAAGGAGATAAGACAGGAGAGAAGCGGAGGCGGCGGCGGCGGAGAGAGTGATTGTGCGAAGGCCGATACGAGGTTGAAGGGATCGGCAGAGGACGGAGGAGGGAGGAGGAAGGGTTCCACCGGTGGGCCGTCGGCGGAGACAGCGGTGGCGGGGAAGGGGATGTATCCGATGAGTAATAATACGAGTTTCACGGCATCGTCTTTGCTGTACTCTTCTTCATCCTCTAACGGTAATGTTGAATCTAAATAAAATTTTATTTCATTTGTTGTATTAAATTTATTTTAGGCGGAATCAAATAAAGAAGATTTCTTTTAACCATTTTTTCTAATCTATGAACTAAAGACATAAGTTAAGAGTATATATAGTAAAATTTTATTAGATTTTAATTATTTTAGATTTTTTAGTATATATAGCAAAATTTAGTTTTCTAAATCAGAATCCTTAACCTATTTTCTTAGGACATAAGTTAGATAAACCGTTTTTTTAAAGTCTAAGAATTAGAATTAGATCTAGATTTATTTGAAACCAGTTTATAGCTAGAACTAGAATTTTTATGTTCCTGAATGTAAAGTTTGTTTGGATAATGCAAAATGGTTGAGACGTTATCGTTAAAGAACTCAGAATGATTTTGTTTTATAAGGCAAAGTAATTAGGATAATTGACCCCCTTAAAATTTAGAGAATTTTGGATCCATTGACTCTTTAAGAGTTTTCAATTAATAAAATGGATCCCTACTAATTTTTAAGGCTTAAGGTTTAGGGGGTAGGGGTAGGGAGTAGGGTTTAGAGAGGGGGAGAATGGTCCATTTCTGTTAAGGGTCCATTAGTTTAAAAAAATATTTGTCAAAATGTCATTTACCTAACTCATCGATAAAATTTACCGTTCATATTTTTTTTACGAGTACTTACAAGTTTTGGTGTTTTAAATTGGCTAGTTTGTCTGTCATCCTATTTGCCTCTCTAAAACAGTGTTAGATTTTTATTCTAGTAAAACTGATAATATTCCATTTGTTCCATTTAATGTCAAATATAATCATTTTTGGGTTTGTTTGGATTCCGTTTAGAATGCATTATCTTGCATTAAATTGATGATATAATGCAAGATAATGCATTTTAATGCATTAAATTGGGAGATCCAAACAGACCCTTTATAACTTATTCATAATGATTTCTGAGTGACATGTACATGGTTTCACAAGAATCATTTTAAGATACCGTTTAAAAAGTAACCGTATTTATTAATGCTTTACATATATAGCTAAAATATTAGCATGTCATCGTGCCCTAATTGGTTAATAAAACTTGAAATTGAAATATAATTAAATATTTACAAAAACTAATATAGTAATTATAAGGTTAATCTCTTGACACATACAGTGATAAAGTTTTTGTATGATTAGAATTGAAAATATATACACGGATTTGTATATAAAGATGGAAAATAAATTAGAAATTTTATACAAATAAGTGAATATGAAAACATATAAGTTTAGATTAAAGTAATGAGAATGTTAATTAGATAAATTAGAGGTAAGGCACGACTTCCAACCTCGCTATGTATAAATAGTTAAATGATTTTTCTAACCTATGCATCTAGTGCATAGGTTAATAACCTTTTTTTGGAAATATCTAGATCAATGTTTCCTATTTAGAGATTTTTAATTTTGTGTCTAAGGGTTTAAGCATTTCATATAGAGTTTTAGTTTCTTAAAAAAGATTTCTTAACCTATGCCCTAAGGACATTAGTTTAAAAAATTGATAATTAAAAGGGAAAAAATAGTTAAATTATATCACATATTTATTTCAAATATTCTTAATATATGTTACCACTTTTGCATAATTAATCATATATTATCAATTATGTTCAATTATATGTTACTAATTATATTAATTTAAGTGTTAAAACTAAAAGAAGTAATGTACTTATGTACCTAATAAGGTAAAATGATATTTTAAATAATTTTATTTATAAATAAGAAGAAACTAATAAGGCACAAAGATATAAATAATCCTTGATATAAATAATTTTATTTAAATTGTATGCGATATGAATATTATAAAATCTGAAATATCAAATAGAATATGTCTTAACTCTTAACCCTAGCATATGTATATAAAAAAATAGCATTATTATGTTATAATATAAATTATTATGAGAATAATTATATACAATATAAAAATAATGAATCTTGTATATGTATATATGATATGGTTTCAATATGTTATAATTTAGACTGGATATAAAATTAATTATACAATTTAAAATTTATTAGTTAATAATAATAATGATTTGTTATTTTTCCCTACTTTATCGGTCCGTTGTTAAAACTAGTGTGCCCTCCTCTTTCAAGTTATCCTGGTTTCGCCACTGCATACGCACACATGTTATTTTGTACGCACTTTTAGGTCATTTTTGTATGCACACATAGGTTTTTTTCATATACACATAGGCTATATTCATTGGTTTTATGCACATGCACACATGTGTTGTTTCACATACACACATAACACATAGTACATTTCATATACACAAATAGGTCATTTCACATGCACACATTTGTTTATTTGATATGAATGTATGCGTTTTATACATGCACACGATAGTGCATTTCTTGCACACGATAGTGCATTTCTTGCACACGATAGTGTATTTCACATACACATAGATGTGTATTGTGTGTGCACACGAATCCGTTTTTTACTTTTTTCGCGAATAATTCGATTGTGTCGAACTTTTGAAACGTGATCTAGGCACTCCATTTTCTTCCCATTCGACGACTTTAGGTGTCCTCACTCATATCCTAACCCCCATCCTCACATGATCTTTCCTCTTAAACAATTGGTAAAAAACGAAAACATATGTGATAGATGATTCCATACAACCAAAACTCGGTGAAGCACATATATTAAACTTCCATAAAATCAATTTGATGGATCAAAACAACAAAGTGGTGAAGCACATTTTGGCTTCATTATGATAAATGAAAAAGGTGAAACCATTTACATAGATAGCCAAAGATGTGGCACAAACTCTATCTTAATAGTTGAAGCTATTGCGCTTAGGAAATAACATCCTAGCAGGTAAAAGTCTTGGCATCACACATTTTGAAATTGGAGATGATAAAAGCATTTGGACTTGTCCTTGAAAAATTAAAACGATTGGCACCAATGTCCTAGTCAACCTTCAACTCTTTCCGAAAGTCCATATTAGGCACATTTTCCGAGAGGTGAACCGCGTTATTGAAGACATGCATCCCTTAGTTTCTCACCCACGGTGCCGAACTTATATTCTAATTTAGAGCTTTGGCTCTCATTCATAATGATGCTCTAGGCTGATAAATAAATCACGAGTTCAGTCTAATTCTTACCTCATAAAAAATACAAATTTGTTAACACGTGTTGACGTTAAAATTAGGGAGTAACAACATTTTCTAAAAACTTGGGGAAGATATACTATTGGCCCAAGTGGGCCTACTCATCGACTACTATAAATGATATTGGTTTGGGCTGATACTATTAGAATACGGGGGGTTTGGGCTGATACTATTAGAATATGGGTCTGCCCCTATAAGTGGAGGATCAATTGCTATGAAAATTATAATTCATAAACACTGAGTGGTCGATTATGAATATTAGTATAGTGATCCGTACCTTATATGGGTTTACACTATTTTTTTTTTACAAAATTATCATATATTAATATTATTATAAAATCAGTTATTAGATTAGGTTTATATTTCACTCATATTTTAAACTTTAATAAAATAATACTTTAAATAAGGTTTGACTTGTGTAGGATCTGTGCGTTAGTATCAAAGGAACTGAGACACTAATGTGTTCAGTTCCTATGGGCAGCAGAATAACAATTAAGCAAGTTATCAAGAACAATCACTTAAGGTGGAAACATTTGATAACCAACTAGTTATCTAGGATAAAAACCACCCCTCTTTCGAGGATTTGAAACAGTCTACTTGTATATTAATATACGATTACAACTTCCGAACTCACACGTTTCAGTCTAACACACTCAGACTAAACCTAGTTTCCTAGAAATCACAGATTAACACACAATAGACTTACTTCGACTCTTTCGACTCGAACACTTCTTCTTCTTCTTCTTCTTCTTCTTCTTCTTCTTCTTCTTCTTCTTCTTCTTCTTCTTCTTCTTCTTCTTCTTCTTCTTCTTCTTCTTCTTCTTCTTCTTCTTCTTCTTCTTCTTCTTCTTCTTCTTTCTGATGCACTCTAAATCTCGTGGAAATGCATGAGTAAAACCCTAGCAGCATCGAGTATTTATACAATAAAATTGTCAAAGAAAGATCTCAGACGAAATATTCTTTGAACGATTTTATTCCATAAATCCAAGATGACATATTTTATATCTTATCAATAATAAGATACAAAATATTCTCTAAACCGAATCCTAACTTACACAATCATATAAAGATACTCTATGTGTAAAAACGCCTAAGATCTTCTGCTGAAGGCGTCCAGAAACGGCAAGGAAATCTTCACACAGATTATGTGGATACGCTGGTAGATACACAGATGCGGTTCCCATCCAGTTCCCTCGATCATCATCTTCGCTCACTTTGGACTTGGTTCCCTTATATTTTCAGCTGTAGATAAAGCACTAGAATAGCCAGTTAAGTTCACGTGTTTGTCATCGTCAAAACAAGAGAAACAGAAGAAGGGAACTCCATGGGAACTGACGTTCCAAAGAGTTCCATTCCAACAACTTGATTCCATCAAAACCACCTATATTTTTTTTTTGATGAAAAAACCACCTATATTAGTTATAAGGTTAACACACTATCCTGTCCTCTTCCATGTATCTTATCATGAATAATTTATCCAACAATTTATTAAATTTAATATTTGCTAACTCATTCTTTGTAACATCCAATTAGGTTCATTTTTCACTCATATTTTAAAATTTTAATAAAATAATACTTTAAATCATCTAAGAAAATATAAGATTTAACTTGGTTCCATCAAAAAGTTATATCAAATCTTTGGAATGTGCACAAAATGCTTAGTTTCATAAAATGAGTCATATGTTGGTTATAAAATTTTTATATTAAAATAAAAAATTGATTAAAATATTAAATTTCCAAAAGAGATATTTTATCTTAGTAAACTCAAGCTTGACAAAATGTGAATTTTCAAATGCCCTTGATATATTTCCAAAATATGAATTTCTCATCAAATCTAACAACTTTACAGTGTGTTTTACCCGTGTATTTATATGTACAACTGTGTTATAACTCGTGTTAAAATATTATTTTCAAACAATTTGACAAAATGTTTTACGATAGTAAATATTTCTAACGTTGTATAAAATAATTCAATTGACAAAATACTTTACAACATATTTTACGGGCGTAGAAATTCATTCAATCATACCGTAATTTGTATTAAAACACAATTTTTCACAAACTTTACAAGATGTTTTACGAGTGGAGAATTTCATACAATTGTATCATAATTCGTGTTAAAATACTAATTTATAGCAATTTTCTACAGCATGTTTTACGGTGTGAAAATTTACATACCAGTTAAAATACTTATTTTTCGTTATGTTTTAAACCATATTTTGTTAGATGTAAACACGTATATTGGTGCGTCATAATTTGTATAAAACTACAATTTTATATTTTAAAAGTGTATATATACATATAAAATGTTATCGTTATTGAAAATAAAATATTAAAATATAATTCAAGTCTTAATCCGTGTCTTAGGCACGGACACAAACAATAATTTAAATTAAAAATAAGTTTATATTACTAAACACGGATTTCTTTTCCAAATACCGAATAATAAAATAATTTATGTCCTACTCTTTTTTTCTTTTATTTTGTTGATCTCGAATTTATGTCCTACTCTAATAAAACCCAAAAATTATGTTAACTAGATGGTTGAACCCATGCTTCGCACGGGGAAAAATATATTATTGTTTTGTTTTTAATAATATAAACAATAAGTTTGCATTAGTGTTTTTTTTTGTTTATAAGAAATCGTCCTTTTATTTTCTCTAAGATATAGGGTCTATTTTGTTAATGGTTTGTGATTTGATAATTTAGTTTGTAAATACATTACTTGATTTTGTTTCTTAAATTTGTTTTAGTTTTATATCAATTGTTTTCTAATAATTTTACTAATGTATTTATGTTATGTACTTCAAATAAGGAGTATTTTTTTTGTTACATAATAGAAAACATTAAAAGGTGAAATTTTTATAATATTAAATTAAAAAAACTAAACTTTTAAATTTGACCATAGTTTATTTTATGACCAAAATTTGAAAAAAATTAAAGATAATAATATATGACCCTTTTTTAATTGTATAAATATGAGCTTTATTTAATTTGAATATAAACACTTCCTAATAATACTATTACTTATATTTATGATAGATATACAAATTATGATTGTGATAACAATAATAATAAAAATGCATTAATTGTGTTGTTTTGGGAGGAAAAAGAGATAATTTTATAAAATTGAATGTATTTATTGAGGCAAAAAATAAAACCTTTTATGTAATATAGAATATAGAATACTTAAATGTTTTAAATTAGAAATAAAGTAATATAAACATATATTGCTTCCAAGCTAGTCCCTAAAAGACTTTCAGTAATTAGAAAGTTATAGCAGATGGATGGAGCTTATCATATCATTTGTATTGTCTTAAATATGATTTAGAATGTTTCAAAATTTTATCTTTTCATATTTCATTGTATAGCAGACCATAGTTATAGAATATTACTAATATCTATTTTTTTTGTCATATTAATATATAATTATTAATATTGCATATATATTTGACAAATTTTTAAATGATTCTAATTGAAATTATTTTTTTTGAAACATTTTTTTAATCACCTAAACCTAAGTTGTACATGTACGTTAGGTTAGATTTGTAATAACCCTCATTTTTAATAAAGAGTAATTTGGTAAGTTTCCAAACACTCGTGTGATAGTCGAATTATTTTCAGAAGAGTTCAGACCTTATGCTAATTTCTTTGTCTCCGTAATAATTCCCTGAGTGAAATAAAATACATTCGACGTATTTTTGGGGTTTAGAATTAATGTTCGGGTACAAATATACTTAACCCGGGGTTAAGATTATACCCATAATTCTTCCCGGTCAAAGTTGGACAAAAGACACAAAAATATGCCTTGGCCGCACCCGCGGCAATACCCACCGCACCCCGCGGTGAACGTGGGTTTCAGCGTGGCCGACAAGGGTTTCATCGCACCCTTGCCGCACCCCGCGGCGTGATGATGGCGTTTTGACCCGTCGGATTTCGCCAGGCTACGTGGCTTGGTCGGAGCTGCTTCGTGGCGGGTGAGGTGGCGGCCATCTGAGCTCCTTGGTGGCCTATTTAAGGAGGAAGATGGAGGAGGAAATCAGCCCAAGTTCATCACTCTTTCTCCCTCAAAATCTCTCTTCCTCCATAGCTCACCATTGTCGCCGGAAATCAAGCTTTGCCGGAGTTCTTCGTCGTCGCCGGAGCTACTCTAGGAGGTGGATGTAATATCCCATATTTTGTACGAGTAAATTTTGAATTTTCTTAAGCCATATTGCGAGTCAGATTTATTTCAGGGAAAGATGAACATTCTGTGTAATGTTTAACCTCTGTAATATTTTTCTGAGCAATATAAAATACAGTTAACGTATTTTCGGGCTAAAAGATCGTTCGCGTACAAATATATTTAACCCGAAGTTAAAAACATTTTACCACTTAAGGTAATAACGACAAAGGAGACGGAGGGGGACATATCTGGCCTTGACCGCACCCCGCGGTGAAGGGCGTGCCGCACCCCGCGGCAAAGGCCAGCAGCGAAGACGAAGCAGCTTCGTCACCGCACCCCTGCCGCACCCCCACCGCACCCCGCGGTGGCCTATGTCACTCGACAGTTGCAGGGCAACTTGGCAAGGCTACTCCGTAGCCTTGGTGACTTGCCTTGGCTATGTTTCTGAGGCCAGGACACCTCCTCCTTGCCTCCTCCAGCTCGTGTGCAGCATGTTTGGGGTATTTATAGAGGAGAGGCGGGTGAGAATCGAGCCACAAGAGAGCTGCTCCATCATCTTCTATCTCAGACAAACCTCCATTGAAGCAAGTTGAAGCTTCGTTTGAGAGCTAATCCGAACCCTTTTGAGAGCGATAAGAGGTGATCCTTAGAGGAGGTATAAGGCTTAAGAAGGTGGGAAGACAAACCAAGAACAAATCGAAGTCGAATCGATCAATTTGGGTAAGTAATTCTTCCCGAAAACTTGCTGAACTTTGCCTCTGTTGTCGCCACCGCACCCCGCGGCAGCCACTACCGCACCCCGCGGTGAGATCTGGTGCGCCCGCGGCGAGCTGCGTTCATGGTGTGTTCTTGGGTGTTGGTTGGCCGAGGCTTGGTTCTCTTGAACCCCTTTGATTCTTATTCTTTTAGATTCATATATGTAGATATTGAATCTAACTTAGGGTCTCGTTATGGGTCGTTCCTTAGGGATTTGTTATCCAGGATCTGTCCCAGTTTCGGACCCAGGAAACTGTCGTCTCTAAAGCTTGTTCAAACTTTCGTCAGATCTAAGGCAAGTGGCGGTTCGCTCTTGCTTATCATTCCATATTTCCATTGATTATCAATTGCTTAATTGTTAATTAATTTGGAATGATTTATTGAATTGTTGGGAACAGTTTTACTAAATGATATAAAAGGAATATTGTTGGGCCCGGCATCCCCTGGGAAGATGGATCGAGCAAATCAAGCCCAAGCCCACGACGAATCGGAAGAACAAGAGAAAAGCCCAGAGGAGGCGACGGGACTTCTCCAGTCGAACGCCCTCCGACAAGATCGCGAAAGCCCCGCCAAGCATTAAATGCCAAGATTGATCAACTGCCATAGCATTTACACAACACCATAATAAGCAGCAATTAGTGACAGAATCTCCATAATTAAATCCCGGCGTTGAAGATAAAGATGGAATCGAAATGTAACGGTCAAAGGCATGAAGAACTTGCCATATTTGGACGAAGAAGAAGATAAGAGGCACACACACAATTACGTGAGGACAACAACCATTTTCTCGCTCAGAAACACATCAGAAGAACACATTTGCTCTAAGCTTAGCTCTCAAAGAGTCGTCCACGCTGATTCGTCGCCGGTCGCAACCTAAAAGCCACCGATCGAGTCCTACCCGATCTCTTGTCTTACTACGATAAGTTGTATCTCGATTCGATCTGATTTACACGACATCTAATAAAATCATCTTGCTATTCTACATTTACTTCTTGTTTGTCTATTATCTATTTGGTTTGGATTGTTTTCTATCACCCGATCGACTAGTTATCCCGTCTAAGGCGATTTAGGTCGTCCGATCTTTTCGTCCCAAAACAATTGGGCGCCCACCGTGGGGCAACTTGCCGATCACCCTTCCGAAACTTTTCAACCATGACTATCGACCCACCTGCCAACACTGAAGAACCACGTCTCGTAGACGAAACCCAAGCTCCAGGAAACACGACCGAAAATCCTACTCCAACCCAGTTCCAAGAACTTTCCCAGAAAATGGCCACCCTTCAAGAGGAACTAGCCCAACAACGCCAAAAGACCGAAACCTTAGCTGCCCTGTCGACCCAATCCGAGGCCGAGATCGCACAACTAACCCGTGAAAATGAGTCTCTTAAGTCGCAGGTACAATCGATGGCCTCAGGATCCAGGAACATGCCCATCCACGGCAGCGTCCGAACGCGCCTCGACATGGACAACATCGAGCCAACACCTCCGAGCATACGACGGCCCGGACACACAAAGGGTACATCTCGAATTCCTTTTTCTAATCCATTTTCGACTAACAATGTCACTTTTTCCACACCGATCGGGTCGGCAGGGGCCCGAATCGACGAACCACAGGTTACCAATCCGCCAGATGTCCTGGCTCTTTTCTAGCAGACGCTCGACCGACACATGAAGATGATCGACGATCGCTTCAACAGGCTCCCAGGAGTCCCGCAACTAATCGAGAGGGAAGCATCCGATGGATTCGAAGAATCCCCGTTCATTGAAGAAATCGCAAGGGTCGAGATCCCCAAGAAGTTCCATCTCCCCAACATGGCGACGTTCAACGGCACCACCGATCCAGATGACCATATCTCTCTCTATAAACAAAAACTAATGGCTGTATCTGTTTCAAGGGAGAGCCGCGAGGCCGTCATGTGCAAAAGTTTTGGCACGACCCTCGCGGGCCCCGTACTAACTTGGTTTATGCGTTTGCCTCAGGGAATGATTGCATCATTTGCGGATCTGGTCAACTCTTTCAAGAGTCAGTTCGCCAGCAGTCGGAGGCTCGAGAGACAATCAAGTGACCTCTACCGAGTCACACAAAGGTATAACGAACCTCTTCGGAATTATCTCAACAGGTACAATAAGGAGAAAGTGGCGATCCCCCACTGTGACATCACAACCTCCATCGAAGCCTTCCGACAAGGTCTGGTCAAAGACAGCAATCTCTACAACGAAATTACCAAGTACCCGTGTAGAAGTTTCGAAGATGTCCAGGCCAAGACCATGGCAGAAGTAAGATTGGAAGAGGATCGTGAGTCGCAAAAAGCCTCACACGGATCCGATCCATCCGATCGTAAAAATCCCTCCGACAACCGTCGAGACAGACGTCCTCAGTCCTCACCCCTACTCTCGTAATCGAAATGAGCCGAACCAGGTAAACTCTTTCCAAGACAGGTCACAGGATTGGAGAGACGGTCCGGCGTTGCCTCCTAGGGTCCAATCTTTTAACTTCAATGTTTCTGTGTCGGATCTCGTCAAGAGTTTCGACAAGTATGGAAAAGAGGTAAGATGGCCCCGAAAGAGCGACCGACCGGATGTCAAGAAAGACATGAACCGATGGTGCGAATTCCACGGCGACCACGGTCATTCGACCGATGAGTGCATCGCCCTGCAAAAGGAAGTCGCTAGGTTACTCTCACAGGGGCTCCTGCGCGACGTAATCTCAGAGCGGGCGAAAGCTACCATGAAACGTCGAGATCAGGTAAAACAGAACAAACCCCCATCTCCCGTCCATACAAAAATTGTCAATACTATTTCAGGTGGATCAGACATATGTGGGAACACATACTCCGCGGCTAAGCGGCATGCCAAGGAAAGCAAGGGCGACAAGCCCGAGACGTCAGAATTCAAGCTAAAGAAGACCTCCAACCTTTCGACGGTCACATTCGACGAGTCCGACTCCAACGGGTCGGATAGTCACCACGACGGTCTGGTAATCTCTTTGTCCATTGGTAATTGCTTAATACGGAGAGTACTAATCGATACAGGGAGTTCGACAAACCTCTTAACCCTTGACGCCCTTAAAGAGATGGGTCTGATCGAAGACGACCTAATCAAAAAGTCGACCCCACTGGTCGGGTTTAGCGGCGAGGTCAAGCATACGACCGGTGAAATCATTCTAACCACATACGCTGGGGGAATCAACCAACAGGTGAAATTCTTAGTCCTAGATTGTCCGTCTCCCTATAATTGTATTTTTGGCAGGCCATGGATACACGTTATGAAGACAATACCTTCAACATATCATCAAGTCATCAAATTTCCCACTGAATGGGGAGTCCAAGAAATCAAAGGAGATCAAAGGACCGCTAAGGAGTGCTACGTCGCTTCTATGAAGAGCGCAGTCGAACACAAGACCGCATAGCAACCACAGAGCGGCGAAGGACCTAGTCGGTACGTCGAACCAAAAATGGAAAAACTCGACGAGATCGCACTAGATCCCTCAAAGCCAAACCAAACGGTAAGGGTCGGGTCGGACTTGGACGACTCGACCATACAATAACTCCTCGACTTTCTCAGGACCAATGCCGATTGTTTCGCATGGTCGCATGAGGACATGGTCGGAATAACGTTATTACACATAAATTGAATGTAGATCCATCTCACCCCCCTATCAAGCAAAAACGCAGGAAGTTCGCTCCCGAGCGGAACAAGATAGTCAATGACGAAGTCAAGAGCTTATTGGAAACAAGAAAAATCAGGGAGGTCCATTATCCCGAGTGGCTAGCCAACGTGGTCGTAGTCCAGAAGAAGAATGACAAGTGGAGAGTCTGCATCGACTTCACAGACCTCAACAAGGCTTGTCCCAAAGACTCGTTTCCTCTACCCCACATCGACGCTATGGTCGACGCAACGGCGGGACATGAAATGCTTACCTTCATGGACGCCTTCGGTGGCTACAATCAGATCCTCATGGAACCCGAAGACCAAGAAAAAACAGCGTTCGTCACTAGCCAAGGTATCTATTGCTATAGAGTAATGCCTTTTAGTCTCAAAAATGCAGGGGCTACGTATCAACGACTAGTCAACAAAATGTTCAAAGACCAGATTGGGGACACGATGGAAGTATACATAGACGACATGTTGGTCAAATCAAAAAAGAAAGAAGATCACATCGACCACCTTTGCGACAGCTTCGAAGTGCTAAAAAGGTACAACATGAAACTAAACCCTACTAAGTGCTCCTTCGGAGTGTCGTCAGGAAAGTTCTTAGGGTACATGGTGACACAAAGAGGAATAGAAGCCAGCCCAGAACAGATCAAGGCTCTCATCAACCTCCGATCCCCCCGATGCATCAAAGACGTACAGAAACTTACAGGTCGGATAGCAGCTCTGAACAGATTCATCTCCAAATCATCCGACAAATGCAAACCCTTCCATGACGCTCTCAAGAAGAATAAGTCCTTTCAATGGACGAAAGAGCACGAAGCGGCGTTCCAAAACTTGAAGGAATACCTGGCCAGTCCCTTGTTACTGACCAAACCTAAAGGCAACGAGCCCTTATTTCTATATCTTGCAGTGTCAGAATCAGCCGTAAGCGCAGTACTGGTCAAAGAAGAAGACGGCAAGCAGTCGCCAATATACTATGTCAGTCGGACGCTGTTACCGGCATAAATGAGGTATTCGTCACTTGAAAAGCTCGTACTATAATTGGTAATGGCCTCGAACAAACTTAAACCTTATTTCGAATTCCATATTATTACTGTCCGCACTAATCATCCCATGAGAGCAATCATGAGGAAACCCGAGTTCACAGGACGAATGACCAAATGGGCCATACACCTCAGCAGTTACGACATCGAATATGAGCCCAAGACGGCAATCAAGTCGCAGGCCTTAGCTGACTTTGTGACTGATTTCAGCCCGACCGTAGAACAAGAAGCCACAAGAGAAGCAACACAATTGCTCGCAACAGAAGAAACATGCACATGGGAACTCCACACCGATGGTGCGTCGAACGCCAGAGGATCGGGGCTAGGGGTCGTGCTAAAATCGCCACAAGGGGACAAGATAGCCCAGGCCGTCAGATGTGAGTGGGATGCGACTAACAACGAAGCTGAGTATGAGGCACTCATATTCGGACTCATCCTGGCTCGTGACCTAGGGGTCCGAGAGATCGAAGTCATTTGCGACTCCCTGCTAGTCGTGAACCAGATACAAGGGTCGTACAACGCTAAAGACGTCAGAATGATAGCCTACTTGGAGGTAGCCAAGAAGCTGATCGGAGAATTTCAAACATTTGACATCAGACAGGTACCCAGGGATCTTAACTCCCAAGCTGACGCACTCGCCAACCTAGGATCCGCCTTGGACCCGAAAGAATTTCCGTACATACCATTGGCCCACATCATGACGCCAGCCGTCCCAAGGACATCCGTCGAGTCAACAACACCGCTTGAAGAACTCGTCGCCATGGAAATAGGCGACCGACCAGAAGAAGACATCGTTGACACCAATGACGACTGGATGCTACCTTACATCAGATGGTTAAAAGACGGCATTCTGCCCGACGACAAGACAGAAGCAAAAAAGCTCAAGGTACAAGCACTCTCTTTCGATATCCTAGATAACATCTTGTACAAAAGATCTATCACAGGTCTACTCCTATGATGCCTCAAGACTCCAGAAATCGGACGTATCTTACAATCGCTACACGAAGGAGAATGTGGGAACCACACCGGCGGACGAAGCCTCTCAGGGAAAGCTCTGCGGAACGGGTACTACTGGCCCACAATGAACAAAGATGATATGGAGTACACCAAGAAGTGCGAAGCCTGTCAGCGGCACACGCCCGTCCATCATCAACCCTCAGAGCTCCTCCATCCGACTTTGGCTCCATGGCCCTTTATGAGGTGGGGAATGGACATTGTCGGGAAGCTTCCGCCCGCGTCGAGACAAAGAGTTTTCTTCCTCGCCATGACGGACTACTTTTCTAAATGGATCAAAGCAGAAGCCTACAAAGAGGTAAAAGATCAACATGTCATTTCATTCATAAAACGCAATATCTTGTGCAGATTTGGCGTCCCATCAGAAATCGTGTGCGACAATGGCTCCCAATTCATCAGTCATAAGACCCGAGCCTTCTGCGACCAATGGAACATCAAGTTGGTCACATCTACACCTCGGTACCCGCAATCCAATGGACAAGCCGAATCCAGCAACAAAATCATTATCAACAACCTCAAGAAACGCCTCACTGGGGCTAAAGGAAAATGGGCAGACGAACTCCCACTCATTCTCTGGTCCGACAGGACCACTCCAAAGAATGCGACCGGACAGTCGCCTTTCTCTCTCGTCTACGGGAGTGAGGCAGTCATTCCGACTGAGCTACTAGTTCCGATCGCCCGTTGCAACCTTCAGACGAACGATCAGAACGACGTCGAATTGGCACACGATCTGGACACAGTGGACGAGATCAGAGAAATAGCCCGAATCAGGATGGTCAGGTTTCAACAACAGGTAGCACGGAGTTACAACAAGAACGTCCGGATCAAGGCATTCAAGGTCGGAGATTGGGTCCTCAGGAAAACATTCCAGAACACCAAGAATCCGTCCGACGGAAAGCTCGCACCACAATGGGAAGGACCCTACTTAATCACCGAAGTAGTCGGACAAGGAGCATACCAGTTAGAAGACAAGGACGGACAACCAATCCCAAGAAATTGGAACGCAGTACATCTAAAGCTATACCATTTCTGAATCAAACAAGGTAAAGCATTACACAATTTTATATATCACTTACTATCGCATATACATCACTTACTATCGCATATACATCGATATCTTCTTTTACATGTTATCATCTGACACTAAGCGAGGACTTCCTCCTTACAAAATACAAATGCAGAACAGCATTGACATATACACTGGATCCAGTCATCCGCAAAAAGCGCTTACATTACATTACACGATCGATCGGAACACGGGGAGATGACAACACAGGCACGTCGGCACACCGCCTGCCTTACATAAAACATAAGGTACGACACCTTATTACATTCACGCAATAGAAACATATTGCTTACCTCCCCGGCATAAAGTCATGACTAACACAATACACAAACAAATCGCAGGCCTGCTCTACACACATACATACGGCGGAGCCCCACTCGACGGAGCACACGGGCAAAACCGACATACATAAAGCGTCACCGACTATTCCCTTGAAAGTCTGACGAACATGTACGAAACAAACTAGCATACGATTCTATATGTAAAGACGAAATTGCATCAAAATACAAACATTTTTATACATAAACGCAACCCACGATGATGGACGGGTCGCCAAAACACATTGTCTGTCTACACATCTGTAGGACTTTATCAACATTCACTTAGAAATATTATGCGACCCGCGATGGTGGACGGGTCGCCAAAAGACATAATATTCAAACCCACACGCAGGTGGGGCAAACAAAGTCGAAAGTACGCAAGAAAAGCAAATCAAGCATCAAGGACAACAACATTACCTTCGGCAGGGGCTGGTTCCAGAGAGGCTGCCTCGTCAGTCGACTCGACATCGCCAGAGTGGGCCTCATCCTTGTCGGCACCCTCGTCCACGGCCTTTTCTCCGACGCCGGCCAAGCGAAACAACTCCTGACCAGGATTGCCCTTTGGGAACATGGAGTCCAAGGTCTCCTTTTTTGCCTTCAAGTCCCAGAGCTCGTGCTTGCCTTCGCCAAACTCCTCGATCATTTCGACGCGTGACTTCAGCGCGTAAAAAGCACCAACGTCACCAGCGATCTGGCCATCGACGATCCGAGCCCGCTTCACCTCTTCATCAACGCCTGATCGACTCTCTTCAAACTATTTCCGGCTTACAACCAGCTCCTCTTGACAGCTCTTCAACTCCCTGGTGAGACGGCGCTCAGTCTCCCGACAACGGCTCTCCAATCCCTCCAACTTGGTCCTCAAGGATGCAAGAGCGGACTCCGACCTGGCAACTCTTTCCTTGGCCTTGGCAACCATCGCCTTAACGCCAGAATACGCGCCCAAGAGGTATTGGAAAGACTAAAGAAAGAAAGTACAAACAAGTAGTCAGAAAACTTAGTCAACGAAAGAGGGAGAAATACAAAATAAAGACAACTCACCTTCCACGTGGAGCATCCCGCTTCACCAATGCAGTCCAGAGGAGAGGCGTCGTCAACTTCCGATTTCAAAGTCAGGTCCTGGGCGTAAAAGAGGTCGGCAATCGATTGTCCGACCGCGTCGATCTTGACGACTCCTTCAGTGGGCGCCTCCTTCTTCTTGGGAATCGCCTCTGCCTTGACATCATCGGAGGGAGCACCTGCCTTCCTCTTGGAACCGACTTTGAGTGTTATTGTGTTAAGAGGTGACTGCTTAAATAGAAAAGTCACAGTTTAAAGATAGGATATGTTGATGATCCTGAGGTAATAAAGATTCAGTAAAAATTATTACATGATGTGTAGCATGGAGATAATATTGTGAGATAATGAAGTGATTAAGGATAAATGTGTGGAATTAATGTTCTAAGAGATTAAGAGTTATCTCTTATAAGTGAGTTTGTGTTATAAGCATTAAGGTGGATGAATCATTTCCAGAATGATGTCTTGAGGAATTAAGAATAATAACTCATGTGATACGTTCCGAGGAGCGTAGGATTAAGACATTGTGATTATGTCTGGAGAAAGTTAAAGAATCTTGAAAGTTTAAGTTATAAAGTGATTAAAGGAATGGGTTAAGTCATTACCATAAGAATCTTAAGTTAGAATTTGGCATAAGGGCCAATTCTGATGTTAATGAATAGTGGAATTATGGGAAGTATCTTAAAGAAGTTGAGATTGTAAGATTCGAGGTTATTAAGGTTTAATGTCTGATTATAAGAATTAATGTGTGAGCTCGGGATTTCTCATATAAGGAAATGAGAAATGTGTGTGCTCCTAATTAAGGATACATTAAGGATACATTAATATCATTATGATGGTATTGGGAGACCATTGTTCTAAGGTAGACATGATCTGGTGGAGATAATAGAAATTATTACCTGACATGTTGTATAGAGATAAGGTTGTGAGATGATGCACATAATTAAGGATTTAGTTTCCTGAGGGATTCAGTTCCCGACCATTGTATCTCAATATCCCTAGGGGTGAGAGGATCTAAGAGCTTATAGTGTGTTTATGTGTTTTGTAATTGATTAAGTTAAGTGCATTTGTGATTAAGTTAAGTACAATTGTGATTAAAGTTAAGTGCAGTTGTGATTAAAGTTAAGTGCATTTGTGATTAAGTTAAGTGCAGTTGTGATTAAAGTTAAGTACCGTTGTGATTAAGTAAAGTGCCGTTGTGATTAAGATAGTGCGGGGAAGCACATATATTAATATACCATCAGGCGAGTAGTGCAGCTAGGCCGTAGTGCAGCTAGGGAAAACTCGTCTTAACTTAAATCAAAGTTAAATAAAGCTTGTGTGAAACTTTAATGTTCCCAAACGTTCGTCATAATTTCCTATAAGGCTCATTTCAGTTGGAGTCTTCTCTTCAGTGCATATCTAATTGTTAATCATTCAGTGAAAGTACCGGGTTTATATATCGTTCCTTCGGTTATTAGTCGAGGGACAATGATAGTAAACGGTTACGATCACTCGAACCACTCTGCTTTGTACCCTTACTAGTCTATTCATTAGACTAACCAACCGCATTTGTTATTTGCACTGTTGGCTGGTGTCATCCGTTCGATTCGGCACATCAGATGTGTTGCAGGTCTAAAAAGGCTAGGACGACTATGAAGGCAAACGGTGTTTTGATGAGTTTGATCAGGTTGAGATCTTTGGCGGGTGATCATTTCAATCAAGACCCAGTTGTTATTTCAAAGACTTCCGTTGTGTTTAAAATGTCTTGTTTAAGACTACTCTGTGTTATAAAGACTTCCGCTGTATTTCTGATGTATTTGGAATTTTGTTATAATTCCGAGACTTTGGTTTAAATGAAAGTTATGATATTTGGTATTGTAACTGTGATTTGATGGATTACATCAACTGGAAAAGCCTGGAGTGACTTCGGAATTTCATATCTGGGGTCACTGGCAGTAATGCTTTCAAAAGGATTTTTGGGGGCGTTACAGAGAGTGTCAACGAGCTCCTCCTGGTAACTACTGTTGCTTTATTGTGTGAAAATGATGTGTGATTAGAAGCAAATTATGACTTGCAAATAATGGAGGCATACGGTGCAATCCAAATGACACCGTCCTTAATCAATTCCACCGGCATTTTTTATTTTTATGTTGATTAGATGCAAATTTGGGATTTTTGGTTTAGGTTAGGTTTAACAGCTAATTAGAGTTAACTAATGTCTACTTTATTAGCTCTTAAGGTTGAAGACTAAGTGAGTGTTTTGATTTGGAGTTTTTTGGGGTTAATTTTCCCCTTTTTTGGGATATTTCTTTTAAAAAAAAAATAAAATAAACTGAAAATGTTTGTATTTTAATGAGTTGGGTATTTCACGAGGAAAAAAAAATCTCAGATTTACATTGTGAAATATACTAAAATTTAGAATACCGCATAAATTAAACAATATTTTAGAATTATCTGGCGAAATAACCGTTTTTACAATTGTATTATGAATATGACAATTATGAGGGCGCTGAGCACCCCTACTGGTTGATTTGACCCCACCAACTTCTCTCAGCTCTTTTTCCTTTTCGTTTCTCTTGCTTGTGAATTTTGGTGAAGAAAATGGTGGACATAAATTGTGTTGGAAGGTCGTGAGTTTTTTTATTGATTATGGAAAGTGTGGTATGATTATAGGTAGTGTATGGTTGGGGCGGTTATGGAAGGGCAAAAAGGTAAATATCCTAACAAGTATTTTGTTCTATGGTTATATCATATATTATATTATAATATTCTACAGTTATATATTATAGTTATATCATATAATTATAATATGATTATATCTTATAGTTATATCCAATTTGGTTATATCATATGATTATATCCAATCTGGTTATATCTTATGGTTATATTCTATTATTATATACTATTGTCGTATCTTATATCTTATATTATATTCTATAGTTATATACTATGATTATGTCATATAGTTATATACTATGATTATATCTTAGAGTTATATCCAATTTGGTTATATCTTTATAGTTATATCCAATTTGGTTATGTATTATGGTTATATTCTATAGTTATATAATCATGTATTATATTCTATAGTTATATACTATGATTATATTCAATTTGGTTATATCACATCGTTATATCCTATAGTTATATACTATTGTTATATACTATATTATATTATATAGTTGTATATTATGGTTATATCCAATTTGGTTATATCCTTATAGTTATATCCAATTTGGTTATATTCTTATAATTATATCCAATTTGGTTATATCATATAGTTGTACTGTTAATGTTAACGCAAAAAAAGTTTTTTTTCTGTGCGTTAACATTAGTGGTGCGTTTAATGTTAACGCACAGCTTGGGCTAGGCTTTTTTCCTTTTTTCCAATTTTGTCCCTTGTACTGTTAATTTAAACTCACAGACCTGTATTGTTATTCTTAATGCACAGTTTCGTGTGTATATAGACAAATTTTCGTGTGCATATAGGGAGACCCTATATATAAGAATAAGAGCTCGTAGTGCAAAAGTTTGTGTTTTTAACTTTTTTCCAAAATTAAAAACATATATATTTGAATATATTGGCTCTTTTGGCTCTAGGTTTTAATATAAGTTTTTAGTTTTAAAACTTTGCTGAGATTTTTATATTGTCAGCATAAACTTATTTTTTTATGCTTTATTGATTTTGAATATGTCCAATTTTAAGAGTCTGTCTCTTAGAATTTGTGTTTAACTAAAATCAATATGGGACAGTAATTGCTCTAAAGAAGCTGTCAACTAAAAAATTAGAGAGAGTATACACAAGAGTTGTTTTAGTTTTATGGGAAAAAATGATTGTTTCACTTATCAATTTCTCTATTTTGGTTTGTCATATACAACTTGTTTTGTTGAGTGCTTCTACAAATAAACTTGGCGTATTGATGGAGAAAGCTTAAGAATACGCGAATTTGATCATGGAAGAACTCAACCCTGGCAATCTTAACAACATTGAGGTAAGAAGGTTATCTTACTTCGCGTAAATAACTAATTATGTTGACAACATCCTTTGGATTGTTCATACAGAAAATCAGGATTTCATGACTCTAGATTGAGTGACAAATGACAATGACCTCATATTTTATGGTGAAACAATTATGGTAGTTTGTGTGAAAGTCCGTGGCCCAATAGATTGGGGGTCGTGCGGATACGAGCACATAAGTGTAGATATGCCCAGTATATAAGCCCAATGAGGTTCCATCCTAAAACCAATTGGCAATAGGAGGAGTAGTCCATCAAGCTTATATACTAGGCAAGTTATGTCCCAACTTTAGATGTGGGACGTTTATATTCCAACCGTTTGAAATGCTATTGATGAGAAAAGACGTGAACATAGATTACTACAGACCACTCAACACAACAATTTTTGGATGGAGCCAAAACTTGAGCCAGAATTAGCCCTTGTATTACTTTCTTCTGCAGCAATTTTTAGAGTGTATAGTATTATGTAGTGCTTTAATTTTAGAGCTAAGGATGATTTGTAGACAAACCCTTTTCAGCTTTCTTGTAGTTAAGAATGAGATTTATATACTACGTGCCTTCGTGCCAATTTAAGTTTCTAAGATGATTTGAGCTATATATCAAATGAAAGTCAGAAGCTTGTGAAACGTCTAAGAATGGCTCATATACAAGTGAATGAGCTATCAAATGATATTGTCAGTGATGCATGGTTAATGGTTACTGTGGTACCTATCGTTCTTTATTTGAGAAGTAAATGAGAGCAAAAAGGGAGCAGAAAGATACTTATATTCCTTATCTCCAATATATGTTTTCAATACTAATTATTTTTTTATTTACTTCCTTGCTTGGTTTTCATGAGGATGTATGTACACAACTATGTAAACTGTCAGGGAATGGAAGAGGTTGATGTGAGGTGCTCATTTGTAGCGTGAGTAGTTGCCCAGTGGTAGTCCACGAGAGATGCTTGAGCATCACAGAAAGCATTGTCAGCAGAGGTGATTTTCTCTTCCCTTTCTGTGTTTGTTCCTTAATTTGCAAAATCTGAGTATGCTGAAGCCAAGGAAAAAATGCTTTTGGCAAGAAAAAAACTTTCTTTGTTTGTTAGTGAAAACCCTGATCATCAACCCAAGGGATTTACCGAAGTAAATGCAAATCCTCCAAGACAAGGTAGGGTTGAAAGAACGTTCAAGGGGTATGGTGTTTTTCAAGTTGATCGGGCTTCAACAGATAAACAACATGAAGGCCATTTAGCACGAGGTAATGTTCATGTTAGTAATAATAATATGTGTTGATGATTTTAGTAAATCGACGTTCGTTTTAGTATTATCGGGACTCTCACATTGCCAACGGGATATCGAGTCGTTAGAACGTGGGTTAGGAGTATGTGGAGTGCACACCCATGTAAACGAACTTTGATTCCTGATTTATATTTTGGAGTATAGAGTTTGGAGCATGTGATCCGAAGAATTAATCGGGTTGGAAAAGTTATGTACATGTTAATCAATATAAGATAACATGGTAAAACAGGGTATATAACCCGGACATGTCTTGTCCGTGTTAAATTCGCGCACTGAAGAAAATTGGGGTTTATAACCCGGGCGCGTTACAACCGGGTTATAAAACTTGTGTTGGAATTCCTGCTTTAAAATATGGCCCGGTTCAGAAGGGATCCGGGTTATAAAGTGCTCTTGTATAATAAGCGACGGTTTTGCTCTCTTAACGATTTTAACCGCCCATTTCCTTTTCTCCAAGATGTGTGGAACATCTCATACTCTATATATAGGGTCTCATGGGTGTTGGTAAGGGGTTACGAACTTGATCAATCGATTCTAAGTAACCTAAGTCGAAAATACATAAACACGAACATCTCCAAGTGGTCGATCTTGATTCAAGGAGCCTAGAACAAGACCGGGTTGGTTGTCTTATCCCCATGTCGATTTCGTGCAACCCTTTAGGCTTTTGGATCTCCTTGGAGGAGAGATATGAGGGTCGAAATACAATATTCGGAAAACGTATTAAACGTGATTCAATATAATATCCAAGCTATTAATTTGATCATTGTTCTCATATTTGTGGTGTTGATTCAACCATTCCTTTGGTGTTGAAGACGGCGTTCTTTATGGATCATTACGAAGAGACACTCCTCTCCAACAATATGTAATGAGTTAGTGCTTTGAAGTAGTCTTCCACGTTAGTCTATCCAGTAATTAGGCTTTCAGTTAGTGGAGATATTGTAGGATTTGTTAGCTAATATCTCTCCAAAATCTGTTTTCCTATCTTGTATATGTACACTAGTTTATTGATAATAAAGGTACACTTTTCTCTACAAATATACTCCCTCCATCCCAGTTTATAAGCCTCATTTTTCATTTTGGGTGTCCCAAAATATAAGTCCCATTTCAACTTTTTTCCATTTTTGTCTACTTTTTTATTCCACCTCTACCCTTATAAAATCTTTACAATCCCTAAATTATCCCCCTTTAATTTTGTTTTTTTTCTCCCCTCAACTACTCTCTTCATCTACCCATAATTACTCCCTCCATCCCATAATTACTCATCTTCTTCCCCATTAAAACCCTCTATCTATTCATCTTCTTTTTCCATTCAAACCCTCAACTACCCTTAATTTACTCCCACAATTAATTTTACCTACTCCCACCATTAAAATACTCCCTAGAAGCATCTGATATCTCTCGCTAAACCCTAGAAGCCTCCTCCCTCTGATATCTCTCCCTCTGATATCTCTCCCTCTCCATCTAAAAACCCTAGAAGCCTTCATCTGATATCTCTCCTTCTCAATCTAAAAACCCTAGAAGCCTCTGATATCTCTCGCTCTCCGCTCTCAGATCTCTCTGTTCTTCACTCTCATCTCACGCTCTCCGATCTCTATGTTCTCCGATCTCTCCGCTCTCCGATCTCTCTGTTACTCTCCATCGAAGAACCCTAACATCTCTCTGTTCTTCACTCTCATCGAAGATCCCCTCTCGTCCCCTCTGTTGCTTGATCCAGATCCCCTCTCGTCCCCTCTCTGTCGCGATTTGGGTTGATTCTCTCTCCGTTGAACCTAAAATTTGCCCCCTTTGATTATTCCTGAGACTTGGGTTGATTATCTCTCTGTAGAACCCTAAAAATTATTCCGGCGATTCATCATGAGTAGCTCCTCCTCCTTCTCCCGGTCCTCTTCTTCTGGTTGTCCCAGCGGACTATGCTCTGAGCATCCTAGGTGCGATGGAGGTTGTCACTTTTTGGGGTATCACACGTACACCCCTGAAAGATCCGAGGAGACGGTGGATGGGACAATCGGAGGAGGTGGCTTGCCTGAGGTGATTGTGATACCTGACTCTGATGAGGTGGCTTCTCCTGAGATTATTGCCATCCCTGATGTCGCCGATGTCCTAGATGTCGCCGATGTCCCCGATGTCTCTGATGAGGTGGCTTCGCCTGAGATTATTGTCATCCCTGATTTGCTGGATGATTAGGGAAGTTCCTAAGTCCATTGATTTTGTTTTCTGTTGTTGCATGCGTATTTGAGATGGATTGTTGGATTGTCCCTTTATGTTATTTGAACTCCCCTTTTCAGTTGTTGATGGATAATGTGTATGATGGATTATGAGGTGTGGTCTGTTGAACCTTGGATTTGCATGTTGATGTTGGATGGAAAAATCGTTGATCTGTTATGTTGGATTTGCATGTTATTAGAAGCTTCTATTGAACCTTAGATGCTTCTGAGGCCCCCTGTTGTTGTTGCTCATGATTAGATGCATGATTTGTTTGAAGTCCTTGTTAAAGGGATTCTTGATCTCTGTTAAAGGCATGATTCTTGATGATTGGCTTGGTGTTTGTCAAGGCCCCTTCTCCTGTGATGTTTAGAAAGCATGATTATTGATGGTTGTCTTGGTATGTTGTGATCATTCATGATTGTTCACTTCTCGAGTTGTACTTCAGTTTCTGCCTTAATTCTTGTGATATTTTGCAAATGTTGCTTATAAACTGGGACAGTGGGAGTAGTAATCAAACAATGATGAAGTCTTGTTGAACTGAGATGCATGTTCCTTCCATTTGACTGCATTAAAATGCCATAGGAAACCAGTTGATGTTGACTGAATGAGGCTTATGGTGCTCTTAGTGTTTTGTCAATAGGCATGTGTCAGTGATAGTAGGGGACATCTGAGTTTAAAACTGATCAATGATAAAGTCTTGTTGAACTGAGATGCATGTTCCTTTCATTTGACTGCATTAAAATGCCCTAGGAAACCAGTTTACATTAACTGTATGGGGCTTATGGGTATCCTAGTGTAGCTTTCATGAAGTTGTGTCATTGATGGTAGGGGAGACCTGAGATTATATATTTTTAATCAATGATGAATCCTTAAAAAACTGAGATACAACTTCATGAAATTTGTCTACATTAGGGTGCTATGAGCAATCAATTGATGTTGACTGAATGAGGCTTAGGGTATTCTTAGTGTTTTGTCAATGGAAATGTGTCAGTGATGGTAGGGGACATCTGAGATCAAACTATTCTATCATTTTTTTTTATTATGTTTCTAAGTTGTTAATGTCTTGCTTATCTAAATGCATGTTTAATTGTTGTTTTGGTCCCTTGCTTCTCATGTTTAAGTGTTGTTTTGATCCCTTACTTCTCATGTTTAAGTGTTGTTTAAGTTCCTTGCTTATCATGTTTAAATGCATTTTTAAGTGCTGTTTTGGTCCCTTGCTTCTCATGTTCTGTTAAGGAAAACACATACTTCTGCATCTATTCAAAACATGATATGCTTGTACACAAAAAATGATCCCCCTTTCATGTTTAAACATAGGAATTAGGCTAGACAAAAAGAGCACTTAGGCTATACAAAACATGTTATGATATGCTATGCTTGGTCACAAAAAATCATATTCATGAGTTAAAAAAAGGAATTAGGCTAGACAAAAAGAGCACTTAGGCTATACAAAACATGCTATGATATGCTATGCTTGGTCACAAAAAATTATATTCATGAGTTAAAAAAAGGATTTAGGCTAGACAAATAGATCCTGAGTGTCTTGCTCTTCTTCTTGAGTTTGTTGTTGTGTGTATGCTTCTGTTTCTTCTTCACTGTATTGTTGTGCATTTGATGGCCCTGCTTCTGCTTGTGTTCCTTGTCCCCCACCATGAACATTGTCCCATGCTTCTGTGACTGCCCATATTGGTGCATGAATTTCTCTTGGTAGATTGCCCTGAGCTTCTAATTTCTTTTTGTTGACATGTGAAACATCATAATCATTTCCTCCTTTGCTTTTCAGTATCTCATTCATAACATATTGTAATGTCATCCAAACACTACTTAGGGTTTTAGGGTGTAGCTCATAAAAAGCTTCATGAACTGCATCTAGCATGTGATCAACATCCTTAGGCATTTTTTTGTGCATGAGTGATTGAATGCTCCTAAAAAAACCTAGATCTAGTATGTTAAGGTCAGGGCTATTAGGTGGTTGTTATGTTAAAATAAAAGTAAATCCCTCATGTTGATATACCTGCTGCCATTCTGCATCATCTTGACCTATATGAGCCTTTGCATTATCATGTTGTATAAAAATGACCTTGTGTTGTCCATCTTGTGGCCATTTTTCTTTGATTGCTGGAACTATCTGGTTGATTAGCATATGTATTGTGACCTTCTGATTTACTGACTCTATTAGCTTGGTCACCAATGTCCCATTTTCTCTATTTTTGGATGTTCTTTTTGCTGGCTCCTTGTATGTGAAAGAGAATATACCAATTTTCCCATCAAAGATGCACTCCCCATCTGAATTGAACCTTGGTCTAGCTACTACAGCTGTGAACATAACTTTTGGTATCCACTTGCTTGAGCTTGCAGATCTATACTTGCCCTTCTCATTTTGTGCTAGATACACCTTGTGTGATTTTTTACTCAAATAGAACCATTTCTCATCCAGATGAACAAAGTCATACATTGGATAATATTGTCTCTTTGTTTCTGCTGTATCACCTTGTAATAATCTTAATATCCAGTCCAATCTTCTTATTTTGTTGGGATCTGTTAACCCACGATGTAGTGGGTTTGTGTGTGGCTTCATGACTCCCCTCTTGATCATTCTATGTGTTGTGCTCTTTGATATGTTTAGATTGCTTGCTAAATCCCTGATGCAAGATCTCTCCCCCATATGCAGATTTGTGATTGCATCTGTTGGTATCTCAAATCTCTTTCTCCCTGTATTATGATATTTTGGAGTGACATTATACCTCTGATTTGCATTCCTTTGTCTCTTGGTTGTTCCCCATATTATTTGTATGCACCATCTTGATACATTAAATTTTGTTGTTGCAGCATTAATGCCACCATGTTCTAACTTTCCATTTGTTGATCTGTCAAGAAGCCACAACAGAATGTCCATCCTTTTGTCACTGCTGAGCTTATTCCTATTTGTCTGGTGATGAGCTGCCTCTGATTCTTGATGCTCTATTCATGCATGTGTTGATGCCTCTATTTCTGGTTCTTGGTTAAGATCAAAGAGGAATTCATCTTCCTCCATCTCCCAAGTTGGCTCATTAAGATCAAGATGGAAGTCACCTTCCATTTCTCCATCATCACTCATGAAATCATGTACCTGGTCTGCATCATCATCGTGGAATAGAGCTAGTTCATTAAGATCAAGCCCTGAAGACATTGGAGCAAGCAATGATGCCTGTATTTTTGTTAAAAGCTCTGTTTTTTTTGCAGTAATAGTAACTGCTTGCATTTACTCTTGCTTGAGCTTTAAGTACACTCTTAAGATGTTTGAAATCTGTAATTTTTGTGTTGTTGCACAATGGTGATCCATGTGACTCCTAGATCTTCATTCCTATTGGTTGAATCCAGTTTAGTACTTTTATTTGTAAATCCCTCAGATTAGTAAATCCCTCAGATTTGTAAATCCAATTTGTACTGTTTAGTTGCAATTAATGCAAAGTACTTTCCCCTTTTCTATTTGATACTTTTATTTCTACCTAAATTCCTGTGCTATTTTGCAAATGGGGCTTATAAAGTGGGACAGAGGGAGTATATGGTATCAGTCGCCTGATATTTTCCTAGCCCCTATTTCTCCTCTTCACAAAACTATTTTTTTCCTTCATCCCCATGGCTGCCAACCATACCTCCCTATATCCCAATCCCCATGAATCTCAAAAACCCCTCACTATTGTTCATCTTACAAATATAACAAAACTAAACTCAACTCAACCAACTATCTCACTGGAAACTTCAAGTCTAGGCTACTCTCGAGGGGTACGACCTCTTCAAGTACTTGGATGGCTCTCATCCTGCTCCGGCTGAATTCCTTGTCACCGCAGGCGAGACGCCGACCTCCACTCAGAACCCGACCTTCTTGTCTTGGAAGTGCCAATACCGGCTACTCTACGGTGCCATCCTGGGCATCCTGACGTCTTTGTTCGCCTCTCTTGTCACTCAAACGACCTGCACATCAGAAGTTTGGGATCTCCTTCGCTGCACCTATGCCAAGGCTTCTTGAGGGCATGTCAAGCAGCTTAAAGAGAAACTCCGCACCTCAGAGAAAGGCTTTCAAACAATAACCGATTACATCCAGTTGATCAAAGTTACGGCTAACTTACTTGCCTCCATTGGTCATCCTGTCAACTCCGAGGACCTCACCGACCACGTCCTTCGTGATCTCGACAAAGCCTACAAGCCGGTGGTCGATGGCATGAATACGCGCGACAACCCGATCTCCTTCGAGGAGCTTCACGAGAAGCTCATCCATCAGGAGCTCTCCATCACTACAACCCATAAAACACAAATCGGCCCCACAACCGTGCTCAATGCGCAGTCCCGCCCCACAAAACCCCGTGCGCCTGTCCTCCCTCCATAAACCTGGAATTTGCAGCCATCCTCTCCTGGCTCCTCTTCCTCAGCCCGCTCCTCCGAAAATCCCAGGAAATTGTTCCTCGACCGGTGCCAGTGGTGCAAAGCCAAAGTCCACGTCCTCACCCAATGTTGCCAATTCCGACAACAACACTCGCATTTAACCCTGCCTTCGTCCTCCCGCTTCCCAACGCCACCGCCCACCGCTCAAGCCAACATGCTCACCCACCATCCGGCCGATCCCTCTTGGCTCATTGACAGCGGCGCTACCAACCACGTCACCCATGATCTCAACAACCTCGCCATCCACCACTCGTACTCTGGTCCTAACGCACAGTTTATGGGTGACGGTACAGGTTTACATATCTCGCATTCCGGATCTCTTAAGCTTCATGATTTTCCGTTAACAAATGTCCTATATGTTCCTTCAATTGCTAAAAATATCATATATGTTTTGCAATATACAAAGCAAAATAATTATGCAATTGTTTCCTTACATACCTACTTTTATGTGAAGGAACTCAAAACAGGACGTATGATTCTTAAGGGTCCTTGTGCTGATGTGTAACACCCCTAAAATTACCTTAGGAATATTACTGCCAGTGACCTCAGAACGCATATTCGAAACCACCCTAGGTATTACAGTATTGAACGCAAAAGTCAAAGTAGACAATAATAAGAACATTTTATATAAACAATGTCTTACAAATGGGACAACGTTGCAAAACAAGGCAACCTTACAATATCAAAGTATAGCGGAAGACTTTATTTAAACCAACACAGGATCCTTAACCTTCATTGTAAAGACAAATAAAAAAACTCTTGAAGCAAACGCAACCGCCTTCAACGTCGTCTTCACGCATTCTCCACTTGGGAAACTATTCCTGATGTTCCGTAAGGGACAGATGACACCAACCAACCATGCAAAGAATAAAACCGGTTGGTTAGTCTAATGAAAGACTAAGCAAGGGTTCAAGCAGAGTGGTTCTAGTGATCGTAACAGGTTAGTATCATTTTCTCTCGAATAATAACCGAAGGACAATATATAACTCGGAAACTTTCATGGAATGAGAGAAAAGGTATGAATAAAAAAGAAGACTCCAAAGGAAATGAGTCTTTAGGAAATATGAACAATTGTTTGTGAACATTTAAGTTTATCACGCAAAGTTTGCAAAACGACCTTGATTATTTGGGTCCACGACCAACCTCACCGCATAATGCAAATCCAGATTGGAAAGAGGACTTACTTTAAAATAAGAGTCCGGGCGGGTTCCACGTTGTAATTCTCGCCCGAGGGTATATTAATTATGTGCAAAACCACACTTATCTTATTTAATTCCAAAACGCGCATTCACGTTTAAGGCTTTTATAACCAACCTCATAAAGAGAGGAAGAGTGAGATAAATATCCTGAAGATTTGACACTAGCTAAGTGCACCACCCCTTATGCAATATAAGGGTACGGTCATGACCAAAAGTATTAGGGCAATAATCCTCCTAACGCCAAGTTATACAGAAACGACTAACCCTCGCAAGGCGTTAGCGTTCCTACGAATACTCGTGTTATCTAGCAATTAAATAACACACCAATTCACAATAATCACACTAATGTTACCTAGCAACCTAACATAATATATATATATATATAAGGTTATAGCTAGCATACATCCAACCTAATAATAAGGTTCCTTTTTACACATTATTAAACATAAAGGTTCCCAAACATCAACTTAAGACTTTTTTATCCCAACTTAATTAAGACGACCAATTCATTGTCAATTAAGGAAAAATGGAATAAAATGCAAGAGCGAACCACCACTTGCCTTGGATTATAAAGAACGACGAACAGTAATCGAAAACGCTTGCTTGCGAATAGCACTTAATTTCCTGTTTGATTCCGTTTCAAAAGCCAATCCGAGATGTACCCAAATCACAATAAAAAAATTACATTAGATAATACATTTAATAATAAAATTTGAGATAAACAAGTCTCGATATTTAATTGAATTTATTTACTCATAAATAATTCAATTCTAAGGCTTTTTTTATTAAACGATTATCTATACGATTAAAATTAATTAATCATATATTCTAAATAATCAGGGCATAAATAAATTAACAAAATAGTTTATTTATAATCCTAAAATTTTCTAGGTCAAAATTTTATCTACATGAATAGCGAATATTTACCGATTCATAATATAAGATAAAATTATAACAAATTAATTAATTAAATTTTTATTTATTTTTTATATTTTCTAAACAATCTTAAAAATATCTAACCTAATTTGGATTAATTAAATTAACCTAAATTAGGCCAAAATAAAATCAAAATCAAAAAGAAAACCAACCCGAAATCGGATAAACAACCCCGCCCTAACAAGGGAGGAAGATGGTAAACAATCACCGGTCTACAAAGTGATGCCCTTCGGACTAAAAAATGGGGTGGCAATTTTATGAGTTCCTTACTTTCCGCCGAAACTAGGTACACATCACTTGAAAAATTAGTCTTAGCATTGGTTATGGCCTCAAATAAGTTACGACCCTATTTCGAATCACATGCTATTATTGTGAGAACTAACCATCCTATGAAAGCAGTCATGAGGAAACCAGAATGTATAGGACGAATGGCCAAGTGGGCCATACACCTCAGTAGGGCTGGAAATGGGTCGGGTTATGGGTGGATGGACCAATTTCTCCACCCCACCCATGAAAAAAATTTGTCACCCGATCCATCCATCACCCGTAAAAGACTTCATCCATATCCGACCCACCCATCACCCGCGGGTGATTCGGGTGACCCGACCCACCCGCAAAACTGGATTTTGCCCAACTTCAAGAATCTGGCTTTTACCCAACTTCCAATTTCAGTTATTCTCCAAACAACAGTAACGATGTTCTAACAGAACCTTTTATTTAAATGTGGCTTCAGGATAGAAAAGACATTCTTGACATGAGAATGAACATCAGAAAACAACACCATTTGAGAATTTCCACTCTCTTCCATATACATCTGTTCATATAGTTGCATAAGATACAAGATCAGGTGCAAGAAACACCATAGATAAACTAACCTACCACAACTATAGATCTGCAAAATTGACCAAAAGTTCCTTGATAGGTGCCATTTCAGGCACCTTAACTAGTGATTATTGACATAATTTAGATGGAGTTTCGGTATAGATTTAGGCTAAGTCTGTAATCCAGAAGAAAAGTTAAGAAGTGAAGATATCATAGGATTTACAGCTTAATGAAGGATGGAGAAGATCTGCTCAGGATTCATGGAGGAAGGCTACCATCACTTGGTAGTACATGAGAGCAGAAGATGAAGAATTGAATAAGCGGTCTTTGCCACCCCGCGCCACAAGCCACCGCGACCGGCGGTGGATCTCAGAGAAGGCGACACAGCGAAGCCACCGCCCCGCGGTGGAACTCACCGCCCCGCGATGAAGGTCGACGCCTCGCGGCCAGTAGTTTTTTTGTTTTCGATTTTAGCATTTTCGGATATTCTACTTTCTATTATTTTATTTCCTTGTTTTTATTTGCTAGGTTTAGCTTATCTTTTCTGAACTTATTTAAGAGTTTTTTCTAGTTTTTAGAAAGGTATGTACGTTCTTTCTCTTTATTCATTCCAGATCTAGGGTTTGAACGAATGGAGAACCAAACACCTTTGTTTCGCTAGACAATTGAAGCATTGCAATGATTTGGTTGTGAGATTTCTATTCCTTGTTCTATATCTTATAAAGTTGGTTTGATTCTCTTGAGCATAGTGTCTATTGGTTTGTATTGATTTATCTAGAGTTGCTAACTAGGTTTATCGATATCTATCATAGTGCTAGGGTTTGCATATAGTGGAATACGAGTGCATACCTAGTGGCAAACACAATTGTTACATATAGTGGAATACGAGTGTGCAATTGTGAGAGAGAATTATTTGCATGTTAAGTAGTAAGGTTTTCTTCTATTTGCATGTATCCTATATCCTTGTGTGCATTGCTATTGCTTTGTTAGTGGTAAGGTTTTCTTCCATTGATATTGTGATAAGTCTATCAACAACTGTGAGAATTGATAGTACTTAAGATCAGGGTGGGAACAACTACAAGATTGAGAAAAGAACTTAGAACAATAGTTATCGAGGATCAACCTGTTTCATCTGCAGTGTGGATATTTGTCTAGTGAAATACTTCCACTCATCATATTTCTTCTAAGTCTTAAAGCTTGCATCTTTGTTACTCTGCGATTATTCTAAAACCCCCTATTACTTATTGGTCACACGTCAATTGCATACAGATAACCGACTCCATGTGGGATCAACCCTGACTTGCTTGCTAAACTCTTTAGTAGGTGAATTAGGATTTCTTTGACAGGAAAACGACACCGGTTTCCGGCCTTGTCAAATTTGGCGCCGTTGCCGGGGAGTCAAATACTCTGTTTGTGATTATTTGTGATTGACTGCGGTGTGGATCTATCTTACGGTCCGTACCTTTGCTACTGATTCGTTACTTGTTGAAGTTGATACAGAGACATGTACGAATGGCTCAGACACTCCGACAGTTGACTGCGCCAGATCTAATACAGCAGCCATTGGTTGTAATCATTCCACCCCTTACAGATGGTGTGACATTTGAGCTCAGAACAGGAGTGATACGGTTGCTCCCGAGATACCATGGACGAAGTGGAGAGGATCCCATTGTACACTTGGGTAAATTCCACAACGTCATTATGAGCATTAAACCAGCCAACGTCACTGAAGATCAGATCAAAATGAGAGCCTTGGGGTTCACTCTTAAGGACGATGCTGAGGACTGGTATTATCATCTGCCTGGCGGAAGCATAGATTCATAGGCTAAGCTACATAAGGCCTTCCTCGCACAATATTTCCCAACCAAGATGGCGAATGCCTTGAAAAGGGTGATTGCCAGTATTGAACAAGGAGAAGAGAAGACCCTTTATGACTATTGTGAGCGGTTCAAACGACTTTGCTCTAGTTGCTCGTTCCATGGTTTTGACAAGAAAGCTCTAGTACTCTATGTTTACAATGGGCTGCTGGATGATGAAAGAAGAATCATAGATGCTACTTGTGGTGGTAGTATCTTGAATATGACCCCTGATACAGCCATGATTAAACTCCATGATATGGTTGAGAGTACAAGAGATTTTGATGAAGCCCCAAAGACTAGAGGAGTTAATACTGTCAACTCCAATGATGCGCATTTATTGCAAGGAATTGCTTCATTGAAAGACGTAATTGCGAAGTTGGGTAAACAAGAAGCACTTCAACATCACAATGTTTGTGGAATCTGCGTTGACCCATTTCACAACACCAACGCTTGTCCCCAACTTCAGGATGCCACTACTGCTGAAGTATACGCTGCTGGAGGTTACGGGCTTATTAGACCTCGATCTGATCAACAGTAGCTACAACCACCACCACAACTTCACTTTGATGAGCCACCAGCTGCTCCCCAAGCTAGTAGCTCCCCTTCAGCTGAAGACTTGATTAAGGCCTTAACAATGCACTTCACAACTCATGTACAAACAACTGCGGCCAGCATCAAGAGCATGAAGGAGACAGTGGTTCATTTATCAGATGTGGTCACTAGTTTGGACAAAAGGGCCACAGAAGAAAGTGTAAATGCGGTGACCCTCCGAAGTGGCAAGGAATTGCAAGTCGATCCTACTGCTAAAAAGGATGACAGGGCAGAAATTGACGATGGGCAAGTTCCACCGCCCCGTGGCGACACCCACCGCGACCCGGCGGCATCTCCCAGTTGTCATGAGTCAATACCACCGCCCCGCGGCCAAGAGCACCGCCCCGCAGTGAAAGCCCAGATTTTGATCGTGACGAAGAAGAGGACCCCTATGTTCGTCCAATTTTTCCTCCTCTTGGTTCTGAAAAACCCCCTGCCCCCTTTTCGGAGGCACTAAAGGAAAGGAGAGTAATCGACGACAAGGATCTCTTCGACACCTTCAGTAAGTGTGAGGTTAACAGCCCCCTCCTCAAGCTTGTAAAGAGTGTACCTAGGTACGCTAAGTTTTTAAAGGAGTTATGCACCATCAAGAGAAATCAGAAGCTGAAGGGCAAGGAAAAAGTCAAGGTCAGCAAACGCGTATCCGCTGTATTCCAGAGGCGTATACCAAAGAAGTGCGGCGATCCAGGTATGTGGAGCATTCCTTGTATTATTGGTGACACTAAATTTGAAAGAGCTATGCTTGATCTTGGTGCCTCCATTAATGTTTTGCCATATTCCCTCTATGAATCTCTTGGACTTGGACCTCTACAGGAAACTGGAATTGTGATTCAATTAGCTGATAGGTCTAGTGTCTACCCTAGAGGAGTAGTAGATAATGTTCTTGTTATGGTTGATAAATTGATATTCCCTGTAGATTTTTATGTCTTAGATATGAAAACAGATACAAAGGCAACTCCTATACTGTTAGGTAGACCATTTTTGAAAACTGCTAAGACTAAACTTGATTTGCAAAGTGGGACACTTTCTATGGAATTCGATGGGGAGAAGATGGAATATAATATTTATGAAGCTATGAAACACCCCAATGAAGACCATTCTTTATGCTCCATTGATGTGATCGATTCTATTGCACATGATGTATTTGATATATCTGGTCCTAATGAGTTGATGTCTATTGTTGAGAATAATTTGGATTTGTCCCATGAGGAATACTCTTTACCATCTAACATGCAGGAAATCATAGCTCAAATGGATGCATATGGTAAGTTTCCTATAGATCCTTTGGGCGTTGGCCCCAATTTACTAAATTCAAGCGAGAAGCTTGTTCCCTCTGTTGTACAGGCCCCCGAGATTGAATTGAAGCCGCTGCCGGATCACCTCAAGTACACCTTTCTTGGAGCCAACGACACTCTGCCAGTCATTGTGTCTAGTAGTAAGCTTTCTGAAGACCAAGAAATAAAGCTGTTAGGCGTGCTCAGGGAGTACAAGACTGCAATTGGATGGACCATTGCAGACATAAAAGGGATAAGTCCCTCGACTTGTATGCATAGAATTTTACTTGAAGATGGAGCCAAGCCATCCAAGCAGCCACAGAGAAGACTCAATCCTCCAATGATGTAAGTGGTCAAGAAGGAGGTGCTGAAACTCCTCAAAGCTGATATGATCTTCCCTATTTCCGATAGCCAATGGGTAAGTCCGACCCAAGTTGTCCCTAAGAAAGGAGGCATCACTATAGTGGAGAATCAACATGGGGATTTGGTTCCTACAAGGACCACTACAGGATGGAGGGTGTGCATTGACTACCGTAAGCTGAATGCGGTAACTCGAAAAGGCCATTTTCCCTACCTTTTATTGAACAAATGCTAGAACGCCTTGCTGGACGGCCCTATTACTGTTTTCTAGATGGGTATTCAGGATACTTTCAGGTGGCTATAGCACCAGAGGACCAAGAGAAAACCACATTTACATGCCCTTTTGGCACCTTTGCATACCGCAAAATGCCATTCGGTTTGTGTAACGCACCCGGTACATTTCAACGATGTATGGTTAGTATCTTCTCTGAATATGTTGAGAAATTTATTGAGGTATTCATGGATGACTTCACAGTGCATGGGACTAGCTTTGATTCATGTTTGAACCATTTGGCACTTGTACTTAAAAGATGTGTTGAAACCAATTTGGTTTTGAATTTTGAAAAGTGTCATTTTATGGTAGAACAAGGTATAGTGCTCGGTCATATTGTCTCTGCTAGGGGTATTGAGGTCGATAAGGCGAAGATTGATGTGATTCAGTCAGCGACGAGTGTAAGAAGGCGTTTGACTGCTTAAGGGAACGCCTGACAAGTGCACCTATCATTCAAGAACCTGACTGGTCTCGCCCGTTTGAGATCATGTGTGACGCCAGCGACTATGCGGTTGGAGAGGTTCTGGGCCAGAAAGTGGGACATGCCTCCCATGTGATTCATTATGCCTCTATGACTCTGAATGGAGCTCAAAGGAACTACTCCAACACTGAGAAGGAAATGCTGGCAGTTGTCTTTGCCCTAGAAAAATTCAGACAATATCTTTTGGGAGTGAAGGTGATCATCTACACAGATCATGCTGCCCTTCGTTACCTAATGACGAAGAAGGAAGCAAAGCCAAGATTAATCCGATGGGTTCTCCTGCTCACTGAATTTGATGTTGAGATACGAGATAAAAAGGGAGCATAGAACCTAGTAGCTGATCACCTGAGTAGGCTCGTACATGAGGAAGATAAACCCGGAGCACAGAGCCCCATTCACGGAACTTTTCCAGATGACACACTCTTTATGATCAAAGGAAATTCGGGTAAGGCCCACCGCCCCGCGGTCTGCACCACCGCGACCCGGCGATCTGTAGCCAGTGTGGAACTTAAGGCTCCACCGCCCCGCGGCAATATCCACCACGACCCGGCGGCAGGTTCAACAGAGAACTAGGAAAGCTCACCGCGGCCCGCGTCGACAACACCGCCCCGCGACAACATCTCCAGACTCACACTTTGCTCTGTAAGTACCTCTGAACCCCCTCCTCACATAGCCGAGACCGTCTTCGGACTCCGCTCTTTCAGACCATGGTACGCAGATATCGTGAACTATTTGGTTCGAGAGGAACTACCCCCGGATTACACTAGAGCTCAAAAGGCGAAGGTACAAAGAGAAGCCCGTCACTATGTTTGGGATGATCCTTACCTATGGAAACATTGTGTCGATCAGGTAGTGCGCCGATGTCTTCCGGACAATGAGGTACAATCTGTCCTTAACTTTTGTCATTCTCATGCATGTGGGGGTCATTTTGGAGCAAATAAGACTGCTAGGAAAGTATTGGATGCATGATTTTATTGGCCACACATCTTTCGGGATGCTTACGCCTTTTGTAAATCCTGTGACCGATGCCAAAGGGTTGGAAACATCTCCAGGAGGAATGAGATGCCGCAATCATCACTAATCTTTTGCGAGGTCTTTGATGTTTGGGGTATTGACTTTATGGGACCCTTTCCTAGTTCTCAAGGGAATCTCTATATATTGCTTGCGGTGGACTACGTTTCCAAGTGGGTGGAAGCGAAATCCACCAGGACTGATGATTCTAAAGTTGTGGCAGGTTTTCTTAAGGAGAACATTTTCTCAAGATTTGGGATACCCAAAGCTCTAATTAGTGACCGGGGAACCCATTTCTGCAACAAGACAGTGACTGCCCTACTGAAGAAATATCATGTCACCCAAAGAGTCTCCACGGCCTATCATCCTCAAACTAATGGGCAGGCCGAAGTTTCAAATAGAGAGATTAAATCTATCCTGGAGAAAACAGTTGCAGCCAATCGGAAGGATTGGAGTTCTAAACTTAATGATGCACTGTGGGCATACCGCACAGCTTTCAAAACTCCAATAGGAATGTCTCCTTTCCGGTTAGTATTCGGAAAAGCATGCCACCTCCTTGTAGAGATCGAACATAAAGTGTGGTGGGCAATAAAGAAATGCAACATGCAACTGGATGAAGTGGGAGATTTCCGGAAGCTACAGCTGCAAGAACTAGAGGAATTGCGCCTTGAGTCTTATGAGAACTCTGTTAGCTATAAGGCGAAGACCAAGCAGTGGCATGACAAGAACATCTTGAGAAGAGATTTCAAGCCAGGGGATAAGGTCCTCCTATTTCAATCTCGGCTTAAGCTTTTTGCTGGGAAGCTGAAATCCAAGTGGACGAGTCCTTATGAAATTGCTGAAGTACACCCCCATGGCGCCATTGGATTGATTAACCCCACGACAAACAACATTTTCAAAGTGAATGGCCAAAGATTGAAGCCTTACCATGAAGGCTTCAACCCGAACCGAGTTGATGAAGTGAGTTTTGAAGTCCCTGAAGCTGAAAACTGATAGGCCACAGCCTACGTCGAGCCAACGACGTTAACCACGACGCTGATCGGGAGGCAACCCGAGGTATTTTTCTTTTTCTCTTCTTTTGATTTTCTTTCCTTAGACTTTTTCGTAGTTCTTTTGCTTTGTTTCGTCCGCCTGCTACTAACGTGTCAGGTACGAAAGTAAATGGATGCGAGTTTAACTCTCCAGGAAACACCTCACCGCCCCGCGGTGAGGTCTGGGTATTTTCACTCAACTCTGAATTAAAAAAAAAAAAAAAACGGTTTTGTTTTCAAAAAAAAAAAAAACATTTTCCAAGTTGGATACGAAGGATTTGATGGTGTTATTTGGATCGTCCCGCGGTCCGATACCTGGTATTTACCCCCATTACCCTTTAAACACTCCCGCCAAAACCTAACCTCCTCACCCTTTTCTTTCTCCCCTTCTCTTTCTGCCACACCCTTCTTTCTCCTCTCACGTCCTCAACCTCAAATCCCATAATAGCTACCCCTCCCTTGCTCTAAGCCTTGTCTATGGAAGATCCTTGAACCCAATTTCAGATTCCCATACCCGAGCCACCACATTATACTTATCCGACCGCCCCGTGGTGTCTATTCGTTGAAGGGAGGTGTTGTGAAGTTTTGGAGGTGTGATTGGAGGAAGTTGGGCTTTGTCTAGGCTCGTCGGAGGTCGAGATAGGGTTGATCATACAGTCGCCGCCTCGCATTGGAGTTTCACCGCCTCGCGCGAGTCAGAAATTTTGATTTGGAGAAGAAGGTTGAACAGTCACCGCCCCGCGGTAGTCCTTACCGCGACCCGGCGGCAGCCTTCAGTGGAGTAACTGGTCTTCATCGCCACCCCGCGGTGGAGCATACCGCCCCGCGGTGAACCCTGGGTGAACCCCCGTCTTTGGTTTATAAGTCCTCTTTGCCTAGCTCTTTGATTCCGAGTATTCCAATACTTTCATTATGTTGAGAGCTAGAAAGGTTGGCATGACTGTGGAGGAGAACAAATCTTATGATGTGGCTACGGAGAGGACTGTGCTCCCTTCTCGATTCTTTGATAAGGGTACCTTGGCCGAATTGGGTATGTTAGAAATGGTCCAGCTGTGTTTGGATAAGTTGGGATTGGGGGGCTTCCTGGACAAGTGTGCCCCTGCATTCCCCGAACTTGGTTACCAATTTATCGCCACCATGTCAAGATACCATGAGAGACGCACTATTAATGGTGAAGAGCGCAAGGTACTTGCGGGTATAAAATTCAAGTATGAGGGACGGGCTTATGAGATGCCAGTTGAGGAAGTCAGGGAGGTTCTGGGAGTGTCTAGACCACCTACCGCTGGGTGGAAGAAGGGACCCGATGAGGCGGACACTAAAGAATTCTGGAGTACCGCTACGGGAATTTCTGCTTATCAGAAAGGGAAGGAAACCAGTAACAAGCTCGTGCACCCCTGTCTACACTTAATTCATTCTGTGCTGGTGCGGTCATTTTGTGGGAGTGCGGAGGATAGAAAGATTTCTCTGAAGCGTCTTGGTTTGTTCTCTCCGATGCTATACCCTTTGGATGAGGAGTATAACACCCCCAAAACTTAACCCTTTTGGAAAGGTATTACCGCCAGTGACCCCAGTGTTCCTTACCGAGATCACCCAAGGCTTTACCATTTAAATACAATTTATGAAATACAAATGATACATAATGATCAAAGCATTCAAACCCAAACATAACATTGTCAAGGAAACAGAGTTACGGGATTATAACCCAATCCCGAATAGGCCAACACAGAGTTTAAACCAAAAACAGCGGAAGTCTTATAAAGTACATTACAACCAAAACCATTGTCCAAAAGATCTCAACCTGATTAAAGAAATAATTAACACGTTCAAAAACCACCGCCGACTCCATAGTCCTTCTAATCTTCTGAGCTACTTTCTATCTGATGTGCCGAATCGAACGAATGACACCAGCCCACATGCAGATAACAAAGTTCGTGGGTTAGTCTACTTGAATAGACTAGCAAGGGTACAAAGCAGAATGGTTCGAAGCAGTCGTATTAGGTTAGACTCATCGCTTCTCGAATAACAATCGATGACGATAGTCAACCATCATACTCCTACTGGAATAAACAAGAGGTATGCACAAGAGAAGATTCTGGAAGACTGAATCTTCACAGACATCGACTCGAAAGAAGACTCCAACGGAAATGAGTCTTTAAGGAAATATGACAAATCTGGAATGTTTACAGAATCATACAACAATGATTTAAAAGTTGACTGAGATGCTTCGGTTCACGACCAACCTCATCGCATACAGCGAATCCAGATTGGAAAGAGAACGTACTATGATCAAAGTCGAGACGAGTTTCCTAGCTGCACTATAACTTAGCTGCACTACTCGCCCAAGGCTTATTAATTATGTGCGTCGAGTAGCACTTATATAATTATTAGACTTTTACATGTGTACCCCATCATTGGGACGACACATCTTAGTATACGCTTCGTCGAGAGTGACGTACACCGGAAGGTTTGTGACACCAGCTAAGTGTCCTGTCTCTACACACTTGTGAAAGAGACCGATCATGATCTTAGAATAGTACCAGATGGAGACGAGCCACCCCGATACCAGATTATAAAGAAACGACTGGACAGAGTCCGAGTAACGTTCCTATCTAACAGTGCTAACTAAACAGTTACAGCACAATAACAGTTACAGGATAAATCCACATAAAGGCCCGAAAGGCGATCACAGATAATAGCGTTGTTCTAACAGATATACAACCTATGATATGATTTTCAAAATAGTTTATCAAAACCGTTTCCAGACAAACAGAGTATTCATTCCAAATTAATTACTTAGATAAACTACTGATAATTAATGTAAATATGGAACGAACGAGCAAGAGCGAACCGCCACTTGCCTTAATCCGCAGAATAGCCTAACGACGACAATTGGATTTCGGGCTCGACACGGGTATAACTCCGACAGCACAACAACCTTCGAGTCGACCCATAAAAGGAACCCTAAGTTAGATCCGACATAACCGCAGTACGAATCTAAAAACGACGAAAGAGAACGAAAGGAAAGACGCCACGACCACAACCAACCAAGCCAAAGCCACGAAGGCATTCTGGGCACTGGCGGCGGTCGCTGATCTTGGCGGCGGTTGCCGCAGTTCATCACGGCGGTCGCCGTGAAGAACACGGCGGTCGCCGTGAAGAACTCAGACGACAGAAACGGCGAGAAAACTCACCCAAAACACGATCGACTCGGCCTCCTTCGACTTGTTTGGGTTCTGACCTCCAAAGGCAACCACAAGCTTCTCGAAGGGCTACTGGAACAACACCAAAGGCCACCGGCGAAAGCTTCAGAATTCCGGCGAGAGGCACAAACTCCGGCGAGAGGAAGATTTGAGGATTTCAGCTTGATTTGTGCATGAATCTGATCCCAATCCTCTTCCTTTTATAGCCACAGATCATGTGGACACCGCGATGGTCTAAATGAGACATGGCGAGGCTAAATTGGCGCCTTGTCAGACGTCTCCGGCGACCAACGGATAATGACCCCTGGGTAATCACGGCGGGCGCCGCAATTTTGCCTACGGCGGGCACGCGGCGGGTGCCGTAATTACGACGGTCGCCGTTCTTCGGGTCTTCGCGCCCAGCTGGAAGGCGAGGGCACTGTTGCCTCGAGCGTTTCGCGGCGGTCGCCGCCACTGTGGCGTTGTCCTTCTCAGCTTTTGGATGACAACAACTTTAACTCGGGATAAAAATTATCATACGCGAACGAATATTAAAATCCAAGGCATGCTGTCTGTATATTATTTCACTGAGAAAAATATTACAGATACAGAGCACATAACAGAATGTCTCAAGCTACCTGAATTAAATCCGACTTACACAACGGGTACTCGGGAAAATTCCAAAATTCCCAAAATAACCTTACAAAAATACGGGGTATCACATCTCCTCCCCCTTAAAAGAAGTTTCGACCCCGAAACTTAGGTCGAAAATAACTCGGGAAAACGCCTGAGCATATCTGACTCGGTTTCCCACGTTTCTCAAGTAACTTCTTCGGTCCCTGACTTGGACCACATCACTCGTACCAACGGCACGATCTTGTTGCGCAAACGCTTCTCCCGACGCTCCAAAATGTGCACGGGCAACTCTTCATAAGTACCATTAGCTTGAATCTCGATGTCCTCATAACTAAGCACATGAGACTCATCTGGCACATACTTTCTGAGCAAAGATACGTGGAACACGTTATGCACCGGGTGAGCCGATGGCGGAACGCCAAGCGGTATGCTAGAGATCCCACTCTATCCAGAATCTCGAATGGTCCCATGTAGCGAGGGTTAAGCTTCCCACGCTTACCAAATCTGAAAACTCCTTTGGATGGCGATACCTTGACAAAAACCTTGTCACCGACCTTGAACTCGATAGTCATGCGCTTCCGATCTGCGTAGGACTTCTATCGACTCTGAGCGGTCAACATCCTTTGTCTGATCAAAGCAATGTCTGAAGCCGTCCTTTCGACCAACTCTGGTCCAAGCAGAATTTTGTCAGCATTATCATCCCAACAAATCGGAGATCTGCATCTGCGACCATACAAAGCTTGGAACAGAGCCATCTTGATTGTAGCATGCCAGCTATTGTTGTACGTGAACTCAATCAGACTTCCTCCCAGCTAGTCGGACGATCGAGTACACAAGCTCTAAGCATATCCTCCAGGGTCTGGATGGTCCTTTCATACTGGCCATCTGTCTGAGGATGAAATATTGTGCTGAACCTCAACTCGGTTCCCATAGCCTTATGAAGTTCCTGCCAGAACCTTGACATGAAACGGCCATCTCGGTCCGATACAATGGTCTTAGGAATGCCATGTAAGCGGACAATCTCCTTCTGGTAGACTTCTGCTAACTTCTGGGTTTCCCATATGGTCTTGATGGCTATGAAATGAGCACTCTTCGTAAGCCTATCCACAATTACCCAGATAGCATCCCTCTGACTTCGAGTCTTTGGTAGCCCAGTGACGAAGTCCATGGCGATGTCCTCCCATTTCCATTCTGGCACTAGGAGAGGTAGCAACTCACCACCTGGCCTGCGGTGTTCGATCTTGACCTTCTGGAAAGTTAAGCACTTTGCCACAAAGTCTTCTACGTCCCACTTCATGTTTGGCCACCAAAACTTTTTCCTGAGGTCCTTGTACATCTTGCTAGAGCCAGGATGCACAGAATAAGCAGATGAATGAGCTTCTCTCATTACCAACTGACGAAGACCTTCTGTGTCAGGCACACAGATCCGGTCCTAAAACCAAAGTGACCCATCATCCTGAACCACAAAACTGGGAGCTTTCCCATCCATCACTTCACTGCTTAACTTCACCAAGATGATGTCATCGACTTGCTTTTCTTTGATCTGATCCAGTAGTATAGCCTGAATTTCCATCATACTCAGGTACCCTCTACACTGGTCATACAAGACTTCAATATCGCATGACTCTTGGTTTAGCTTGGTCTGAGTAGTAAGTAGAGCAACTACAGTCTCATGCGTTGTCTTCCGGCTTAGTGCATCAGCTACTACATTAGCCTTGCCCGGATGATACAACAACTCCATGTCGTAGTCTTTGAGCAACTCTAGCCAGTGGCGTTGTCTCATATTTAGCTCCTTTTGAGTAAATATATACTTGAGACTTTTGTGGTCAGTGAAGACTTGGCATCTTATACCGTAGAGGTAATGCCTCCAAATCTTTAGCGCAAAGACAACCGCTGCTAACTCAAGATCATGGGTCAGATAGTTTTCTTCGTAAGTCTTGAGTTGTCTAGATGCATAAGCAATAACTCTGCCTTTCTGCATCAGTACACAACCCAAACCACACTTTGAAGCATCACTATAGACCACATAATCGTCATTCCCTTCTGGGAGTGCTAACACGGGTGCCGAGGTCAGCCGTCGCTTCAACTCCTGGAAACTGGCCTCACACTTGTCATTCCAGACAAACTTCTTGTGGACCTTGCGGAGTAGATTGGTCATAGGTAGAGCGATCTTTGAAAATCCTTCTACGAACCTTCTATAATACCCGGCAAGTCCAAGAAAACTGCACACCTCCTTCACGTTCTGGGGTTGTGTCCATTTATCCACCGCTTCAATCTTTTGGGGATCAACCATAACCCCATTTTTATTGATTTTTGTGGCCTAAGAAAGCCACTTCCTTCATCCAGAATTCACATTTAGACAATTTAGCATAAAGCTGATGTTGTCTAAGGATTGACAAGGCAATCCGCAGATATTCCTCGTGGACTTCTTCATTCGGAGAATAAATCAGAATGTCGTCGATGAAGACCACCACGAACTTATCCAAGTACTGGTGAAAACATCAGTTCATCAAATCCATAAAGACAACTGGAGCATTTGTAAGCCCAAAAGGCATCACTACGAACTTGTAATGACCATATCTGGTTCTAAACGCAGTTCTAGGAATGTCCTGCTCACGAATCCTGAGTTGGTGATATCCAGATCTCAGATCGATCTTGGAGAAAACCTTTGCTCCCTGCAACTGGTCCAACAAGTCATCAATCCTAGGCAAAGGATACTTGTTCTTGATCGTCACCTTGTTCAACTCTCGGTAGTCGATACAAAGTCGGAACGATCCGTCCTTCTTTTTGACGAATAATACCGGAGCACCCCACGGCGATGCACTCGGCCTGACATAACCTTTGTCAAGGAGATCTTCAAGTTGATTCTTCAACTCTTGCATCTCAGCTGGAGCCATCCGATACGGTGATTTAGAAATCGGCGTCGTACCAGGATCAAGATCAATTGAAAACTCTACGTCACGGTTCGAGGGTAATCCAGGAATTTCTTCCGGAAAGACATCTGAAAACTCCCTAACTATAGGAATATCAAGAACCTCAGGTCCATCCTTCACATGCGAATCCAAGTAGCAAAGGTACCCGACACATCCTTGTCGTAGTAGCTTAAACGCAGCCATCGCATTGATCAGCTTGCCGTTATCAGCGTCATTTCGACCTTTGAACTTGCACACGAACTGGCCCCCAGATGATACCGTCACCGTTCTTGAACTGAAGTCGATCACCGCCTTGTAACGCGTCAGTCAATCCATACCGAGAATAATGTCGTATGGAGCCATGGCTATGCAGATTAAATCTGCCTCAATCGGAAAGTCGGACAAATGCTTGGTTCCCACCAAATGTTCTACATTAGGAAGATTAACGACAAAAGGGTCGCACGAATCGTTGCACACTAAGTCTAACTTGCTAACACAACTATCCGAAATAAAGGAATGCGTAGCACTAGAATCAAACAGAATGCACACTGAAGTAGAGTGAAGGTATAGAGTACCTTGAGCAATTGGAGCGTTGGGTCCATCTGATTCACGCATCTCATACAAGCGTTGGCCCTGACTTCTAGAAACAGCTGGGGCATTTCCCCTGTTCTGAGCAGTCGTCTGCACTGAAGGGCTAGGAGTCTCGGCAAGCTTAAAACTAGGTCGGTTGCTCTGATGAACTGACCCTTGCTGCGACTCTACTCCCTTCTGCTTCCCCTGCTTGCAGAACTTTTGCAGATGACCATCACGTCCACACCCAAAGCACGACCTCTTATCCTTCTGACACTCATTGCTCTTGTGCCCTGCAGTACCATAGTTATAACACTGAACTGAACTCCGGTTCTGCCCTGACTGCTGAGTCGATCCTCCTTGCGTCATCTCCGTCTTAGCTCGGCCGGACTTGGCAAAGTTAGACGGTGGCGCAGGGCGCTTAAAACCACCTCTCTGGTTCTGGTTCTGCATCGACTTCTGTCGGTTGCGCCTCTTGGTCGACTCCTCAAGAGTTACCTCCAGCTTATAGGCACAATCCACATACTGCTCCAAGGTAGAGCATGTGTGGTGCACCATTAACGGCTTGATATCCGGGCTCATCCACTCGTGGAAGTACCAGATCTTTTGGGCCTCGCTGGTGATCTCGGCAGTGGCGTATTGTAAAAGGTGATTGAACTTAGACGCCAACTCGGTCACTCTCAGATCATCCGTCTTTGGGTACAAGAACTCTTTATGCTTCTCCTCTCTCATAGCACGAGAGAAAAAGAGATCAACCATCTTGGTCTTGAACATCGACCAAGTCAACACTGGGCTCTCAGCCAAACCTGTGTTTTCCCACCACTCGCTAGCCTCCTCCTTCAGCTGAAGAGAAGCGATATGGACCTTCTCGGCCTCAGTACACTCCACGTTCCGAAACAGCCTCTCCATATGGGAGAACCAATGAGTCACTGTGACTGGCTCCCCTTTCTCGTTATAGCAATCGGGCCTCATGGAAGTGATGGTCTTAAGAGCGCGACCATAGCTGTCTCTAGCCCTGATGGCATTCTCCTGAACCACATGGTTTCTGGGCTCCACAACATCAGGAACCGCTGGGTGAGTAGGCACTTCTTGCGCTTGAGGTGCACTGGGTCTCAATACGTCTGCAATTGCCTGCATCACAATTCCGCGAATTGCCTCAACAGCTGCGACATCAAACAGCGCCGGCGCTTGGGTCTGATCTTGACCTTCACGCCTCTGCTAGACGCGAGACTCTGACTCGTGTTCATCCTGAACACCTCTTTCTGCTGGCCTGAGATCTTGGCTAGTCCCAGCACCGGCTCGAATCGAGTTTCTCGTGCTTCTTGGGTTCACCATCTGTTTACCGATCCAATTCCAAGCATTCAATACATCAATATTATGCAATCTACTTATGCAATATACCAACGTAAAGAAATTACTCAGAATAGATCAACTTGGCATTTTATAGATGAACCTTCGAATTGTTACACAAGCTATACATAAGTCTATCATCCGAGCGCTAGGACAACATTGCTCGAAGATATAAGTGTTTCTCAGAGTACTTGCCGCAATACTGAAATATTACACATAGTACAAACTTGGAATGCTAAGAAACGAAACTACTGCGATAGGCAGCGCCAATTCTCATCAAGGCGTTCCAAAATGTCTCCTATAAGACTGGCTACTCGTGCACGGTCTCTTCGGACTAGGCTCACCATCGAGCTCTGGCGATGGGTTTCGCACCCGACTTGACCCTGAAGCACATGGTCCTATCTCAGTCATGGTAAGGTATGGGTCGTCCATGACTGGTCCTCCTATCCCAGCCCTTCTCTGAGTACTGGCGATCAGCTCATCCCATTGACGCTCCTGTTCTGCAGAGATTACCTCGCTCTGGCGGAGGATCTCCTGCAGCTCGGATTCTGACCTCCTTCTTCTTGGAGTAGGGATAGGCTGAGATTCCCTATCACTTCTCCTAATACCGTACTCGGTATACAGTGCCTCCCAATCAGCTTTTGACATGGGTGCGTACTCTGGCACTGGTGGCAACTCTTGCATAGGTGGTAACTCTGTACTGGGGTGAATAAATTGTATCCCCGTTTCCTGACTATCCACCAGCAAGTGCCTCAAGTCATCGGACTCCTGGTTTTGTCCGCTGAGGTCCATCTCGGTATCCTTCTCGGGATCATCCTCGATGGGGTCCTCTTCCTCTTCTTCCTCTTCGGGGTCATCCTCTATGGGGTCCTCTTCTTCATCTTCCTCCTCGCTCCCTTCAATAATCATATCCATCAGGTAATCGTCATGGTAGTACCTTCTCGCGTACCTCGACGATTCATCTTCTTGCATTGCTTCCTCCCTTGGTGGCTCCACTGGTGCTGTCACAGGAACTACAACATTCCTTGACACCAGGACTACCGACTCAGGAAGCACATGCTTGATCTCCTCAGATGGGCTGCTCGGGCCTCCAATCTCGAAGCATCTCTGGGGTATAGGGAAGTCTAGCCTCTCGGTAGATGGTGAATCCATCTTGGCATCTTCCGACCCCTTCTTCAGAGATATACATACACCCATCTCCTATAGGATAACGATGAAGGAATTAGTCTTTCTAGACATAGAAGCAAGCTTACTATATCAGACTATCCAGAAGACATGACTATGAACGGTGTTTTTACATTCTTTTTACTTTGAAAATTCAGAGCCCTTTTTAAAGCATTTTCGAAAACGGATGAATGGTTTATAAAATCCCAAACCTGTTTTAAAACCTTTGGCTCTGATACCACAACTGTAACACCCCCAAAACTTAACCCTTTTGGAAAGGTATTACCGCCAGTGACCCTAGTGTTCCTTACCGAGATCACCCAAGGCTTTACCATTTAAATACAGTTTATGAAATACAAATGATACATAATGATCAAAGCATTCAAACCCAAACATAACATTGTCAAGGAAACAGAGTTACGGGATTACAACCCAATCCCGAATAGGACAACACAGAGTTTAAACCAAAAACAGCGGAAGTCTTATAAAGTACATTACAACCAAAGCCATTGTCCAAAAGATCTCAATCTGATTAAAGAAATAATTAAAACGTTCAAAAACCACCGCCGACTCTATAGTCCTTCTAATCTTCTGAGCTACTTTCTATCTGATGTGCCGAATCGAACGGATGACACTAGCCCACATGCAGAGAACAAAGTTCGTGGGTTAGTCTACTTGAATAGACTAGCAAGGGTACACAGCAGAATGGTTCGAAGCAGTCGTATTAGGTTAGACTCATCGCTTCTCGAATAACAATCGATGACGATAGTCAACCATCATACTCCTACTGGAATAAACAAGAGGTATGCACAAGAGAAGATTCTGGAAGACTGAATCTTCACAGACATCGACTCGAAAGAAGACTCCAACGGAAATGAGTCTTTAAGGAAATATGACAAATCTGGAATGTTTACAGAATCATACAACAATGATTTAAAAGTTGACTGAGATGCTTCGGTTCACGACCAACCTCATCGCATACAGCGAATCCAGATTGGAAAGAGAACGTACTATGATCAAAGTCGAGACGAGTTTTCCTAGCTGCACTACTCACCCAAGGCTTATTAATTATGTGCGTCGAGTAGCACTTATCTGATTTATGTTTCAAAAACACACACCACGTTATTAGACTTTTACATGTGTACCCCATCATTGGGACGACACATCTTAGTATACGTTTCGTCGAGAGTGACGTACACCGGAAGGTTTGTGACACCAGCTAAGTGTCCTGTCTCTACACACTTGTGAAAGAGACCGATCATGATCTTAGAATAGTACCAGATGGAGACGAGCCACCCCGATACCAGATTATAAAGAAACGACTGGACATAGTCCGAGTAACGTTCCTATCTAACAGTGCTAACTAAACAGTTACAACACAACAACAGTTACATGATAAATCCACATAAAGGCCCGAAAGGCGATCACAGATAATAGCGTTGTTCTAACAGATATACAACCTATTATATGATTTTCAAAACAGTTTATCAAAACCGTTTCCAGACAAACAGAGTATTCATTCCAAATTAATTACTCAGATAAACTACTGATAATTAATGTAAATATGGAACGAACGAGCAAGAGCGAACCGCCACTTGCCTTAATCCGTAGAATAGCCTAACGACGACAACTGGATTCCGGGCTCGACACAAGTATAGCTCCGACAGCACAACAACCTTCGAGTCGACCCATAAAAGGAACCCTAAGTTAGATCCGACATAACCGCAGTACGAATCTAAAAACGACGAAAGAGAACGAAAGGAAAGACGCCACGACCACAACCAACCAAGCCAAAGCCACGAAGGCATTCTGGGCACTGGCGGCGGTCGCTGTTCTTGGCGGCGGTCACCGCAGTTCATCACGGCGGTCGCCGTGAAGAACACGACGGTCACCGTGAAGAACTCAGATGACAGAAACGGCGAGAAAACTCACCCAAAACACGATCGACTCGGCCTCCTTCGACTTGTTTGGGTTCTGACCTCCAAAGGCAACCACAAGCTTCTCGAAGGGCTACTGGAACAACACCAAAGGCCACCGGCGAAAGCTTCAGAATTCCGGCGAGAGGCACAAACTCCGGCGAGAGGAAGATTTGAGGATTTCAGCTTGATTTGTGCATGAATCTGATCCCAATCCTCTTCCTTTTATAGCCACAGATCATATGGACACCGCGATGGTCTAAGCGAGACGTGGCGAGGCTAAATCGGCGCCTTGTCAGACGTCTCCGACGACCAACGGATAATGACCCCTGGGTAATCACGGCAGGCGCCGCAATTTTGCCTACGGCGGGCACGCGGCGGGCGCCGTAATTACGGCGGTCGCCGTTCTTCGGGTCTTCGCGCCCAGCTGGAAGGTGAGGGCACTGTTGCCTCGAGCCTTTCGCGGCGGTCGCCGCCTTACATACGGCGGTCGCCGCCACTGTGGCGTTGTCCTTCTCAGCTTTTGGATGACAACAACTTTAACCCGGGATAAAAATTATCGTACGCGAACGAATATTAAAATCCAAGGCATGCTGTCTGTATATTATTTCACTGAGAAAAATATTACAGATACAGAGCACATTACAGAATGTCTCAAGCTACCTGAATTAAATCCGACGTACATAACGGGTACTCGGGAAAATTCCAAAATTCCCAAAATAACCTTACAAAAATACGGAGTATCATAAGGAGACTCCTTGTTGGATTTTGGTATGGGCGCGCGAACTCCATAGGATTCGCGAGGGTGAAGCGCGAGATATTGTTCAAGGTGGTCTGATCACTTTGGTTGCGGCCGCCAGAGTTCCGACTGACACTATTCCTCAGCCGATCATGCCTGTTCGCTACGACATCCCATGTCTGCGACGGTGTGGTATGTTGAACAACTCACCGGTGAAATTCCTTTGGTGTTCTTATGGAGGCCACATGCTGCGGCTTCCTCGCCCCTTTACCTACCCGTGGGATTTCACACAGTGGTTCATTCCATCTGACGCTGAGGTCGTTCCTTCCGATTCTGAGGATAGTCTTGAGGTTGCCGCCCATATGGATATTGATCCCCCTGCATATGTTGATCCCCCTGCGTATGCTGCTGCCTCTTCTTCTGCATCGACTTCTGAGATTCCTTGGGACGAGGTGTTTGCTCGTTTTGATGCTTTCACACTGCGTCAACACGCTGCAAATGAGGGGATGCTGACTCGCCTGCAGACTTTGCAGACCGATATTGAGAGGGATATTACGAACCGGTTTAGTTCAGCTGAGGCGTATATGCAGGAGCACTACTTTGGGCGGTACCCACCTCTGCCAGGCTATCCACCGTATCCACCTTTCCAGTGAGTTTATTTTCCTTCTCCCCTATTTCGTTCTGTCTTCGTCTCTACATTGAGGACAATGTGTGTTTCAAGTGTGGGGGAAAGATTTAGACTTGCTGCTTATCATAGTTATTGTACATAGTTTGTTTATGCATTTCGTATTTGCATTTCAGATTCGACCATTTATTCTATAAAAAAAATGCCAAAAATATTTGAAAAAGGCAATCAAAATCCTAGGATGAGCTGAAAACCCGAAAGGGAAGTTTAGGTAATAAGCAGGTAGTCCGACTGGTATAGACCGGTGCAAAAATGGACTGGAGTGCATGCGAGTATTTGTGAGATATCTAGCAAAATGAAATGAGTGGCTAGGTGAAAACCCGAGAGGGCGCCTAGGTAAGATGAGCGTAAAGAAAAAAGAGTGATTTTAGGATCATTCTGGAGGCTGGCGTCATAAGCAGAGGTGATATAAGGAGTTCGGGTAGGTCACTCTGGAGCGATAAGGAGCTAGACACGAGTTAGGAATATATTTATCTCGCATCACTTGTTTTGGTTGTCTAGAGCTGATTGTTGAGTTGTTGTAGTCACTAGTATCATGTTTGCTCGCACTTCCTGAGGCCTTAGTGTTTGATGATTGGAGTATGATTAGTTTTGATTTACTCGGGACGAGTAAAGGTCTAAGTGTGGGGGAATTTGATAGGTGCCATTTCAGGCACCTTAACTAGTGATTATTGACATGATTTAGATGGAGTTTCGGTATAGATTTAGGCTAAGTCTGTAATCCAGAAGAAAAGTTAAGAAGTGAAGATATCATAGGATTTACAGCTTAATGAAGGATGGAGAAGATCTGCTCATGATTCATGGAGGAAGGCTACCATCACTTGGTAGTACAGGAGAGCAGAAGATGAAGAATTGAAGAAGCGGTTTGTGCCGCCCCGTGCCACAAGCCACCGCGACCCGGCGGTGGATCTCAGAGAAGGTGACACAGCGAAGCCACCGCCCTGCGGTGAAGGTCGACGCCTCGCGGCCAGTAGTTTTTTTGTTTTCGATTTTAGCATTTTCGGATATTCTACTTTCTATTATTTTATTTCCTTGTTTTTATTTGCTAGGTTTAGCTTATCTTTTCTGAACTTATTTAAGAGTTTTTTCTAGTTTTTAGAAAGGTATGTACGTTCTTTCTCTTTATTCATTCCAGATCTAGGGTTTGAACGAATGGAGAACCAAACACCTTTGTTTCGCTAGACAATTGAAGCATTGCAATGATTTGGTTGTGAGATTTCTATTCCTTGTTCTATATCTTATAAAGTTGGTTTGATTCTCTTGAGCATAGTGTCTATTGGTTTGTATTGATTTATCTAGAGTTGCTAACTAGGTTTATCGATATCTATCATAGTGCTAGGGTTTGCATATAGTGGAATACGAGTGCATACCTAGTGGCAAACACAATTGTTACATATAGTGGAATACGAGTGTGCAATTGTGAGAGAGAATTATTTGCATGTTAAGTAGTAAGGTTTTCTTCTATTTGCATGTATCCTATATCCTTGTGTGCATTGCTATTGCTTTGTTAGTGGTAAGGTTTTCTTCCATTGATATTGTGATAAGTCTATCAACAACTGTGAGAATTGATAGTACTTAAGATCAGGGTGGGAACAACTACAAGATTGAGAAAAGAACTTGGAACAATAGTTATCGAGGATCAACCTGTTTCATCTGCAGTGTGGATATTTGTCTAGTGAAATACTTCCACTCATCATATTTCTTCTAAGTTTTAAAGCTTGCATCTTTGTTACTCTGCGATTATTCTAAAACCCCCCTGTTACTTGTTGGTCACACGTCAATTGCATACAGATAACCGACTCCCTGTGGGATCGACCCTGACTTGCTTGATATACTCTTTAGTAGGTGAATTAGGATTTCTTTGACACGAAAACGACACCGGTTTCCGGCCTTGTCATTCCTATAGATCTGCAATTCACCACAACTATGAACTCTCCAAAGTGATCTCTCTTCCTAAATCCACATCTTCATAAACACTAAAACAAGAAGGTTAGGTTAGTGGCTTACTGGAGGAGGGAGGACCGGGAAGAATCAACGAGGGAAGGATAAAGAAGAATCGAGTTGGCGCCGTAAGATTCGACGAGGGACAGGTTGGACCGGAGGAGGAAGGACCGAGGCGCCGGAAGAATCGGCAGTGACGAACTGAGAGAGGTGAGAGTGGAGAGTCGACAACCGACGGTGGTTGAAGCACACCTGGTGGAGGGAGGACCGGAGGAGACATCGACGGCGCTGGACTGGAGTGAGAGTCGGCAATGACAATTGACGAACTGAGAGAGAGGTGAGAGTTGAGAGTGGTTATATAGTGAGTGGAGAGTCTGGAGACTTGAGAGAGATGAGAGGTTGAGAGCGGCGCCTGAATTGGAAAAAAGTAAGGGTTAGAATAGAAAAATGTTTATATACTAGGGTTAAATATTTTAGCGGGTGATGGGTGAACTACGGGTTAATGGGTCGGGTGAAATAATTTGGGCTCTCACCCGGATCCAATCCACCAGCCGTTTCACCCATCACCCGACCCATCCATTACCCACAATTTTCGGGTTTTCGTCCATATAATTCGGGTCAGTTATTCGGGTGGATCGGTCACCCGCGGATAATTTACAGCCCTACACCTCAGTGGATTCGACAACGAGTACTAACCAAGGACATCAATCAAATCTCGAGCTTTAGCCGACTTTGTGGCCGATTTCATCCCAACACTAGAACAAGAACCACGAAGGAGGTCGAACAGCTAAAAGTCAAAGAAAACAGGGGCACATGGCAACTCCATACATACGGAGCGACAAACGTAAGAGGAGTCGGTCTAGGTGTCGTGCTAAAAGCACCACAAGGGGACCATATAGCCCAAGCTGTGAGATGCGAGTGGGATGCAACCAACAATGAAGCAGAATATGAAGCCCTCGTATTTGGATTAACACTCGCACACGATCTCGCAATTCTAAGCATAGAGGTAACATGCGACTCTCTCCTAATCGTCAACCAAGTACAAGGTTCGTACGTGATGTAGCTAAAACCTACCCACAAGCGTATGAGGTCAATTGTAGCTTTTCAAGTGTCGATCCCACATAGACCAATGTAATATTAATTGAAATGCTACCAGTGTACTAGGCCAAAAAATAGGGAATATGATAGAAATCTATAATTAAGCTAAAACTAAGAAGCAAATAAAAGGGATAAAATATATGGGATAAATGTGTCTAAGGTTAAGGATCACCGTAACAATGCTTCAGTAAATAAAATCAAACTCTGCCTAAATCTAATCCAAGTAATTGAAGGTAAGTCATCTAAGGTAATCCACTAACTCCTCTCGGACGATAATAGAGGTGTCTGAACTAAACTAACAATCGCTCTCGCGCAGAGCTAATCTCATTCAAACCCATTAATGCACTTAGAGTCTAGAAATAAACTGAAATAGCATTCGCTCTCGCGCTCCGCTAAATCAACTCAAACCTAGAACATCTATGAAGACTTAGTATCCTCAAGAGTAATTCAAATGCTCTCGCACAAATAACACTCAGGTTCGATTCATAGGGATCTAGTAGAAATTATCACCTCTCGGTCTCAAACTCTACCTGATTACTTACTAGTGTTTTCACCTTTCGGTCTCAAACCCTAATAAGTTCCAATTCGCATAAGTTACTATGGGCATAAAGCATCTAGAAATGAATCAAATACTATTTCAATTCAGACAAAGATAATAATTCTAATTACATACGCATCGTCGGGATTACCATAACCCTAGAACTAGGAATTTAGCCAAACATGATCGAAGACATCAATAGATTTAAACTAGCCATCAATATGCATGAATTATTCAACAAAAATAAGAGATAAGAAAACTTAGTTTCAATGTCAAAATAAACCAAACGAAAGCTAGAACATTAAGTACAATCTTCAATCCATGCCAAAGGCCAAAATTCCTTCATGAAGTTCCACTCCTCTGTCTGCGGCAGCCGAAGCTCAAAACAAAACTCAAAAGCAAGAAAACAAAACTCAAAGCCCAAAACTAAACTAAAGTAAAACCCTCCTCTTTTCTAATGCACTGCCGCTACTAGTATTTAGTGGGCCGGCCCACATGAGAAAATCAGCAGCTTAAATCCAACTAAGCTAAATTCCTCTCCCTGATAAAGTTGCTGCCTCCGTAGTCCGTCTGCATGCTCCAGGCTCGTAGTGGGCTGGTGTGACATTTGCTTCATTTTGGGCCTTGGCCCAACTTCTAATCCGTATGTGTGCTCATTGAAAATAGTCTTGTATTATCCTCTAAATTTGCACCTAAAATACCTGAAATCACAAAAGTACGAGTGTAGACTCCGAATACAAAATAATACAAAATTAACAATAAAAGATATAAAATATGCATGCAAATGAACTATTCTAATATGCAACTAGACTCCTAAAATATATACAAAATGGATGTTATCAAATCCCCCAAGCTTAAACCTTGCTTGTCCCAAGCAAGTACATACCTAATGAGTCCACAAAATATGCAAAGGTTGTTTCAATCCAAGAGACAAGTGAACAATGACCATGAAAGTCCAAACAAATGACAAGTTCCTTCCTAGGATGCTTCTCAATCAATGACAAGAAAGCAGTTAGTTCCTCTACTCTAGACCTCACCAGGATAAAAAAAATAAAGCCTCTCACACTCGTGTGTTTAGGATATGTGTTTTGCTCAATTCTCTACTTTGAATGCTAACTACCATAAGCTTGCAACAATATCTAGATCTCCACTGCTAGAAACAATGCAAAACACAATCATGAGACATATAAATAGGGTTGTAATGGGGCCAAGGTATTTTGATAGGGCATGGATAAATTTTGGCCATGTGGTGCTAAATCCAGGAAAAAGAACTTCACTAAAATAACACCAATCATATAATGATTTTACAATAAACTCAACTACAACCCAAACTAAGGATTCACCATTCTATTTTATGGGCTTCTTTTCTTCTTCTTCATTCTTTTTCTCTTTTTTTTCTTTTTTTCAGTTTTTTTTTTTTTTTAAGAATGAAGAAGAAGGAAGCAAACTTTTATGAACCGAATGGTATAAAACCTTACAATCAATTTCTAATGATCACCCAACATTTTATGCAACTCCCTCAAGCTTAGTCCACTTCCACGTTAAGCAAACAAAAGTTCAATCCCCTGGATAGGAAGGATATATAAATAGGCTCGGATGCTTTTGTGGAGCTTTCAAAGAATAGGCAATAAGGCTCAAAGGGCTTCAAGAAGAGGAAAATAATATTAGGGTGGTCAAGGAAAATATAGGCTCATGAAAAATAATGTCTCAATCAAAAATGTAATGCACATTAGTCCTATATGCAGTCTCGAAGAGGTATTGAAGCAAGTTCTAGAGATAACAAGCAAAGAGAGATCACACAAGAAAATAAGAGGACATATGTAATTGTAGTCCGTGAAAGGTTAACAAGCTCACCGGGACATTTTGTCTAGAGTATCGGTCCTAACACATCTCAATCAAAGTCCACATGCTCAGGTCATTGTCAAAAGTTTGATCAATCATATCATGCTCATAATGCAATTGTAATATTAACAGCCAAGGCATATTAAGGGGATTCACAATTTATGTACCATTATAAGAACCCATAAAGGAATAAACAGGGGAACAAATCAAACATCCAAATGCAAATATGCTATGCAATGCATGAAAAAAAAATGAAAAACAAACACACATAAATATGAAAACTAACACTAAAATGCAAACGAAGTCTACACATAGAATTATCCCTCCCCCAAGCTTAAATTCTACATTGTCCCCAATGCAGACATAGAAGAAAGAGGAAAAGAAACTCACCAAATAAATCAGGCATTAAGGCATCTTCGGATAGAACTCAGTAGTAGTAGGCGGACTCTTCAAAGCAATCGGAAAGGTCAGAAAAAATTCAGCAGCATCTCATTTGTAATTGGACCTATCTAGACAATCAAAACAAGAGCACACACCACATAGACAGGAAATAGCACAGATGCATGGGTGAAACCGTGAAACAAGTAGCCACATCAAACATATGAAATTTGCTCAAATCCACTCCCAGCTACAAGTAACATTCCATAATAACTTAATAGTCTAACTTAACAGCAAATGGAAAAAAAAAGGACAAACGAAGTCGAGGGGACATCAGCTAGTAATCACAAAAGTTCAGTAAATAAACTTAAGTAATATAAATATATCTAATCCCACCCAACCTTAGTCCATGTCAATTAATCACAAAATTCAGCACACAAGGTTAAGGATCACCGCAACGATGCAACAGTAAGTAAAATCACACTTTACCTGAATCTAGTCCAAATTATTTGAAGGTAGGCTATCTAAGGTAATCTACTAACTCCTTTCAGACGATAGTAAACGTGCCTGGACTAAACTAACAATCGCTGTCGCGCAGAGCTAATCTCATCCAAACCCTTTAACGCACTTAGAGTCTAGGGATAAACTGAAATAACATTCGCTGTCGCGCTCCGCTAATCCAACTCAAACCCAGAACATCTATGATAGCCTATTAATCCTCAAGAGTAATTAAGTTGTTGTCGCACAAATAACACTCAGGTTCAATTCCTAGGATTCCAATAGAAGTTATCACCTTTCAGTCTCAAACCCTACCTGACTACCTATTAAAGTTATCACCTTTCACTCTCAAACCCTAATAGGATCCAATTCGCATAAGTTACTATGGGCATAAAGCATCTAGGAATGAATCAAATACTATTTCAATTCAGACAAAGATAATAATTCTAATTACATACGCATCGTCGGGATCACCATAACCCTAGAACTAGGAATTTAGCCAAACATGATCGAAGACATCAATAGATTTAAACTAGCCATCAATATGCATGAATTATTCAACAAAAATAAGAGATACGAAAACTTAGTTTCAATGTCAAAATAATCCAAACGAAAGCTAGAACATTAAGTCCAATCTTCAATCCATGCCAAAGGCCAAAATTCCTTCATGAAGTTCCACCCCTCTGTTTGCGGCAGTCGAAGCTCAAAACAAAACTCAAAAGCAAGAAAACAAAACTCAAAGCCCAAAACTAAAGTAAAACCTTCCTCTTTTCTAATGCAATGCCGCTACTAGTATTCAGTGGGCCGGCCCACATGAAGAAATCAGCAGCTTAAATCCAACTAAGCTAAATTCCTCTCCCTGATAAAGTTGCTGCCTCCGTAGTCTGTCCGCATGCTCCAAGCTCGTAGTGGGCTGGTGTGACATTTGCTTCATTTTGGGCCTTGGCCCAACTTCTAATCCGTATGTGTAGTGCTCATTGAAAATAGTCTTGTATTATCCTCTAAATTTGCACCTAAAATACCTGAAATCACAAAAGTACGAGTGTAGACTCCGAATACAAAATAATGCAAAATTAACAATAAAAGATATAAAATATGCATGCAAATGAACTATTCTAATATGCAACTAGACTCCTAAAATATATACAAAATGGATGTTATCAGTACGCTGCCAAAGACGACAGAATGATGACATATCTAGACATCGTCAAAAAGTTGGCAAGCAAATTCCAGAACTTCACTATCCGACAAGTCCCACGCGACCTCAACACACAAGCCGATGCCCTAGCAAATCTCGGTTCAACCTTACATCCCAATGACTTCCACAACATTCCATTAGCACATATCACCACACCGGCCGTCCCCAAAATCTTCAAAACACCCAATCCAGATGATATTCAGACAATGGACGAGTTACCCCTAGAAGAAGAAGTCTCAGCAGAAGTAGGCGACCACACAAAAGAAGATTTTGTGGGCGATCAAAATGATTGGACCATCCCCTACATCAAATGGCTCGGGGACGGAACACTCCCAGCAGAAAAAGCAGAAGCTAAAAGACTCAAGGTACAAGTCGTGACCTTTGATTTAAGAGGTAATATTTTGTTCAAACGATCTGTCACATGCCTATACCTATGCTACCTCAAAACAACTGAGGTACGACACGTCTTGCAATCTCTACACGACGGAGAATGCGGAAATCACACTGGAGGACGCAACCTTTCCGACAAAGCTCTCAAGACAGGTTATTATTGGCCCACAATGAACAAAGACGCGACAGATTATGTCAGAAAGTGCGACGCCTGCCACTGACACGCGCCTGTCACACATTAGCCATCTGAAATGCTCCATCCGACCCTAGCTCCCTGGCCTTTCATGCGATGGGGAATGGACATCGTCGGAAAACTGCCACCGGTATCAGGACAACGCGTCTTCTTCCTGGCCATGACTGACTATTTTTCTAAATGGATAGAGGTCAAAGCATATCGAGAGGTAAAAGAAAAACACGTCATCTCATTCATAAAACGTAATATTCTATGCATATTTGCGTCCCTTCAGAAATCGTATGCGACAATGGCTCCCAATTCATCGGTAGCAAGACGCGATCTTTCTGTAAACAGTGGAACATCACACTAGTCATGTCCACACCGAGATACCCACAATCAAATGGTCAAGCAGAGTCCACCAATAAAATCATCATCAACAACCTCAAAAAACGCCTCATAGGGGCAAAAGGCAAATGGGCCGACGAGCTCCCTCTGATATTATGGTCCGACAGGACGATGCCAAAAAATGCAACATGACAAAGCCCTTTCTCATTAGTATATGGAAGCGAGACAGTCATTCCCACCGAGCTACTCGTCCCAACTGCCAGATACGGACTCCAAACTCCAGAACAAAACGACGTCGAGTTAGCTCACAATCTCGACACCGTCAACGAAACCAGAGAGAAAGCCAGAATCCAAATGGTCTAATACCAACAACAAGTCGCCCGGAGCTACAACAAGAACGTCTGAGCTAAAGTTTTCAAGTTAGGAGACTGGGTCCTAAGGAAAACGTTCCAAAACACCAGAGATCCAACCGACGAAAAGTTGGCACTCCAATGGGAAGGACCTTACCTCATCAAGGAAGTCGTCGGGCAAGGAGCATATCGACTAGAAACAAAGGATGGACAACCGATCCCTCGAAGTTGGAACACGGTCTACTTAAAGTTGTATCATTTCTTAACTTTCTTTCACTTTGCATTTTTTACATCTATTCGAATTATGTTCTCTTGAATTACAATCACTGACTTAAGCATCGGAGGGCCGTTGGGTCACCCCTAACGGTCGCCCAAAAGACCTCTTTTTTTTTTTGTACTCTTAATGTGATCTTAACAGGAACAAGAGGCTTCAAAGACAAACTTGACATTCAAACGGATATCCTTACTATACACACAACAACGCTTACAACATACAAATCGATCGATACACATGAAATGGAGGAACGAAACGAAACGTTCTATTTTACAAAAGACTTTACCTACCCCAAGTACTTGTCTTTACCATACATTACAAACTACTCTTCCCTGGACAAACAAAAAGCATGCTACACTAACATTTACAAACTACAGGTCATTATGGCCACACACTTCGCGTCTCGGCCAAGGTGCGAAACGACAAAATCCACATGCAAAAAAAAACGTGTAAGACAAATGCAAAACAAACACAAGGTATGTCGCAACAACCAAAGCGTTTACAAAATACGTGACCCGCGATGGCAGACGGGTCGCCAAAACATTGTTCATCCCATCTCCACGATGGGGCACAACATACTACCTAAACATTTAGAGTAAGACATTCACAAACACCAGAAGAAAATAATGTCATCTGTTAAAACATGATCAGGACTCGCCTGACCTCTCATTGACTTCTGTAGGGACGACATCTTGACCCTCGGTCGCCTCAGGAAGCCCCTTCGACACATCTCCAACAGCTTTCTCGACCGCCAAAGCAACAACCTCCTCTCCCTGTTCGTCCTTACCAAGTCCCATCAACTTGAACAACTCATTACCAGGGTTGCCACTAGGGTATAGAAGATCCATGTTTGCCCTCGCATCCTCAATCTTCCAAGACGAATGGGCCCCCAGGGCATACTCCTCCATCATCTCAATATGAGACTTGAGGTAGAAATGCGTCCCAACATCGGTGGCGACCTGAGCGCCCTTCAAACGGGCGTCTTCAACGCTACTCTCAAGCTCCCCAAATCGGATTTGCGACTCGACCAATTTCTTCTCGATCTCCGCTAGCTTCTTCTCGGCTAACACCTGCTTGCTCTCGGCCACCTTGACGCGCCCACTGGCTACCTTCAACTGGCCCTCGACCTCGGCTATTCGCCTGTCAGCGCTGTCGCTCAATTCTTGCACATTAGAGAACGCGACAAGCGAATACTGAAGGGCCTACGAACAACAAATCATGTAAAAAACATTGAGAAACATGTGCATTAGCAGAAACATTTCATACAAAACTTTTCTTTACTTACTCGCCAGGCGGCCGCTCTAGCCTCATCAACACAATCGATGGGATGCAAGTCACCAATCTCCTTCTTGGCCTCAGGGTCCAGAGTATGAAGTAACTCCTCCAAATCTCTCTTCTTCACCATGCCTACTGAAAGTTCTGGGGCACCAGACGCCTTCCTCTTCGCCCCTGAAGTTTTAGATGATGGCGAGTCTAAGGTGATGATCCTAGCCGATGAAAGAGCCTTGTCTTCAAACTTGGCCGTCGAGAAAGCTTTCGTCGCCGACAACTTTTGGTCCAGAAGACTCTTTCTGGAAAGACGAGCACTCGACCTCGCACCCCGGGATACTGTCAGGAAAGTACAAACGTATAAGCATATGGTCACTCCAAAGACCACCCACATGCATACCTGAAGGAACGAACAGATGCCTTTAGAGACAGAAGTGGACGGAGTCGCCATGCTCGAAGGAAAGGTTAACAAATTCACGTTCTTGAACGATCTATCGGCCTCCGAAAAAGCAAGCAGAACCTCAGTAACCGCGGCAAAGTCAGAATCCGTCTTCTCCTCTGGACTTGGCACTGAAAAAAGAAACACGTAAGCACCAGTTAACAAGACATCAAAACATAAGATTCCATAGACTAATACGATACCTGACGTCCTCCAAACATCGCGCAAGAAAGAGCAATCGAATCCCCCCTCAAACGACTTCTTTTCAACAAAGAAAAATAGCGACCTCCATCCACGATTGTTCACATTAAGGTTCAAAGCGATTGGCTTCCTATCTGGTCTAAGGCGCAATTGAAAGCGGGAAGAGCCCCGACTACTCAGATAATACGAATACCAGAGAGCATCAAAGTCAAAATCAACTTCAACACTAGACACCAAAACGTCGACTACTCTAAGAAGACGCCATGCATGTGGCATCACCTGACATGGGGCAAGAATAGGGACATACAAGGAATTCCTCACCAGACTCGAGAAGGGAAAAGAATGGTCTATTCTGAAGGGATATTCAAAGAAGCAGACCCATCCATCACGACACCAGTCAGCCCTCTCTTGGGGTAAGGAGAGACGAGCCACCGTCTCAGAAGCAAATTGACCCACTCCTCACTCTCCGTTGAAACAATCATCTCTCCTCCATCTTCCCTCACCCACATAACATCCCTCAGGCATCCTCCATCCCAATCCAAACTCACCATCTTACACCACGAACTCGCCACGACGTACTCCCGCATCGCCCATATATTGCACCTGTGTGCGCCCGCCACTCCGAGAGTGTGCTTGTAATTCAATATTGACAGCAGGTTTTCAAGCTTGGAAACACTCACTTGAGCCCTCTGAAGCTCAACCGGCAGCTCAATTAATTCGAACTCCTCCCTCTCAAAATGAAACGACAACAAAACATTCCGTGTTGACCTCAAGTAAGCAGACCAGAGAACGGCGCCGTTTAGCAGGCACCGCGACCATCGATTCTCGAATGTGTAGCAATTGATGTTATTATAGTCAATCGATCCCCATTTCCATTCTCGGAAGGAGAACACCTCCGCTTGCGGGGGGAATTGACGCCTTCGCCCGAACAAAAAGCCCCTCGTGACGCCGGCGATTCGCACAATCTTCAAATCGGTTCCGGAAGGATTGAATCCGAAACCTAGAGTTGAAGTGTATCCCATGGCGGAGGAGGAATAGATCGGTGTTGGAGGATAAACGCATCTACGGATCAGAGGATTCTAGAGGACGATGGTTTCCGTCATTCCTAAGAAATCGTCGACGAGGCAGATGACGCCATTGACGGTGCCGATGATGTGGAAATCGGTAAGAGGATCTACTCGTAAGTGGAAATCGAAACATGGGAGGGTTTGGGGGCGAAAGAGAACACTGTTTTCGAGTTCAATTTCATGGAGTTTGTTCGATTCCCTGGCGATTAGAAGCGGTTTTTGGAGTGCGAGGTGGGAGGCGATGAAGGAAGGGGAAGATATATGAGATCTCCACGATTTGGAGACGCAGCGGCATCTGAGTAAGGTTTCGGAGGTTGATTTTTGGAAGATTAATGGCCAAATTTCTGCTAGAATGTAATCGGACATGTTTGATTGGAAAAAAGAGGGATTGGAATGATCGATCGAGAGAGATAGAGACGAGGCAATTGTTGTAAACCACTGGAATCCAATCTGGAACTCAACTTCAACGCGCAACCATAGCTTCCCTCATCTCTATGCACTGGCATAGGAGGTGCGACATACACCGGCTCCTCTACATTAGGAACAACATGTGGTATAGGATTCTCCTGAGCTCAAGGCATCCCTTGACCACCCATCTCTATGACTGCTTGCATCACAATCTTCCTGATCGCTTCGACAGCAACATTATCGAAGACCATTGGGGCAGCAGAAGGTACATGTCCCCTTCCTCCTCCCATATGGGGGTTAAGTTGAGGTGGGACATTCTCAGCTGGATTGTTATGGGATCCAGACCCGATTTCGTCTTCCTGGTTCGCCTCACTCCTTAACCTTCATTGTAAAAACAAATAAGAAAACTCTTGAAGCAAACGCAACCTCCTTCAACGTCGTCTTCACGCGTTCTCCACTTGGGAAACTATTCCTGGTTTGCCGTAAGGGATAGATGACACCAGCCAACCATGCAGAGAATAAAATCGGTTGGTTAGTCTAATGAAAGACTAAGCAAGAGTTCAAGCAGAGTGGTTCTAGTGATCGTAACTGGTTACTATCATTGTCCCTCGAATAATAACCGAAGGACGATATATAACTCGGAAACTTTCACAGAATGAGAGAAAGGTATGAATCAAAAAGAAGACTCCAAAGGAAATGAGTCTTTAGGAAATATGAACAATTGTTTGGGAATATTTAAGTTTATCACGCAAAGTTTGCAAAACGACCTTGATTATTTGGGTCCACGAACAACCTCACCGCATAATGTGAATCCAGATTGGAAATAAGACTTACTCTAAAACAAGAGTCTGGGCAGGTTTCACGTTGTACTTCTCACCCGAGGGTATATTAATTATGTGTAAAACCACACTTATCTTATTTAATTCCAAAACGCGCATTCACGTTTAAGGCTTTTATAACCAACCTCATAAAGAGAGGAAGAGTGTGATAAAGATCCCGAAGATTTGGCAATAGCTAAGTACACCACCACTTATGCAATATAAGGGTACAATCATGACCAAAAGCATTAGGGCAATAATCCTTCTAACGCCAAGTTATAAAGAAACGACTAACTCTCACAAGGCGTTAACGTTCCTACGAATACTCGTACTATCTAGCAATTAAATAACTGTGCTTAGGATTTTTAACCCCTTAAGAGGGGTGGAATAGCAAATTTGGGGTCCTAATTAAATAAATTAGCTCATTGACCCCCTAAGTCATTAAACTCCCCTAAACCCTAAACTCTAAACCCTAAACCCTAAATCCTAAACCATAAACCCTAAAAAAAACATTTCCAAAATGCCTTTGGGCCATATGTATAGTAATAGGGGGTCACACTTACAATTTTAAAAAAAATAGACCTAAACATGCTATTTATATGAAAAAGGGCCCTTCATGCCCAATTTTCTCATTAAATAACACACAAATTCACAATAATCACACCAATGTTACCTATCAACCTATCATAATATATATATATATAAGGTTATACCTAGCATACATCTAACCTAATAATAAGGTTCCTTTTTACACATTATTAAACATAAAGGTTCTCAAACATCAACTTAAGACTTTTTATCTCAACTTAAATAAAACAACCAATTCATTGTCAATTAAGGAAAAATGGAATAAAATGTAAGAGCGAACCGTCACTTGTCTTGGATTATGAAGAACGACAAACGATAGTCGGAAACGCTTGCTTGCGAATAGCACTTAAATTCCTATTTGATTCCGTACGTTCCAAAAGCCAATCCGAGATGTACCCAAATCACAATAAACGAATTACATTAGATAATCCATTTAATAATAAAATTTGAGATAAACAAGTCTCGGTATTTAATTGAATTTATTTACTCATAAATAATTCAATTCTAAGGCTTTTTTATTAAACGATTATCTATACGATTAAAATTAATTAATCATATATTCTAAATAATCAGGGCATAAATAAATCAAGAAAATAATTTATTTATAATCCTAAAATTTTCTAGGTCAAAATTTTATCTACATAAATAGCCATTATTTACCTATTCATAATATAAGATAAAATTATAACAAAATTAATTAATTAAAATTTTAATTTTTTTATATATTTTCTAAATAATCTTGAAAATATTTAACCTAATTTGGATTAATTAAATTAACCCAAATTAGGCCTAAATAAAATCAAAATCGAAAAGAAAACCAACCCGAAATCGGGTAAACAGCCCCGCCCTCGACCTGGTTGCGTCTCGTCAAAAAACGCCAAAATTGGGGTGGTTCTGGTTGCCCTCTGGTGGTGGAAGCTTAGGGCTTTCGAAGGGGACTTCTTGGCGCAGCTAGTGGAGCCTCCAATTGCTCGAACTCAACTCGCTAAGGCCTCAAATTTTACTCACAAACCGCTCAAAGACCCTTTTCTAGGGTTCTTCGATTCAACCACGAACTTGGATGATTTGGGAGTGTGATCGTGGTCCTATTTATAGGGCTTTTGAAGGTGTTAATGCCCCCGATACCTCATCCCAATTTAGTCCTTAATGATCGAATTTTAATTTTGTTCAAATCCGCCCTAAATGACGACGCGGATAAGATTGGCAAAATTCTGGAATATTCGTCGCCTTCAATTCGATTTGATCTTGTCATTAGATGCGGGATTATCCCCTCTTCAATGCCTATGAATTTATTTGGCCAAATAGAATCCGAAGCTGCGGAAATCCGCCATTGAAGACGCGGTTGGAGCTTCGAACTGCACAGGGCGGGAGGTTGAAGAAAGCACTTTCCGGAAATTACAGACGCGCCCCTCAACCTTTTGATTCGTGGCAAAAATGCCCTCCGCCGTCTTTAATTAATTTCAAAACTCGTTCAAGATAATTTATAAAATTTGTAATATTTATGTTAACCCTAAACTAAATTATATAAAATTTAACTTAGGCTAAAATAATTTTAAGCTATTTTTCTTATCAATATAACCATACTTAAATTCTTAACGAAACTTTGTTAAATTTGATTTAAATATTCTATGTTAAATTTTCATAAGTTTTATTTAAATTAGACTTAACATAATGTTTAGAATAATTTAAATAAACTAATAACTTATAATGTGTAACAACTTATAACAAGAACTCTATTTTATTTCTATTTTAGGAATAATGAAATAATTTACAAAATTCCTTTATTTAGAAATTGAGTTGGAAAATTACACAAATACCCCTATTAAAAATGAGGGTTATTACATGATCGGGTTTATGTTTGGCCGTCCTCTCCTCCCACCGTCCACAACCTTCACCTCTTGCCCTCCGCAACCTAGCATCACAAGCTCGGTCATCCGTCCTCCTCCATTTTCAAGTTTATTCAACAACAACATTCCTTAGGATCTTCTAATTTTTTACAAGTAGATTGTGAGTCGTGTCAAGTCAATAAGAGTCATAAACTACCATTTCATAACTCTAGTCTTGTTTCTAAACATCCATTGGAAATTATATTTTCCGATGTCTGGACGTCGCCTAATTTATCTTATGATAGTCTTCGATATTATTGCATTTTTGTCGATCACTATACTCAATATATTTGGCTCCAATAAAAAAAAAATCCGACACACAATCTGTTTTTATAAAGTTCAAATCTCTTGTTGAAATTTTTTTCAAACACAAAATCAAAATTCTTTACTCCGACAACAGGGGCGGAGTACAAAGCCCTTGCGGACACGGTTGCTGAGGTTATGTGGGTTCTCTCCTTATTTAGTGAACTTGGCCACAAATACCAAACGGTCCCTGTTGTCTTTTGTGACAATATGGTAGCTACAAGCTTAACCTCCAATCGTCTTGCTACGGTTGGGGGCGCTCTCCGTGGTACTGATGAGAGCTGGCTTGGTGGATTTGGGCTTAACATTGGGATCTGTACTGCGCCGATGGCTGAGTTATGGGGGGTTTACTATGGGCTCCACATTGCCTGGGAGCTTGGACATCGAAGATTAGTGGTGGAGGTGGATTCTGAATTGATTCTTGGTTTTCTCTAGAAAGGGGTGAGTGATTTTCATCCCCTCTCTTTCCTGGTACGGATGTGCCATGGCTTTATTGTTAGGGACTGGAATGTCCGTTTTCGTCACGTGTATAGGGAAGCTAATCGTCTTGCTGATGGTTTAGCTAACTACGCGTTTGGTTTAAATTTAGGCTTTCATTTGTTTATGTCTATTCCTGATTGTATGAACTCTATTATTTCGGAGGATGTGAGGGGTGTGGCTTCCCCCCGGTTTATTCCGGATTAGCCATGGTCTGAATAAAGTTTGAGAGCTCCGCCTCTCACTTAGCAAAAAAAAAAAAGCTTAACCTCCAATCCGGTGTTACATTCCCGTATGAAGCATATCGCATTGGTGTATCACTTTGTCCGTGAACAAGTTCAAAAGGGGACGTTTCGCGTATCATTTGTCTCCACCGATGATCAACTCATTGATGTCTTGACAAAACCACTGTTGCGCCCTCAATTTGATTCTATGATTTCCAAGTTGGATATATCCCATAGGCCGATCAACTTGCGGGGCATGTTAGTAATAATATGTAATTAGTTAGTGCTTTGAATTAGTCTTCCACGTTAGTCTATCCAGTAATTAGGCTTTCATTTAGTGGAGATATTGTAGGATTTGTTAGCTAATATCTCTCCAAAATCTGTTTTCCTATCTTGTATAAGTACGCTAGTTTATTGATAATAAAGATACACTTTTCTCTACAAACCTATAGTTCACCTCCTAATTGCTCTTCCAAACAAGGAGAATAGTGATGAAAGAACTTTTAAGGGTAAGGGTGTTTATCAAGTTCATAGGGATTCGACAAATGAGCAACACAAAGGCCACTTAGCACCAGATAATGTACACACTTCACCTCCTAATTGTTGTTTAAAAGAAGGAGAAGATATAACAGTGAAAAACTATCAGCTTGATAAGCGGAAGCAAATGATGCCAATTGAACATTTTCATTATGCTGGAGGTTATCATGGAGCCAGAACTCGGTAACAACTTGATAGTCTGTCAAAGAATGCTTCCTGTTCATCCTCTGGTGAACGATGAACCAAAAATCATACCGCCAAGTGGCCTTTGTGTTACATTCATATATTTGGTTGAGTTTCTGCTCATCATAAATTCCACTGGACATATGCTTGGATGTGATGCTCGGAGTTTGTTTTCTTTTTGCCACCTGAAATTTCCTTCAGCACACTTCTTTACCGCTGTGCTACTGCTATGTACCCGGGGGAAACAGTTTCCTCTGTTATGTTGGTGAATAATGGTTGAGATTTATGTCTTGAAGAAGAGTGTAGTTTAAGCAAATGAAGCCCGAGATTAAAACATTGTCTTACCCAAGAAAAACACTACAATGGAGAATATCTAGTTTAAGTCTCAGTGATTATCCTATTGTCAAAATCTCGTGGATGTGTTTCTACAGATGATGATATTTGTGTCTTATGCTTAAGCTGATTTAGACGTTTGAGTTCTTACCACTTTGTAAAGGTGTGTTGTTTTATTCAGTCTTTTTACACCAAGCCAGTTTCTTTATAAAAATATCTTTTATCATATTTACTGCTCATACATGAATACATGACGCATTTACCCTAAGATGATACCAGAAAAGCTTCAAAACAAGTCTTCATGAAAATTAGAGGGAAATTAATTAATTTGTGATGTGGTAATGGGTCGACCATAAATTCTTGCATGTCATTTTAATCAATTTGTGTGTTGTAGTTTGGTTGTTCTTTTGTGACGTTATTATCAAAAGGTGAGGATGTCCAGGAAGTTATATATATATATATATATATATATTGTTACTTTCCAGAGTTTTTCTTATTATTTGTTCATACCTCTTGGCATGTTACGGTTTTACTCAAGTATAGGGGTACCGTATTAATCTTCCTCTGATAAATATCTACTAAACAAAGGGATGAATATAAAAAAATTACCCTTTAAATAGGCTTATTTTACAAAAAAATCATCAAGTAAGAACAAATTATAAAAACCACCTATATTAGTTATAAGGTTAACAGCTCACCATCCTATTCTTTTCCATATATCTTATGATGAATAACTTATACAACAACTTATTAAGTGTCACATTTGCAAACACATTCAAATACATATTTTTTTGAAAAAGTATTTAATATTTTTATCCCGGAAAATTCTAATACAACGCTTGAGATTTGCTAGTCAATAATACATGGTACAGTGTTTATTGTCGATAATATGTACACTGTAGTTTTGCAACGTGTTTTGGAGTATTTAATATTTTTGTTAAACAAATACATGCATTCTTTATAATTTTTCCACAGTGCTTATTATCGATAATATGTACACTGTAGTTTTGCAGCCTATAAGATCTCTAACTATCTAGCTTAAAAAATACAAGGTACAAGCTGCTGATTAGCAAATATTAATAAAGAGATAATTGAATGAACTCTTTGATACTTCTTCTCATTGATGAATGCTGAATTTATAGATTACATACAGATTATTGCTTGGAGAATAAGTCACATAAAAAGATACCAACTTCCTAAGATAAGGATAGAAAGATAAAGATATGGTAAACATAATATCTTATCCTAATACCCCCCACAAGCTCATGTAGGGGAACACACATGAAGCTTGTCCCGAAGAGACAGGAACCGGCCATTGCCCATAGCTTTGGTGAAGACATCCGCGATTTGGTCAAGAGCAGGTACATGACGAACAACGAGAGATCCATCAGCTACTTGTTCCCTGACAAAATGGAAATCAATCTTGATGTGTTTGGATCGTTGATGGAAGATCGGATTTGCAGCCATGTAGGTGGCACTAAGATTGTCACAAAGCAAGATAGGAGGCAGCTGAACTGGAGCCTTAAGCTCGTGAAGAAGCTGCTGAATCCAAATGAGTTCGGTGGAAGCAAAGGCAATGGCCCGATATTCAGCCTCGAAGCTGGACTTAGCAACCACGACTTGCTTCTTGGAGGCCCAGCTGATTAGGTTACCACCACAGTAGATGGCATACCCGTGTTGAGAGCGACTGTCATCCCCATCAGACGCCCAACCTGCGTCAGAGAACGCCACGAGGCGGGAATCTGTGCAATACCGAATTGTGAGGCCTGTATCAATGCTGCCCTTTAAGTACCGAAGAATACGTTTTACTGCAGCCCAATGTGTTTCAGTGGGAGAATGCATAAATTGGCATACCCTGTTGACTGCATAAGAGAGCTTGGGTCTGGTGATTGTGACATATTGGAGAGCACCAACCACACTACGATAGAGATGAGGGTCTGCCATGGGATCGCCATTTCGTGTCAGCCGAGAGCCAGGTTCAGCAGGAGAACAAATAGGCTTGCAATCCTCCATATGAGTTCGCAGCAAAAGGTCACGGATATACTTTCGCTGTGTGAGAAATACCGACTTGGAGGACCGAGCTAGTTTGATGCCGAGGAAGTAGTGCAAGTCTCCAAGATCTCACAGAGAAAAGGCCTTATTCAGCGACTCAACAAAGGCAGTGATTGCTGGTGTGTGTGAGCCCGTGATGATTAGATCATCCACGTACACTAGGATGTATAACACAGAGTCGGAAGCAGCCTTGATGAACATGCTCGTGTCGGATCTGCACGGCTTAAAGCCATGTCGTAGGAGGAAGGTGGTGAGCTTCGTGAACCAGGCACGCAGGGCTTATTTCAGACCATATAGCGCCTTTTTAAGGCGACAAACATATTGAGGGTGGGTACCGTTGATGAAGCCCGGCGGTTGAGTCATAAATACTTCCTCAGTTAAGTCACCATTGAGGAAAGCGTTGTTGATGTCCACTTGTCGAAGAGACCAACCATTGGTAATAGCAAGTGAAAGAATGATGCGAATCGTGGTGGGTTTGACGACAGGGCTGAACGTGTCAAAGTAATCAACGCCCTCCTCCTGATTGAAGCCCTTTGCAACAAGACGAGCTTTGTATCTCTCAATTGTGCCATCAGACTTTCGTTTAATCCTGTACACCCACTTATAGCCAACAATGTTAGAATTACAAGGGGGCGGGATAAGCTCCCAAGTACCATTACGTATAAGAGCATCATATTCGACATGCATGGCATGTTGCCATTCGGGAAATTTAGAGGCTTGAAAGAATGTTTTCGGTTCACAGTAAAGGTCGGTTGTGGTAGGCAAGGGGTGTTTGGTGGTGGCGAAGGTTTTAGGCTTGAGGGTGTTGGTTCTGGCACGGGTGACCATGTGGTGGTCGGAGGTGTCAGAGGCTCGGAAATAGGATGAAAAAGGGGGTGCTGCTGGTGGTGAATCAGTAGCAGGGGTAGAAGAGCGTAAAGAAGGAGAAGGTGAAGAAGACATACCTGTTGCCGTAGTGTGTGAGGAGCCGGAAGAGCAGACGTCCTGCAAGGAGGGAGAGGATTAGCTATCAACTGCACCAGACGGGGAAGGCAGTGAAGAAGAGCTAGGTGAAGGCGTGGTGTGGGCTGGCAAAGGTGTCACTGGAGAAGGATTCGCGGTTGCTGAGCAGGGAGGCTGGGAAGGTGGAGATGGTGTATGGTGGGTTGCTGCCTGCTGCAAGATGGACAGGGGTGCATATGGTGGTCCAGACAACGGGGCAGACGGGGGAACGGACGTGGTGTGCATGGGATAGGGAAAGATGGATTCATCAAAGATAACATGTCGAGCAATATAGACCCGGTTAGTAGGGACATGTAAGCATTGGTAACCCTTATGTTTGGTACTATACCCAAGGAACACACATGGAGAGGATATGTACTCAAGTTTATTAGACAAGTAAGGACGTAAAAAGGGGTAGCAAAGACAACCAAAAGTCTTAAGGAGGCTGCAGTCAGGTGACTTACCATAAATGCACTTGAATGGAGAACGGAAGTCAAGAACATGTGTGAGTGTGCGATTGTGGAGGTAGACGGACGTATGAAACGCATGCTCCCAGAAGGACTTAGGAAGACACGCATGGTTGAGTAAGGCGAGTCCTTTTTCGACGATCGTGCAATGTCGACGCTCAGCAACTCCATTTTAAGATTGGGTGTGCGGGCAAGAGACTCGGTGGAGAATACCCTGAGACTGTAAATATGTAGAGACATTGCGATACTCGCCCCCCCAGTCAGATTGAAACTGTAGGATCGTGATTGTTAGATAAAAGCTTAAGGAACTCAGAATAACGATTCTTAGTTTCTTTCGCAACGGAAGATAAACAATCAAACAAATGACAAGTTCCTTATAGTGGAAACCTTTGATTGCCAACTAGCAATCCAGGATAAAAACCACTACCTTTCTTTCGAAAGGATTTCAAAGTCTACTTCTTGATTTCTTATCTCTTTTGGTTACATCTTTTCCTAGGAATGAACACACAGTTCCTTTGCCTTACACACAGTTAGACAATCCTAGATAACTTAACACAATCAATAATCAATCCAAGAAACAGACTTTCGCACCTAGGAACTATCACTTACAGTCACATGAACTTAGCACTCAGCTCTTCTTCCTTGACTGGTTCCTCTTGATCTCGGTTTGCTTTGATGATCTTTGTTTTGAGGTTCACACTAGATATTTGCTAATGAGTGTGAGTTCTTGTTTTAGTGCATGAAGATAACCCTTGGGTTAGTCTTCCTTTTATAGAGGATTCTTCGCAGCTCGATCCTCTCTTGGTTCCCACGGATTGAGCTTGCCCTAGGATTAGTGGTTCTCCTTGATCCACGTTGTTCTTGGCATGTGCAAACAACCTAGGCAGCTCAGAATCTCTCTTGGTTGGTCAACTACCTCAGACGAGCCTTGTGGTGTCGTTGTCAAAACGCTTTCGTCCGAGGTTGAGTAAGCTGGCCGCTTGGGAACCGTCTGTTGGACAGCGACGTCTTCATGTGCTGTCGCTTTCATCGTCTCTGTCCGAGGTAGAGGTTCTCTAGGCATCTTGTTCTTTAGGTCTTAGACCTTGGCAGACTTTTGGAAGCTTTGGACAAGTCGTTTTCGACACCTTTTGTCTGAGGTTGTGTGTCCCCAGATTTCTCGGGAATCGCAATGTCACAAGCTCCATTTCTGGGCACACCTGGGTTCCTCTGGATTCCTTCAGCTGTCTTGTTCCTTTCGTTCCCTTGTTCTGTTTGGCTTTCCTGCCTTAGGTAATTTCTTGTGGTTCCTTAAAACACATCTTTGAGATAAAACATTAGTATCATAATATTTGTCATCTTCAAAAGTAGAGAAACTGAGGAACGGAACTCTCAGGGGAACCTAAGTTCCAGAGTTCCATTTCCTAACAATTTCCCCCTTTTTGATGATGACAAATACAAGGAACCTGACAACATAATAGGACTTTGAATCTTATGAGACCATATTGAGATAACGGGATTTACAACATTACAGATTAGTGATAGAACATTCAATGGTTGCGAATTCCCCCTAAGCAAGTGAACAAGTTTATTTCAAATTCCCCCTTAGAAATAGAACTAGTTCAGAGTTCATATTAATTCAGTAGTCTCCAAAGTTCAAGGTTCCTATCCTTTTCTTCCCCCTTTTGACATCATCGAAAATATTAAGTACAAGTTAAGAACATGATATCCAAGTGAATATGCAATTGCATCAAGCCTAAAAAAAGTCATAATGAGAACGTTAAGGCAAAGACAAATTGATCATTGGAACGATTCCAAATATAGTCATTAAAGCTTCATTGATCATTGTTCAAAACACTTATACCACAACATAACAACTGACAACACAAACAGCAAATAGCAAGGAAGACAACAAAAACAATCTTAAGAAAGACAACAAAAGGGATAGTAGAGGGAAGTAGGATCCTAAGGAAAACTACTAGCTCGCTGTGGCGTTACAGCACTGGGAACCTAGAACAAGCGTTCCTATGGCGTAGTAGCGGCCTCCTCTTCTGCATCCTTGTCGTCGGTTCCTACATTTTGGCCCGCGGCCTGATGAGCACTGATTGCACCTTGCCAATCCTTCTGCAGAACTTCCACCAGACTCTCGACAACAGAACTGATACGCCCCAACTCTCTTACTTGATCATGGATGGCGACCGTGTTGGCAGTCGAGCCTTCCAAGATAGTTTTTTCAATACGATCCAACGCAAGGAGGATCGCAGAGGAGTCTGAAGAGGGGGGTTGCTGAGGGTGGGAACTAGAACGGCCTTGGGAACTCGCCTTTTCCTTAGGCAGGATTTCTTCTGTTTCAGCAGGGTTGGGTTGTTGTTCCTTAGATTTCAGCTTCCGAACTGTGTGCATGGTAAGACATTTGTTGTAGGCAGTCTCGGGTGAGTCTTCTAGGTACTGATTGAGGTTGGAGAGTAGCTTCTTGATGATGTGAGGGAAGGGTAAAGCATGGGAGTCATGGGATGCACAAAATTGCATGTGAGCCAACACAATACGGGGAAGATCCAACTGAACACCGGAGAGCACCTTGTCCATGTAGACGGCGTCAGTGATGAGGACTTCGTTCCTGTGCTCTTGCCTGGGAACCAAGTTGTGAGTGATCCAGAAATGCAGTAGCCGGTTTGCGATGGAGAGATCCTTCGTCTCCAAAGATGAGGGGGATGCGCCATCATAAATTTTCTTCACTATTGCTCCTTTGGACTTGAACCCTTTTCCTTTAGGCCATCCCTTCTTCTGAGGCAGAATGCCAAACCCAGACCTTGGCTCGAGCCTTAGAGCAGACGTTACGTTCTGGTTCCTTTCTGGCGACATTTTCAGCGAGCTAGAGGAATGTATGGGAACCTTTGGTGTGGGTTAAAACAAAGGAACCAAAAATAGTACGTTCCCATACTAGGAATCATGGTAGGCTATTTATCGCATTGCACAATAATTCTCAGAGAGGGTTTAGAGATGGATCATAGAGAATTAAATTGAGCAATGAGGCAAGGGTAGGTCTTAGTACACAATCATCATTTCAGCTTGTAATGTTGGGTTTAGAAATATGATTAGATTGTGACTTTTTGGGCCATCAAAGAAATTTGAACAATGAGGAGTTGAAGAATAATGAGGATCAAAAGGAAACGAACCAGAAAAATTTATCTAAGCCTTTATAAGAAACCATTATGACAAGAAGGGTTTGTAGCAAAAGATATAACACAAGGACATCAAGACTCAACAAGTAAAAGAAATCGTAAATTAGTCAATCAGGGGAACTGGAAAGAATTCTTGAACTAAGGACACTACTGAGTAATAGGAATCATTCCTAGTTCCAATCTAAGGTTCTCGAAAGGAACTCGATTCAATGCCTTGGTGAATATATCTGCAACCTGATCTTCAGTTCTACAAAATTTCATAATGATGTTTCCCTTCTCAACATGATCCCTAAGAAAATGATGTCTAATGTCAATATGCTTGGTCCTAGTATGATGCACATGATTCTTAGAAATGTTTATGGCACTAGTGTTATCACAAAGAATAGTGAGAGGGCCATAAGACATACCAAAGTCCGCGAGTTGTTACTTTAGCCAGAGAAGTTGGGAACAACAAGAGGCAGCCGCAATGTACTCGGATTCTGTGGTGGAGAGAGAGACTGAAACTTGTTTCTTTAATCCCCATGACACAAGGCAAGGGCCTAGGAACTGTGCCATTCCAGAAGTGCTCTTCCTATCCACCAAGTATTCGGCATAATCAGCATCAGTGAAACCCATGAGCTCAAAGGGACATTCTTTGGGGTACCAAATGCAGAGATCGTCAGTTCCTTTGAGGTATCGAAGTATTCTCTTCACAGCGGCCAAGTGGGTTTCTCTTGGACAAGATTGGAACCTAGCACACAAGCCAACAGCAAAGACAATGTCTGGTCGACTAGCGGTTAGGTACATGAGTGAGCCTATCATACTTCTATAGAGCTTCTCCTCCACTAGAGGACTCGAGTGGTCCTTATCCAGATGGGCAATGGTGGATATGGGAGTGGAGAGAGGCTTGCATGAATCCATTTTGAACTTCTTCAGTAGTTTCCTGACATACTTCTGTTGGTGGATTTGAATACCATCTTCCTTTTGAGTGATTTGTAATCCGAGGAAGAATGTGAGTTCCCCAATTAAACTCATTTCAAATTCACTGCTCATCAAGTCTTTGAACTTGTCTACAAGTGATAGGTTAGTGGAACCAAAAATGATATCATCAACATAGATTTGAACCACTAAGATGTTACCTTCTTCTTCTAGGATGAAGAGAGTCTTATCAATAACTCCACGCCTGTAGCCATTTGAGAGTAGGAACTGGGCAAGACGATCATACCAAGCTCTAGGAGCTTGCTTGAGGCCATAGAGTGCCTTGTCTAGAAAGTAGACATGATCTGGATGATCGTCGTCTTCGAAACCAGGAGGTTGCTTGACATAGACTTCTTCTTGAAGAATTCCATTGAGGAAGGCTGTCTTTACATCCATTTGGAACAGCTTGAACCCTTTGTGAGATGCGAAGGCAATCAACAATCTTATCGCTTCGATCCTTGCCACTGGAGCATAGGTTTCATCATAGTCAATTCCTTCTTATTGATTATATCCTTGAGCCACAAGTCTTGCTTTGTTCCTTATCACAGTTTCTATATCATCTAGCTTGTTTCTGAAAACCCATTTGGTTCCTATGATGTGCTTATCCTTGGGGCGAGGAACCAGATGCCAGACTTTGTTCCTTTTAAATTGATGAAGCTCTTCTTGCATGGCTTGGATCCAGTCCGCATCCTTCAGTGCCTCACCTATGTTCTTTGGTTCCACAATAGACAAAAAGGCATTAAAGGCAAAGAAAGTTAGATATTCGTACCTGACTGGAGGCTTGACGACTCTTCTTTCTCTGTTGGAAGCCAAAGTATTTGATGTGGAGACATTCTGAGTTGAGCATTCAGCTTCCTGGTTGGGTTCACCTTCTCCATTGAAGAACATGTGGGAAGATGAATCATTGAGGTGTCCACAGATGTTGTCATCATGCTCATGATTCCCAGAAATGGATTGTTGTTCATTATCCATTGGAACTGGTGGAGAAGCCATTGGAGGGTTCCGTTCAGCAGGGCAGGAACTGGGAGGAGTGACATCTTCATCTGGATCTTCATGAAATAACTTGGAAAATGGGTCTTCGAAGGAACTGGTGGTGTTCTGCACAATCTTTCCAAGTGATTTTTCATTAAAAATAACATGAACACTTTCTTCTACCTTTTTGGTCCTTTTGTTGAGGACCTTGTATGCCTTGCTGCCTGAGGCATATCCAATGAAGATTCCTTCATCACTTCTTGGGTCGAACTTGCCAAGATTGTCCTTCCCATTGTTGTGCACAAAGCACTTGCATCCGAACACCCTTAGATGAGAAATGTTGGGAACTCTTCCTCTTAGGAGTTCATAGGGTGTCTTCTCTGTGATAGGGCAAAGCATGGCTCTATTGATGATGTAGCATGCTGTGTTGATCGCCTCAGCCCAAAAGGATTGGGAGAGTCCACTTGAGATCAACATAGTTCGAGCCATGTCTTCCAAGGTCCTATTCTTTCTCTCCACTACTCCATTCTGTTGAGGAGTGTATGGTGCAGAGAAATTGTGATCAATGCCATGCTCACTGCAAAAGGTTAGAAATTCTCCATTTTCGAATTCGGTACCATGGTCAGACCGAATAGCATTAAGTGAACAATCAAGGGATTTTTCTAACAAGGGAACCGGGTCTTTAAAGCGATCAATGACTTCACTTTTAGATTTAATGAAAATGGTCCAAGTAAAGCGAGAGAAGTCATCGACAATAACAAAAATATACTTGTTCCCTCCTAGGCTTTGAACTCTCATGGGTCCACAAAGATCCATGTGGATGAACTCAAGAGGCCTTGAGGTGCTTACCATGTTTTTGGATTTGAAGGAACTACGAGCCTGTTTTCCTTTTACACAGTCACAGCATGGTTCCTTAGATGTGCCACTCAGCTTTGGCAATCCTCTGACTAGTTCCTTTGAGTGTAGCTTTTGAATCAGCTTAGTGCTAGCATGACCGAGGCATTGGTGCCACAACTCAGCTTGGTCATTCACGGTTGAGAGACACAGTTTCTCCTTGGGGACGAAGGATGGATCAACAATATAAACATTGTTAAATCTCTTTCCTTTTAGGATGATTTGTCCCGAGGAGTCAAGAACTGAGCATTCGTTTGATCTAAATCTGACTTCATTGTCTCCTTGATCACACAGCTGTGACACACTTATTAGATCAAAACCAAGACTATCAACAAGGTGAACTTTGTTTACCTGAATGTGATCGTTGAGTTTCACAGTTCCTATTCCATAGATTTTCCCTTTGCTTTTGTCTTCAAAGGATATGTTCCCTCCTTGGAGAAGTTGAAGAGAGGTCATTTGATTTCTTTTTCCGGTCATATGGCATGAGCAACCACTGTCAATGTACCATAGTTGGGGTTGCCTCTCTTCTTTCTGCACACAAGGGAACTAAGATTTCTGAATCCAGCGAAGCTTGGCTTTACTGGGGGGATTAGCATTCCGAGTCTGTGAATAACCAGGGAACTGGTTCCTTTCATGGTAATGAGTACTTTTCTCCTTTTCAAAGTTCCTTTTCTTAGCACAATCAGTGTTGTAATGACCATTCTTACCACAGTAGGTACACAAACGATTGTAAACAACATGTCCATATTTTCCTTTTCCTGGCCTAAAAGGTTTTTCAGTTTTCCTTTTGTTAAAATCAACATTGTTTCTAACCTTGCTATGGGCCATGTCAATATATTTTTTGTGAGCAAAGGAATTGGTGAACCATTGGTTTTCAGGAACCATCTTTTCTTTTCCCTTTGGTTCCTTCTTAGGACTTTGAGAACCTTCATTGAGACGTTTGGCAACCTCAGCCTTGTTCTCAAGGACCATGATCTTCTCTGATAGGAATTGATTCCTATCACGAGAAGTGGCCAGAGCAATACTGAGGTTCTCATTCATCTCAACAAGTTCTCGCCTAGCCTTTTCTTCTTCAGCATCATTGTTCCCTTTATTATTGACATATCATATTCCATGTCGTTGTCTCACAAAAACAGTTTGATTTATCGTTTTTTCATTAATGGAATTAGTGAGAATGTCTAACCTATCCATTATGGATTGAAGCATGTCATTTCCAGGTGGATTAGCATGCAAGGGAACTTTGACATAATCTATGCTAGTTTCATCACAAGATTTGCAAGTTTTAAGGTGACTAGCATGCACATTCCTAATATCAATGAGTTTGGAGTGAGTTTCAGCTAGGTCTTTCTCAGTTTCATCAAGTTTCTTACTCCAAACAGAATTCTCAACAGTCAAGCAAGCAATTTCATCTTCACAATCATCTAGTTTATGTTGAAGGGAACTGGTTTCCTTTCCTAGTTTCTTTATGATCTTAAGAAGTTGTTTCTTATCACAATCAACTAGAAATTTTAAGAGATCGTCAGAAGCTACCTCAAGGTCTTCTGAGTCGCTTGAGTCTCCTTTTGCCATGAGACATTTTCCTCCATAGAAGCCACTGAGATCCAGTTCCTCATCTGAGTATTCTCCCCATGAGGCTACGAGAGCCTTCTTTCTTTGAGGTCTTTCCTCTTCCTTGGACTCTTCTTTGTTGGGACAATTCTTAGCGTAGTGTCCCTTCTCCTTGCACTCGTAACAGGAAACTTCCTTGAGATCTCTTCTTGGTCCATTGTGAGAGGAACTGCCCTTTTGGAACCTTTCCTTCACAAAGAATTTTTTGATGTTCTTTGTGAAGAGGGATGTTAGTTCGTCCTCCTCTTCTTCAAGATCTGAGTTCTCTTCCTCCATCTCGAGCCTAGAGAAGGCTTTGGAGATCTTGAGGGCAATTCCTTTCTCCAGTTTCTTGTCGGTATTGGCTTTGGTGTGCTCTCCTTCTTCAACCTCCAGTTTCCCTATGATTTGTGTCAAGGGAAGGGATTGGATGCCTGGAGTGTTCTTCATGATTCCCTTCAGAAGGGTGAATTTGGAGTTGAGTCCATTGATGACCACTAGGGACTTGGAGACTTCATCAAGATCGACTCCCGCCGCTGTCAACTTTCCAATCAATCTGTTGAAGCGGGAGTAGTACTCTGAGATGGTCTCAGTTTCCATCATTTTGAAGGTGTGGTATTCTCCTTCCAAAGCAAATTTTCTGCTTTGCTTTAGTTCCTCACTTCCTTCATGCATCTCCTTGAGAGCTTTCCACATTTCCTTCGCCGTCTTGATGCCTATGACCTTGTCCATGTCTTCTCTGTCCAATCCATTGAGGATGAACTGTCTGGCCTTGGCATTCTTCTCCATGATGACATAGTGTTCTGGTTTCCAATCTTCTTCCTTCATGGTAAGATCGACGTGGCCATCTCCATTTTCGACTATCCTCCAGTATTGATAGTCGTTGGTCTTGATGTGGCTTTCCATGCACTTTTTCCACCATGTTTCTTCTCCTTTCTTTCGGAGATGTTGCTTGTTGGTGGAGATTCCGAGCTCAAACTTGCTTGGTTGAGACATGATCTGCAAACTTAACAAAGATCTAGAGCGTTTCCTGCTCTGATACCAATTGTAGGATCGTGATTGTTAGATAAAAGCTTAAGGAACTCAGAATAACGATTCTTAGTTCCTTTCGCAGCGGAAGATAAACAATCAAACAAATGACAAGTTCCTTATAGTGGAAACCTTTGATTGCCAACTAGCAATCCAGGAACGAACACACAGTTCCTTTGCCTTATACACAATTAGACAATCCTAGATAACTTAACACAATCAATAATCAATCCAAGAAACAGACTTTCGCACCTAGGAACTATCACTTACAGTCACAGGAACTTAGCACTCAGTTCTTCTTCCTTGACTGGTTCCTCTTGATCTCGGTTTGCTTTGATGATCTTTGTTTTGAGGTTCACACTAGATATTTGCTAATGAGTGTGAGTTCTTGTTTTAGTGCATGAAGATAACCCTTGGGTTAGTCTTCCTTTTATAGAGGATTCTTCGCAGCTCGATCCTCTCTTGGTTCCCACGGATTGAGCTTGCCCTAGGATTAGTGGTTCTCCTTGATCCACGTTGTTCTTGGCATGTGTAAACAACCTAGGCAGCTCAGAATCTCTCTTGGTTGGTCAACTACCGAAGACGAGCCTTGTGGTGTCGTTGTCAAAACGCTTTCGTCCGAGGTTGAGTAAGCTGGCCGCTTGGGAATCGTCTGTTGGACAGCGACGTCTTCATGTGCTGTCGCTTTCATCGTCTCTGTCCGAGGTACAGGTTCTCTAGGCATCTTGTTCTTTAGCTCTTGGACCTTGGCAGACTTTTGGAAGCTTTGGACAAGTCATTTTCGACACCTTTTGTCCGAGGTTGTGTGTCCCTAGATTTCTCGGGAATCGCAATGTCGCAAGCTCCATTTCTGGGCACACCTGGGTTCCTTTGGATTCCTTCAGCTGTATTGTTCCTTTGGTTCCCTTGTTCTGTTTGGCTTTCCTGCCTTAGGTAATTTCTTGTGGTTCCTTAAAACACATCTTTGAGATAAAACATTAGTATCATAATATTTGTCATCTTCAAAAGTAGAGAAACTGAGGAACGGAACTCTCAGGGGAACCTAAGTTTCAGAGTTCCGTTTCCTAATAGAAACGCTTTTATTTTTGTGGAAAATTGCGTCTCAACCATCTTTTGAAAGAGTTGAAACAAGTGAAGGACCTGGGATTTGAGGCTCATAAAGAAAATCCAAACAAATTTTGTACAATCATCCACAAATATTAAGAAATAGCGATTTCCATTAAAAGAAGGTTCCGGGGTTGGTCCCCAAACATCAGAATAAATAAGATCAAAGGGGCGACGACTAGACTCATGTTTATGCGGTAAAGAAAGACGATGGCTTTTGCCAAGCTGACAAGACTCACAGACAGACTTGAGATTACGTAAAGAGACATGTAAATTGAACTTGGAAACAAGACGCCTTAGGGTAGACTCATTAGGGTGACCAAGTCGTTCATGCCAGTGTTGAAGGGTAGTTTTGGCTCCAAGGAAGGCACACGAGGAAGGTTTGGTAGGGGACGGTGGACGTGTCCGCAGTTGATATAGCCCATTCTCAACGATTCCTTTTAGGAGTGTCCTGCCCTGTAGATCCTTAACAAAACAGCAGTCAGGATAAAAGGTCATAAAAACATTATTATCTTTGGTAAGTTGAGAGACACTGAGAAGGCTCTTTTTGATTTGAGGGACAAACAGAACATTATTGAGAAAGACAGGGTTAGGTTGTGCAGGTAAAAACTGAGTACCCAAATGCGTAATGGAAAGAGACATACCGTTGCCAACTTGTAACCCATCATTGCCGGTATAGTCAGAGTGCACAGAAAGATTACCAAAATCCGAAGTCACATGATTAGTGGCTCCCGTATCAAAGTACCAAGATGGATCACATAATTGAGAGGAAGAGTGCGCACTATAGGCCGCACGACGGGGTTGTTGGTGAGTGTGCTGCTGCTAAGGAAAGTACGGCTGTTGATCGTCGTAACCACGACCGCGACCAGAACCGCCGCGACCGCCACCGCGGTTTGAAGAGCCACCACGGTTGGAACGGCGCGGCTTTATAGGCGGAAACTCAGAGGTATTGAGGCGCTGCCAACAATTCAAGGCATCATGACCCGAGCGCTGGCATATCTGACATTGAAGGCGAGGGCGCGAGGAGGAATCAATCGAATCAGTGGTTGATGAAGGATGAGGCTGCGAGTCATGCGATCCTTTGCGCGCCAAGTTAGCAGAGGCCTGAAGATCAGGGGAGGGCTGTGTGGCGGCCTGGATACGTTCCTCCTCGGAGAGCAGCAAACCGAGCAATTGATCAGACGAAATAGGTTCGTGACGCATATTGAATGCAGTCCGAAACGCTGAGTAGGAAGCATCCAATCCATGGAGGACGCATTCAACGAATTCCTCATCAGGGACCAGATACGAGCACTCCGCAAGAGCATCGTAGAACCCGCACTTCTTCTCGATGTACTCGAGGATGCCAAGCGATCCTTTGGGAAAATTCTGCATCTGGTGTTTGAGGTGCATCAGCCGCGCTCGGGTTTGGGAATAGAACATGTGTTCGAGAATAACCCAAGCGTCGTGAGACGTGGCGGCGCGAGCCACATGAGCGAGTAGGGGAGCCGTCAATGTGGACCGAAGCCATAAGAGCACAAGACGATCTTTCTTCTTCCAAGCGGCGTAATTTGGATTTGCAGGTGTGATGGAAGGAGATTCTGCAGTGGAGCAGAATCTGGCATCAACACAGCGTCAAGTTTGTAAGCCTCGAGAGCGGACTTAACCGTGTGGCACCATAGCGTATAATTGGTACGTTCAAGACGAAGATTGATATTGGGAAAGTGGAGGGCAGCCGACGACGAGGCGCCAGAGGCTGCGACCAGAACCCCACCATTCCCACCGGCCGAAGGTAAGGTCGGATTTGAGAGAGGATCACCCATGGTGAAAAACAAAATTTTCTTTTTGTTTGATCGAGATTAGGCTGATACCATATTAATAAAGAGATAATTGAATGAACTCTTTGATACTTCTTCTCATTGATGAATGCTGAATTTATAGATTACATACAGATTATTGCTTGGAGAATAAGTCACATAAAAAGATACCAACTTCCTAAGATAAGGATAGAAAGATAAAGATATGGTAAACAGAATATCTTATCCTAATAGCAAACAACCCAGATATATATATAAGTAGAGAATGCGAACGCTATATATACGTACCCTCAGAAGCCACTTGTGACATTGATCATATCCATTAACATATTATGGCTTTTATTAGTCCACATTATTATATATGCATGATCAGCATGCAGACTCGTCTCTGTGTACGTACGAGACGAGACAAGACGGTAATGCCAGAGACAAGTACAACACAACCTCTTTCACAAGCAATTAAGCTAGAAAAAACCCCTGATATATGAGACACGAAAAGCAATATTGTTAATTAAGAACGTTGTTAGCGCGCGAGGAGAATAGACGATGGAGATTATTTATACATATATATATATATATATGTTAATTGACGGGACAGATGGTTAATTGGTGGTCGCCCTCTTCGATCGATCGATCTTTTCCCTTTCTTATATTTCCGGAGTCACTGATCACTGCCTGTGTGCGAGAGGGGATAGTGCAGTGCCAGCTGGCGAAGCCGAGTTCTGGGTCTTGAGTGCTTTGGACGGCTTCTTGGCTAATTCAGCCTTCGATCCTTGTTGCTGTGGTCGAACCTTCACTCCTCTGATCATCTGCACCCACCACCCATATATGGAGGATCAGTACAAATTAAAGAGCATGTTACCCATTTCCGATTTGTAATGGTACAAGTATAGTTCTAGGTTTTTACTGTTGCCTAGTCAGTATATATATATATATATATATATATATGAATTTCATTGGATAAATAAAGCATGGAGAGATCGACTTGAAATCAGAAAGAAAATAGGAGGCCGGCCTTTGCAACTTGCAATAAAGAAAGCAGACAAGCTGAAAGTGAGGAGGATAATCCGTACATATTTGCCACATTTAACATCTGAGTAGATCACAATGAAGTCCCCCTCTTGCAGTCCATTGGATCTCACAAAATCACCTGTCACCAACAAAACATCCTTAAACACGTACTCACTCCCCAAAACATATAACATTTCTAGCCCAATATATACATACACATCTTTATGATCAAAGGATAGAGATCGAGTAGCTAGAGACCCACCAGTGTTCTCCAAGAGATACATCCTGCTTTTATTATTTGGCCAAAACCTGCCACTCCAAAAGATTCACAAACAAGTAATTAAACAGGTCAGATGTATTGCTAGCTTCAACACAATTAATTAATTAGTATGCACAAGAATTTTAATCTTGCGTAATTAGACTTATATAAGATACCTATATCTCATGTTCCACACGCGGGAGGTACCGATATCCTCCATTGCAATCGGAATCCCATCCCTCGCCTCCAACTCCGGGAGGTGGGTCTCTGCTTCTTTCTGAATCCAACAGTAATCCCATCATGCATTAGACAATCCAACATCAACCCACTTATAGTATGTAGTGAATATATATATATATATATATCCTTACTTTGGGTAAGACAATCCTCCCAAGATTACCCACATCGCTCTGCTTGAGCACCTTCTGAAGAAGAAACTTGAGGTTCTTCTCTGTTTTAAATCCCTGCAACATTAGAAGAGGCACTCACAACATCATTCAAACTATTATTCATCAAATCAAGCAGACACAACAAAAACAAATGAAATATCACGTAGTGTTCACCTGCTTCTTATCAGTAGTAGCCTGTCTTTGGCTACCTTGCGTCGACGCTGCAACCCCAGTCCTCTCCGACACCGCCGGCTGATGTGGCTGCTGCTGCATGGACCCCATCATGGGCATGGGCCCGCCACCGCAAGCCCCGGGTGTGGGAGGCCAATACACCCAGCCCCCATGAGCAGCACCATCATGGTCCCCAATCATGACTCTGGCGTTGGGATCTTGGATCATCTGCTGCTGCTGCCCACCATTTCCATGGTGCTGGCCCCTGTGATGGTGGTGGGTAAACACCCTCCTTTGCCTCGCCATCCTCTTCTTCCTGGCCTCCTTAGTGGCCGACGACCCCATCCTCACAAGGCCGTCTCCTCCGGGGCCCGGGAAGAACTGATACGGATTATACCCGTACCCGGGGTACCCCTGTGGTGCCATCAGACTCCCATCAGGCCCGGTATTGTAATGCATAGGCCCAGGCGGGAACTGAGGCGGCGGCGGCGGCCCGGCCCATGAGCTCCCATCAATCATGTGGTGGTACTGATCCGGTGGGGGCGGCGGCGCATGGTAAGGCTGGTGTACTGTAGTAGCATAGGGATCATGACCTCCTCCTACGTAGCTAACCATGCTAGTAAAACTTGATGGTGCAGGTGCAATTGCTACACCTCCCGGATCCGTTATGTACGGCGACATCCAAGGCTGCTGCTGCTGCGGATTGAAGCATAACTGCGGTTCATGCTGGATACCAAGGTTAGGGTAGTTAGGGTTAGGGTTGGGTAATTCCGGATCCGGCAAGAGCTGCGGCGGCAGTGGTAGAGGCTCGGGCGAGGGTTGGGTGAAATCGGATTCGGCTCGAGAGCGCTTGGTGTGGAGGCGGTGGTTCTGGACCCACTGGAGAATGAGCTTGAGCAGCTGCTTCATCCCCTCCTTGCCGCCACCGAGCCTCTTGGCGGCGGACTCGATGGTGGACTTCTTGATCTTGATGCTCCTCAGCTCCTCCGCGGAGATGGACTCCTTGTTGGACTTGAGCCACTCGAAGAACACCACGGCCAGATCCTCCGACAAGGCGGAGGCGGATTCGGGCGGGTCCAACTCCCTGGTGTCGGGATCCAGGAACAGAAACGGGCGGTCGTCGTGGTGGTGGTGCTGGAACTGTTGGTCAAAGGGGCTGATGAGATGGGTCTGGGTTTGGGTTTGGGGGATTTGGGATTGGTCTTCGAACAGAGGGGTCGGATCCCAGATCTCGTTGCTGTCTTCAATCAGCTGATTTATCCCCATGCAATCGAAGTCCTCCATCACATTCATGCACTCCACGCCGTCCATCCGATCATCGTCGTCGTAGCTCTGCTTCTGCTGCTGCTGCTGATTATTATTATTATTATTATTATTCTGATGATGATGATGGTGATAATCGTCCTCCGCTTCGGCGTCGGACTTGAGCATGGCCCACGAGGAGGACGAGGAGGAGGAGGAGGAGGAGGTGGCGCCGGAGGTGGAGAATCCGGCGGTGGGGACGGTGGAGGTGGAGGGGGCGGGGGTGGTGGGAGTGGAGGAGGAGGATGACATGCAGGGGAACTCCGGGAGAGGCGGGAAGTCGTCGTCGGCGTAGAACAGAGAAGAAGGGTCTACGCCGTTGCTGACGTCACCGTGACCAAGCCAGATCTCCCTGTTTTCAGTCTTGATGGCTCCGCCGTCTTCCTCCTGAAACCCACCCACTCCGCCGCCAGAATTAGGGTTCGTCGGCGTGAGTTCATTCTTGACTGCCGGCGAGGAGTCGGCTCCGAAGGCGGCCTTGAAATCCATGGCTTGTAGATCTGGGTTCTCATGCAGCACTTCCATGGCGCGCAGTAGACTTTTTTACTTGAATATATATATATATATATATATATATATATATATCCAGGAAAAAAAAATTGAAACGGAGAGAGATAGAGTATAGATAGGACTGATTCTGTACGGAGAAGGGGATAAGTAGGAGAGAGAAAAGGATTGAAAGTGAAAGTGGGGATGAAGAGAAATGTGGAGTACAAAGATGTGATTAAGGAAGCAAGTAGGACTAGGATAAGGGGAAGAGAATAACAAAGAAAGGGCCCATCCCCTTGCAATTTGCTTCTTCACAGAATCTTCCTTCAACCCCAGGCAACCTAAGCAACATAAACCATCTGGGTTTCCTGATTCATTCTTTATCTTCTACCTACTCTCTACTCTCCACTCTCCACTCTCCACCACACACACAAATATAAACTAATTAAAATATATTAATCAAAACCGCAGATCGCGAATCTAAGCCATTAACATCAATCAAACCTTACCTAGGAAAAGATAAGCCACTAATTATTTTATTAACCCCGGCCCCCTTCACATGTTTAATTAACCACTTCCTCTCTTCTCATGCATCTAGATTAATTGTTTGTATATTATGCATAGAGTAGTACTCCAAAACCCTAAATTGACTTTTTTAATACTGCACTGCACCCAATTAGGAAAGTATTTCAAGAGAAGGAGGAGGAGCAAAAGCTACTGTACTGGACTAATTAAGAGTGGTATGTGATTGGATGACTGAAGAAGATGAAGAACAACATGCAAAGTCGTCTTCCAATTCTATGGAGGAAACTGAATAGAGAGAGAGAGAGAATTGAAAGCGGACACAAACTCCCACCAGTCCAGCAGAAAGAAACTGCTTCTACTGGTTGTGATAAAATTAATGAAAATTAGGAAGAAAAAAAACCGCAAATTCTGAATCTTTTAAAAAACTATTTATCGAGTGGAGGGTGGTATTCCAGCAAGTTCTGTTTTGAACTTTACTCTGTTTTGTTGTATCCGCTGAATTGCTGATGCAGGAGATAAGCTCTAACCCACTTCATTTCGGATTTGTTGTATACAGATTCGATTTTTATATGTTTCTCCCGCGCACATTATCTATGGTATTTAATTATGTTACACCATTTGAATTAAGTTAAATATATAAAGAAAAAAGGAGAAATTGAAAAGTGAGATGGAGTCTATAGGCAGGCAATGGAGCTGGATATGCTATGGGAAGAGGAGAAAGGAACAAACTCCCTCGTGGCAGCCGCTTTCACACCCACCCCCGCCATTCGTTACCACGTCAATGGTGCTCCCAAGCGGTGCACATATGCACCAACCTACATAAATTATTACATATGCTTCATTTTTACCTTTTTCTCGATAATCAAATCAACTTTAGTATAAAAATGAGGTAGGTTTACCTAATTATAAATTATTTTAGGCTAAGTGGTACACGGTCCAACGTAACTTAACTTCTTGTGTTTAATTCCTTCCTTACATTCAAGTTAAGGTCCTATTGCAGGAAAAATGTGAAAGGGAAGGAAACCCAGTTTGATGCCTTATATTAATAGCTCACAAAATTCTAAACTCATATATCATCTTTTTTTTATATACAAGATAAATATTAAGATCCTTTCAAAAAAGAAGACTATTCTAAATTACATAACTATTAAAAGTAGAGTTTAGAACTCATATATCATCTTCGTTCATATTGAAATAGAGTCATTTGAAGTTGTTATGTTATTTTAAAAGAAGCTATATAATTTCTGCTAAAAAAAGAAGAAGCTATATATATATATATATAATAACCACATTTTAATTAGAATTATCCTTAACTTAAAATACCTAAACGGTTAGTATTCTTCATAAGAAAACATGTTCCCATATATTCAAGTAGTTTAATTTATGTGACTAATTATATTGTAAATTTTGACCACAAAATCTTACTTTTGAATTTTATATATATGACGTAAATTTTGATAATCTTACCTATAAGAATGCTCTAAATCGGTCTTTATCTAGAAGATGAGACTACCCCTAACCACTTGAACTTATCAACAAAATTTCCAAAACATAGTCCTTTTAAGTTGTTATACAATGTATTATGCTTCTTCTTTTTTTTCGGTAAACATAAAAAAAAACTTAACCAGAATACAATATATATGAACATATCTCACGTTTTTATTTACTTTATTATAGGAAAAATTATGAATAATATGCATATAGAAATAATGAAATTAGTGAAGCACAAGCAATGCACCGACTGGGTGGGAATTAAGTTAATTGAAAATTGATGTGGGTTAAGAAGATGGAGGATTTGCGGAGCGGCGCCGATGAGTTGTTCTCTGCTACGTGTCACTTCTTCTCTGACGTAACCCCCATGCAAAATTCATTTCTCTCTTATCAATTAAATTTCAAATAAAAAAAACAAGAAAACGTTGGTGTAAAGAAAGAGGAGCGACGTTACTGGTTGGTTGGTACTTGTTAGAGGAGAGAGGGTGCTCCGATCACATGCCGGTAAGCCTTTTGAAAATGAATGACAAATCAGGATGTGACACGTGCGATACGAGTTGGATTTTGAAGGGTAGTAAGTAATTATAAGGGATGGACAGCTTTAGAGTTAGATCAATAAATACATCGTCAAACAGACGAGTGGTCTAATTGGTGCATTTCGGGGGCCATTCACGTGCCCTCTTTTCTTAATGTGTAATTTCATGATTTGGCATTTTCTGCATATTCGCAATTAGTACGGAATTAAATTTAAATTGTTAGGTCACTTTGGTTTAGTCATGTAACTTGTTTTGGACAAAAGAATATATCAAATTAAATTTGCAATACAATTTGTCTCCACTTTCAGTATCAAGATTCTGTTGGGATTTAGATGCTTAAAGCAGAATTTTAGAAAAATATTTTTTCTAACATCTAACCAAGCATCTAATGCATAAACTAAATAGATCATAGATAAAAAAAATTAATTACCTCTTGATGCGTATTTGAATCTTCCTGAAATACGGAGATTAGAGCCTCAAGTGTGACTCTTCTAGTTGGTCCACCCGAGTATGGATCTGGATCGCCTAGGGCTCGATTGCTAGAACGAGGAACGAAGGAGAACTCCAGGAAGAGGGGCAGCCGTGTGGTTGTGTGTTTGGTTATGGTTTTCTCCTAGAAAGCCCTCCTTTTATAATATCATATGTAGATATATTATTTCCTAAATTAATATATCTTTTATTATTAGTTATAACTCTTTATTACTAATAAGCTTTATCTCCCAAGTTATATCATATATAACTTTATATTATATACTTTATATAATATATGTCTCCCAATAAATTGATCCAGTCCATAAACTCTAATGGTGTGACCTCGTAGGACCCGACAATAATAGCAATAGACTTTATAACATATAGTCCATAAATCATAGTTGGCTTCTAGCAAAACACTATGACTACCTAAGATAACCGGATTATGAATCTTCATAAATGGTCCCACTTCATAATTAGTAATTGCACCTTTGATTAAAGGACACAATTCCTTCAATCTCTCACTTGTCCTTAAAACAAGTGTGCAATGTTAAAATTCCTTTTTTCACTTAGTGTCTTATTTGATTATATGATGAAACTCATCTTTACCGCCAAATACGTTTCTTGAACTCTTGAGATCAAACTGTCAGTATAGATGATTACTAATAATCCATCTGAGCATGGCCATGCGTTTTCACAGTTCTCACTCTTCAAGTGGCCGAGACACCAATCCTTTTCAAATGTATCGTGGTATACACGGAATAGGAGGACATATTCAATCTTGTAAGACTACAGCTCTCACTTAACTTTTGGCAATCCCAATCACTGTTTTTATAACTGCTTGTTACGGTCAGCGTTTGACAGCGTCAAAGACATACCAGCAGTCAAATGATAACTATATCATACTCATGTCTAAAGAACTCACTAATCATGAATAATCCTAGAACTCCACAGTAAAGTCCCGAGGAGTCCTAAGATCGGTCTGTCCGATATGTATCGGTATACACATCTATGTAATCGATTAGACATCGCTATGTCCCTATAACACATGAAACCCGGTGTTATCAATCAATCTCACAATATGGTATTTTGATTAAGTCATTTGTATCCAAGTTAACGACTTAGACCATGGACTTCTAAGAATTTTATAATTTCAGTTCACTTAATGGGGTTTCATTCACCAAAACAGTTTTGATGAGCCCATTTGATAATTATTAAACTGTTTGGATACTTTATATAATCTCAAGCAATGATTAAATAATAATATGAAACTCATATATAATCAAGCATAAATGTATGTGATAACAATAAACAGGGTTTATCATAAAACAAACAATGTGCCTCAAAAGAACTCTATAATGTGCTTGAGCCCATTGGCCCGAGTGTGACTGTCATGCTTGGGCCTAGGCATGGGCTTGGTCAAAGGATCTACAATGTTGTCGTATGTGTGCACTTTGCACATCCTCACGTCTCCTCTATCAACATAGTGTCTGATCATGTGGTACTTCCGTAGAACATGTCTGGATTTGGAGCTAGAGCTAGGTTCCTTGGCTTGAGTAATGGCGCCATTGTTGTCACAATAGACGTCAATAGCTCTAGATGTGCTAGGAATGACACCGAGCTCAGCTATGAACTGCCTAATCCAGACAACCTCCTTGGCTGATTCACCAACAACAATGTACTATGCCTCCGTTGTAGAATTTACTATTGTCCCTTGCTTCGAGCTCTTCCAACTGACGGCTCCTCCATTCAGAATGAAGACGTATCCAGACTGAGATTCAAAATCATCTCTGTCTGTTTGGAAACTTGCATCAATATAGCCCTTGACGACCAGCTCGTCATCACCTCCAAATACCAAGAGATCATCCCTAGTCCTTCTCAAGTACTTCAGGATGTTCTTGACTGCACTCCAATGTGCATCACCCGGGTTTGATTGGTACATGCTACACATACTCAAAACATATGCAACATCTGAGAGAGTATAAGTCATTGCATACATGATGGATCCTATGAATGAGGCATAGGGAATCCTGCTCATCCTCTCAGTTTCACCAAATGTCTTAGGACATTGGCTCTTGCTGAGATGTAAGCCATACTGCATAGGCAGGAATCCTTTCTTAGAGTTCATCATATTGAATCTATCAAGGACCTTATCTACATAAGAGACTACATATTACATGACACTAGAACCGGAGAGAGTTTATAGCAACATCATTTCAATCGTGAGCATGTATTTGTCTCTTTGGTGTCGTTTAGTTTTGACTCTTTATAGATTTAGATATGATAATCAATTTTGGTGTTCTGGATTTTTTGCTCTTCTCCTTACCATGCTCTCAAGGTTTAATTTCTCTTTTCTATTTATAAATCTAATATATATTAAACTAGAACCAAACTACACTACATGACACTAGAACCAAACTATTCCCTCATTACAACTGCCGCATGCAAACCCATATCAAAATTCAAGCATTTTTTTAAAATAATATATTTTTATTAGTACAATATCTAAATTAAAATTCATTTTTCTTATTTTGATTATTTTTTCTAGATTTGATATTTAGTCTAATCATAAATATCTCATCTAAATGATATACTATATATACTAGGATAATTTTGATGTTGCTTAAATTAATAGTATTTAAATATATCAAAATTTTAAGTAGATATTTATTATTTGTGGAACAACATTATTTCAAAATTAATTTAAATAGTATTAAGAGACTACATATTACCATCTCTTTTAACTAAGTATTCATTCCTATATATTTCTATTTTTTGCAAGGTTAACCATTTATATGATTGATTTGAAGCTTTGATGTTTAACGTACTATATAATACTAAAGTAAAATCTAACTAAGAGCACTTGTCGTTTTGACATTGTGCTACGTCATTTATTGTCACATGTCTACTCTACATCGTGTCACGTCACTATATTATTTTTATTGTTATTATTATTATATAAAATATTTTAGATATGATCTTGATTTCTTTTCGACATATAGATTATTCATATTTGATCATGATTTCCATATTAGATAGAAAATATTAGGTATTTTTTGAATATTCTCTTTTAGTTTTTTTTCCATTTAATTAGTTACATTTTATTCAAATTTCCTTTTAATTCATTTATTTATAGGTATAAGACCTGATTTAACATATTACGTATGTACAAACTTACATTGATCTTTATTAATTGATTATTAGTAGAAATTTCTTTATATTAACGTACTTATCTTAATTTCATTTATATTGTCACTAATTCAATATATTTTCATCTATTTAATATTTTTAAATGTGAAATTGATATATTTTTAATAATTAAAAAAATATCAATATAAAATTTATCGAAACCCCATGCAAGGCACAAGGAACTAAGCTAGTTAATTATAATAAGATAAAATATTTTGAGAAATTCGCAAATTTCATGTGATAACCAACATTTTTTTAATATTTTATGTGTTAGTTTTGAGATTTTGCAAATTTTCATCGGTAGCCCTGGGCTATTATAAAGAGCAAAACACATTTATAAAATTAGCTACATTTTTTACGTTATTATAAAAACTCAACATATTTTTTGGATATTTTAAAGAATCCCTAATCTTTATTTTAGAAAATCACCTAATTTTCTAACTCTTTAGGAAGAATGCAGAAAAGTACTCTAATTTACACATTTTCATATAGGACACTATAAATTTTTCTATTCGAAAACCCACCTATTTTATGGAATTTTACATTTTACGGGAAAAAATCATATTTATGTAAAATATTAAATATTGTTTTTAAGGAAATAAAAAATTATGGATTTCGTCAAAATAGCATGTAATTTTGACAATTTAAAAGAAGAGTGACTTTTCAAAAATAAATTGGAAAAAGTAGAGTTTGTTTGGTGAAGTATTGATAAACACTTTTTAAGGGATAAAGATACTTTTTATAGAAAAAAAAACTTATCAATAAAGGGAAAAGATCTAGTGAGGATAGAGCTTTAGGAAAGGATTAAGGACGCGAAAAAAACAGACACGATCGTATTATTCCCGAAAAATTCGGCCGTATTATTCCCTTCTGCACACGCTGTTCTGCTGGCAATGCACACAAGCGTTGTTCAGACATGCACACACACGTTATTGCGTATGCACACACACGTTGTAGCGTATGAAAACACTCGATGTGACACGTAAACATAAGCCATGGACTATGCATACACATGTTTTTGGACATGCATACACTAAGGCCATATGCACACACATGTTGTGACGTATGAACACACACGTTGAGGCGTATGAACACACGTATTATTCCAATGCATGAGCACACATGTTTTTGGGCATGCACACACGCCGAAGCATATGCACACACACGTTGTGGAGTATGCACACAACAATGTATTTGATATGCACACGTGTCTCTGAGCATGAACACTTGTTTCCAGGCATGCACACGCGCTGATATCACATGCACACACACGTTATGATATATGAACACACACGTTCTAGCGTATGCACACAACAGTGTATTTTATGTGCACACATATCCATTTTTTATCCGAATTTTTCCCATTTTTTCCGAATTTTCTCCGAATTTTTGCTGAATAATTCGGGAAAAATTCGGCGCGGTCGAATTATTAAACGCATTTGATTGGTCCTCATTCCTTTCCTCCCCACGCGTCCTCACTTGAACCAAGCCCATCAATAAAAAGGTCTTTACTATAGGTGTTTTCCTAAAAATATTTTTTTATATATTAAAAAATAGGTGGTTTTTGGAAAAAGTAAATTTATGGTATAATAAAAAGGTGTAACTATGAGTATATTTTTACAAATTCTCTAATGAATTTATAAAATTAGGTGGCCTACTAAATAATATAATGATCAGGTGGTTTTGTGAAATAAAATCTTAAAATATGGTGACTTATGCCATTAAGTTAAAAATATAGACAAATCGGTATTATGGCGAATTTGTATGGATACTCCACTTTTTCTTAAAAGTTTGCAGAAGTGTCCCATAAACTATAAAGTAGCAAAGCATGTCTATTTGGGTATTTTTGTAAAAAAAAAACTATTTTTTTTTCTTTTAAAACAAAAAAATCAGAAAAATATAAAAAACATATAAAAATAAACTCAAATTAAAATTATTAAAAAATAAACAAAATCGTAAAACCGATTTTCATTTTTTGTTATTAAACATAGAAATCAAAGATTATTAAAGATGGAAAGTACAGATTTAGCGAAATCTTTATCAAAAGTTTTTTGTTATCTTCATGTCATATATTCTTCTCAATCTTGACAGTCTTCCAATCAAAACCATACTTAGGTCCGGGCTGGGTCAGACGCATTTTTTCAACCCGTTTAAGTGGGTCGGGTTCGAGCCAGGCCCGCTATTCGGGCCATAACCCTTAACCGGACCCGCCCAGAATTCCGTGCTGGGCCGGCCCGCGGGCGGCCAGGTTAGTCATTCTCAAGAATATTTTTAATATTTTTAGATTTGTTATTCTCCAAACTAATTATTTAACACTATTAATAAGAAAATGGTAAGTAATTTTAGATCGGGTTTTTTTATTATATATTTTTATATTAAATAAAAATTATATGTGGGCCGGGCCGAACGGCCCGTTAAGGCCTAAACATGTAACTATACCCGACCCACTTACCCATCCGGGCCGGGCCAAACGACCCGTTTTGGCTTTAATCCTTATCTGAGCCTGTATTATTAGGCGAGCGAGCGTGCCGGGCTAGGCAAACCAACCCGTGTTTGCCCAGGCCTACCTAGACCTTAATTTGCTCCTCTTCATTCCTCCTACACCATTGATTTCATCATGTTTTTTCCCGAAGTTGAGTGTTGTAATCTCCATAAAAGCATTCATGGGTAAGTTTTGTACCTGTCGCACTACAAATATTGTCCTGACGTGATTGTTTTTCAACGTTATTGTGGGTGTAATATTGCTATGTTGTTGTGTTTGTGTATTTGTATGTCGAAGTAATTGACGACACATCTAGGTTCAAAGTCAATCTACATGCTCGAACATGCGAACAAGGTGTTCCAAACTGATCAAATTCCTTGCACTCATTCCATAGATAGAAACATGATATTATGGATTTTGTGCATCCTCTACTGAAGAATGATCAAATGAAAGAAGTGTATAAGAAAACTGTGCATCCAATTCCATCCAATTCCCTTGATTCAGCGTTGGGAGGCATCTCCATCTTTTGATGTAATCACTTGTCATCCACCACTGATAAGAAGGCTTGTTGAAAGACCTCGAAATAACATGTTCCTTGCACATTGAGAGAGTAATTATTGTATTCTTCGTTGTTGCGTATTTGGTTTGTTTGGAAGTACATTGTTTAGTTTGTTTTGAAGTACTTTTTTAGAATTGGCTTGTTGATGCGTTCCTGCCTTCGAATGCCGGATCGAGATCTTGGTGGTGAGTCGTGCATGTCGATTCCAAGGGGAAATGGGTGGAACGCGGGGTTGCATGTCGCCTCTCATGAGTAAGCGAGTGCGATGATGGTATTGGCTCGAGAGACGAGCGAAGCCGTAGCGTCGGCGGCGGAGGAATGGACTCGAGAAGATCGAGTGAGTGGTCGTAGCGTTGGCGGCGGAGGAATGGAGATGAGAAGGAAGACTAGGTTTTTGACATCCGATCAAAGGGGAGGAGGCAATTAGCTCTCGATACTAGCTTTGATTAAAAATGAACGTGCCTTGAAAGGAATACAAGAATGCCTATTTAAAGGCACATGGCTTGACCAAGAACCCTAATGGGCTTGGGCCGAGCAACAAGCTAATGGGTTAGCCCACTCTACAAGAGTGGGCACACGCCCGAAATAGAAATGACTGAAATGGAAATGCTAAAACGGGAAACATACTAAAACGGGAAATAACATAAAAATGGCTAAACTAGACTAAGTCTTCAACCAAGGAGAACGCCATGGTCTTGGGCGCCTCGGGCTCGTCGGAGCCCGGCTTGAGTCGATGTCGGGTCGCATCATCCTCTCCCCCTTAGGTTCGAAGCGTCCTCGCTTCGAGCTCAGTGGGGCTAGGGAGAGTCGGCGCTCGTGTAATACCCCTCATTTTTAGTAAGGGTATTTGGGTAATTTACTCAATCCTCGTCCTGTGATCATATCGTTTTTGGAGAAGTTTGGATTTCTGTATCGAGATTGATCTCTGTAAAATCCCCTGAGTGATATAAAATACATTCGATGTATTTTTCGGGGTTTAGAATATTTGTTTGGGTACAAATATATTTAATCCGGGGTTTAAAACCCACGCCAACCTTTCCCCGGGGAAACAGACGCGAAAAAGGCATTTCCGCGACTGCGGCAGAATTTCCGCGACCGCGGAAATATGGGTTTCAGAATGGCTGGGCACAGGAATTTTCCGCGACCGCGGATAAACTTCCCCGACCGCGGAAAACTCCAACACGCCAACGTCGCGTCGTCTGACTCCTCGCCGTTCGCGCCACCGTCGATCTTCTGGCTGGCCGTTGATCTGGGCTGGGTGAGCTCCTTCCTTTGGCTATAAAAGGGGGTCGGATTGAGGGTTGAAAGGCACATCGAAATCACTCTCTCCCTCTCAGATTCTCTCTCGTTTTCGTGCTCGCCGGAGGTCGAAGCTCTCGCCGGAAATCTTCAAGCTTTCTTCGGAGCTCTCGTTGGAGGCGGTGGTTCTCTCAAGGTGGTGCATTGGAGGTGCAAGGTGCCCAGGAGTCGAGCCCCATTCGAATCGAGTCTCGTCGCGTCGCCCCCGGTGAGATTTCTCCCTTTCGAGCCGTCGGAGTTCATGTCCGCGACCGCGGCTGTGAGATAGGCGACCGCGTTCGCGGCCGCTGTCATCTGTGCTCGCGGACACTTGTCCTCGATGACCGCGGCAGTGCCCACCACGATCGAGGATTGCCTGGGCAATCGCGATCGTGGCTTTGGGGCTTGTCGGTCTCGGTCGGGGCCTTCGTTCCTTCGATTTGGTTCGTTCCTTCTTCGATTAGTATCATTTTAAATGTCGAATCTAACCTAGGGTTTCGTTATGGGTCGTTCTGTAGGAATCTGTAATCCGAGTTCTGTTCCCGTTCCGGACCCAGAAACCCGTCTTCGTCAATCGTTCGTCTAATCTAAGGCAAGTGGCGGTTCGCTCTTGCTTATCATTCCATATTTCTATTAAATATCAATTGTTTTAATTGTTAATTAAACGGGATGAATATTGTTTTCGTTGGGAACAGTTTTGATAAACGTATTTGATACGATTAAAAGAGATATTATAATAGGTTGTATATACTGTTAGAAACAACGCTATTATAGATATATATATACTGTTGCCATGATGGCATTGATGTGGATTATTATGTGGTTTTAACTATTTAGTTAGAACGAGTATTCGTAGGAACGTTATGTACCTTGCGAGGTCTAGTTGTTTCTTTATAACTGGTGCTAGGAGGATTATTTCCCTAGTACTCTCTCTGGTCATGACCTTGCCCTTACTCAGGGTAGGTGCTCACAGCTGGTTCCGATTCTCGGGATTTATTCCCTTCAATATCTCTCGCGATGAGATGATATATAAAAGCTTATAACGTGAATGTATGCTTTGTCACTAAAATAAGATAAGTGCCGCTATGCACATAATTAATGAACCTTGGGCGAGAAGTACAATTTGGAAACTCGTCTGGACTTTGACTAAAGTAAGTCCTCCTTCCAAATATGAATTCGCAATACGCGGTGAGGTTGGTCGTGGACCCAAATGGGCAAGTCTTTTTAAACGCTTGTGTGAAACTTTAATGTTCCCGAACACTTGTCATACTTTCCGATAAGACTCAATCTCTTGGAGTCTTCTCTTCATATGTTTCCTTTAGACTCGATCTTTAGGAGTCTTCTCTTGATCATTCTTCTTTGAATCATTCTGTAGAGGTATTGAGGTTTACTATCGTCATCGGCTTTCATTCGAGAAGCGATGGGTCTAACCTAATACGCCTACCTTAGAACCTTTTTGTTTTACCCTTGCATAGTCTTTCATTAGACTAACCAACCGGGTTTTATTCCTTGCATGGTTGGCTGGTGTCATCCGTCTCATACGGCACATCAGGTAAACTCCCGTTACGTGAAGGCTAGAAACGACGATGAAGGCAGATGGAGTTTTTAAGAGTTTTATCAAGGTTGAGATCCTAGGCGAATGATCGCTTCGATCAAGACATTTTTGTTATTTATTTAAAAGACTTCCGCTGTATTAAACGTATTCTGTATTTCTGTTGTATTTGGGATTTACGGATGTAATTCCGAGACTTTGGTTTCAATAAAGATTATGATATTTCATATTATCAATGTGTTTTATATATTGTATAAATTGGTTAAGCCTTGGGTGGCTTCGGATGTGGAATCTGAGGTCACTGACGGTAAAATTCAAGGTTATATATTTGGGGGTGTTACAGATCTGGTATCAGAGCCGAATTGTTTTTTTAAACGGGTTTAAAATGTTTTACTGGAAACAATATTTTTTTTATGAGCAGGGATTTGAAAAACGTTTTACTAGAAACAAAACTTTTATAAACCGTTTACTCGTTTTTGAACTGAAAAATGTTTTCAAAGTATTTGAATTTCCAAATAAAATTTTATTTGACTAAAACATGTCGCTTGAAAAACTCTGCCGTTCTAAGTCGTGCCTTCTTTCCAGTCTGATATAGTAAGTTCGCTTCTATATTTAGAAAGACTAATCATTTTCTCGTCGCCCCGCAGACTATGGGCGCATTCATCTCTCACTAGAGGAACCCGAAAGAAGCCGAGGTGGCCATGCCATCTCCAGTTAGGCTTGAGTTCCCGGTTCCCCTGCTGTGCTTTGAGGTCGGGGAGCCCAGTAGTCCACCCGAGGAGGTGAAGACCGTACTCAAGGAGTCGGTGGTGTTGGTGTCTGTTAGGGCCGAGGTTCCCGAGGTGGAGCCTGAAGCGGACCCAAGGGAAGACACAGAGGAAGAGGAGGAGCCGGCGCAGTACCTTAGAGGGTACTACGACGACGACTTCGAAATTGAGGAGGATCCTGAAGAAGACTCGGAAGAAGATCTGGAGGAGGATCCTGAAGAGGACCCGGAAAAGGATCCGGAGGAGGAGGACCCTGAGGAGGACCTCGAGGGGCGGGACTCCGAGTCCGATGGTTTGGAGCATTTGCTGGTGACCCGCGAGAATCCGGAGATGTAATTCATCTTCCCGAGTCCGACATCGCCACTTGAGCGGGAATATTCGCCATTGTCCCCTGCCACTTGGGAGGCACTTAGTGATGAAAGTACCGTCAGGAGTAGGAGTGGGCCGCGGGATGCATCTGAGGGCTCACAATTCATTCCTACTCCGAGAAGGCCAGTGATGAGTCCTGACTCGCGACCGGTGTGTTAGGAAACGGAACTCTGGAACTTCAGTTCCCCTGAGAGTTCATTTCCTCAGTTTCTCTACTTTTGAAGATGACAAATATTATGATACTAATGTTTTATCTCAAAGATGTGCTTTAAGGAACGATAGGAATATACCAAAGGCAAGAAAGCCAAACAGGACAAGAGAACCAAAGGAACAAGACAAAGGAAGGAACCCATAGGAACCCAGGTGTGCCCAGAAACGTAGCATGCGAAGTTGCGATTCCCGAGAAATCTGGGAACACCAAACCTCGGACAAAAGGAGGTGAAAGCGACTTGAGCGAAGCTTCCAAAAGCCTGCCACCATCCAAGAGCAAGACTCCAAGACACCTAGAACGCCGAACCTCGGACAGAGAAAGGTGAAAGCGACAGGACATGGAACTTGTCGCTGTCTAGAAATCAGTTCCCAAGCGCCCAGAGTGTCGAACCTCGGACAAAGGAAGCTGGAGAATGACTTGGCTAAAGAGGTTGACTAACCTAGAAGGATTCTGAGCTGCCTAGGTTGTTTGCACATGCCAAGAACAACGTGGACCAAGGAGAACCACTTATCCTAGGGCAAGCTCAATCTGTGGGAACCCAGAGAGGATCAAGCTGCGAAGAATCCTCTATAAAAGGAAGACTAACTCAAGACTTATCTTCAAGCACTGAAATAAGACTCATACACATTAGCAAATATCCAGTGTGAACCTTCAAACAAGATCATCAAAGCAAACCGAGATCAAGAGGAACCAGTCAAGGAATAGAAGAGCTGAGTGCTAAGTTCCTGTGACTGTAAGTGATAGTTCCTAGGTGCGAAGGTTTGTTTCTTGGATTGATTATTGATTGTGTTAAGTTATCTAGGATTGCCTAACTGTGTGTAAGGCAAAGAAACTGTGTGTTTGTTCCTAGGATAAGCCGTAACCAAAAGAGATAAGAAATCAAGAAGTAGACCTTGAAATCCTTTCAAAAGAAAGGTAGTGATTTTTATCCTGGATTGCTAGTTGGCAATCAAAGGTTTCCACTATAAGGAACTTGTCATTTGTTTGATTGTTTATTTCCGCTGCGAAGGGAACTTAGAATCGATATTCTGAGTTCCTTAAGTTATTATCTAACAATCACGATCCTACAATTGGTATCAGAGCAGGAAAAGCTCTAGATCTTTGATAAGTTTGCAGATCATGTCTCAACCAAGCAAGTTTGAGCTCGGAATCTCCACCAACAAGCTACATCTCCGAAAGAAAGGAGAAGAAACATGGTGGGAAAAGTGCATGGAAAGCCACATCAAGACCAACGACTACCAATGCTGGAGGATAGTTGAAAATGGAGATGGATATGTCGACCTCACCATGAAGGAAGAAGATTGGAAACCAGAACACTATGTTATCATGGAGAAGAATGCCAAGGCCGGGCAGTTCATCCTCAATGGATTGGACAGAGAGGACATGGACAAGGTCATAGGAATCAAGACGGCCAAAGAGATGTGGAAAGCTCTCAAGGAGATGCATGAAGGAAGTGAGGAACTAAAGCAAAGCAGAAAGTTTGCTTTGGAAGGAGAATACCACACCTTCAAAATGATGGAAACTGAGACCATCTCAGAGTACTACTCCCGCTTCAACAGATTGATTGGAAAGTTGACAGCGGTGGGAGTCGATCTGGATGAAGTTTCCAAGTCCCTAGTGGTCATCAATGGACTCAACTCCAAGTTCACCCTTCTCAAGGGAATCATGAAGAACACTCCAGGCATCCAATCCCTTCCCTTGACACAAATCATAGGGAAACTGAAGGTTGAAGAAGGAGAGCACACCAAAGCCAATACCGATAAGAAACTGGAGAAAGGAATTGCCCTCAAGATCTCCAAAGCCTTCTCTAGGCTCGAGATGGAGGAAGAGAACTCAGATCTTGAAGAAGAGGAGGACGAACTAACAGCCCTCTTCACAAAGAACATCAAAAAATTCTTTGTGAAGGGAAGGTTCCAAAAGGGCAGTTCCTCCCACAATGGACCCATAAGAGATCTCAAGGAAGTCTCCTGCTACGAGTGCAAGGAAAAGGGACACTACGCTAAGAATTGTCCCAACAAGAAAGACTCAAAGGAAGAAGAAAGACCTCAGACAAAAAAGGCTCTCGTAGCCTCATGGGGAGAAGACTCAGATTAGGAACTGGATCTCAGTGGCTTCTCTGGAGGAAGATGTCTCATGGCAAAAGGAGACTCAAGCGACTCAGAAGACCTTGAGATAACTTCTGACGATCTCTTAAAATCCCTAGTTGATTGTGATAAGAAACAACTTCTTAAGATCATAAAGAAACTAGGAAAGGAAACCAGTTCCCTTCAACATAAACTAGATGATTGTGAAGATGAAAGTGCTTGCTTGACTGTTGAGAATTCTGTTTGGAGTAAGAAACTTGATGAAACTGAGAAAGACCTAGCTGAAACTCACTCCAAACTCATTGATATTAGGAATGTGCATGCTATTCACCTTAAAACTTGCAAATCTTGTGATGAAACTAGCATAGATTCTATCAAAGTTCCCTTGTATGCTAACCCACTTGGAAATGACATGCTTCAATCCATAATTGATAGGTTAGACATTCTCACTAATTCCATTAATGAAAAAACGATAAATCAAACTATTTTTGTGAGAAAACGGCATGGAATAGGATATGTCAATAATAAAGGGAACAATGATGCTGAAGAAGAAAAGGCTAGGCGAGAACTTGTTGAGATGAATGAGAATCTCAGTATTGCTCTTGCCACTTCTCGTGATAGGAATCAATTCCTATCAGAGAAGATCATGGTCCTTGAGAACAAGGCTGAGGTTGCCAAACGTCTCAATGAAGGCTCTCAAAGTCCTAAGAAGGAACCAAAGGGAAAAGAAAAGATGGTTCCTGAAAACCAATGGTTCACCAATTCCTTTGCTCACAAAAGATATATTGACATGTCCTATAGCAATGTTAGAAAAAATGTTGATTTTAACAAAAGGAAAACTGAAAAACCTTTTAGGCCAGGAAAAGGAAAATATGGACATATTGTTTACAATCGTTTGTGTACCTACTGTGGTAATATTGGTCATTTCAACACTGACTGTTCTAAGAAAGGAAACTTTGAAAAGGAGAAAAGTACTCATTACCATGAAAGGAACCAGTTCCCTGGCTACTCACAGACTCGGAATGCTAATCCCCCCAGTAAAGCCAAGCTTCGCTGGGTTCAGAAATCTTAGTTCCCTTGCGTGCAGAAAGAAGAGAGGCAACCCCAACTATGGTACATTGACAGTGGTTGCTCATGCCATATGACTGGAAGAAGAAATCAAATGACCTCTCTTCAACCTCTCCAAGGTGGAAACATATCCTTTGGAGACAAAAGCAAAGGGAAAATCTGTGGGATAGGAACTGTGAAACTCAACGACCACATTCAGGTAAACAAAGTTCACCTTGTTGATAATCTTGGTTTTGATCTAATAAGTGTGTCACAGCTGTGTGATCAAGGAGACAATGAAGTTAGATTCAGATCCAACGAATGTTCAGTCCTTGACTCCTCGGGACAAATCATCCTAAAAGGGAAAAGATTCAACAATGTCTACATAATTGATCCATCCTTTGTTCCCAAGGAGAAACTTTGTCTCTCAACTGTGAATGACCAAGCTGATTTGTGGCATCAACGCCTTGGTCATGCTAGCACCAAGCTGATTCAAAAGCTACACTCAAAGGAGCTAGTCAGAGGGCTGCCAAAGAAAAGCTACACTCAAAGGAGCTAGTCAGAGGGCTGCCAAAGCTAAGTGGCACATCTAAGGAACTGTGCTCTGACTGTGTAAAAGAGAAACATGCTCGTAGTTCCTTCAAGTCCAAAAACATGGTAAGCACCTCAAGGCCTCTTGAACTCATCCACATGGATCTGTGTGGACCCATGAGAGTTCAGAGCCTAGGAGGGAACATGTATATCTTTGTTCTTGTCGATGACTTCTCTCGCTTTACTTGGACCATCTTTATTAAATCTAAGAGTGAAGTTATTGACCGCTTTAAAGATCTGGTTCCCTTGTTAGAAAAATCTCTTGATTGTTCACTCAATGCTATTCGGTTTGACCATGGTACAGAATTCGAAAATGGAGAATTTCTAACCTTTTGTAGTGAGCATGGCATTGATCACAATTTCTCTGCACCATACACTCCTCAACAAAATGGAGTAGTGGAAAGGAAGAACAGAACTTTGGAAGACATGGCTCGGACTATGCTGATCTCAAGTGGACTCTCTCAATCATTTTGGGCTGAGGCGATCAACACAGCTTGCTACATCATCAATCGAGCCATGCTTCGCCCAATCACAGAAAAGACACCCTATGAGCTCCTAAGAGGAAGAGTTCCCAACATCTCGCATCTGAGGGTGTTCGGATGCAAGTGCTTTGTGCACAACAATGGGAAGGACAATCTTGGCAAATTCGACCCAAGAAGTGATGAAGGAATCTTCATTGGATACGCCTCGGGTAGCAAGGCGTACAAAGTCTTCAACAAAAGGACTAAAAAGGTAGAAGAAAGTATTCATGTTATTTTTAATGAAAAATCACTTGGAAAGATTGTGCAGAACACCACCAATTCCTTTGAAGACCCGTTTCCCAAGTCATATCAAGAAGATCCAGATGAAGATGTCACTCCACCCAGTTCCTGTCCTGCTGCTCGGAACCCTCCAATGGCTCCTCCACCAGTACCCATTAATAATGAACAACAATCCATTTCTGGGAACCATGAGCATGACGACAACATCTGTGGAGACTTCAATGACTCATCTTCCCACATGATCTTCAATGGAGAAGGTAATTCCAACCAGGAAGCTGAATGTTCAACTCAGAATGTCTCCACATCAAATGCTTTAGCTCCTAACAGAGAAAGAAGAGTCATCAAGCCTCTAGTCAGGTTCGATCATCTAACCTTCTTTGCCTTCAATGCCTTCTTATCTGTTATGGAACCAAAGAACATAGGTGAGGCACTGAAGGATGCAGACTGGATCCAAGCCATGCAAGAAGAACTTCATCAGTTTGAAAGGAACAAAGTATGGCATCTAGTTCCCCGCCCCAAGGATAAGCACATCATAGGAACTAGATGGGTTTTCAGAAACAAACTAGATGATACATGAGCTGTGATAAGGAACAAAGCAAGACTTGTTGCTCAAGGATACAATCAACAAGAAGGCATCGACTATGATAAAACTTATGCTCCAGTGGCAAGGATTGAAGCAATAAGATTGTTGATTGCTTTTGCATCACACAAAGGGTTCAAGCTGTTCCAAATGGATGTAAAGACAACCTTCCTCAATGGAATTCTTCAAGAAGAAGTCTATGTCAAGCAACCACCTGGATTTGAAAATGATGATCATCCAGACCATGTCTACTTTCTAGACAAAGCATTGTATGGCCTCAAGCAAGCTCCCGGAGCTTGGTATGATCGTCTTGCCTAGTTCCTACTCTCAAACAGCTACAGACGTGGAGTTATTGACAAGACTCTCTTCATCCTAGAAGAAGAAGGTAACATCTTTGTGGTTCAAATCTATGTCGATGATATTATCTTTGATTCCACTAACCTGTCCCTTGCAGACAAGTTCAAAGACTTGATGAGCAGTGAGTTTGAAATGAGCCTAACTGGGGAACTCACCTTCTTCCTCGGATTACAAATCACTCAAAAGGAAGATGGTATTCAAATCCACCAACAGAAGTATGTCATGGAACTACTGAAGAAGTTCAAAATGGATTCATGCAAGCCTCTCTCCACTCCCATATCCACCATTGCCCACTTGGATAAGGAACATTCGAGTCCTCTAGTGGAGGAGAAGCTCTATAGAGGTATGATAGGCTCACTCATGTACCTAACCGCTAGTCGACCAGACATTGTTTTTGTTGTTGGCTTGTGTGCTAGGTTCCAATCTTGTCCAAGAGAAACCCACTTGGCTGCTGTGAAGAGAATACTTCGATATCTCAAGGGAACTGACCCACTCTGCATTTGGTACCCCAAAGAATGTCCCTTTGAGCTCATGGGTTTCACTGATGCTGATTATGCTGGATACTTGATGGATAAGAAGAGCACCTCTGGAATGGCACAGTTCCTAGGCCCTTGCCTTGTGTCATGGGGCTCAAAGAAACAAATCTCAGTCTCCCTCTCCACCACAGAATCCGAGTACATTGCGGCTGCCTCCTATTGTTCCCAACTTCTCTGGCTAAAGCAACAACTCGCGGACTTTGGTATGTCTTATGGCCCTCTTACTATTCTTTGTGATAACACTAGTGCTATTAACATTTCTAAGAATCCTGTGCATCACACTAGGACCAAGCATATAGACATAAGACATCATTTTCTTAGAGATCATGTTGAGAAAGGAAACATCATTATGGAATTTTGTAGAACTGAAGATCAAATTGCAGATATATTCACCAAAGCCTTGAATAGAGTTCCCTTCGAGAACCTTAGATTAGAATTGGGAATGATTCCTATAAACTAGCAATTCATTTAGTTTAAAGTTTCTCTCCAGTTCCCTAGATTGACTAGTTCAGAACTCTTTACTTGTCTTTATCTTGGAATCTTTGTGTCATTTCTCTTGCGTTAGACCCTCATATTCATAATGGTTTCTCAAAAGGCTTTGACAAATTTTTCTAGTTCTTCTCCTTGGTTGTTCATCTCTTATTAAAATTCAATCATTGTCCAAGCTTCTTTGTTCTCTTCCCTCATAGCTCGGGAAAAGAATCGATCAATCACGATCCTACAATTGGAATCAATCAATCATTGTCCAAGATTCTTTTCCTGCTCTGATACCAATTGTAGGATCGTGATTGATAAAATTCAATCATTGACACAAATCATAGGGAAACAAGGGAATCATGAAGAACACTCCATTGCTTCCCTTCAGTTGAAGGAGGTGGCTAGCGAGTGGTGGGAAAGCACCGGTCTAGCTGATCACCCTGGATTGAACTGGGGAATGTTCAAGGTGAAGATGACTGATCGATTCTTTACCCGAGCTATGAGGGAAGAGAAGCATAAGGAGTTTCTCTATCCAAGGACGAATGGATTGAAAGTGACTGAGCTTGCGGCCAAGTTCAATCACCTGTTACAGTACGCTGGTCCGGAAGTGTCTAGTGATGAGCAGAAGATCTGGCATTTTCATGAGTGGATGAACACAAATATTAAGCCACTGATGGTGCATCACGGATGCTCTACTCTGGATCAGTACGTGGATGCAGCGTATAAGTTAGAGGTGACTCTGGAAGAGTCGGCTAAGAAGCGCAATCGCCAAAGACCGGCAAGAGCCAGCCTTAGGCAACTGGATTCAAGCGACCCGCGCCACCGTCAAATTTTGCCAAATCTGGCCGAGCGAGAATAGAAATGACTCATGGAGGGTCTACGCAGCGTTCGGGTCAAGGCAAGAATCCGATCCAGTGCTACAACTGTGGTACACCCGGGCACAAGAGCAATGAGTGTCCGAAGGAAAGGAAGACGTGCTTTGGCTGCGGGAAGGTGGGGCACTTGCAGTAGTTTTGTCCGCAAAGGAGGCAGAAAGGAGCCGAGTCACAACAAGGGTCCGTTAATCATAACAACCGACCCAGATTCAGACCAGTGGAGGCTCCTAGTCCTTTGACGCAGACAACTGTGCAGAACAAGGGGAAAGCCCCAGCTGCTTCTGGAGGCCATGGTCAGCGACTCTCCGAGATGCGTGAGGCTGATGGACCAAATGCTCCAATTGCTCAAGGTACTCTATACCTTCATTCTACTTCTGTGTGTATATTGTTTGATTCGGGTGCTACCCATTCTTTCATTTCGAAAAGTTGCGTAAGTAAGCTAGGCTTAGTATGCAACGAGGCTTGTGAGCCTTTCGTAGTCAATCTTCCCAATGGTGAACATTTGGTTGGAACCAAGCGTCTGTCAGAATTTCCGATTACCATTCAAGGTAAGAAGTTCGAAGCAGATTTGATCTGTATAGCCATAGCTCCATACGACATTATTCTCGGTATGGATTGGCTGACGCGTCATGGGGCGGTGATCGATTTTAGCTCAAGGACTGTGACAGTGTCATATGGGGGACCGTTTGTATGCAAGTTCAAGGGTCGCAATGACGCTGATAACGGCAAGCTCATCAATGCGATGGCTGCGTTTAAACTACTTCGACAAGGATGTGTCGGGTACCTGTGCTACCTGGACGAGCCCAAGAAAGATGAGCCTTCAATTCTAGATATTCCGGTCATTTGTGAGTTCCCGGATGTCTTTCCGGAGGAGATTCCTGGTTTACCCCCGAGTCGTGACGTGGAGTTTACAATCGATCTCGAGCCTGGTACCGTGCCAATCTCCAAGGCACCGTATCGGATGGCTCCAGTGGAGATGCAGGATTTGAAGAAGCAACTCGAGGACCTTCTTGACAAAGGTTAAATAAGGCCGAGTGCATCGCCTTGGGGCGCTCCTGTTTTGTTCGTCAAGAAGAAGGATGGATCGTTCCGACTTTGTATCGACTATCGAGAGTTGAATAAAGTCACGATCAAGAACAAGTATCCGTTGCCAAGGATTGATGATCTGTTGGATCAATTGCAAGGAGCAAAAGTCTTTTCCAAGATCGATCTGAGATCTGGTTACCATCAGCTTAGGATTCGTGAGGAAGACATTCCGAGGACTGCTTTCCGGACGAGGTATGGCCACTATGAGTTCATAGTCATGCCATTTGGACTTACTAATCCTCCAGCAGTTTTCATGGATCTGATGCATCGATGTTTCCACCAATATCTGGACAAGTTCGTGGTGGTCTTCATCGACGATATTTTGATCTATTCCCCGAGCAAGGAAGCTCACGAGGAACATCTTCGAATCACCTTGTCAGTCCTTAGACACAATAGGCTGTATGCAAAGTTGTCTAAGTGTGACTTCTGGATCAAAGAAGTGGCTTTCTTAGGCCATGCGATCAATGAGAATGGGGTCATAGTTGATCCCCAGAAGATTGAAGCGGTAGCCGACTGGAAGCGGCCTCAGAATGTGAAGGAGGTGCACAGTTTCTTAGGACTTGCTGGATATTATAGACGGTTTGTAGAGGGATTTTCCAAAATCGCTCTACCTATGACCGGCCTGCTCCACAAGGTCCACAAGAAGTTTGTCTGGGATGACAAGTGCGAGGCCAGTTTTCAGAAACTGAAGAAGTGTCTGACCTCTGCACCCGTTTTGGCGCTACCGGAAGGGAATGATGGTTATGTGGTCTATAGTGATGCTTCAAATAATGGGTTAGGATGCGTACTGATGCAGAAAGGAAAAGTTATTGTGTATGCATCTCGACAATTGAAAACCTATGAAGCAAACTGTCCAACGCATGATCTGGAGTTAGCAGCTGTAGTGTTTGCGTTGAAGATTTGGAGGCACTATCTCTATGGTATAAGGTGCCAAGTCTTCACCGATCACAAGAGTCTCAAGTACGTGTTCACTCAGAAGGAGTTGAATATGAGACAACGTCGCTGGTTAGAGCTACTCAAATATTACGACATCAAGTTGCTGTATCATCCGGGCAAGGCTAATGTTGTAGCCGATGCATTGAGCCGGAAGACTAGGCACGAGACTGTAGTGGCTCTACTCACTGCTTAGACCAAGCTGAACCAAGGGTTGTGCGAGATTGAAGTCTTGTACAATCAACATCGAGGATACCTGAGTATGCTTGAGATTCAGGCTACACTACTTGATCAAATCAGGGAAAAGCAGGTTGACGACGTGGTCCTAGTAAAGCTAAGCAGTGAAGTGATGAACGGGAAAGCTCTCGGATTCGTGATTCAGGAGGATGGATCACTATGGTTTCAGGACCGGATTTGTGTGCCTGACGTAGATGGTCTTCGCTAGTTGGTGATGAAGGAGGCCCATTCGTCAGCTTATTCTGTACATCCAGGCTCTAGCAAGATGTACAAGGACCTCAGAAAGAAGTTCTGGTGGCCCAACATGAAGTGGGATGTAGCGGAGTTTGTGGCGAAATGCTTGACTTGTCAGAAAGTCAAGATAGAACACCGTAGACCAGGTGGTGAATTGCTACCTCTTCTAGTGCCAGAATGGAAATGGGAGGATATCGCTATGGATTTCGTCACAGGTGATAACAAGAATTTGCCGTTCTAATTCCTACTATGCAAAGTATCCAAACAAACCCTAAAACGTAGTCCTAGGTAAGTAAGGGTCGAATCCGCAGGGAAACAAAGTCTATCACAATATGAAATATGTATGTCAATTTAAAGCAACCAAAGGGGGGTTTTGTTGGTTTGTTTTAGTAGCCAAGCATGCAAATGGTAAATAAGCAATTAAAGGTGATGAAATCAGTTATTGGGAAAACACTCAGTCAAACAATATCCACTATTCGAATGACAAGTTGATCATAGATACTACTGAAAATCGCATGCAATGGTAATTCCAATTCCTTTTCAGATGTAACTAATAGCACAACCAGATACTATTAGAACTAACTAATTAAACAACCCTGAAACTATCAAGATTCAGTTTAACAGCAGCCTTACGGATAGGAATATAGTTAGATACAACCCTAGAATAAAACAACCAGTTTTTACCCTAGAATGTAAATCAATTCTCTTCTGCATAAGATTAGCACAACCAGTTACTAACACGATACGGTTGCTACTATGGAATAGATATGCTTAACCAGTAACAATCTAAACCTAGCAATAGATAAATAACGACAAACCCTAGTTGATCAGACTAGAAATTATCAATATCAATCTTAAGAAATCAAACAAGAGAAGAGATAAAAACCATGCAATAGATTAGGAATAAGAATCTCACAACTGAATCACACGAAAAGCTTCAATGTCTGACTAAGCAAGAGAGGCTTAGTTCTTCATAGCAAGAGAATACGTAGAATAAGAAATTAGGGTTCTGAGATAAAGATGATAGATTGGCAGAAAGCCTTTTCTATACCCTAATATACTAAAGGAAATTAAAATCTAAATTAACCTAAAACGAATTAATAAAATAATAATAATCAAACAAACTAAAATAGGAAATTAATCCCGCAAGCATTCTCGGCCTTGAATTCTCGGCGAGCAGACACGGCCCAATTTCGGCAACTTCGGCAGCAGCTTCGGCCCAATTCAAGCGGCGGCCCATTTCATGCATCAGCTTCATCACGCCGATGTCATCACCAATTCACTCCCGCCTCCGCTGCTTTCAATTTGACGCGGGACTTCACGTGGGCTCCAGCTCCTTTATGGGCTTCTTCTTGCTTTGCTTCACGTGGGCCAACTTCAATTTAGGCCATCAATCACGTGGCTTTTAATTAATTACCAAACTTCGTCCAAACACCTCCAAATACACCAACTTCGCCCCCAAACGCCATGCACATGAATGTGTCTAAATCTACCCGAATGACACCAATAGAACCTCTAATGACTCTTACTTAAGCCCTACAAAGTAGTGCTTATCAAACCATCCCATGCTTAGACCTTTGCTCGTCCTCGAGTAAACTAGTAAAGAGCCTACTCCTCCAATTCAACATCCAAGGTCTCAGGAAGCATATCCTCCAACTAAGAGTCACCTAACCCATGCCAAGCTCCTAGCACCAATCTCATTCACAACACATCCACAACTCAACAAGCTTAAGAGGCAAGCAGAGTACTTTCCCCAAGCTAACCCGGACATCCAATAGTGTGAGTAACCTCTAATCCTAGCCTCCATCTATTGCTCCTTATGTCTCCCAGAGTGACCTACCCGACAATCCTTCTTTGACTCCTCTTCTTATGACGCCTCGCCAAGAACAATGAGAAATCCTAAAATCATTCTTCTTCTTTTCGCTCATTTTGCCAAGGCGCCCTTTCGGGTTTTCACCAAGCCACTCATTTCATTTTCCAATAGATGTACTCACATAAGCTCACGTCACTCTTGACCTCATATTACCCCAGCCTAATGCTGGTCCAAGCCACCTGCTTATTACCTAGGCCGCCCTTTCGGGTTTTCGACCTATCCCAGGATTTTTATGATAGCTTTTTTTCAAATTTTTGGCTCTTTTCATTTTTTTCATTTTCTCCTCAGCAGCGTAGCAAGTATAAAACCCCACCCCATGCTTAAACATTGCATTGTCCTCAATGTAATGAAAGACAAAAGAATAAAGCACAGGGAAAAGCAAAAAATAACTCACAACGTTGCCGAGTTGGCTTGGACACTTCCTTGTTGCTGGCGGTGTAGTCATAAAAGCTCATGTCCTAGATGTCTGCATTAACGCTATAACCTTCATATACCGTGCAACCATAGAAAACTATTGTGAAATGCGGTGGTTATGCAGGAACTCAGGGCGGCACGGCCTTCAACTCCATCAACTCCTACCATGCAACCATAAGGAACCACTCTGGTGAAGTAGTGGTCAGACAGGGGGACGGGGTTGCATGGCCTTCAAAAATGGGCCCAGATGTCATCGTGGTTGGGCCCTGGTATTCCTCCTCTCCAGCTGTCGACTGCAGGGTCATCATCGTTGCCAAATAAATATAGGGTGAATGTATTCCTCCGTTTAGCAACATGAGGCGCACCTCTCCGTGGGGAACTCTGGACAGCTGGGTAAATTTTTTTATTTTTTTTTTGACTTTTTCTCCCCGTTTAATGTCTTTTCGGGGTATCTTATTTTCGTCTTTTGCTCCCCGTTTAAGGTTTTTTCGGAGCCCATTTTTTTTCGGTTTTTTTTTTTAAAAATTTTTTTTACCTGAGAAAGTGCGGCGGTCGCCGTTTTTAGGTCGTAGCCAACTTGCTTGGCGAGGCAATTGCGGCAGTCGCCGTAAGGTTTGCGGCGGGCGCCGTGAACACCATCTCCGTTTTTTTTTTTTTTTGCGCTTTCTGCAGGTTAGTTCGACACAGAAAGGAAAAACAAAAAGAAAAACAACTGAATAAAGACTAATGGAAAGAAAATAGACTACCTAACATCGGGTTGCCTCCCGAGCAGCGCCTTGTTTACTGTCGTGGCTCGACATCCTACTCAATCCTCTTCAACTCGGGTTTGTCCTAGCACTTGAACTCATGAGGTCTATATCAGGGGGTGCCGTTTTGTGTGCTCCATGTTGAGCCTTTCCCCCTTGCTTGTGCACTTGCTGATGGGTGGACCGCTGTTCATATCTATGAATGCACCTGCCATCTTCAGGAACGGTCTACCCAACATCTCAAGGGCTGCATGTATGTCCTGCCCCGTATCCAACATGTAAAAATCTGCCACCTGAATTAAGGCTTCCCTCTTGTGTTTCCCCTTTGGTTTCTTCTTTATATTGCCCAGCACCCTTAAGAACTCTGTGTAGTGAGGGATGCAATTTTCCAGTTCGATCAAGGGAATGGTTGCCTCGCAGATACTGAAGGTTTCATATAGCTCTTTGTCTTCCTTCAACCTTCGAGTATCTTGTATTGCCTCAGGGAGGGGTGTGACGGGGTGCAGCGAGACAAGTGGAAAGGAGTTGAGATGCACATACTCATCATAGGCAGCCTCAAGAGGGTCGGGGGCTGCCCGGGCGTTTTTGAGAGGAACAAGCATCGTAGGATCGTTTTCGCGATCGTGGCTCTCCTCCTCTTGGTCGCTGAATTCATCATGCGGTCTCGGAGTTGTCGACTCATTTGCTTCAAGTTTACTCACCACTTGAGAGAGCTGACCAACCTGCCTTTCCAAGTTCTGAATGCTAGCTTGTGTACTTTCCTGGAATTGTATGTGGCTCTTGGTCAACTTAGCAACATTAAGGTTCACGTTGGTAACACTCTCATTAAGGTTCACGTTGCTCTGCATCAACATCTTCATCATATCCTCCATAGAAGGTGAATGATTACCTTGTTGTTGGTTTGGTTCTGGGTAGAACTCCTGGTAGTCATGATCATATGAAGGGTATTGCAGGTTCCCATAACTCAAATTGGGGTGATATCCCCACCCTGGAGTATATGTGTAGGAGTATGGGTCATATCGCGGCTCCTGCTGGAATTGGGGAAATCTATCCATCTCTGTAACAAGATCAAAAAGGAAAAACAAAAATCAATAGCACGGGTGTGGACCGTAAGATAGGTCCACACAATAGTTGACACACAAATCATACACAAAATAGATTATTGCCTTCCCCGGCAACGGCGCCAATTTGATAACAGGAATTTTCCGTTCTAATTCCTACTATGCAAAGTATCCAAACAAACCCTAAAACGTAGTCCTAGGTAAGTAAGGGTCGAATCCGCAGGGAAACAAAGTCTATCGCAATATGCAATATGTATGTCAATTTAAAGCAACCAAAGGGGGGTTTTGTTGGTTTGTTTTAGTAGCCAAGCATGCAAATGGTAAATAAGCAATTAAAGGTGATGAAATCAGTTATTGGGAAAACACTCAGTCAAACAATATCCACTATTCGAATGACAAGTTGATCATAGATACTACTGAAAATCGCATGCAATGGTAATTCCAATTCCTTTTCAGATGTAACTAATAGCACAACCAGATATTATTATAACTAACTAATTAAACAACCCTGAAACTATCAAGATTCAGTTTAACATCAGCCTTACGGATAGGAATATAGTTAGATACAACCCTAGAATAAAACAACCAGTTTTTACCCTAGAATATAAATCAATTCTCTTCTGCATAAGATTAGCACAACCAGTTACTAACACGATGCAGTTGCTACTATGGAATAGATATGCTCAACCAGTAACAATCTAAACCTAGCAATAGATAAATAACGACAAACCCTAGTTGATCAGACTAGAATTTATCAATATCAATCTTAAGAAATCAAACAAGAGAAGAGATAAAAACCATGCAATAGATTAGGAATAAGAATCTCACAACTGAATCACACGAAAAGCTTCAATGTCTGACTAAGCAAGAGAGGCTTAGTTCTTCATAGCAAGAGAATACGTAGAATAAGAAATTAGGGTTCCGAGATAAAGATGATAGATTGGCAGAAAGCCTTTTCTATACCCTAATATACTAAAGGAAATTAAAATCTAAATTAACCTAAAACGAATTAATAAAATAATAATAATCAAACAAACTAAAATAGGAAATTAATCCCGCAAGCATTCTCGGCCTTGAATTCTCGGCGAGCAGACACGGCCCAATTTTGGCAACTTCGGCAGCAGCTTCGGCCCAATTCAAGCGGCGGCCCATTTCATGCATCAGCTTCATCACGCCGACGTCATCACCAATTCACTCCCGCCTCCGCTGCTTTCAATTTGACGCGGGACTTCACGTGGGCTCCAGCTCCTTTATGGGCTTCTTCTTGCTTTGCTTCATGTGGGCCAACTTCAATTTGGGCCATCAATCACGTGGCTTTTAATTAATTACCAAACTTCGTCCAAACACCTCCAAATACACCAACTTCGCCCCCAAACGCCATGCACATGAATGTGTCTAAATCTACCCGAATGACACCAATAAAACCTCTAATGACTCTTACTTAAGCCCTACAAAGTAGTGCTTATCAACAGGGTTGCCTAAGACTCAGACTCAAAAGGATGCTATATGGGTAATCATTGACAGGCTCACGAAGAGTGCTCACTTCGTGGCTATCAAGTCAACATGGGGAACCCAGAAGCTATCGGAAGTGTTCCTACACGAAATTGTCCGTTTACATGGTACTCCAAAGACCATTGTATCGGATCGTAATGGCCGATTCATGTCAAGATTCTGGATGGAACTCCACAAGGCCATGGGAACCGAGTTGAGGTTCAGTACTGCGTTTCACCCTCAGACGGATGGACAGTCTGAGAGGACCATCCAGACCTTGGAAGATATGCTGAGAGCTTGCGTACTTGACCGTCCGACTAGCTGGGAGAACAGCCTAAGTCTGATTGAGTTCACGTACAACAATAGCTGGCATGCTACCATTAAGATGGCTCCATTCGAAGCTTTGTACGGTCGAAGATGCAGATCTCCAATTTGTTGGGATGAGAATGCCGACAAGGTTCTGCTCGGACCAGAATTAGTCGAAAGGACTGCTTTGGACATTGCGTTGATTAGACAGAGGATGTTGACAGCTCAAAGTCAACAGAAGTCTTACGCAGATCTGAAGCGCAGGAATGTCGAATTTGAGGTTGGTGACAAAGTGTTTGTCAGGGTGTCGCCATGCAAGGGCGTGTTCAGGTTCGGCAAGCGTGGGAAGCTTAACCCTCGCTACGTGGGACCGTTTGAGATCCTTGATAGGGTGGGGTCTCTAGCGTATCGTTTGGCATTGCCGCCATCGGCACATCCGGTGCATAACGTGTTCCACATATCCTTGTTGAGAAAGTACGTACCAGATGCGTCTCATGTGCTGAACTATGATGACATCGAGATTCAGGCAAACGGTACCTACGAGGAGATACCTGTGCGTATTCTCGAGCGTCGCGAGAAGCAATTGCGGAACAAGGTAGTACCATTAGTACGGATTCTTTGGTCCAAGGCTGGATCTGAAGAGGTTACTTGGGAAACCTGGGAGACTGAAGAGGATATGCTTAGCCATTTTCCCAAGCTGTTTTCGGCCTAGTTTCGGGGTCGAAACCTTTTTAAGGGGGTAGTGTTGTAACGCCTCATTTTTTTTGGTTTATTCGGCCAAGTTTCGGGGTCGAAACCTTTTTAAGGGGGTAGTGTTGTAACGCCTTGTTTTTTTTTGTTTATTCGGCCAAGTTTCGGGGTCGAAATGAAATTATAGAATATCTCCTTTAAGATCAATTCTTTTAAGGGGGAGGTGATGTAATACCCTCATTTTTAGTAAGGGTATTTGGGTAATTTACTCAACCCTCGTCCTGTGATCGTATCATTTTTGGAGAAGTTCGGATTTCTGTATCGAGATTGATCTCTGTAAAATCCACCGAGTGATATAAAGTACATTCGATGTTTTTTTGGGGTTTAGAATATTTGTTTGGGTACAAATATATTTAATCCGGGGTTTAAAACCAACGCCAAACCTTTCCCCGGGCAAACAGACACGGAAAAGGCATTTCCGCGACCGTGGTAGAATTTCCGCGATCGTGGAAATATGGGTTTCAGAATGGCTGGGCATAGGAATTTTTTGCGACCGCGGAAAAGTCCAACACGCCAACATCGCGTCGTCTGACTCCTCACCGTTCGCGCCACCGTCGATCTTCTGACTGACCGTTGATCTAGTCTAGGTGAGCTCCTTCCTTTGGATATAAAAGGGGGTCGGATTGAGGGTTGAAAGGCACACCGAAATCACTCTCTCCCTCTCAGATTCTCTATCATTTTCGTGCTCGCCGGAGGTCGAAGCTCTGGCCGGAAATCTTTAAGCTTTTGCCGGAGCTCTCGTTGGAGGCGGTGGTGCTCTCAAGGTGGTGCATTGGAGGTGCAAGGTGCCCAGGAGTCGAGCCCCGTCGCGTCGCCCCCGGTGAGATTTCTCCTTTTCGAGTCGTCGGAGTTCATGTCCGCGACCGCGGACATGTACTGCCGCGACCACGGATGTGAGATAGGCGACCGCGTTCGCGGCCGCTGTCATCTGTGCTCGCGGACACTTGTCCTCGACGACCGCGGCAGTGCCCACCGCGACCGCGGATTGCCTGGGCAATCGCGATCGTGGCTTTGGGGCTTGTCGGTCTCGGTCGGGGCCTTCGTTCCTTCGATTTGGTTCATTCCTTCTTCGATTCGTATCATTTTAAATGTCGAATCTAACCTAGGGTTTCGTTATGGGTCATCCCGTAGGAATCTGTAATCCGAGTTCTGTTCCCGTTCCGGACCCAGAAACCCATCTTTGTCAATCGTTCGTCTAATCTAAGGCAAGTGGCGGTTCGCTCTTGCTTATTGTAATACCCCTTAAATTTTAGTAAGGGTATTTGGGTAATTTTCTCATCCTTCATTCAAATTAATTATTTCGCTTTCAGTGGAGTTCGGATTTTCCGTAACATCCATGATCTCCGAAATAATTCCTTGAGTGGTATAAAATACATTCGATGTATTTTCGGGACTTAAAATATTTGTTTGGATACAAACATATAATTTCCGGGGTTTAAAACCCATACCAATCTTACCCTGCAAGCAAACTTGATCTCCACGTTCAACTTATCTCGTTCAAATCTTATCTTTGACCGAAGCAAGTGGCTTCGTTTGTCCCCTGGGAAGCTTCCTCTTGTGTTTCCTTTGCTTGCTGGGCACGATCTCCTCCCTTCCTTGCTCTCCAAGGCTGGGGCAATTGTTTGGCTATATATATGGGAGTAAAATCAGATGGAAGGGGCACTTCATCTTCCTCTCGTCTCCTTCCCCTGCTTCAGCACTTCTCCCGCCGGCGACCCGCTGCTGTCCGAGCCACCGCTGTGGTTCTGCTCCTCCTTCCTAGCGTGTCCATGGTGGAAGCCGAGCTCCCACCTGTGCTCGTTGTTCTTCTCCTTTCTTCCCCGGCGAGCTGTTCTGTACAGAACCCATATCTGCTGTGGCGTTGGGAGCTGTTGAAGGCCGAGTTATTGGTGGCTATCGTCTCCGGTGACGAGGAAGACGGATCTGGGCCGAGTCGCTGCTGTCATGCGTCGCTGGTATTGCTTGCTGCTGAGCGGTGCGACCAGTAGTGGTTCGTTGCTGTTGTCATTGCGTGCCGGCTGCTGGTATCGCCGAATCTCCGTGCTGTTGCTTCATCACCGGCGTCAAGAGCCCGGCGGAGCACCCCCTGCCGATCGCTGCGTCTTGCCTTCGGGTTGCTCTGTTTTGTTGTTTGGTTCGTGTACGTGAAATGGGTTGAAGATGGTGAACAGTGCAGTGGGACCCCCTTTGTTGGTTTAATTGTTGTTAGGCCGAAAGCTAAAGTTCCATTCCAGTCCAGTTTTGACCCGAAATTATTCGAGCGGTATAATTTCGATCCCCTTTCGTCCGTATTTTTCTTTAGGAAAATTCAATCAATATTCGTATGATTTAAAATCATAAGAATTTATTGGATTTAATTCCTTGAGTTCATTCAGACAAAATAATTGTTATTAATTAAATTTGTCACGTGTTGGATCACGTGTTGGATCGCATATGGACTCGTAATCAGTTGGAGTTATCTGAAGCTTAGGCCATATCCTCGGAAAGGATATCATCAGTAGTCATCTCGTCTAGATTCATCGCCGAATCTACTCCAGGTAAGTGGCGGTTCGCTCTTGCTCATCATTCCATATTTCAATTAATTATCAATTGTATAGTTGTTAATTAATTTGGGATGATTTACTGTTTATGTTGGGAACAGTTTTGATAAATTATTTGATGAAAAGAAGTGCTGTTATAATAGGTTGTATATTGCTAGATACAACGCTATTATGTTCATAATGGTTTTGTGTGGATTTTAAAGGTGAATTTCATATGAAAGATTATAATAGGTTGCATATACTGTTAGTAGCAACGCTATTTTGATATATATATATATATATATTGATAGATCTATGATGTTGGCCTTGATGGCTTTGATTTGATGTGATATATGACTGTGTTGAACTGTTTAGTTAACACGAGTATTCGTAGGAACGCTATGTACCTTGTGGGGGTTTAACTGTTTCTTTATAACTTGTACTTGGTGGATTTTTCCCCAGTACTCTCTAAGGTCATGACCATGCCCTTACTCAGGGTGGTGCACTTAGCTAGTGTCAAATCTTTTGGGATTTATTCCCTCTGGTATCTCTTGTGAGGAGATCCGATATCTCTTGTGAGGAGATATGATATCTCTTGTGAGGAGATCCGATATCTCTTGTGGGGAGATTTAAAAGCTTATAACGTGATGATCATTTTGGAATTAAATGAGATAAGTGTCGTTGTCGCACACAATTAATATACCTTGGGCGAGTAGTGCAGCTAGGCGCTAGTGCAACTAGGCGCTAGTGCAGCTAGGCGCTAGTGCAGCTAGGAAAGCTCGTCTTAACTTTTTAGTCGCTCGAATGCGATACTGTGATTGTGTGTATTATTAAATTAAGTTTCCCAACATTTGTCATGTTTCCTATAAGGCTCATTTCATTTAGAGTCTTCTTTTGGGATTGATTACTGTGAGACTCGGTCTCCAGAATCTTCTCTTGATCATGCCTTTTCATGTATTCCAGTAGGAGTATGATGGTTGACTATTGTTATCGGTTGTTATCCGAGAAGCGATGAGTCTAACCTAATACGACTACTTCGAACCTTCTGCTTTGTGCCCTTGCTAGTCTATTCATTTAGACTAACTAATTGTATTTGTTATCTGCATCGTCATGGTTGGTGTCGTCCGTCCGTTTCGACACATCAGATAGGTTGCAGGATCCATGAAGGCTAGATCGACTATGAACATGAACGGTGTTTAAAAAATGTTTTAATCAGGCTACGATCTTTGGGCGTTGACTACTGAGGTCAATACTCTTGTAAATTATTTTAAGTCTTCCGCTGTATTGTAATAACTATGTATTTTGTCGCATTTGGAATTGTGTTGAAATTCCGCGACTATGTTTTAAATGAAAGTTATGGTAATTTTGTATTATAATTGTTCTTTATGAATTGTGTTTCAATGGTAAAGCCTGGGGTGGCTTCAGTGTGGAAACCGAGGTCACTGGCGGTAATACCTTTCCAAATGGGTTAAAATTTGGGGGTGTTATAGATTTGGTATCAGAGCTAAAGTTTGTTTTTAAAACAGGTTGGGTATTTTGAAAGGTTTTATCCTTCTAAAACTATTTCCTGTTTTGAACTGGAAAATGTCTTCCAAACGAATTTGAAATAAATACCGTTCATAGTCGTACCTTATTTAGTCTGATATGAGAGGTATGGGAGTTACCTTTATATCTAGAAAGACTGACCTATTCTTGTTGTTATAAGACATAGGTGTTTGTCTATTCTTTTGAAAGGACTCGGAAGATGCCGAGATGATTCTATCATCTCTAGTAAGGTTAAATTTCCCTGTTTCTCAGATATATTTCGAGGTTGGAGGACCTAGTAGTTCCCTCGAAGGTATCAAGTATGTACTTCTTGAGTTGGTAGTACTAATATCCTAGTACTGTAATCTCCGAGCAATTTGGTGTGAACGTTCGAGAGATTTGTGTAGATGAATCTTATGCTCTCTGTTCATAATTCATCTATAGAATTACCAAGTTGATCTATTCTAAGTGATTTTATTACATTGATATATGGGATAATTAAGGAATCACTCTTAGGAGTTTTGATGTCTAAGTAGGATGTCATAGTCGTTGACATTAATTATTGAGAAAATGGATACAGAGGATTAATGCTCGATGTAGTCGGGATTTGCCTCCGTATGAGAATTCGTGGGTTGAACCTAAGGTAGAGTTCGTTGAGCCGTTAAGGTAGGCCAACGAAATATTGTAATAACGACGTTTAAATGGAAGCGATTTCCAAGGGAACTCTAAGGAAAATCCCGAGGAAGATCCTAAGGAAAATCCTCAAGGAGAGGAAAATCCTAGGGGAGATCCCGAGGAAGATCCTCAGAAGAAGGAAGATCCTCTAGAGGAGGAAGATCCTGCGGAAGATCCTTAGAAGGAGGAAGATCCAGAGGAAAACACTGAGGAAGATCCTCGAGAGGGGGAAGATCCGAGGGAAGATCCGAGGGAAGATCCGGGGGGAACTTCCGATGAGAACCCGGAGGAAGACTTTGTAAGGCAAGGCTAGAAGAGTCTAATGCCTAAAGTGTTCATTTATGAGTATCTTTTAGGAAATAAGGATATTGGGAGAAATTATGGAAAGATTTATTTCTTCTTGAGACATCATATTCCTAGTATTTGGAGGTATAGGTTATGTGGAGTTAATGAGATTAAGAGTTATATCTCACTTGTGTACTTGAGATTTTTTGTTCCACTAGAAGTATATAGAGGTGGACTAGTGCAAAGTCCGGAATGTCTAGTTGTGGAATCATGCTGTAGGCATTAATGTGGATAAAGTGTTGTGAAGGAATAAGTTGATTAAGGGAATAGTTCAATAAGAACTCGTTTTCCCTATTTTGCGATCTTGAGTAAGACTGTGAAATCCGAAGTTATGATGGTCGGGATCATGAGTAAGTATGACCCATGTAGGACCAATGGTTAAAGCTTTTGGAAAAGCCAAGTGTACGAAATCATAGGTATCCTTTGGGGAGATCTATTTGAGATTCGTTGGAGGTAAAATAAGGAAATGATGTGATTAAGTCCTGGATGGATAGTAGATTGTGTGAGGAATATGAGGATTTTAAATTAGAAATAAGTCATTTAAGACAGTACGAGTCGTTGGACTCGATAAGTGGAATTTCCAGAGGATGAAGAGTTATGACTCTTGGGAATTGTCTAAGATTGACATCTTGTGAGTATGTCATCTATAAGGCTTATGGTATCACTCTCTTGGAGGAGATATGAGTAATATCTTATGTGATACGTTTCGAGGAACGTAGGAATAAGATATTATGGATGTTCTTGAATCTTAAAGGAGTTAAGTTAGAAATTGTTTAAAGAGATGTGTTAAATTATTCTTGTAAGGATTTGAAGTTAGAGATGGCGTAAGGTCAGTCTTACTTTGAGATAAAAAAAATGGAATTGTGTAAAGTACCATTAAGGGAATTAAGAAATTTAAGGAATCTTGAAGGTTCAAGTTATAAAGTGATTAAAGGAATAAGTTAAGTCATTACCGAAAGGATCCCAAGTTGGAATTTGGTATAAGGGCCAAAACCGATAATAATGAGTAATGGAATTGTGGGAGATATCTTTAAGGAATTAAGGAAGTTATGATTTGAAGTTACTAAGATTTAATATATGAGTTATAAGAAGTTAATGTGTGAGCTCGGGATTGTCATAAGGAAAAGGGGAAATGTGAGTTCTCCTATTTAAAGGTATATTAATATCGTTATGATGATTTTTGGAGATCACTATTTTAAGATAATCATGATTATGTGAATGTACTAAAAGTTACCGCATGGTATGATGTATGGCAGTAGAGTTGTAGTTGATATCGTGATTGAGGAAACCGATTGACCTCTTTAAGAATAATTTCGATGATGAGGTGATTAAGGATAGTAAATCCAGGAAGTAAGATTGGTAGTGAGGCAGACTCCTCATTGGTTTAGCGAAGTTTCGGGGTCGAAACTTTTCTTAAGGGGGTAGTAATGTAATACCCCCTTAAATTTTAGTAAGGGTATTTGGATAATTTTCTCATCCTTCGTTCAAATTAATTATTTTGCTTTCAGTGGAGTTCGGATTTTCCGTAACATCCATGATCTCCGAAATAATTCCTTGAGTGGTATAAAATACATTCGATGTATTTTTGGGACTTAAAATATTTGTTTGGATACAAACATATAATTTCCGGGGTTTAAAATCCATACCAATCTTACCCTGCAAGCAAACTTGATCTCCACGTTCAACTATTCTCGTTCAAATCTTATCTTTGACCGAAGCAAGTGGCTTCGTTTGTCCCCTGGGAAGCTTCTTCTTGTGTTTCCTTTGCTGGCTGGGCACGATCTCCTCCCTTCCTTGCTCTCCAAGGCTGGGGCAATTGTTTGGCTATATATATGGGAGTAAAATCAGATGGAAGGGGCACTTCATCTTCCTCTCGTCTCCTTCCCCTGCTTCAGCACTTCTCCCGTCGGCGACCCGCTGCTGTCCGAGCCACCGCTGTGGTTCTGCTCCTCCTTCCCGGCGTGTCCATGGTGGAAGCCGAGCTCCCACCTGTGCTTGTTGTTCTTCTCCTTTCTTCCCCGGCGAGCTGTTCTGTACAGAACCCATATCTGTTGTGGCATTGGGAGCTGTTGAAGGCCGAGTTATTGGTGGCTATCGTCTCCGGTGACGAGGAAGACGGATCTGGGCCGAGTCGCTGCTGTCGTGCGTCGCTGGTATTGCTCGCTGCTAAGCGGTGCGACCAGCAGTGGTTCGTTGTTGTTGTCATTGCGTGCTGGCTGCTGGTGTCGCCGAATCTCCGTGCTGTTGCTCCATCACCGGCGTCAAGAGCCCGGCGGAGCACCCCCTGCCGATCGTTGCGTCTTGCCTTCGGGTTGCTCTGTTTTGTTGTTTGGTTCGTGTACGTGAAATGGGTTGAAGATGGTAAACAGTGCAGTGGGACCCCCTTTGTTGGTTTAATTGTTGTTGGGCCGAAAGCTCAAGTTCCATTCCAGTCCAGATTTGACCCGAAATTATTCGAGCGGTATAATTTCGATCCCCTTTCGTCCGTATTTTTCTTTAGGAAAATTCAATCAATATTCGTATGATTTAAAATCATAAGAATTTATTGGATTTAATTCCTTGAGTTCGTCCAGACAAATTAATTGTTATTAATTAAATTTGTCACGTGTTGGATCGCGTGTTGGATCACGTGTGGACTCGTAATCAGTTGGAGTTATCTGAAGCTTAGGCCATATCTTCGGAAAGGATATCATCAGTAGTCGTCTCATCTAGATTCATCGCCGAATCTACTCCAGGCAAGTGGCGGTTCGCTCTTGCTCATCATTCCATATTTCAATTAATTATCAATTGTATAGTTGTTAATTAATTTGGGATGATTTACTGTTTATGTTGGGAACAGTTTTGATAAATTATTTGATGAAAAGAAGTGATGTTATAATAGGTTGTATATTGCTAGATATAGCGCTATTATGTTCATAATGGTTTTGTGTGGATTTTAAAGGTGAATTTCATATGAAAGATTATAATAGGTTACATATACTGTTAGTAGCAACGCTATTTTGATATATATATATATATATATAGATTGATAGATCTATGATGTTGGCCTTGATGGCTTTGATTTGATGTGATATATGACTGTGTTGAACTGTTTAGTTAACACGAGTATTCGTAGGAACGCTATGTACCTTGTGGGGGTTTAGCTGTTTTTTTATAACTTGTACTTGGTGGATTTTTCCCCAGTACTCTCTAAGGTCATGACCATGCCCTTACTCAGGGTGGTGCACTTAGCTAGTGTCAAATCTTTTGGGATTTATTCCCTCTGGTATCTCTTGTGAGGAGATCCGATATCTCTTGTGAGGAGATCCGATATCTCTTGTGGGGAGATTTAAAAGCTTATAACGTGATGATCGTTTTGGAATTAAATGAGATAAGTGTCGTTGTCGCACACAATTAATATACCATGGGCGAGTAGTGCAGCTAGGCGCTAGTGCAGCTAGGAAAGCTCGTCTTAACTTTTTAGTCGCTCGAATGCGATACTGTGATTGTGTGTATTATTAAATTAAGTTTCCCAACATTTGTCATGTTTCCTATAAGGCTCATTTCATTTAGAGTCTTCTTTTGGGATTGATTGTTGTGAGACTCGGTCTCCAGAATCTTCTCTTGATCATGCCTTTTCATGTATTCCAGTAGGAGTATGATGGTTGACTATTATTATCGGTTGTTATTCGAGAAGCGATGAGTCTAACCTAATACGACTACTTCGAACCTTCTGCTTTGTGCCCTTGCTAGTCTATTCATTTAGACTAACTAATTGTATTTGTTATCTGCATCGTCATGGTTGGTGTCGTCCGTCCGTTTCGACACATCAGATAGGTTGCAGGATCCATGAAGGCTAGATCGACTATGAACATGAACGGTGTTTAAAAATGTTTTAATCAGGCTACGATCTTTGGGCATTGACTACTGAGGTCAATACTCTTGTAAATTATTTTAAGTCTTCCGCTGTATTGTAATAACTCTGTATTTTGTCGCATTTGGAATTGTGTTGAAATTCCACGACTATGTTTTAAATGAAAGTTATGGTAATTTTGTATCATAATTGTTCTTTATGAATTGTGTTTCAATGGTACAGCCTGTGGTGGCTTCGGTGTGGAAACCGAGGTCACTGGCGGTAATACCTTTCCAAATGGGTTAAAATTTGGGGGTGTTACACTTATCATTCCATATTTCTATTAATTATCAATTGTTTTAATTGTTAATTAAATGGGATGAATATTGTTTTCGTTGGGAACCGTTTTGATAAACGTATTTGATACGATTAAAAGAGATATTATAATAGGTTGTATATACTGCTAGAAACAACGCTATTATAGATATATATATATATATATATATTGTTGCCATGATGGCATTGGTGTGGATTATTATGTGGTTTAAACTGTTTAGTTAGAACGAGTATTCGTAGGAACGCTATGTACCTTGCGAGGTCTAGTTGTTTCTTTATAACTGGTGCTAGGAGGATTATTTCCCTAGTACTCTCTCTGGTCATGACCTTGCCCTTACTCAGGATAGGTGCACACAGCTGGTGCCGATTCTCGGGATTTAATCCCTTCAATATCTCTCGCGATGAGATGATATATAAAAGCTTATAACGTGAATGTACGCTTTGTCACTAAAATAAGATAAGTGTCGCTATGCACATAATTAATGAACCTTGGGCGAGAAGTACAACTTGGAAACTCGTCTAGACTTCGACTAAAGTAAGTCCTCCTTCCAAATCTGAATTCGCATTACGCGGTGAGGTTGGTCGTGGACCCAAATGGGCAAGTCTTTTTAAACGCTTGTGTGAAACTTTAATGTTCCCGAACACTTGTCATACTTTCCGATAAGACTCAATCTCTTGGAGTCTTCTCTTCATATGTTTCCTTTAGACTCGATCTTTAGGAGTCTTCTCTTGATCATTCTTCTTTGAATCATTCGGTAGAGGTATTGAGGTTTACTATCGTCATCGGCTTTCATTCGAGAAGCGATGGGTCTAACCTAATACGCCTACCTTAGAACCTTTATGTTTTACCCTTGCATAGTCTTTCATTAGACTAACCAACTGGGTTTTATTCCTTGCATGGTTGACTGGTGTCATCCGTCTCATACGACACATCAGGTAAACTCCCGTTACGTGAAGGCTAGAAACGACGATGAAGGCAGATGGAGTTTTAAGAGTTTTAGCAAGGTTGAGATCCTAGGCGAATGATCGCTTCGATCAAGACATTTTTGTTATTTATTTAAAAGACTTCTGTTGTATTAAACGTATTCTGTATTTCTGTTGTATTTGGGATTTATGGATGTAATTCTGAGACTTTGGTTTCAATAAAGATTATGATATTTCATATTATCAGTGTGTTTTATATATTGTATAAATTGGTTAAGCCTTGGGTGGCTTCAGATGTGGAATCTGAGGTCACTGGCAATAATACTTTCAAGGTCATATATTTGGGGGTGTTATAGCTCGGCGGCCAGCAAAAACACGACGTCGGGCTTGGGCCTGGCTCTTGGAACCTCAAATATTAGCAAGTAAGGTGATAGGTGTCATTTCATGCACCTTTACTAGCAATTATTAGCATTATTTAGAGGAGTTTAGGATGAGATTTGTGGCTAAGTCTGTAATCCAGAAGTTGTGGAGAGAAGTGAAGATATCCAGGGTTTTACAGCTTAGATGGAGATGATGAAGATGGAGAAGGTTCTGCTGGAGTTTAATGAAGAAGATTACCAACACTTGGTAGTAATGAAGAGCAGAAGAGAAGAAGAAGAGGAGTTGAAGAGAGAAGGCGGGCAGCATTCACCGCCCCGCGCCAGAGCCACCGCGACCCGGCGGTGGTTCTCAGAGAAGATTGAAGGTCGCGCCAGTGGAGAAGCCACCGCCCCGCGGTGGGCACGTTACGCCTCGCGGCCAACACAGACTTATTTCCTTTTATGAATTTTCGGATTTCCTTATTTCTATTATTTTATTTCCTTTGTTATTTGCATTAGGTTAACTTTATTTTCCTAAGCCTATTTAAGACTTCTTTTTAGGTCTTGAGTGGGCAGTCACGAAGGCATACACTATTTTTACATTACGCAGTTTTCTTTCTCATTAGGGTTTCATTTGCACCTTTGATGGATCATTAATTTCTCTTTGTTCTACTAGACGTTTGAAGCAATACAGTTGATGTGTTTGTGAGATTTGTATTCCTTGTTCTTATTCTTATACGCGTTGGTTTGATTCTCTTGGTAATATTGAATACTGATTTATTGTTATTCTTCATAGCCTGATCAACTAGGTTGAGTAATATATATCAATTGCTAGGGTTTGCATATAGTGGAATACGAGTGCATATCTAGTAGCATACACGATTGTTGCATATAGTGGAATACGAGTGCGCAATCGTGAGTGAGAATCATTTGCATGTTAAATAGTAAGGTTTTCTTCTATTTGCATGTATCCTATATCCTTGTGTGCATTGCTATTGCTTTGTTAGTGGTAAGGTTTTCTTCCATTGATATTGTGATAAGTCTATCAACAACTGTGAAAATTGGTAGTACTTAAGATCAGGGTGGGAACAACCATAAGAATAGTGAAAGAACTTGGATTGAATAGATTTCTGTGATCAAATTATATCTCTGTATTCTGGATCTCGTTCTAGTGGAACTACTTCCCCAATCATATTTTCTCATCAATCAAACTTGTTTGTTTTGCTCTCTTTGATAACTAAAACCCCCCCTTTCTGGTTACTTGTCAATCATAATTGCATACTGCATCAGATCTTCCCTGTGGGTTCGACCCTTACTTGCTTACTATACATCTGTTTAGTAGGTTGTTAGGACTTTTACTTTGACTAGGCCATTTAACGATATTTGCATTGCATATTTCGGCCACGTCAAATTTGGCGTCGTTGCCGGGGAAGTTTTCTGTTTTTTGTTGTGTGTTTTTGTGAATGATTTTGGTGGAGACCTGTCTTATGGTCGACACCCGTAGTACTGACTCCCCTCTAGCTGCTTTTGATCCAAAAATCGGCAGAACATTCCGTGCGAACCTACGCGATCAAGGAGAAGAAGAAGCAGAGGTTGAGATCGTTGAGACCGTTGATCCGACTGAGCCAGTTGACATCCCTCCTGCTGCAATGACCGAAACTCTGAGAGAGCTGACTGAACCGAACATTGGGGCACAACCCCTGGCTGTCATCATCCCTGCGCTTGGCGAATGGGTGAACTTTGAGCTGAAATCTGGAGTTGTTGCTTATCTCCCGAAATTCCATGGTTTGAGTGGAGAGGACCCGATATCTCATCTGGGTAAATTCCACAATGTCTGCATGACTATGAAGCCAAGGAATGTGACGGAGGATCAAATCAAGATGAGAGCCTTTGTTTTTTCTTTGATGGACTCTGCTAGCGACTGGTATTATCACTTGCCGCCAGGAACCATAGATACTTGGAATAAACTGCACAAGGCGTTTTTTGACAAGTACTTCCCAACGAAGAAGTCAAATGCTTTGAAAAAGGCAATTGCTAACATTGATCAGGGTGGTGATGAGACGCTATATGACTACCTTGAGCGGTACAAGAGGCTTTGCTCTAGCTGCCCATTCCACGGATACGCCAAGCAGGACCTTGTTCTCTATTTGCACAATGGTCTGCTAGATCAAGAAAGAAGGATGGTTGACGCTGCATGCGGTGGAAGCATTCTGAATCTGACACCGGATGCAGCCATGGAAAGATTCCAAGAGATGAGTGAGAGTACCAGGAGCTTTGGCAAGACTTATCAGAGAAAGGCGGTCAATGCTATGACCCCTGCAGGATCTAGCCATGTGTTGAATGAGTTAGCTGAGTTGAAGGAGATGGTGAAGAGAATGGAAAACCAAAACACTCCTCAACAAGTCAAAGCATGTGGGATTTGCTATGATCAATTCCACCTTACCGATACTTGTCCTCAGCTGCAGGAGGAAGGTACTGCTGAAGTGAATGCTGTAGGAGGTTACGGACCCCCTAGACCGCAGTTTGGTGGACAACCCAACTATAATCCGAGAGGGCGAGACCATCCAGGTTTCAGATGGAGTGACCCTCAGGGTGGTCAATGATAAGGCGTTGTCGTGACACCTAAACAATATAATCCTAATAAACCTAAACAAGTAGTAGAGACAAGCAAGGGTCGAATCCACAGGGAGGAAATGATCTTTCTAAGTGTTTATAAGCATGCAAAGTAACAAGAAAAGGGGTTTTGATTATCAAACAGAGCAAAGTAAACAGGTTTAGTTGACTTGAGAATATGAATGGGGAAAGTAGTTTCACTAGAATGAGATCCACAATACAGAGATATAAGCTGATCACTGAAATCTATTCAATCCAAGTTCTTTTCATAATCTTATAGTTGTTCCCACCCTGATCTTAAGTACTATTGATTCTCACAGTTGTCGATAGACTTATTACTATGCCAATGGGAAAGTACCTCCGATTCTCATAGTTGTCGGTATACTTTACCACCAACAAAGCAATAGCAATGCACACAAGGATATAGGATACATGCAAATAGAAGGACACCCTACTACTTAGCATGTAAATGATTCTCACTCACGATTGTACGCTCGGAACCCCTATACGCACAATCGTGTATGCCACTAGATATGCACTCGGAACCCCTATATGCAATCCTAGCAATTGATAAATATTACTCAACCTAGCTGGCTAGACTATGAAGAACAATGATAAATCAATAATCAATATAACCAAAAGAATCAAACCAACACACATAAGAATAAGAACAAGGAATATAAATCTCACAACTGAATCAACTGTATTGCTTCAAACGTCTAGCAGAACAAAGGTGTTTAGTTCTCCATTCGTTCAAACCCTAGAGTTGGGAATGAAAGAACGAACTTGTAAAACTGAAATCTAGATTGTGTGTTGTGGCAACTAGGTTAACTAAAGGGTATTTAACCTAAATCTAAAAGTGATAAAAATAATAAAAGGAAATAATAATAGCCAAAAATAAACTATGAAAATCGGGGACAGTTAATCCCGTGCACTCTCGCTTCTCCTCTCGTGCAAGCATCTCGTCCTCTCGACCTTCTCTCGCAAGCCATCTCGCTCGGCCCATCCAAGACAAATCATCATCATCGGCCCAACCAGCAGCAGCTTCAGCGGTCCATCACACGCAGCGCGGCCCAACAACACACATGCTCAGCGCGCTGACGTCGTCACTCCAATTCTCCTCCCGCTTCAATTCACTTTCACGTGGGTATCTGTTTCACGCGTCTTTACGGTGGACCTTTCCTTGTTTGGGCCTAATTCATCTTCACGGCCCAATCTCTTCCTTCCAAATTCCAGCATCAGCACGCGACATTCACTTAATTAATTTCTTCGCCTCACGTGGCCGCGGGGCGCCAATTCCCACCGCGGGGCGGTGATTTCTACCGCGGGGCGGCATCCTTCTCTGAGACCCACCGCCGGGTCGCGGTGGCTCTGGCGCGGGGCGGTGACTTCGCCCACTCCTTTCTCTTCTGCTCTTCATTACTACCAAGTGTTGGTAGTCTTCTCCAAATAAGCTGTAAATCCATGGATATCTTCAATTCTCTCCACATCTTCTGGATTACAGACTTAACCTCAAATCTAGTCATAAACTCCTCTAAATAATGTTAATAATTGCTAGTTAAGGTGCATGAAATGACACCTATCAAATTCCCCCATACTTAGACCTTTACTCATCCCGAGTAAGCTAGAGAAAAAAACCTACTCTCTCAATCAACACCAAGGTCTGAGAAAGTATACGAAAATATGACACCAGCAACTACAACATATCAACAATAAGCTCCAGACAACCAAAACAAGTGATGCAAAGATAATTCTAGTCCTAACTCCAATCTAGCTCCTTATCGCTCCAGAGTGGCCTACCCGAACTCCTTATACCACCTCTTCTTATGACACCTCGCCAAGAATAATGAGAAATCCTAGAACCACTCTTCTTCTTTTCACTCATTTTGCCAAGGCGCCCTTTCGGGTTTTCACCAAGCCACTCATTTCATTTTCCAATAGATGTACTCACATAAGCTCATGTCACTCTTGACCACATATTATCCCAGCCTAATGCTGGTCCAAGCCACCTGCTTATTACCTAGGCCGCCCTTTCGGGTTTTCGACCTATCCCAGGATTTTCAATGTATGCCTTTTTTCAATTTTTGGCTCTTTTCATTTTATATTCATTTTTCTCCTCAACGACGTAGCAAGTATAGAACTCTCCCCCATGCTTAAACATTGTATTGTCCTCAATGTAATGAAAGACAAAAGAATAAGAGCATAGGGAAAAGCAAAAAATAACTCACAAACGTCGCCAAGCTGCTTGGACACTGAAGGTGTCGTTGGCGGTCTTCTTCAATAAATGCCCAGGTCTCTGGTGTTGGGCGGGTGTCTTCATCACTTCAGCATCTTCTTCTACCGTGCAACCAAAAGGGAACCAATTTGATGAGTAGTGGTATATCAATGATATCGGGATTGCACGGCCTTCTAGGAACACATGGTGGAGCCCAGATGTAATCATGGTGGGGGCTCTAGTGTTCCTCCTCTCCAGCTGCCTATTTAGGGCCATCATCGTTGTAAAATAATGTATGGGGCAAGTGTATCGTCCTTGACAACATGATGCGCACCATCTCCATGAGGGACTCTGGACAGCTGGCCTTCGGTAAAACTTTTTTTTTTGCCCCTCGTTTAAGGTTTTTTCGGGGGGTGACTTAGTGCAGGGAAGGAAGAGACTTACATTGGTGTGGAAACACCTTCTTCAATAGGCATGGGTCTCTTTCCTGCAGGTTAGTCGGAGACAAAAAAAACAAGAACAAAAACAAAGCAAAAACACACAAAACTAATGCAAGAAATAAAGAAAGAAAAACATACATCGGGTTGCCTCCCGAACAGCGCCTTAGTTATTGTCATGGCTTGACATACTACTCAATCTTCTCAACTTGGGTTGCTCATAGCAACTGAACACCTGGGATCTGGATCTGGGGGGTGCCTCTTTGGGTGCTCCATGTTGAGCGTGACCCCCAATTGATGTGACCCTGGATCATATCAAGAACTATGACAAGGCCGAGTCAACCACCGTCTTGCTTTGAAGGCTGCTCAAGGCGCAAAGAAGAGCCAAGGCCGAGCCCATGACCACGGCTAAGGCCCAAGGAGCCAAGGCCAAAGCCCACGGCCCATGCCTTGAAGACTAACTTAGGAAGATGTTTTTTGTGTGTTTTGTTATTTCTATTTTCGTAATTAACTAGCTAAGTGGTTAAGTTAGTGCTCTAAGTTAGTGGCTTAGTGCTCTAATTTAGTGGCTAGTTAGTGGAGTTATTTTTGTAATTTCTTTTAAGTTCTTTTGGCACCTATATAATGGTGGCCATGCATTTGTAATTCCTAGACTTGAATTGGAGATTATTAAAAAAAAACGTGAGTGTTTTGTTCATTTCAAGCCTCTTGGACGATGGCTTCAAGGTGTGTGATATCCTTGAGTGTCTTAGTCTTGTTTTGGTGAGTTACATCCAAAACACCCTTTGGTGTGTCGCATCCAAAGGTGATTGTTTGGTCATGGTGTGTTACATCCATGATCGATCAATCTCGTCTTGTGTTTCTTGGTGAGTTGTATCCAAGACTCATAAGATGCCTATCCCAAACTATTCTCGAATCCTTCGTGAAGAGTTATATCCATTTCCCTTTTTAGTCAATCTCCATCAAGTCCAAAAACCCAAAAACAACCCAAAACACATGAGAGTGTCGTCTTTTGAGAGTCTAGCCAAGGGTTCCCTAAACAACGAGTTATTGGCGCCCTTCGTCTTGTACTGTACGGGTCCTGGCATGTGCTTACGCACAACATTTGGTATCAGAGCCATTCAAGGCGAAGGGACCCTCGTCGGTGCGTCGAAGCAAGAGCCAAAGTCATTGAAACAAGAGAAGGCCAGCCAAGATTTCCATCCCGGATCTTTCAACAGCATCTCAGTAAAACAGGCATATCTTTTTATTCTCCACCCAGAAAATTCTCAAATGTTGAGGGAATAAACTAGACTTCCAGATCTAACTCCAGGCTTTGGAATCACTCAATTCCGATTCCGGATGAGAGAGAACGATCCAGTTGAAGACAAACCTGTTTTCTGGAAACTGATGGCCGAGCTGAAGAAGGAACTTCGAAGCCTTTCCTTGCACAAAACAATGAAGATTCGAGGTCGAATCTTCTCAAAGGAGGAGAGGATAATGTGAGTATGGATCCCATCAATGGCTCGGTTCGTGCATAAGACGAGAAGGCTGAAGTTGAAGTTGCTTTAAGTGTTTCTAGTTATTTATTTAATTTAGAAATCAATTAAATTAGCTAAGTTAGTGGGTAAAGTAGTGCTAGATTAATAGCATTTTCTTTATTAATTAAATTAGCTAAGTTAGTGGATTAGTTAGTGGGTAGAGTTAGTGCTAGAATATTAGCATTTTCTAGCATTTTCTTTAATTCACTTTTATAGCCTATTTAAGGCATGTTTCCCATCATTTGTAAGGTAAGCTTGAATTGAGAGAAAACATATTTGTTTGAATTCCAAGCTTCACGTGAATGATGGCTTCTTGGTGTGTCATACCATAGAATGCTTAAGTTCTTGTTTTGGTGTGTCATATCCAAGACGCCCTTTGGTGCGTCATATCCAAAGAAGGTTGTTTGATCTTGGTGCGTTACATCCATGGTCAATCAATATCTTCTCATATTTCTTGGTGAGTTGTATCCGAGGATTGTGAGTTGCCTATCCCAAACTCTTCAAGATCATACTTGAAGAGTTATATCCCAAACTCGTCTAGAACCGTCTAGAAGAGTTATATCTTTCTCTTTCCAAAAAGAAACACAAAACATATCAACTCTGAGCATTTTGTCGGGACCTTGCTAAACAAAGTCTCGTCGCCCTTCACCTTGTACTGATTTGGATCCTGGAATGTGCTTGAGCACAACATTAATAATGTGCGTAAGCACATGCCAGGACCCGTACAGTACAAGACGAAGGGCGCCAATAACTCGTTGTTTAGGGAACCCTTGGCTAGACTCTCAAAAGACGACACTCTCATGTGTTTTGGGTTGTTTTTGGGTTTTTGGACTTGATGGAGATTGACTAAAAAGGGAAATGGATATAACTCTTCACGAAGGATTCGAGAAGAGTTTGGGATAGGCATCTTATGAGTCTTGGATACAACTCACCAAGAAACACAAGACGAGATTGATCGATCATGGATGTAACGCACCATGACCAAACAATCACCTTTGGATGCGACACACCAAAGGGTGTTTTGGATGTAACTCACCAAAACAAGACTAAGACACTCAAGGATATCACACACCTTGAAGCCATCGTCCAAGAGGCTTGAAATGAACAAAACGCTCACGTTTTTTTTAATAATCTCCAATTCAAGTCTAGGAATTACAAATGCATGGCCACCATTATATAGGTGCCAAAAGAACTTAAAAGAAATTACAAAAATAACTCCACTAACTAGCCACTAACTTAGAGCACTAAGCCACTAACTTAGAGCACTAACTTAACCACTTAGCTAGTTAATTACGAAAATAGAAATAACAAAACACACAAAAAACATCTTCCTAAGTTAGTCTTCAAGGCATGGGCCGTGGGCTTTGGCCTTGGCTCCTTGGGCCTTAGCCGTGGTCATGGGCTCGGCCTTGGCTCTTCTTTGCGCCTTGAGCAGCCTTCAAAGCAAGACGGTGGTTGACTCGGCCTTGTCATAGTTCTTGATATGATCCAGGGTCACATCATCCTCTCCTCCTTGAAGAAGATTCGACCCCGAATCTTTGTTGTTTTGAGATGACTTCAAACACGTGCAACACCTTGACTGAAGCTTGTTCTTTGATTGAGAAGGCAAAGACGACATTCAAGGCTGGAGAGAGGGAATAAGGATGGCAGTTTGAGGAGTGGAGAAAGATATGGAGGCGGTTAGGTTGTTGGAGAGAATCTAGGGAAAATCTTTAAACACCACAAAATCAGTAACCGCCAACCACTTCTCCTATTCTTCCTATTTTCTTTTCTTTTTGTTCTCAAACAACCAAATAAAAGAAATCTGGTTGTTAGTGGGCTGAATTGTGAAAGTTGAGGAGGTAGTGTGGGTGGTGGACGGCAGTTTGGAGAGGTGGTGGCCGAGTTGAAGGTTGGCTGCTCCTTCTAACCTCCAAGGAATCAACAACAACTTCCAGAATTTCACCGTGACTTCAACTGACTCGTTCTCTTTCGTCTGGACTCGGAATTGGATGATTCCAACGCCCAGAGTTAGATATCGAAGTCTAGTTTCTTCCCTCCAAATTTTAGAATTAATGGCACTGGGAATTAGAAGTTGTGATGATTTTACTGAGGTGTCGCAGAGGGTTTCTGAAGGCCAGATCCTCCGCCTATCTCTTGGTTGGCTGGCTGCAACCTCGAGTCCTCCTCCTTCATGTCCGGCCTCTTCCTCCATGACTTGGCCCTTGTTGTTCTTCCTTTTTGCTCCTCCTTGAAGAACCACGAACGTCCCCTTCGCCTTGAATGGCTCTGATACCAAATGTTGTGCTCAAGCACATTCCAGGATCCAAATCAGTACAAGGTGAAGGGCGACGAGACTTTGTTTAGCAAGGTCCCGACAAAATGTTCAGAGTTGATATGTTTTGTGTTTCTTTTTGGAAAGAGAAAGATATAACTCTTCTAGATGGTTCTAGACGAGTTTGGGATATAACTCTTCAAGTATGATCTTGAAGAGTTTGGGATAGGCAACTCACAATCCTCGGATACAACTCATCAAGAAATATGAGAAGATATTGATTGACCATGGATGTAACGCACCAAGATCAAACAACCTTCTTTGGATATGACGCACCAAAGGGCGGCTTGGATATGACACACCAAAACAAGAACTTAAGCATTCTAGGATATGACACATCAAGAAGCCATCATTCACGTGAAGCTTGGAATTCAAACAAATCTGTTTTCTCTCAATTCAAGCTTACCTTACAAATGATGGGAAACATGCCTTAAATAGGCTACAAAAGTGAATTAAAGAAAATGCTAGAAAATGCTAATATTCTAGCACTAACTCTACCCACTAACTAATCCACTAACTTAGCTAATTTAATTAATAAAGAAAATGCTATTAATCTAGCACTACTTTACCCACTAACTTAGCTAATTTAATTGATTTCTAAATTAAATAAATAACTAGAAACACTTAAAGCAACTTCAACTTCAGCCTGCTCGTCTTATGCATGAACCGAGCCATTGATGGGATCCATATTCACATTACCAATCTTGTGCAATTGTTGATGGCTGGATCACTCGTCGTATCCATGAATGCACTTGCCATCTTTAAAAACTGTCTACCCAATATCTCAGGGGCTGCATGTACGTCATGCCCCGTATCCAGCATATAAAAATCAGCCACTTGTATCAAGGCTTCCTTCTTGTGCTTCCCCTTCGGTTTCTTTTTTATCAAGCCCAACACCTTTAACATTTCCTTGCAGCGAGGGGTGCTATCTGCTAGATGGACCAAGGGAACGGTTTTTGTGCAGTCACTGAAGGCCTCATAGATATTCGCGTTGTTCTTTAGCCTTTGAGTAACTCGGGAAGCCTCAAGGAAGGGTGCGATGGGTTGCAGCGCGATGAGCGGGAAGGAGTTGAGACGCACAAACTCATCATAGGCAGCCTCCAGAGGGTCGGGGACTGCCGAAGCATTTTCGAGAGAAATGGTTGTCTCTAGAGTATTTTCGCAATCACGGCACTCCTCCTCATCGTCGCTCCACTCCTCCTCAAATCTCAAAAAATAATCCTCCTCAGTCAGCACCTTGCGATCCAAAATATCATCTGGAAGTCCTAACTCCTCATCAGTATCAACGCAGACCTCATCAACAGAATAGGAATTTTGGACGTTGGGTTGCGCTGATCTCACCGCGGGTCACGGCGAAATCTCACTAGGAGGCACTCCGTCCACCGTTGGGCGGTGGTCATCGCCGCGGGGCGGTGGCTGTGAAGGAGGATTACTGAGGCTCACCGTCGGGTCGCGGTTAGTGTCGCCGCGGGGCGGTGAAATAACTGGGGCTTCACGCCGGGTCGCGGTGAGAGGTGATGCGGGGCGGTCGGCGATTTTCTCCATCTCATATTCGTCCTCCTCTTCAGCACTAGGAGGAACGACCAGTTGCTTTCTGCTCCGGAGGATTACAGCACTAACGTTTTTCGTCGGGTTTACTACCGTTTGAGATGGTAGATTCCCCGACATCCTTGCATCGATCTGTGTAATCGCCTCCGCCAACTGTCTCATCTGCCTTTCTAAATCCTTCATGCTTGACTCCCTAGTTTGAGCACCAGTGGCGAAGTGTTGAGTCAAGGTCCTGAGCATCTCTTCAGTTGAGGGATTTGGATTGGATACTGGTGGGCTATGCTCATAGGCAGGATTGTACTGTTGCGGAGCACCCTACTGATAGAATAAATGTGGCTCTAGGTATAACTCTTGGTGGTCATAACCATATGGATGGTATTGATGGTACCCATAACTCAAATTGGGGTGATCTCTCCACCCTGGAGTGTATGCGTAGGAGTATGGGTCATATCGCGGCTCTCCCCAGAAATCCATATTTGTAACAAAAATCAAAAAGGGAAAGCAAAAATCAAAAGCACGGGTGTGGACCGTAAGATAGGTCCACACCAAAGTAACACGCACACAAACAAACACACGGAAAAATCAAAACTTGCCTCCCCGGCAACGGCGCCAATTTGATAGGGCGTTGTCGTGACACCTAAACAAAATAATCCTAACAAACCTAAACAAGTAGTAGAGGCAAGCAAGGGTCAAATCCACAGGGAGGAAGTGATCTTTCTAAGTGTTTATAAGCATGTAAAGTAACAAGAAAAGGGGTTTTGATTATCAAACAGAGCAAAGTAAACAGGTTTAGTTGACTTGAGAATATGAATGGGGAAAAAAGGTTCCACTAGAACGAGATCCACAATACAGAGATATAAGTTGATCACTGAAATCTATTCAATCCAAGTTCTTTTCACAATCTTATAGTTGTTCCCACCCTGATCTTAAGTACTATCGATTCTCACAGTTGTCGATAGACTTATTACTATGCCAATGGAAAAGTACCTCCGATTCTCACAGTTGTCGGTATACTTTACCACCAATAAAGCAATAGCAATGCACACAAGGATATAGGATACATGAAAATAGAAGGACACCCTACTACTTAGCATGTAAATGATTCTCACTCACGATCGTACGCTCGGAACCCCTATACGCACAATCGTGTATGCCACTAGATATGCACTCGAAACCCCTATATGCAATCCTAGCAATTGATAAATATTCCTCAACCTAGCTGGCCAGACTATGAAGAACAATGATAAATCAATAATCAATATAACCAAAAGAATCAAACCAACACACATAAGAATAAGAACAAGGAATAGAAATCTCACAACTGAATCAACTGTATTGCTTCAAACATCTAGCAGAACAAAGGTGTTTAGTTCTCCATTCGTTCAAACCCTAGAGTTGAGAATGAAAGAACGAACTTGTAAAACTGAAATCTAGATTGTGTGTTGTGGCAACTAGGTTAACTAAAGGGTATTTAACCTAAATCTAAAAGTGATAAAAATAATAAAAGGAAATAATAATAATAATAATAATAATAATAGCCAAAAATAAACTATGAAAATCGGGGACAGTTAATCCCGTGCACTCTCGCTTCTCCTCTCGTGCAAGCATCTCGTCCTCTCGGCCTTCTCTCGCAAGCCATCTCGCTCGGCCCATCCCAGACAAATCATCATCATCGGCCCAACCAGCAGCAGCTTCAGCGGCCCATCACACGCAGCGCGGCCCAACAACACACATGCTCAGCGCGCTGACGTCGTCACTCCAATTCTCCTCCCGCTTCAATTCACTTTCACGCGGGTATCTGTTTCACACGTCTTTATGGTGGGCCTTTCCTTGTTTGGGCCTAATTCATCTTCATGGCCCAATCTCTTCCTTCTAATTCCAGCATCAGCACGCGACATTCACTTAATTAATTTCTTCGCCTCACGTGGCCGTGGGGCGCCAATTCCCACCGCGGGGCGGCATCCTTCTCTGAGACCCACAGCCGGGTCGTGGTGGCTCTGGCGCGGGGCGGTGACTTCGCCCACTCCTTTCTCTTCTGCTCTTCATTACTACCAAGTGTTGGTAGTCTTCTCCAAATAAGCTGTAAATCCCTGGATATCTTCAATTCTCTCCACATCTTCTAGATTACAGACTTAACCTCAAATCTAGTCATAAACTCCTCTAAATAATGTTAATAATTGCTAGTTAAGGTGCATGAAATGACACCTATCAGTCAACAGCCAGCACAACAGCAATACCAGCAGAGAGTCCCGTACCAACAGAGGCCTCAAGGCCAAAGCTCTGGTTCTACTACTGAAGAGATGATAAGGACTCTGACTCAACATTTCGCCACTCATGTTCAGGCTACTGAGTCAAGCATAAAGAATATGGAGAGACAGATTGGCCAACTAGCTGATGTTGTGACCAAGATTGACCAGAGGACATCAAACTCCCTGCCATCTCAGACTACAGTGAATCCAAGGGAGAATGTGAGTGCCATCACCCTCAGAAGTGGTAAGCAGTTGGTCGTTCCTCCTATTGTCGAAGAGGAGAACGAAGTTGAGAATGAGAAAATCAGTGACCGCCCCGCGGTGGACTCCACTGCGACCCGTCGGCGAATTGGGTCTGAGACCAGTAAAGAAGAGTGCCAGTCACCGCCCCGCAGTGACACTGACCGTGACCCGACGGTGAGTCTCAGTAATTCCTCCTCACATCTGACGCCCCGCGGCGATGACCACCGCCCCGCGGCGATGACCAACGCCCCGCGGTGGGACCACCGCGACCCGGTCTCCAAACTCCCAGCTCTGCTGAAGAGGTCTATGTTGATAATTATGTTCGTCCGGTTTTTCCCCCTCTCGGTTCTGAGAAGCCAGCAGCACCTTTTCTCGAGGCGCTAAAGGCTAGAAGGGTCGCCGACGACAGTGATCTTTTCGAGACGTTCCAAAACTGTGAGGTGAACATTCCTCTTCTCAAGCTTATTAAGGTTGTTCCTCGATATGCCAAGTTTTTGAAGGAGCTGTGCAACGTTAAAAGGACACAAAAACTGAAGGTCCAGAAGAAGGTTCCGGTTGGTGAACATGTCTCAGCAGTATTTCAAAGGCGTATGCCTGAGAAGTGCAAGGATCCAGATACGTTCACTATCCCTATTGCTATAGGTGAGCATCGATTTGAAAAAGCCTTGCTAGACTTGGGTGCCTTTATTAATGTTTTGCCTTATTCATTGATTGAGGATTTAGGAGTCGGACCCTTGCATGATACCAATATTGTGATACAACTTGTTGATGGTTCTTATGTGTCTCCTAAGGGTATTGTGGAGGATATTCTTGTTAAAATTGGTCCCTTAATTTTCCCTGCTGATTTCTTTGTTATGGATATGGACTATGATGAGCAGGTTGCTCCTGTTATGTTAGGTCGACCTTTTATGAAAACATCTATGACGAAGATTGATATGGATAGTGAAACTTTGACTATGGAATTCGATGGAATAATTTTTTAGCATAATATTCATAAGGCCAACTCCATTGAATTGCCTCCCCTTCGCTGCATTAGTGATATTGATAATCTTATTTAGGAAAATGTTAAGCCTAGTGTAGTGGAGACCATAGTTGATTTTTCTGCTATTGCTGAACCTTTTGAGTTGCATGAATATGATGTCTTGCTTGATGACATAGGAGAGTCTATTCCCTCTAATTTGGGCACTTGCCCCCCTGCACTAACCACACAAGGCTGTAAGCCTTCATCTACTATCGTGCAGCATGATCAGGTCAAGCCCTATCGGCCCCCACATCGCTCTAAGTATGGGGGAGATGCTCCAAAGGAAGCAATCATGGAGTCATTGGCTAAGAGGGAGCATGGTCTAAGGTTTAAGCCTTTCCATGGAAGGTTCCAGCAGGAGGAGACGAGTAAGAGGATTCCAAGGGGATCCTATTCTAGGTGGTGATTGATTTGCAATACGTCAAGCCAACGAAGTTAACCAAGGCGCTGTCCGGGAGGCAACCCGAGGTAGTTTTTCTTTCTCTTAGTTTAATTTCGTAATTTCTTTTGCTTTATTTCGTTCGCCTGTCACTAACATTTCAGGTACGAAAGTAAATGGAGAGGAGACGGTGTTTCCAGTCACCCCACCGCCCCGCGGTGGATGTCTGGTATACTTTCTCAACTCCGAAAAAAAAGGGCCCCGAAAAAACCTTAAACGGGGAGTAAAATTTTTATTTCTTGAGTGGTAACTATGGATTTGACGATTTGGGCCCCCTTTGTGGGCCGAGATTTCTCTATGGGCCATTGTACATACCCGGCCCATCATATACCCTTCTTCCCTTTCACCTTCCCTAACCTAACCCCCACTCTCACAAATCACCCATTCTCCCCCAATCCCACTCGTTTTTGGTCCGATCCTAGCCTCCAAATACCTTAATCTTGAGTTTCCTTGCCCAATTTGGAGTCTAGCCACACACACAAGCCAAACACAACCCCACCGCGTCGTTGTCGCCCCGCCTCGCATTGCCCCGCCTCGCGTCGCCAGCCATCTCCCCGCGGCGACCCCCACCACGACCCGGTGTGAAGTTCCAGTTGTCTCACCGCGACCCGACGACTCGTCCACCGCCCCGCGTCGAGACCTCCAGATTTCGTGTTTTCTCTTGTTTGTAAGTCCTCTTGGTTGCCCTTTGTTTTGAGCATCTCAATTCATCACTTATGGCACCTTGAGGTAGGAAGCAAGCATCTACGAGGGATGAGAATGAGGTGTACAATGTTGTGAAGGAGAGGAAGGTGTTGGCTACTAAATTCTTTGACAAGCCGACGTTGAGTGAGTTTGGTATGTTGGAGTGTGTATCATTTTGTTTAGCAGAGTTATGGTTGATGATACCCCTGCGGCTGCTCCTTCGGGTCCGTTTGGAGAGGGCCCTAGTGCTGGTGTTGGCCTTGCTGCTGTTGAGTTTGTGGGTGAGGATGCTGCTTTGCCTACCCCATTTGGCGTGCCCTCGTCTTCCTATGCTCCTGACATGCCTTGGCAGGAGTTGTATGCAAAATTTGATGCATTTTCGGCGCAGCAGACTCACTGGAACACCCGAGTAGAGACCGGTCTGCAGACTTGGCAGACCCAGTTCCGTGCTGATGTAGATGAGCGTCTGGACACTATGGACGCTCATATGAGGGACTACCTTGGGAGGTTCCCACCACCACCACCATCCGGCCCACAGTGAGTTTATTTCTCTTTCCCCTATCTCATTTGTTGTTCTCTTTTCTACATTGAGGACAATGTTCAGTTTAAGTATGGGGGAGGGATTTAGAATGTGCTATCTATCTAGCTAGTGTATATAGCTTTGTGTTCTGTTATTTCCATTATGTAATTTCCATTCGAGCATTTGAAAAAGAAAAAAGAAAAAAAAAAAACGAAAAAGCCAAAAAGATTTGAAAAAGGCAATCAAAATCCTGGGATGAGCCGAAAACCCAAAAGGACGGTTCAGGTAAAAAGCAGGTAGTCCGACTGGTATAGACCGGTGCAAAAGTGGACTGGAGTGATGCGAGTATATGTGAGACATCTAGCAAAATGAAATGAGTGGCTAGGTGAAAACCCGATAGGGCGCCTAGGCAAGATGAGCGAAAAAGAAGAAGAGTGATTTTAGGATTTCTCATTATTCTTGGCGAGGCGTCATAAGAAGAGGAGTCATAAGGAGGACTCGGGTAGGCCACTCTGGAGCAATAAGGAGTTAGATTGGAGTTAGGATTAGAATAATCTTTGCATCACTTGTTTTGGTTGTCTAGAGCTGATTTTTGATATGTTGTAGTTGCTGGTGTCTTATTTTCTTGTACTTCCTGAGGCCTTGGTGTTTGATTGAGAGAGTAGGTTTATCATTAGCTTACTCGGGATGAGTAAAGGTCTAAGTATGGAGGAATTTGATAGGTGTCATTTCATGCACTTTTACTAGCAATTATTAGCATTATTTAGAGGAGTTTAGGATGAGATTTGTGGCTAAGTCTGTAATCCAGAAGTTGTGGAGAGAAGTGAAGATATCCAGGGTTTTACAGCTTAGATGGAGATGATGAAGATGGAGAAGGTTCTGCTGGAGTTTAATGAAGAAGACTACCAACACTTGGTAGTAATGAAGAGCAGAAGAGAAGAAGAAGAGGAGCTGAAGAGAGAAGGCGGGCAGCATTCACCGCCCCGCGCCAGAGCCACCGCGACCCGGCGGTGGTTCTCAGAGAAGATTGAAGGTCGCGCCAGTGGAGAAGCCACCGCCCCGCGGTGGGCACGTTACGCCTCGCGGCCAGCACAGACTTATTTCCTTTTATGAATTTTCGGATTTCCTTATTTCTATTATTTTATTTTCTTTGTTATTTGCATTAGGTTAACTTTATTTTCCTAAGCCTATTTAAGACTTCTTTCTAGGTCTTGAGTGGGCAGTCACGAAGGCATACACTACTTTTACATTACGCAGTTTTCTTTCTCATTAGGGTTTCATTTGCACCTTTGATGGAGCATTAATTTCCCTTTGTTCTACTAGACGTTTGAAGCAATACAGTTGATGTGTTTGTGAGATTTCTATTCCTTGTTCTTATTCTTATACGCGTTGGTTTGATTCTCTTGGTAATATTGAATACTGATTTATTGTTATTCTTCATAGCCTGATCAACTAGGTTGAGTAATATTTATCAATTGCTAGGGTTTGCATATAGTGGAATACGAGTGCATATCTAGTAGCATACACGATTTTTGCATATAGTGGAATACGAGTGCGCAATCGTGAGTGAGAATCATTTGCATGTTAAATAGTAAGGTTTTCTTCTATTTGCATGTATCCTATATCCTTGTGTGCATTGCTATTGCTTTGTTAGTGGTAAGGTTTTCTTCCATTGATATTGTGATAAGTCTATCAACAACTGTGAGAATTGGTAGTACTTAAGATCAGGGTGGGAACAACCATAAGAATAGTGAAAGAACTTGGATTGAATAGATTTATGTGATCAAATTATATCTCTGTATTGTGGATCTCGTTCTAGTGGAACTACTTACCCAATCATATTTTCTCATCAATCAAACTTGTTTGTTTTGCTCTCTTTGATAACTAAAACCCCCCATTTCTGGTTACTTGTCAATCATAATTGCATACTGCATCAGATCTTCCCTGTGGGTTCGACCCTTATTTGCTTACTATACATCTGTTTAGTAGATTGTTAGGACTTTTACTTTGACTAGGCCATTCAACGATATTTGCATTGCATATTTCGGCCACGTCATAAGGCTCGGGTCCTGGAGCGGGCACGACGTCGGGCGCAGGCGCGGGCTTGGGTGCAGTGGGCACAAGCGTGGGCGCGCGGAAGGCAGGCGCGACAATGGGCACACCAGCGGGTGCGTTGAGAAGCGGCACGGCTGTGGGCACTGGAGCGGGCACGACCAAGGTCGGAGGAGACGCGACAGTGTCGGCGTGAACAGAGGGAGCCGCGGTCGCGACTGTTTTGGCCGCGGTCGCAGTGAGGGCCGCGGTCGCGGGAGCTGTGGCCGCGGTCGCGGTGGGGGCCGCGGTCGCGGGAGCTGTGGCCGCGGTCGCGGGAGCTGTGGTCGCGGTTGCATCGGTCGCGGTTGTGGCTGCGACAGTGGTGTGGATCGCGACTGGGATCGTGGGTGCCTCCGTGGGTGCGGACCTACGCGGAGCGGCCACGCTGTGTGGAGTGGGCGCGCTACGCGTCGGTCTGGGTGCGCGGGGGCGCGGTGGCGGGGACTCGTAGCCGAGGTAGTCGTCGTGGGCATAGGAGTTGTGGGTGTTTCTAAAATAGGGTAGGAGCTACTAATTCTACTTATTTTTTTAATCGTTATTATATACCACATGGAATATACAAACACACAAGGCTACCACTTGAAAATCTGAATAACATTGGACATTATACAGAATTTGCAAAACCTGGAAATAACCGATGGTAATTTTCGAAATAATAAATCATACCTTATACTATTAATGACGGAAAATGTGGAAAAAATTCACCAATTAGAACATAGGATCTAGCTCTTAGAAGTGCCTTAATATATGCAAAAAACATGAAATTGGACAGATCGATAACCTAACAATTGTTAATATGATAAAAGGTAATGTGACATTGTCCCTCGGATATCAAGATCATTTTCTCTCATATCCAATTGTAAAATATTTTTCGACAGTTTAAATTAACCAGATTTTTGTGAAATTAACCTAGTTGATAAAATTGCAAATCTTGGTAACTCAAATTTATTGGAAGATATTATAACAAATGTAGAACTTTAAACTCCCATCCGCAAAAATATTATATGTTGATTTTCAAATAAAGCTCTAATTATCTCTTCAACGTGTCAGTCTGTGAGTTATGCTCATAGGCAAATCTCAATATACAATTACAATTTTATTTTTTCCTAATTTTAATATTTACATATTTTATTTCTTATATTTTTTTACCTAAAACAAATTATCTTAATTATACAGATATTATCATCTCAAAGATTATTTATATCTTTTTACCTTATTAGTTTCTTCTTATTTATAAATAAAATTATTTTATAACATATTTTTACCTTATTGGTTATGTTACTTCTTATAAAAAGTTTTAATACATTAATTTCTATAATTGGTAACATGTAATTGAACATAATTGGTAATATATGATTCATGATGCCAAAGTGATATTATATGTTACAAATATTTAAAATAAATATGTGATATAATATAACTATTTTTATTTTTGTTTGTATGAAATTCCTAATTTCTTTTTCTTCTTTGTATACAAATTCGCATATATATTTTCAATTCTAATCATATAAAAATCTTATCACCATGTCAAGAGATTAATCTTATAATTTATCAAATTAATTTTTATAAATATCTAATAATATTTTAATTCCGAATTTTATTTATTAAATCCGCATGGGAATATATATTAGTTATTATCTATAAAAAGAAACTCAAAGTAGTATTTTTGAAGCTACTTCTAGTTGGTGCATCACTTACAATATGTACGGCAACAACCTACAATAAGTGGCACTAAATTGGCAAAAAATTATATTTAAAAAATCTTCAACTTTCTTACGTAAATGATTTATTAGTGGTGGGAAATGATCATAATGCAGTCTGAAAATTCAACTGTTTCCAGCTATGAATTTGACTGTCAAATTGTCACCCACGAAACTTATCAAGTCAATCCAAACCAACGCACAAAAACCGAAGTATGATATTGCATTCTCCCTTTCCAAACTATTCGTGTAGTTTCTTTCTTATGGGAACTATTCGTGTAGTAATCCCTAAAATCTAGCACACTTTACCTCAGTCTATGGAAATTTATACTCCGTATGTTTGTTCTTATCAGAAAATTGCTCTAAGACAAATAATTAACTACATCCTCCGTTTCTTTTTTTTCTTTTTTTTTGGAAGCCCTCCGTTTCTTTTTAAACGTGGTTTGTATCAATATCTACTATAATTTTGTCCTATGAAAAAAGGTTGAAAAAAGTCAAGGATAACTAAATGCAGTGTTTGTAACCCAAAGCCTCCGTTACAATACACACCAGACAGCCTTTGAAGCCATTGCCACCTGAACCACATTGAAGACAAAGATAACGTCCTAAATGTGTTAAAGACAAAAGTAACTGCCTTGCAGTAATCATGCAATTAGATGATGACTGTTACAAATTAGTTCTCCTTCAAGGCCAATTCAAGCCCAGCGTAACCGGCGTACAAGTGTCTTCCTTATATGTCAGTCATTCTTGCATTAGAGCCTCTTTACAAGAGCCACCTTTCCCACACCAACACTGAAATGGATTCAATATCTGTGCAAAGCTCCTGTAACCCCAGCTCCTCCGAACAAGCCATACATAAGGGAACGATGAAGGCGATCGATGATTTTTTGGCTTCTTCGTACATCCCATTCTCTGAGCTTGCTGTTAGTGTGGACCGGCATGTGAAGGCGATGGTGATCCGCAAGTGGGATGCCACGACGCTACAAAAACATTACATAAGCACATATTATATCTTGGCCGACCATGAGGTAGTAACAAATTGCTTTATCTTACTTCGCCCGCTCTCTTAGGTTGTTGTCGTGCTTACATTATTTGTCTTGTGCGTCAGGGAGGCGCTATTCACTGCGTGGCCAGGGCAAATATCAACCACTGCTTCACGGGCAAGCTCCTGGTCGGGGAGGTTTACTCCATCACCAACTTCACTGTTGCCCAACCAAAGTCCAGGTATCGCCTCCGCAGCGGTGACCCTTTCGTATTACACTTGGAGGGCAACACTATTGTCTGGCACCTTCGCTGCTCATCGGAAGGATTTACCAAGTATCCGCTCCAGTTGGTACCCATACAGGATATGGAGGACAACGGCTCAAAGTTCCTCATAGGTCAGCGTTACTTCAACTATTTATTGCTTCTCCTTCTGTTGCAACATCGTAAACACACCACCGCTAAGGTACTTTAACACCGCGTCAGAAAATGCAGAGAAAGGGAAATACAGAAAAACATGAATTCAAAGACACTTTGCCCACGCATAATCAACACCCATAACACAAAGCACTAAAATACCTGACGTTAACACTAGATTTCTGGGTATAGCAAGAGATAAACTAAAACAAATGTAGCCGTGCAACACCCCAAAACTGAACTCAGAGGAAATAGCCACTGGCTTAGGGGGCTATCTTATGCACTGGGTTCTAAAATCAAAATGAAATAAGTTGATGAATGTTAGACCACTTCTCTCTTCTGCTACTTTTCTTTCCATCTGATTTCCATATCTTTTCATGCTTTTGGTATTCTATTTTCTCCCAAATAGTTATACCAAATTAGTTGCAACACTAGAGTAGAAGAATAACCATGTTTGCACGTATTTATGCAGCAGAATATTATCTACTTTTATTAAAGTGTAATATGTACAATCTTTGTTGCAGTTGGTCTCAACTACAATAAATAATGAGAACCACCTATATACATTGCACAACATACTAACTAAAAAAACCCAATTCACAAAAAACCCTTATTTTTTATCATGTTAAATAAAAAAGCCTAAATCTCTACTGAAATTAAAATGAAGATTTCATGTGTCATGTGCACCCAAACCTCCTTTTTTTCTTGGCCAACTTAGGATGTATATTCCTTCCAATTGAGGTCTATTGTACCTTTGTCTTGACTGATGGTGAACAAATCTCTTTGTATCACATGATTACCTTATTAGTATACTATATACAACAAGTATAATTCCCTTTTATGAAGCCCTACGACTGCACAGATTGCTATCTGTTATAGATGCTTAGCCAACACAGAGAACTAACAGGGCCCTCCCGACTTAGATCGAAACACTACCCAACGAACTAATGGCTCCTAGGTGGTTGGCTGGGTCCAATTCCATCGGCGTATTGAGTCAAATTTCCAATTCCAATAACAACAAAATCCATGAAACAAAACTTAAACAACAGATCTGCAAAGAAATACGTATAGGGATGGGGATGGCTAGGAGAAAAGGACGAAACCTCTTGACTTTGGTGGAATCCAATCGGCGGTCTTCGATGCGGTCCGTGGTGGCTCAACTGCGTTGCTCTGGTGTTGCGAGCCCCCCAGCCGACGACTCCCTCGAATCCTTCATCTTCGGCCTCCACTGTGGCAAATCCACGGCGCCCCCCTCTATCTCTTTTCCTCTCTCAAACACACATGCCTAATTTCCCCAAATCTATTACAAACTTGAAATTGCAATTTCAAGGACCCTAACTTTTACACGTTCTAAACTCATAGTTGAACAACATTTGAGTAGCCCAATTTACGTAATTAGCCCTTCGCTGGACTTTCGTCATTTGTAGCTCAAAAAGGATAACCGATTAGCCCCCGTCCTTTGTATAACTATTTGCATATACGTGGCCCAAAAGAAACAATTATCAATTCAGTAAATAAGACAGCATTAATTTAGGATTTGTTTGTTTCCATTTATTATAAAGGCATTTTAAAAAGGTAAATACTTATATTTTAAAAAAGTATTTGGTGTAAAAGGTATTTTCTATAAATAACATTGTTTAAAATCAAATGTTCTCAAATACCAAAAAAAAAACAAAATCTAAAATGCTACACAAATTTCAAAGCTTTTGTAAATATTTTACAAATAAATGACATTTGTGATGCTGTTACCAAGGGCGATACAGATGCAAGAATGGTTGGCAAAAGAATAGTCCTCCCAGCTACCTATACGGGAAGACCCCGATATATGATTCAGAATTACCAAGACGCAATGGCGTTATGTGTAACACCCCCAAATATTTCCTTGAAAGTATTACCGCCAGTGACCTCAGATTTCACATCCGAAGCCACCCAAGGCTTAACCATTCATACAAAACATAAAACACACTGATAATACGAGATATCCTAATCTTTATTTAAACCAAAGTCTCGGAATTACATCCGTAAATCCCAAATACAATAGAAATACAGAATATGTTTAACACAGCGGAAGTCTTTTAAATAAATAACATAAGGGTCTTGATCGAAGCGATCACCCGCCTAGGATCTTCAACCTGGATAAAACTCTTAAAAACTTCATCTGCCTTCATCGTCGGTTCTAGCCTTCACGGAACGGAAGTCTACCTAATGTGTCATATGAGACGGATGACACCAGCCAACCATGCAAGAGAAAATAACCGGTTGGTTAGTCTAATGAAAGACTATGCAAGGGTAAAACATAAAGGTTCTAAGGTAGTCGTATTAGGTTAGACCCATCGCTTCTCAAATGAAAGCCGATGACGATAGTAAACCTCAATACTTCTACGGAAGGATACAAAACAGAAAGATCAAGAGAAGACTCCTAAAGATCGAGTCTTATCGAAAACGTGCGAAGAGGAGACTCCAAGAGATTGAGTCTTAACGGAAAGTATGATAAGTGTTCGAGAACGTTATAATTTCACACAAGCGTTTAAAAAGACTTGACCATTTGGGTCCATGACCAACCTCACCGCGCAATGCGAATTCAGATTTGGAAGGAGGACTTACTCTAATCGAAGTCCGGGCGGTTTCCACGTTGTACTCCTCGCCCGAGGGTATATTAATTATGTACATAATCGCACTTATCTTATTTAATTCCAAAACACACAATTACGTTATAAGCTTTTAAGATATATCATCTCATCGCGAGAGATATCGAAGGGAATAAATCCCGAATATCGACACTAGCTGTGTACACCTACCCTGAGTAAGGGTATAGTCATGACCAAAGAGAGTACTAGGGAAAAATCCTCCTAGTCATAGAAAAATTAAGTGCTCGTTTTTTTGTTGAGAAGTAAATTGTCGATTTTAAATTATTTGAAAAGTGATATCAAATATATGTATTTAGTTGATTTTTTATTTTAGAAAAATGTAGATATTTAATTTATGAAATTTTCAATTCCTACAAAACATAGAAAGTGCAATCACCTAAGGAAGGGTACATAAGATTTTCTTCTCCCATAATTTCCATGATTTAGATTTTAACCAAACATAATTTACCAATTCCCATGAATTTAAATTCCCATCTTTTGATTTCACATGAAGTGACTTCCTAGAATTACACTTCCCATATTCAACCAAACAAGCACTAAGAGAATAAAGTAATGATGTGATATAATTTAAATATTTTTATTTTTTTAATTAATTATACATACTCATTGCTTGAATATAAATTATATGTCTTCTTATTTAGTTATTTGTGTGAAATTCCAATTTTTTTTTCCATTTTTGTATACAAATTCGCGTATATACTTTCAATTTTAATCACGCAAAAACCTTATCATCATGTGTCAAGAGATTAAGCTTACAATCTAACAGATTAGTTTTCATAAATATTTAATAATATTTTAATATCAAACTTTATTAACCAAATCCGTGCAAGACACGAGGACATATACCAGTAAATGGTTATATCATGATACGCCATTGCAATTTAAATTAATTTTGTGATAATAAAAGTGTTTGGGTGAAACTTGGATTATTTGAATGATAGCTATCTATATTTATTTAAAAGTTAGTATTTTAGAGCAATTAATGTAGACAATTAAGGTTTTGAACTTTTGATCAATGTAGAAAATTAAGGTATATATATCTATATATATTTAAAAGTTAGCATTCTAGGTCATTGAATGCTAACTTTTAAAGATGAATTAGTTTTTATTTTCATTTCATGCCTTATTTATTTAGTACAAAATTTAAACATTTTCTCAAATCCAAAAAGTACTAAAGTGACAATTTCATATATTAAGAATTATATTTAATCTATAATCGTCTATATAATATACAAAGTTTTTGATTCACAATTATATACAATTACTACATATTAATCAATTAAAAAGTCCTCATTTTCATATCGTTGTATAACTCTTATATCTTCACGTTAAATTTTCAACATAGTTCAATTTATATTTCTATTAAGCATGAAAAACAACCATCTATATATATTTAAAAGTTAGCATTCTAGGTCATTGAATGCTAACTTTTAAAGATGAATTAGTTTTTATTTTCATTTCATGCCTTATTTATTTAGCACAAAATTTAAACAATTTCTCAAATCCAAAAAGTACTAAAGTGACAATTTCATATATTAACAATTATATTTAATCTATAATCGTCTATATAATATACAAAGTTTTTGATTCACAATTATATACAATTACTACATATTAATCAATTAAAAAGTCCTCATTTTCATATCGTTGTATAACTCTTATATCTTCACGTTAAGTTTTCAACATAGTTCAATTTATATTTCTATTAAGCATGAAAAACAACCATCTATATATATTTAAAAGTTAGCATTCTAGGTCATTGAATGCTAACTTTTAAAGATGAATTAGTTTTTATTTTCATTTCATGCCTTATTTATTTAGCACAAAATTTAAACAATTTCTCAAATCCAAAAAGTACTAAAGTGACAATTTCATATATTAACAATTATATTTAATCTATAATCGTCTATATAATATACAAAGTTTTTGATTCACAATTATATACAATTACTACATATTAATCAATTAAAAAGTCCTCATTTTCATATCGTTGTATAACTCTTATATCTTCACGTTAAATTTTCAACATAGTTCAATTTATATTTCTATTAAGCATGAAAAACAACCATCTATATATATATATTTAAAAGTTAGCATTCTAGGTCATTGAATGTTAACTTTTAAAGATGAATTAGTTTTTATTTTCATTTCATGCCTTATTTATTTAGCACAAAATTTAAACAATTTCTCAAATCCAAAAAGTACTAAAGTGACAATTTCATATATTAACAATTATATTTAATCTATAATCATCTATATAATATACAAAGTTTTTGATTCACAATTATATACAATTACTACATATTAATCAATTAAAAAATCCTCATTTTCATATCGTTGTATAACTCTTATATCTTCACGTTAAATTTTCAACATAGTTCAATTTATATTTCTATTAAGCATGAAAAACAACCATCTATATCTGTATCTATTTAAAAGTTAGCATTCTTGCCATTGAATGCTAACTTTTAAGCCTAAGCTAAACATAAAAACGTAAAGAATTTTGGGCCCAATGGGCTTTGTAGATTGGCTGCTATAATATTTTAAGCATAAAACCCTACATGGCCTCCATCAAAGACGTTGGCAATCTATGCACTTATGCTAGACGTTGAAGAAACTCTGAAGAGGCTTTCAAAAATCTGCATTAATGAGAATTATAGCAGCTATGAGGTTGCCCTTTCCTGCACTTATGATAGACGTTGAAGAGGCTTGGGACGTTGAAGAGGCTGAGAATTAGAGGCTTCAGAAATATGAACTTTAAATAGTGTTGGTGGTACCTACAACGACATTCACTTTCATTACCTCTCATCTACTTCACCATGTCTGCTTCCAAGGACTCCCAAAGCAAGGCTTTAGAAATTGTCCGTTCTGATGCATCCATGAAAGGGAAGGCTTCCAAGAACTAATTTGCTGATTATTATTTTTATCTGTGTTGAACTTGTAACCTTCTAACTGGATTTATTTTAACCAATTCATTGTAAATGAGCGTTTTCGGCGATCTTCGTTGAATGATTCTCATCTGCTTGATTCGTTAAGCAGATTCGGACGACGAAAGTGCAAGATCTGCAGGAGAAGAACCAACTGAGGAAGCGATGAAAGTGACAAGGCGCATCATGATCGTCAAACCGCCAGGCTATAAGGGCGGATCTCCACTCGCTTCTCCATCAGGATCTACTACGCCGATCTCTCCGGCCGGATCTACACCGTCGATTTCCCCGGCTGGCTCTACACCGCCGGTTTCTCCATTTTCCGGTGAGAATATTCCGTTTCAAAAATCATCTGTTTACCATACTGTATCATTTGTGTGCTTTGGTTTACAGTTTTGCCCATGCTCTCTGTTACAGTGCTCCACTATAGTTTGGGTAATAAAATGATCTATTTTGCTACTATTTCCGCACAGAGAAGAAGAGGTTGGAGGTATACCACACAGGACGCTGCTAGGGTTTAGAGAGACTCATGGAGGTGGTAATACTACTTTCGAATGCTCTCCTTCTGGTGCTTGCGTTCCCTGTCAGTATTTTGAGAAGGTATTTTTTGTGATTCTCACTCTGTGATGTTTGTTTTGGCTGCTTGATTATGGATTTCGATTAAATTTTTATAGCAACAGTTTGTATAATTTTGTCTGTCGAATCATTTTATATCGCAATTTGATAATGAGATATTAGGTTTCTCCTTCCGTTGTAACCTGAAATTTGTCTGATTCTTATAGACTTGAATTGATGATCTATATAGGAGAACTGGAGCTCCGGATTGGCTTTAGATATTCTGGATCTATTGTTTCTTTCTTTCCACGATTCATGTGACAGTTCATCTGATCAAATTTACATGTGACAACTTAAATGCTTAAATTCACTCCCATCAGTATGCAATCAGAATATGCGAGTTTCATAATCTAATTCTAGCAACTTTGCATAGTGTACAATCATAATTAGCAGAATTGTTGTTCTTCCTGGAAATACAGATCTTAAGCACTAGATGTGTACCTTGGTCTTCAATCTAAAGATCTGGAACAATAACTAAATTCTGAAGAATTTATGTTTGCAATTGCTAACAAAATAGGCATGATGCTATTCATTTGATACTTGTTTAGTGCTACTGTAACACCCCCAAATTTTAATCTATTTGGAAAGGTATTACCGCCAGTGACCTCGGTTTCCACACCGAAGCCACCCCATGCTTTACCATTGAAACACAATTCATAAAGAACAATTATGATACAAAATTACCATAACTTTCATTTAAAACATAGTCGCGAAATTTCAACACAATTCCAAATGCGACAAAATACAGAGTTATTACAATACAGCGGAAGACTTAAAATAATTTACAAGAGTATTGACTTCAGTAGTCAACGCCCAAAGATAGTAGCCTGATTAAAACATTTTCAAATACCGTTCATGTTCATAGTCGATCTAGCCTTCATGGGTCCTCGACTCATCTGATGTGCCGAATCGAACGAATGACACCAGCCAACCATGCAGAGAACAATTACGATTGGTTAGTCTAATGAAAGACTATGCAAGGGTACAAAGCAGAGTGGTTCTAAGTAGTCGTATTACGTTAGACTCATCGTTTCTCGGATAATAACCGATAACGATAGCCAACCACCATACTTCTACTGGAATATATCAAAAGACATGATCAAGAGAAGACTCCAACGGAAATGAGTCTTATAGGAATTAATCCAAGAGAAGACTCCAAAAGAGTGAGTCTTATCGGAAGCATGACAAATGTCTGGAACATTATAGTTTCACATACATGCGTTTAAAAACTGACTAGATGTTTCGGTTCACGACCAACCTCACCGCATAAAGCGAATCCAGATTGGAAAGAGAACGTACTCTGATCAAAGTCAGGACGAGTTTCCTAGCTGCACTATTACCTAACTGCACTACTCGTCAATGGTATATTAATTATGTGCACTCAGACACTTATCTTATTTAGTTCCAAAACGATCATTCACGTTTCAAGCTTTTAGAATCTCATCCACGCTGGATATTGAGATATAAAGAGTTGGGACTAAATCCCAGAGAGTGGCACCAGCTGTGTGCACCTTCCTTGTACACGGACAGGGAATGGTCATGACCAAAGAGAAGTGTTGGGGCCTGGACATCCCATCCACTTGGTTATAAAGAAACGACTAGTACTCACAAGGAGATACCAAGTAGCGTTCCTGCGAATACTCATTCTAACTAAACAGTTCAGAACTGTCCAAAATCATATCAAAGCCATCAAGGCCAGCATCATAGATATATTTCAATCTAGATATATATATATATATAATAGCGTTGTTCTAGCAGATATACAACCTATTATAATATCCATTTTAATTTCCAAAACAGTTTCACAAAACCGTTCCCAGACAAGAACAATAATCATCCCAAATTAATTAATAATTAAACAATTGATAATTAATGGAAATATGGAATTATGAGCAAGAGCGAACCGCCACTTGCCTGGAATAGATTCGGCGATGAATCTAGACGAGACGACTACTGATTATATCATTTCCGAGGATATGGCCTAAGCTTCAGATAGCTCCAACGGATTACGAGTCCACACGCGATCCAGCATATGACATATTAATTAATCTCAATTAATTTGTCTGGACGAACTCAAGGAATTAAATTCAATAAATTCTTATGATCTTAAATCATAAGAATATTGATTGAATTTTCCTAAAGACAGATACGGATGAAAGGGAGTCGAAATTATACCGCTCGAATAATTTCGGGTTAAATTTGGACGGAATGGTTATTGGGCTTTTTGGCCCAACAAGTAAGCTGGCAAAGGAGGGGGCCCACCACCTTCCTATCTCCTTCTACCTTTCGTAACACCACAGTAGCAACTCCTAACACGCAGGACCACACAGCAACACGCAGCTCGGCTTCAACAAGCAGAGCAGTGATCGGCGCGCCGTCCTCGCCGGCGGGAAGGAGTAGCAACGCAGCAGCACCAGCGGCGACACGCGAGCAGCCACGGGCAGCTTCAACAACAGTAGCTCGGCGCGGCTCCACGGTGACTCGCCGGAGAAGAAGGGGACGTGGCTCGCCGGCGGAAAGGCTCACAGCAGCAGCGGGACGACGGAGCAGCAGACAACACGCAGCAGTTGGCCGCGGCTTGCCGGGGAAGAAGGAGGGCGTTGGCTGGGCTGGTCGAGGTCGTCGCATCTTTGCCGGGGAGAGCAGCCGAGCAAGGAGCGGGAGTTGGGTATGCCTATCTCCCTTCAGATCGGATTCCTTAAATAGCAAGGAAGAAGACGTGCCCAACCGGACAGGTGCCCCGACAAGAGTTTATACGCGGGGAGTATCGTGGCAGGATTAGCAGAGGGGCGAAAATTCGTGGCAATGTCCTGGGAAATGGTATGGGTTTTAAACCCCGGAAATTATATGTTTGTATTCAAACAAATATTCTAAGTCCCGAAAATACATTGAATGTATTTTATACCACTCAAGGAATTATTTCAGAGATCATGGATGTTACGGAAAATCCGAACTCCACTGAAAGCGAAATAATTAATTTGAACGAAGGATGGAAAAATTACCCAAATATCCTTACTAAAAATTACGGGGTATTACAGCTACTCTAGATAGAGATGTAAATGCCGGATATAAATATTTGCAGCTGGTACCTTTTCTCACAATACTCTTTGTTTGATATGATTCTTGTAGAATGAAGAAAGATATCGTTGCAGTGAAACAGGATACCGTATTCCTTTGAACTGTGTTAAAATTGGAGATGAAGCAAAAGAAACCAACAATAAAAAGGCAAAAACAGGCCGTTCTACCCTTGGAGCATCACTAGAGAATGAAAATCTAGAATTAAACTCCAATGAGGAAAGCACTTCTTCAGGCAAAGTTTTGAAACAGAATATAGCCAATAAAGAGGGAAATACAGAGTCTTATGTAACTTTCAGGAGTTGTATACCTGCTGTAAATGAAGAGAGGTTATCAGTACTTGGTTTTGAGGTATGTCATTCCATTTCAATACCTTGGTTCCTTTATTTAAGCTTTCAGGACCAAGAAATACATATTTATACGAACAATTGACTCTTTCTGTCACATGATTCAACATGAAGTGATTGAAGGCCAACTCTGTTGACTACAAGGAAGTGATTGAAGGCCAACAGAAACAAATTGAGGTATGCATAATTATTTATTTATTTTGATGCATGATATGTGGATAATTTGGATTCTAGCTTTGATTGTATCTGTAACTTTTTATAAGTTGATTGAATATTCCATCTTTCATTCTCATTTCAATTACAAAGGCATGCAATTGCTTTCTTGCTGCTTGCACCAAACAAATGGTAAACCAATTGATCTGAACTTATAAATAGTTCTTACTTAGCATTGCATGTCTCTGTCCTCATTGCTCTGAAGGAACTAAAAGCATCGTTCAATGACGCAAAACAAGAAACCAGGAGGATCCAATCAGAGTGGAAGAAAGAAGTTGCACGGTTAGGTACAAGTCTGAAAATATTTTTATGATATGCTCATATAAATGAAATTACATATAGTCGCCTTCTGTGTAAACTTTACATTAGCATTTATCTCTCAAAGTCAATCTTTTTAATAAACAAACTAGATGAAACGCTAAGATTTTATATGACTAGGATATAATTATATTATATTTTGTATTACATGTGATTTTTTACATCATTTCAACAACCTTGCTTGCATCATTTTGACAGGGTATAGTCATTATAATTATGATATTTCAAAGTTTCATCTTCGGTTAGAAAATGGAAATGGTAACAAATTGTTTTGTATACCCAAAAATGGTTGATTTTACATATCAAAATGAATACAACACTGCAGCCAATCAAGAATCATGTATACTCAAACCATCTCTCTTACCACTCAAACTTGCATCATGACTCATGAGGTCGCCTTTTTCTAGGAAACCCATGTACACTTTAACCATTTTGATTGATCTGAAGCCAGTGGAGTTTTCAGAGTGATGTTGATTGTAATCAGGCCTTTACCGCAGATTAAAATTGAGCAGGAATTCGAAGCAAAGGTGCTTGAATATCACCAGGCTTTCCTAGCTACCCACATACAACCATTTTATCATCTCCTCTGCTTGGTCTCAGCAAGACTGTGATGCCGGTTGCAGCTAATATATTTCGGAACTCAATCATTTACTCTTCACTTGTGTGATACCCCGTATTTCTGTAAGATTTATTTGAGAATTTTGGAATTTTTCCCGAACACCCGTTTTGTACGTCGGATTTAATTCAGAGAGTTTAAGACATTCTGTGATGTGCTCTATCTCTGTAATATTTTTCTCAGTGAAATGATATACAGACGATATGCTTTGGATGTTAATACTCGTTCGTGTACGATTATTTTTATCCCGAGTTAAGTCGATTTCGTCCAAAAGCTGAGAAGGGCAAAGCCACAGTGGCGGCGACCGCCGCAATTAAGGCGGCGACCGCCGCAAAGGGCTCGAGGCAACAGTGCCCTCGTCTTCTAGCTGGGCGCGAAGACCAGAAAACGGCGACCGCCGCATTAAGGGTGGCGACCGCCTCCAGTTGCCCGCCGTAGTTGTTTTGTTCAGCGGCGACCAGGCTGAGACGCGGCGCCCGCCGCAAGCTAGCGGGGGCGTAGACCTGCGAGTCGTCGGCGACGTCTGACGACGCCGAACTAGCCCCGCCACGCCTCCATTTAGGCCATCATTGTGTTCCCTTGGGCTTTGGCTATAAATTGGAGCCTTTGGTGAGCGGATTTGGCACACAATCAGAAGCTCAATCTCAAAATCTCTCTCGCCGGAGTTTTGTGCCCTCGCCGGATTTCTGAAGCAATCGCCGGGGTGTTGTTTGGTGTGTTTCCAGTGGCCCTTGTGAAGCCTTTTGGTTGCCTTTGAAGGTCAGAACCCAAAGCAAGGCAAAGGGGGGGTCGAAACGCGTACCAATTGGTGAGTGTTCTCGCCGTTTCTGTTTTCTGGGTTCATCACGGCGCCCGCCGTGTTCATGGCGGCGACCGCCGTGATGAATAGCGGTGCCCGCCGTAAGGCCGCCGGCGACCGCCGCCAGAAGGTTGATGGCCTAGTTAGGCCTCAGCTTTGGTGGTCGTCGTTCGGACGTCGTTCCTTTCGTATCCTTTCGTCTTCCTTTAGATTCGTACTGTTGTTATGTCGGATCTAACTTAGGGTTTTTTTATGGGTCGACTTGAACGTTGTTGTGCTGTCGGAGCTATACCCGTGTCGAGCCCGGAATCCCGTCGTCGTTAGGCTTGTTCCAATTCAGCGGATTAAGGCGAGTGGCGGTTCACTCTTGCTCATCGTTCCATATTTACATTAATTATCAATAGTTCATCTGAGTAATTAATTTGGAATGATTATTATGTTTGTCTGGAAATGGTTTTGTAAACTGTTTTGGAAAACTAAAAGATGATATTATAATAGGTTGTATATCTGTTAGAACAACGCTATTATTTATGTTCGCCTTGAGGGAATTTATGTGGATTTATCCCGAACTATTGTTGTGCTAGAACTGTTTAGTTAGCACTAGTGGTTAGGAACGTTATGTACCTTGTGGGGGTTTAGCTGTTTCTTTATAACTGGTACTTGGTGGATTTTTTCCAGTACTTTCTCTTTGGTCATGACCATACCCTTACTCGGGGTTGGCGCACTTCGCTAGTGCCAAATCTTCCAAGGTTCATCCTTTCTATATCTCTTGTGGGGAGGTCTGATATCTCTTGCGGGGAGATCCGATATCTCTCGAGTGGAGATTTAAAAGCTTATAATGTAATGCTCGTTTTGGGAATTTAATAAGATAAAGTGCCCGAGTGCACATAATTAATATACCTTTGGCGAGTAGTGCAGCTAAGTAAATAGTGCAACTAGGAAAGCTCGTCTCGACTTTTTGATCAGAGTACGTTCTCTTTCTAATCTGGATTCGCTGTAAGCGGTGAGGTTAGTCGTGAACCGAAACATCTAAGTCAGCTTTTAAATCACTGATGTCTGATTCTGTAAATGTTCCAGATTTGTCATTTTTCCTTAAAAACTCACTTCCGTTGGAGTCTTCTTTCGGGTCGATTTCTATGAAGATTCAGTCTTCCAGAATCTTCTCTTGTGCATGTCTTTTGTCATATTCAAGTAGAGTATGGTGGTTGACAAGCGTACTTGATTATTATTCGAGAGACGAGAAGTCTAACATAATACGACTGCTTAGAACCTTCTGTTTTGTACCCTTGCATAGTCTTTCATTAGACTAACCAACCAAAATTGTTCTCTGCATGGTTGGCTGGTGTCATCCGTTCGATTCGGCACATCAGATAGAGCGAAGATATGAGGAGACTAGATTGACTATGAAGACGATGGTTATTTTTGGATGTTTTAATAATTATATTTTAAGTAGGTTGAGATCCTTGGGCAGGTGATCATTACGATCACAACCCTTTTTGTAATATTTCAAGAAATACTTCCGCTGTAACTTATTTACTCTGTTATTTGTTTATCAAGACTTCCGCTGTATTTGTTTTAACTCTGTGTTTGTCCTATTCGGGATTGGGATGTAATCCCGGGACTCATGTTTTATATGAATAAGGTTATCATTTTGTATCATTGTATTTCATTATTTGTATTTGAACGGTAAAGCCTTGGGTGATCTCGGTAAGGAACACTGAGGTCACTGGCGGTAATACCTTTCCAAATGGGTTAAGATTTGGGGGTATTACAACTTGTCGGTTTGAAGAGCGATCCACTGTGGGGATTGAATGATACAAGGTTGATTTTGCAAGGGATTCCCTGAACACGATCAATGATTCTTTTTGCATCGTCCATGCTGCACAATATTGATGATGAAAAATTAAGTTGAAATGAATACAAATAAAAGATGCCATAGATTTTTAGGGGCAAGGAAGCTCACCTGTCGTTCACTCCCAAAAGCATTACAATTTCAAACAAAACTTTGTACTTGTGTTTGTGACGCAATTCTTCTCCAAGTGTCCCTAGGAGCAAGTTCAAGTTGTACTTCCGGTTTATTGGCATGATCCAGTTTCTGATCTGAAAATGTTCACAAAACAATGTTTGTTTTTGGATTCTGTTCATTCTGAATGAAAGACAGATGATAGTAGGTACCTCATCAGTTGTAGCATTTAAGCTGACAGCTAAAGCACAGCTCGATTCCTGCAGGAAACGCTTCAACTGTGGAACTAGGCCAAACAGAGAATATTGTTGGACGATCATATTCAGGTTGTTTAGCTTACATATAATTTATCGTTGAAAATTTGGAGAAGAACAAGTTAATAAATATATTTGACGTCTTCTTTTATCTGTTAATTTAGTTTTGTCACCGTGTGAAATCTCTTTAACAAAGTGAGAATCCTCAAACAACCAATTTGAAAATGACATTTTGTTGCAACCCTCAAAGTGAGAATGTTCTACCAAACATATAATTATTACCTTATAAAAAAAATAAAAAAAACAGTGTCATCCTACATTAAAGGCAATTTATTACTCTATGTGTTTGATAATACTTGTAATTTTAACTTTTAAAATAAATATTAAGAAATATGATAATTTAGCTAAAATATAAAATTCTATATAAATGGCCCGTGCTTCGCACGGGCTTCAATTTCTAGTATCTATATAAAAAATAGCATTTTAAAGCAATTAATGTGGACAATTAAAGTTTTGAACTTTTGATCAATTTAAAAATATAAGGTTTTGAGAAAATTGGAGTTTTAAATATCTATCAATATTTATATCTATATGTAAATAAATCAATTAAAATAGAATTGCATATTTTTTAAATATAATTTAATAAAATCCATCTATTACACCTAGAGTTGTCAAAAAATGACCGAATCCGTTTTATCGACCTGACCGACCCGCTTTTGGACCCGACCTCACCGAAATTTTTGATAACCCGAAGTTATCGAACCCGAATTTACCGAGACCAAACCCGACCAACCCGAACCCGACCCGATTAACGAATAAATGTGGAGTATTAATAAAATATAACATAAAATATATATGATAAATGACATATAAATAATGATACTATGATTAATATCCTAAAAAACGAACATTGTTGTACTTATATAATTTTTTATAATGTAGAAATTTATAAATTAATATAATAAAAATTAAAAATTAAAATAAAATATGATTTTGGTCTACTAATATCAATTACATTAAAATAATTAATAACATTATTATTATTTTAATTCATTTCAACTTATTTTGACATATTTAAATTAGTTTTTACCAATTTAATAATATTTAAATAGTGAACAAAATGACTCGTCCGCTGACATGTAATGGCTCGACCGACTTGACCTGTAATCTGAAATGACCCGACCTGTTCTCAACCCGAACCCGACTTGACCGACCCGATTGACAGCTCTAATTACACCTAAAAGATTAAAGATAATGATATTTGTTATTATATCAATCAAACAAATTATACATAATTTGCCAATTATTTAATATAATTCAGTTAAAAAATCTTTCGAATTTTAGAGAAATTTAATGTAGTTTCATTGGACATTTAAGGTTTTGAAAAAATTAGTGAACTATAGAACTTTCGGTATATATCAATATCCATATCTATTAGAAAATAAATAAATATTTATAAATGTTACAAAATCAAATAAAAATAACAATGCATATAATGTTATATAAATATTATCCATCTATTACACCTAAAGATTAATGGTAATGATAATTTAATCAATTGAAAAATATAAATAATTCTTCAATTATTTATTATAGTTGATTTTAAAATCTTAAAGCAATAATTAAAATTATTAACATATAGATATATTAATTATTACAATTTCAATAATCAAGTAGTTATAAATTTCACAAGCTTATAGTTTTATACCCATGTTTGTCCATTAGTTGTTTGATAAAAAGTTGTACAATTATTAATTATTTGATAATATTTATACTTAAAGTTAAAAAATTATTAAACCAATTCATAAATATATCAATTTTTTATTTTAACAAGCATGGTCGGATTACTTGAAACCAAATATCAAGTATGGTTGCAAAATTTTGTTATAATATGTAAGGTTAGTAAGTGTCAAATCAAGAGACCAAACCAAATAAAATTTCCTATACAAGTAAATATAAGATAGTATTAAACTTTTTATATAAACAAATATTCAAATAAAATAGAAATTTGGAGAGATTTAGGTGACCGAGTAATTCTCCAATTTTTTAATTAATTGTATAAATTCTGAATTATTTTCTAATTTCTAACAATTTTTTTGATAAGGTAAGAATTAAACTGATTTCAAGATCTACTTGAAAATCAACCTATAGCATCCATGCGAATGAGAACCATAAGTTTTGGATTTGTCATGATATCTTCAAGAGTAACTACATGATTTTATTTATTTTTTAATTTATGAGAAGAAGTGCATAAAATCACTAAAATGATGCATGTTTTACAAAATGGTATTTAAATGAGCTATTTATAGTTTTGTATATCTATCCTAAATGTGAAATAATATTTTTTAATAATAAATTTTATATTCAAGAGAAAAAAGGTCATTTTCATATAATTAAAATATGGTAATATATTATTATCTTTGTTTCATTTAATTTTTTGACATAAAATAAACTGTAATCAAATTTTTAAATTTTAGTATTTTAATTTGATATAATAAAACTCAACACTTAAAGATAAATCCATTTTTTTATTCAATATTAGTCACAATACAAACTAAATTACCATATCACAAATCGTTAATGGAATCGACCCTAAATCTTAGAAAAAATAAACAAACGACCTCTTATGAAATAAAAAAAATACACACTAATACAAACTTAATATATATTACAAAAAACAAAAATAATAATATTTTATAACCCGTGCGAAGAACGGGTTCAATTATCTAGTGTGGACATATAATTGTAAGCTATTCAAGTTTGAGTATGTTGCATGTAATTAAATTGATGTAATATTTGAAGTTACCTATAACTAGGGTTGAAATAAAATAGGGTGATGGATGGATGAACCCACACCATCATCCTACCCACTAGACACCCAACTCATTTACCACCCACAAAACCCCCACCTGAATCTGATCAATTTTTATCTATCGATTATACGGATGGGTCGGATAAGATATAAGGGTTCACTATAAATATATACCTTAAAATAGATAGTGCTCATACATTTCTTCAATCGACGTAGCATTATCTAGGAAGTTCAAATTTGGTACAACAGTGAACTAATACTAAGAAATAGGTTGCTAAAGGTCCTGCTATATTATAACATACTGAAGAAGCAATAGACAAAATTTGAAGAAAAGTCAGTGACCATGTCAATTTATTTGTTGTGTTTATGCCACTTTCATCTTTCAAGCATGCCAATTGTGAAAATATTTTGTACATCGCGGTCCCCATTAGTTTAAACTAATGTCCATTGATATCAACTTGCTAAGTTCTCGTCTCAAGGACTTCAATTTCCTCACGTTCTACATCTCCCTCATCAAAAAATTTAGTTTAATAATGAAATATTATATGGGTTAATTGGGTGGGTGACATGTCAGGTGATGGGTCGGATGAACCTTCACCCAAATCCGACCCGTCACCCACCCGTTTTCATTCACCTATTTTTCATCTGGTTTTAATCAAATTTCATCGGTATATAAAAGGGCGGCTGTTCTGGTGGGTCGATGAACCTCCATCCGAATCCAACCCGTCATTCACCTGGTTTTCACCCGATTTTATTCGAATTTTCATTCGTATATATAGGGCGGATGTTCAAGTGGGTCGGGCGTGTCTGTGGATGACTTCCAAGTCCCATCCCTACCTACAAGACTTCAAGTACACCCAAGATTTTTCTTTCCCTTGAATTAAACAAGCTAAGAAAATGTCCCTATCGCACATTAAAGAAGGCCCATCACCCACAACTCGGCCCATTCGTAATAATTTTGGGCCAGTGGCCCGCTATATTGGGGTCTCACTACCCGCCGGGACCATTTAAATACCAAAGAATTGTTAAGCAACAACAATACCAAAAATAAATAATATACATATCATTTTGAAACTTGATCCACAAAAATGAAGATGTTTTAGGAGGAGTTGAATTATGACATGAATGCCCATGTGAAAGATTCCTGGGTCGGGGCCCCCATATTTGGTAATCGGGTCTGCAAAATGGACCTTTTTTTTTTATATATATATAAGGCAAGGTAATTAGGATAATTGACCCCTTAGAGTCCACCATCCTAGTGCATACTTTTGGATGAGAACTTGAAGTTCTTGTACATTAAAAGATCATTCATTACAAAATTATTTTGGTGACTTAAATTTGCTAGTTTGTCTGCCACCCTATTTGCCTCTCTAAAATAGTGTTGGATTTTTCGTTCTCGTAAAACTGGTAATATCCCATTTATTGTCAGATATAATCATTTCTATTTCCCACGGGCATTCCCATTTATCCATTAAGGAATTAATAACACATAGATTATCACCTTCAATTTTCACTTTCCTAAGATTTAATCTTTTGGCCTCTTCTACTGCTTCCCATAAACCAATATAGTCTCTGTCATTAAGACAAAGTTGATACCTCCATGACCCCCTCGATGACGGCGAAGGACGAAGAGGAAGCAGAAGGTGCGCCCGAATGGCCCGATAACAAGAGCTCGCGCAAGGGCAATGGAGCGAGCAACACAATCATTAGTCTCACGGGCGCACGCAAGTGACGCGGGTTCATCTAGTCCTAAATGGGTCCTTCTCTTGACCTATGAAGGATTAGGTGAGGTCCCGCCTTAGTCGCCCCTGCCAAGGAGAGCCAGACGGACGAACAACAACGTTTCCGCGACCGCGGATAACGCACTGACGACTGGCTCTACAGAAACTTTTCCGCGATCGCGGAAGTATTTTCCGCGATCGCGGAAGTATTTTCCGCGACCGCGGAAACGGGCCCGAACGTTCGTTGTTTCGTCTTTATTTACGAAAACTTATTATTATTTTATTATTACTTTTTGTCGTTATTTAAAACCAGAAAACCCTAGTTTGTAAGTGTATGCAGATTTTGAGAATTAAGTTGAGTTTATCTCCTTTCCAAAATCCCTTGCATCTTCTCTTCGATCCCACAGATCGATCTATCCCGTAGCTCGTCGCTTCGAGCAATTCAAACACGTTCTTCAGTATTCCGGGATCATCACGTTGATCCCTACATTCATCACTTTGGACGAGTAAAGGCTATCTCTTTAGCCCTAGGAAAGCCATCACTTTGTCTACGTAAGAGAAGGATTCGACTTCAAGCTTGAGGAACCAAAGATCCTGCGTTGCAAACGACACTTCAGGGGTTGTTCGCATCAACTGGCATCAGAGCCTATCCAAGCTAAGTTTGTTTCTTCTCTCTAATTGTGATTCCTTGAAATTTTCCCGCTTACAAGCCCATAAATTTTTTTCCCCACCACCACTCGCCGGAATCCATTACCGCTGTGAACACCACCACCGTCTGCCACCCTATCCCTCACGTCCTGCAAACCCTAATTTCCTTTAGGTTTTGGTTATTCTCAAGTTAGAGTAATCTTTGACTTTTCAACAGCCCTTAAATCTCTCCTTCTAGCAATATCTTGTTTCCTTACTTGCATTTTTTATTTCCTTGTTTCTTGTTGATTAATTCTTGCTTCATCTTTGGATTAATTGCTCGACTAGTTGTTAGATCTCATTCCCTCATAGTTGCTTCATCTCTTCTTTCTTAAACTGCACTTGCTTGTGTGGTTCTTTCTTGCTTGATTCAAAATCATATCCAAAACAAACAAAAAACAGTGTGACCGTATACACAAAAACAAACATACCATTCTCACCTTCCATCAAACAAAACAAAAAGGTTTGGGAAGACGGAAGCCTAAAAAACAATAGAAACAAAGAAAAGGCAAGAGAACGCACCATACGGTCATACTCCATCTTCTCTTCTTTCATGTCTCTACGCAACTCTCATTGAAAATGGCAAAATTTTCAACTCTCTTGTGATTAATTCTGAGAAACTTGATTTGATCTGCTTGCACTTGGAAATTTGTGTGTTGTTTGGGACTTGATTTGCTAGTTTCTTGCTTTGTTGCCTCCCGTTCAAGCCGCTCCCTCCTCACAAGCAACCAAAATTAGTACGCCCAGCGGAAAATTTCTTGGTTCACTTTTGAGACAAGGACTTGGCTTGGACTTGTTCTTTTGCTTGGTGCAACCTACTTCTTGTGTTGTATGCTTCGTATAGGTACTATGGAGTTTCTTACGACAAGCTACTCTCCTTCTATGTGCCACCGCAGCCCCGGACACATGGACTCTGCCTATGAGCAAATTGACCAACTTCATGCTTCGAATGACGCACTTCAAGCTTCGAATGATGATCAAGCCCGCCAACTCGCCGCGCAGGCTGCCAAGCTTGCCCACCTTCGTCGGACAGTGAGTGACTTGAGGTTGCCCACGGCTGATCCATTATTGAACCCCACGGTCTCCACCAGTCGGGCACTGGACCACAAGGGCAAGAGCGCTTTGTCTACCCCGCATGATTGTCTTCGCTCTCAAATTGAAGGCTATCCTCCTAAGCGTGTCGACCCCAGCGTTCGGTATAATCCTACGTTTGCTCCTGGAGATGAGGATTACTCCTCGGATCGCTCTCGTCGTCGTCGTCGTCGTCAGGAAAGAAGCCGACACCATACGCAGCATGACGATTCCAACTCCGAGCTTGATGATAATTACCATGCTTCGGACTACTATCAGGACAACTTTGATGACGATGAGGCGTATGAGATGGAACGCCAAGCGGAGATGCACCCCGCGCGCCGCGGCAACCGCTGCCACACACCGGACCGGCGCCGGCCGAGTCCTGGGCGCCAAGGACCGCGTCGCCTCGACATTAAGGTAAAACTTCCAAACTTTTTTGGTGAATTTGATCCCATTAAGTTTCTTGATTGGCAGCAGTCCACGGAGTATATTTTGGATCACTATCGCTACCCGGATGACGAACGGGTTGAAACCGCCGCTTTGCACTTCGACGGCGCCACCAAGGCTTGGTGGCATCGTTTCCGAGCTGACCTTGAGCGTCGCCAAGAGCGTCCAGTCACTTCTTGGCGCCATCTTATGCGGATCATGCGAAAGAAGTATGTCCCCAGGACTTTACTTCCGAAATGCGTCTCAAGATACAGCTCGCGGCCTAAGGTAACCGTTCTCCCCTTGACTTTTATGCTGAACTTGAAGAATTATCCCATAAAGCAGGTATCCATCACACTGACGAGGACTTTCGGAGTATGTTCCTTCGTGGCCTGCATGAGCCTATTAGAAATCAAGTTCGGGTGCTTAACATACGAGACCTTCAAAAGTGTGCACATACGGCACAAGAGATATGGTCGTAAGCTCAAGCAGCCAAACGAGCATCGTGGTCTCGCACTAATTCCAGGTATGCTCCTTCCCCTAATTTAGGTTCATTTCCTTCTAATGTGCGCTCCTCTTCGCAGTCCGCTCCCGCGACTACAATGCCGGCGCCGGCCACTCGGCCGAGCAACACACCGGCGCGCGTCAACGAGCCATGCAACATCGAGCGCCTCCTTCCAATGATAGGGCAAGGGACAAGGCCTGTTTTAAGTGCCAAGGGCGTGGCCACATGCAGCGGGACTGCCCTAACAATAAGCGAGTCCTCTTCTCAAACACCTCCGGATACGAGTCTTTTGACGAGGACACCCCCGACGCCGGGCCGGTATTTGACACGTACGGTCAGGAGAAGGAGGAGGAATTGGACGGTTACATCTGCAGTTCTATGGATGAACAAGGCAACGTGCCTCTTAGCTTGGTTACACGCCGCGTTCTTACCGCCAAAGAAGGTACCTTACTTGACCAACGTGAGAATTTGTTTCATACTAAGTGTGCGGTCCAGGGTGCTTCTTTGAGTGTCATTATAGATGGTGGAAGTTGTTGTAATATCATCAACGAAAAGGTGATCAAGCACTTCAAGTTCAACACAACTCCACACCCACAACCCTATAGTCTACAATGGATCTCCGAGGGTGATGATTCCAATGTTGTGAAGCGACAATGCACTATCAATTTCAGCATTGGCCATTACAAGGATTCGGTGCTTTGTGACGTTGTACCCATGGATGCAACTCATCTTCTCTTTGGGCGACCTTGGCAATTTGACAAGAGAGCTCTTCATGATGGATTTCTCAACAACTACGTCTTCATGCACAATGGAAGAAAGGTGACATTACTTTCTATGAGCCCTCAAGAGATTATGCAAGATCATGTTGAAAGGAACCGAGTCAAGGCATTTGAACAAGCCAAGGGACATCCACTGCCCTCAACTGACCGTGAGAAGCAACCGAAATCAGCCCCAAAATAGTCCCCTAAGCCAGCTCACAACGGTATTCAAGGATCTTGTGAAAACCGGCTTCTCTTGGCTAGGTCTCGGGATGTCTCTCCAATCATTCAGGGACGTCTTCCTTGCTTTTTACTTGTTCCTTTCGCGTGTCTTTTAAATGTTAAAGATCTTGTTGATTTACCCCCTGCAGTGACTTCTCTTTTGCAGGAATTTAAGGATGTGATGCCCGATGAACTGCCCGAAGGATTGCCTCCTATTCGTGGAATTGAGCATCAAATCGACTTTGTACCCGACGCCTCTCTTCCTAACCGAGCTGCATACCGCGCGAGCCCGAAAGAAACCAAGGATTTGTAGCGTCAAGTGCAAGAGTTGATGGATAAGGGCCACGTCCGAGAGAGCTTAAGCCCTTGTGCAATACCGGTCATTCTAGTGCCTAAGAAGGACGGTAGTTGGCGCATGTGTGTTGATTGTTGGGAAATCAACCAAATTACAATGAAGTATCGACACCCTATTCCTAGACTTGATGAATTGCATGATGCTACCTTATTTTCTAAAATTGACCTTAAGAGTGGTTATCATCAAATTAGGATGCAAGAGGGTGATGAGTGGAAAACTGCTTTTAAGACTAAGTATGGCCTTTATGAGTGGTTGGTTATGCCTTTTGGTTTGACCAATGCTCCTAGCACTTTTATGAGATTGATGAATCATGTTTTAAGGGCTTACTTAGGCAAATTTGTAGTTGTCTACTTCGATGATATCCTTGTTTACAGTAGGTCGTTAGATGAACATGTTGAGCATCTTAGGAAGGTCTTAGAGTGTCTTAGAAATGAGAAACTTTATGCTAACCTTGGTAAATGTTCTTTTTGCTCGGATTCCACTATTTTTCTTGGTTTTGTTGTAAGCAAGGATGGGCTGAAAGTTGACCAAGAGAAGGTCCGCGCCATAGAGGAATGGCCACGTCCCATGACTCCAACCATGGTTCGGTCCTTCCTAGGCTTAGCTGGCTTCTACCGCCGATTTGTGTGTGATTTCTCCACCATTGCAGCCCCGATGCATGAGCTTACAAAGAAGGTTGCGTCCATTGAGTGGACGACCGCACACGAGACTGCCTTCACCACCTTGAGGGACCGGTTGTGCCATGCGCCGTTGCTGAAATTACTGGACTTCTCCAAGACTTTTGAGGTAGAGTGTGACGCCTCTCATCATGGAATTGGAGAGGTCTTGTTGCAGGATAGGCATCCCATTGCTTACTTTAGCGAGAAGCTCACATGAGCCCAACTCAACTACCCAACGTATGACAAGGAGCTCTATGCTCTTATTCGGGTGTTGAAGACTTGACAACACTACCTATGGCTTAAGGAGTTTATCATTCACTCGGACCATGAGGCGTTGAAGTACTTGAAGAGCCAGTACAACCTCAGCCGACACCATGCACGATGGGTGGAGTTCATGGAGACCTTCCCCTATGTGGTCAAATACAAGAAATGTAAGGAGACTATGGTTGTTGATGCCTTTTCTCGCAGGTATGTGTTACTTACCCATCTTGATGCTTCTATCTTAGGCTTCTCCTTGATTAAAGATGTGTATATGCATGATGATGACTTTGCTGTAATTTTTCAAACATGCATGGAAAAGGGAGAGTCTAATGGGTTCTATGTTGATAATGGCTACCTATTTAAGGCCGGGAAGCTATGTATCCCTAAAACGTCTATACGTAGGTTGCTAATTCAAGAAGCTCATGAAGATAGAGGACATTTTGGTATTCCTAAGACTTTGGATGCATTAAAGGAACATTTCTTTTGGCCTAAAATGTTGCATCATGTTACACGTTTTTGCAAGGCTTGTGTTACTTCTGTGCATGCTAAGTCTAGATCGAGTCCCCAAGGATTGTATACCCTTTTGCCTATCCCGGACGTCCCATGGGAAGATATTAGTATGGACTTTATCACTGGTTTGCCCATGTCTAAGAAGGGGAGAAACTGGATATTTGTGGTAGTTGATAGGTTTTCTAAGATGGCTCACTTCATTGCATACAAGACTACTAACAATGCTTCTGATATTGCTTCTTTATTTTTTCAGCATGTTGTTAGATTGCATGGTATCCCTAGAAGTATAGTGTCGGATCGTGATGCTAAATTTGTGAGTTATTTTTGGAAATCTTTGTGGTCCAAGCTGGGGACTAAGTTGTTGTTTTCTACTAGCTATCACCCTCAGACGGATGGCCAGACGGAGGTTACTAATAGGACTTTAGGTGCTTTATTGCGTACTATGTTAAAGTCTAACCTCCGCAAGTGGGAAGAGTGCTTGCCTTTTGTTGAATTTCCTTATAACAGGTCCATGCACTCGGCTACGCAGCAGACTCCCTTCCAGGTGGTCTACGGCCTCAATCCGCTCACCCTTTGGATCTAGTACCACGGCCACTGAAGGAAAAGGAAAGCATCAAAGGAGTGGAGCGTGCGGACCAGGTCAAGGCCCTGCATGAGAGGACGAGGCAACAGCTGGACGGAGGTCCGAGCAAGTAGCCATGCAACGTAACAAAAACTGACGCCCGGTTGCCTATGAGCCAGGCGACTTGGTGTGGCTACACTTGCGCAAGGAACGATTTCCATTGAAGCGACGCCACAAGCTGGGCGCGAGAGGTGATGGCCCTTTCCAGGTGCTACAACGCCTTGGGGCCAACGCCTACCGCTTGGATTTACCCGATGACTATGGTGCGCACCCGACTTTCAACGTCGCTGACCTTTCTCCTTATATGCCTTCTGTTTTTGACGACGAGGACGAAGCGGGGACGCTTCGTAGCCAAGAAGGGGAGATTGATAGCTCCATGACCCCTGACAGGGGCTAAAGTCGTGATGCCCAATCAAAATAAATCCTTAAAAACCTAACAAAGTAAAGTAGGCAAGCAATGGTCGAATCCCACAGGGAGGAGTTACCTTTCTAAGTGCACAAATGTATGTCAAAGGTAACAAAGGGGGTTTTGTTGGTTTGATTGCAAATAAACAAAGTAAACTAAAACAAAGGTTGTAATCAATTGGGGAAAAGTACTTAGCCAGACAAATATCCACCATTCATTCGATTGGTTGATCCTAGATTATCTTTATTCCTTCCTATGAATATTCTTGTCCCTATTCTGAAATAGTTAGCAGTCCAACCAGTCCTGATAACCCTAACTATTAAACAGTCAAGAGACCCTCAAGATTTAATCTAGCATCAGCAAGAAGCATAGGAATTAACCAGGATACATGTAACACCACGACCCGCAACATTCAACACATAATCAAATCTCTTCACAACAAACTAGTCCAACCAGTCCTAGAATATCATGTTTACTACACAAGATAAGGGATTTCAACCCGAAATATCCAAACCCTAGCAATAGACAATTACTAATATCAACTAGGTGATCAATCCAGTCAAATCAATAATAATCAATAGGAATAAGCTCAAGAGAAAAGATATAATCAAAGGAAAAGAATAGAATTATAATCTCACAACCGTATATCAAATGAAGGCTTCAATCGTCGGACTAAGCAAAGGGTGCTTAGTTCTTCATAGTCTTGAAACGTAAAACTCAAAGGGAAAAACTGATGTAAACTGGAAAAACGATGATCTAAGATCCTCCAAAAGGCTGCTAGCATCTAGGTTTAAATAACCCTAAACCAAAACCTAAAAACTCAAGATAGGAAATAAAATATTTCCAAAAGAAATAAACCGGAATAAAATAAATAAAAGAAAAAGAAATAAAATAAAAACATATCTTCGGAAGACATTCCTCGGTGCGCCTGAAAACGGGATTTCCGCGACCGTGGAAAATTCAATGTTGTTCTTCGCTGCTCTCGGCTTTTCCGCGACCATCCGCGCCCGCAGATTCTCGGTTTTGCTCCTATTCATAGCTCCGTCACTTCTTCGCCTCTTCGGTCTTCCTTCGTCTTCTCTTGTGGCTTTCTTCCATCTTCTATATGTCTTCATTTTAGCTTCTCCAAACCACCATAATCATACTTCTTCTCCTCAACTCCATTCTCCACAATTGTGCTCTAAACTCATCCAAATGGTATCCAAAACACTGGTAACAACTCCTAGTTAAACCCTACAAAGTAGCGTTGATCAACCCCCTCGATGACGGCAAAGGACGAAGAGGAAGCAATGAAGGTGCACCCGAATGGCCTGATAACAAGAGCTCGCGCAAGGGCAATGGAGCGAGCAACACAATCATTAGTCTCGCGGGCGCATGCAAGTGACGCGGGTTCATCTAGTCCTAAATGGGTCCTTCTCTTGACCTATGAAGGATTAGGTGAGGTCCCGCCTTAGTCGCCCCCGCCAAGGAGAGCCAGACGGATGAACAACAACGTTTCCGCGATCGCGGATAACGCACTGACGACTGGCTCTACAGGAACTTTTACGCGATCGCGAAAGTATTTTCCGCGACCGCGGAATTGACACGAACGATCGCGTCTTACAGGAACTTTTCCGCGATCGTGGAAGTATTTTCCACGACCGCGGAATTGACACGAACGATCGTGTCTTACATGAACTTTTCCGCGATCGCGGAAGTATTTTCTGCGACCGCGGAAACGGGCCCAAATGTTCGTTGTTTCGTTTTTATTTCCGAAAACTTATTATTACTTTTTGTCGTTATTTAAAACCAGAAAACCCTAGTTTGTAAGTTTATGCAGATTTTGAGAATTAAGTTGAGTTTTATCTGCTTTCCAAAATCCCTTGCATCTTCTCTTCGATCTCACGGATCGATCTATCCCGTAGCTCGTCACTTTGAGCAATTCAAACAGGTTCTTCAGTATTCCGGGATCATCACGTTGATCCCTACGTTCATCACTTTGGACGAGTAAAGGCTATCTCTTTAGCCCTAGGAAAGCCATCACTTTGGCTACGTAAGAGAAGGATTCGACTCCAAGCTTGAGGAACCAAAGATCATGCGTTGCAAACGACACTTCAGGGGTTGTTCGCATCAAAAGTTGTAACCACATTTGCAATTCTTCATAGCTATGACTTCCCCATTATGATCCCGAATTACATATCCAAATCCAACTACATTGTTTTGAAGTTTTGATCCATCAAAATTGATCTTATGGAAACCTTCGTTTGGTTTCTTCCATTGTATTCGTTTTCTTTTCCTCATGTTTTCAGTATTTGTTTTTTCTTTAATGTCTCTATCATCGCCTATATATGCTTTTTGATTTCTACCATAATTTAATTTACTTTTTGATCATAATGCATACTACACTATTAGATAATAGTGGTTTCGCATTGAAGATAGCTTTATTTCTTCTATTCCATATGGTCCACCACGCAACACCTAAAAGGCACATCTCCTTTGCATTTTGATCATAGTGCAAAATGGACCCGTTTGATATAGTATGAACAACACTTTACATTTGCTAAAAAAAAGCCTGAGCCTGAGCTACAGTAACTCGCTCTCCCCCTTTGCTGCGATTTCCCCCTTCTACGACCCCGATACCCTAACCCTAAAATCTCTGATTTGATCAATCTCCCCTTCAAATCTCTCTTCAAATCATCCTGTCATTGAGGTTTACGGTTTGGTAATCTTCTTTCGGCGTGTGATGATGGCTAAAATTGCCTTTCTTCCTCTTCTCTGGGTTTGGAAGATGGGATGGATCACTTTTCGTTTAATGTGAAATCGTCTCCCTTCGGATGAAAAATTTACTGAGAGAAAGAAGTTGATCTACTTGATTATATTTATTGCCCCTCTTTATGGCTTTGTCGAAGGGTTGAATCATTTTCGTACCAATTTTGGTCGGTGGTCGTACTCTTTAGCTCTCAAAGGCTGTGTCTCATTGAATGTGTGGAGTGGAAAAGATTTAATCGAGTGGAGTGTGGGCTGTCTAGGTGATCTGATGGTGCTTAAGCCCTCTGGTTCCCCTCTGCTGGCATTCCAATTTGGTGGTTGGCTTTGGCTTGTCGGCTCTCTGACGAGTCCTAAGCTTCCTACGAAACTAGCTCATTCAAACTCTGTATTTGGGACATCTTCCAGGTGCTATTATTCCTTATTCCCTATTTGTTACTTCAATTCCTACATCTTTTGCTTGAATCCTTGTGCCTATAAATTAAACTGCTTTCGGTGTTATTTGTATCCTCATTGCCAGTATCAATCCTCTCTTTGGTGTCTGCTAATTCCTCTTTACAGTGTTTCAGTTAGTTTGCCTCTGTGTTTGGCTCAATCGATTTCCAAGCTGTTACCCTCTACTATGGGTAAGAAGGGGGGGGGGGGGGGGGGGGGGGGGAGGATCTTGTTTTCTGAAACTACTCTTTCTGATGGTTGTCAAGCTGTTCACGAAGAAATACCCCGCCTTAGCTTTGCTAAGGTTATAACTTCTCCTCCTTCGGGAGACTCTACCCAAAAGCTGAATAAGCTTAATCTTCAAAAAACTAAACCTATCACCCTTGAAAAGGAACAGTGCAGTAAAGTGAGAGGTAAATGTGATGTTTCCTCTTTTTTTGCTAAACTTTCCAAGGTCAAAATGAATTTTGAGAAAATCAAAGATACTACTCTTCTGGGGTGTATTGTGAGGAAGCATATTGACTTCTCTAGAATTACGACTAAGCATAAATCTGACTGGAAAAATATTAATGGAGAGCTTGAAATGGTGGATAGGCAGTTTGGGTGGTTTGAAATGAGATTCTCTAATCCTATTGATAAAAAACAAGTTTGGGATGGGAGACCCTACCACATTTTTGGCCAGCTATTACTTCTTAGGCCTTGGAAGTCGGGCTTTAACCTCCAAAATGAACCTCTAGATAAAATTGATATGTGGGTTAGGATCCCGCTTCTTCCTCCTGAGTACTATAACTTTGAATCTATCCAGGCGATTCTTGAGGAGCACCCGCTGAGTTCCCTTATCAAAATTGACCATAATGCAGCCAATAGGAAATGGGCCAAGTTTGCTAGGTTTTGCATTAACATTGATCTTTCTCAGACTATTGATAGAACGATCCTAATTCCCATTGAAAAAGGTGAAGTGGACACCTTCAGTCTTTGGTTTGAGGATATTCCTGAGGGTTGTGGGAACTGTGGTGCCTTGGACCATGTGTTTGCCACTTGCCCTCTTAGAAAGTATATTCCTCCAAAGCTGTAAATTATTTTCAAAAAACACAGCTCTTCCAAACAGCCTATTCAAAATTCTTGTTTTTTTCTGGGGGGGGAATCTTGTTTTCTGAAACTACTCTTTCTGATGGATGTCAAGCTGTTCATGAAGAAATACCCCACCTTAGCTTTGCTAAGGTTACAACTTCTCCTCCTTCGGGAGACTCTACCCAAAAGCTGAATAAGCTTAATCTTCAAAAAACTAAACCTATCACCCTTGAAAAGGGACAATGCAGTAAAGTGAGAGGTAAACGTGATGTTTCCTCTTTTTTTGCTAAACTTTCCAAGGTCAAAATGAATTTTGAGAAAATCAAAGATACTACTCTTCTGGGGTGTATTGTGGGGAAGCATATTGACTTCTCTAGAATTACCACTAAGCTTAAATCTGACTGGAAAAATATTAATGGAGAGCTTGAAATGGTGGATAGGCAGTTTGGGTGGTTTGAAATGAGATTCTCTAATCCTATTGATAAAAAACAAGTTTGGGATGGGAGACCCTACCACATTTTTGGCCAGCTATTACTTCTTAGGCCTTGGAAGTCGGGCTTTAACCTCCAAAATGAACCTCTAGATAAAATTGATGTGTGGGTTAGGATCCCGCTTCTTCCTCCTGAGTACTATAACTTTGAATCTATCCAGGCGATTCTTGAGGAGCACCAGCTGGGTTCCCTTATCAAAATTGACCATAATGCAGCCAATAGGAAATGGGCCAAGTTTGCTAGGTTTTGCATTAACATTGATCTCTCTCAGACTATTGATAGAACCATCCTGATTCCCCCTGAAAAAGGTGAAGTGGACACCTTCAGTCTTTGGTTTGAGGATATTCCTGAGGGTTGTGGGAACTGTGGTGCCTTGGACCATGTGTTTGCCACTTGCCCTCTTAGAAAGTATATTCCTCCAAAGCTGCAAATTACTTTCAAAAAACACAACTCTTCCAAACAGCCTATTCAAAATTCTTGTTTTTTCAGGGGGGGTGGGGGGGGGGGGAATCTTGTTTTCTGAAACTACTCTTTCTGATGGCTGTCAAGCTGTTCATGAAGAAATACCCCACCTTAGCTTTGCTAAGGTTACAACTTCTCCTCCTTCGGGAGACTCTACCCAAAAGCTGAATAAGCTTAATCTTCAAAAAACTAAACCTATCACCCTTGAAAAGGGACAGTGCAGTAAAGTGAGAGGTAAACGTGAGGTTTCCTCTTTTTTTGCTAAACTTTCCAAGGTCAAAATGAATTTTGAAAAAATCAAAGATACTACTCTTCTGGGGTGTATTGTGGGGAAGCATATTGACTTCTCTAGAATTACCACTAAGCTTAAATCTGACTGGAAAAATATTAATGGAGAGCTTGAAATGGTGGATAGGCAGTTTGGGTGGTTTGAAATGAGATTATCTGATCCTATTGATCAAAAACAAGTTTGGGATGGGAGACCCTACCACATTTTTGGCCAGCTATTACTTCTTAGGCCTTGGAAGTCGGGCTTTAACCTCCAAAATGAACCTCTAGATAAAATTGATATGTGGGTTAGGATCCCGCTTCTTCCTCCTGAGTACTATAACTTTGAATCTATCCAGGTGATTCTTGAGGAGCACCAGCTGGGTTCCCTTATCAAAATTGACCATAATGCAGCCAATAGGAAATGGGCCAAGTTTGCTAGGTTTTGCATTAACATTGATCTCTCTCAGACTATTGATAGAACCATCCTGATTCCCACTGAAAAAGGTGAAGTGGACACCTTCAGTCTTTGGTTTGAGGATATTCCTGAGGGTTGTGGGAACTGTGGTGCCTTGGACCATGTGTTTGCCACTTACCCTCTTAGAAAGTATATTCCTCCAAAGCTGCAAATTACTTTCAAAAAACACAGCTCTTTCAAACAGCATATTCAAAATTCTTGTTTTTTCAGGGGGGGGGGGGGGGGGGGGGAATCTTGTTTTCTGAAACTACTCTTTCTGATGGCTGTCAAGCTGTTCAGGAATAAATACCCCACCTTAGCTTTGCTAAGGTTACAACTTCTCCTCCTTCGGGAGACTCTACCCAAAAGCTGAATAAGCTTAATCTTCAAAAAACTAAACCTATCACCCTTGAAAAGGGACAGTGCAGTAAAGTGAGAGATAAACGTGATGTTTCCTCTTTTTTTGCTAAACTTTCCAAGGTCAAAATGAATTTTGAGAAAATCAAAGATACTACTCTTCTGGGGTGTATTGTGGGGAAGCATATTGACTTTTCTAGAATTACCACTAAGCTTAAATCTGACTGGAAAAATATTAATGGAGAGCTTGAAATGGTGGATAGGCAGTTTGGGTGGTTTGAAATGAGATTCTCTAATCCTATTGATCAAAAACAAGTTTGGGATGGGAGACCCTACCACATTTTTGGCCAGCTATTACTTCTTAGGCCTTGGAAGTCGGGCTTTAACCTCCAAAATGAACCTCTAGATAAAATTGATGTGTGGGTTAGGATCCCGCTTCTTCCTCCTGAGTACTATAACTTTGAATCTATCCAGGCGATTCTTGAGGAGCACCAGCTGGGTTCCCTTATCAAAATTGACCATAATGCAGCCAATAGGAAATGGGCCAAGTTTGCTAGGTTTTGCATTAACATTGATCTCTCTCAGACTATTGATAGAACCATCTTGATTCCCACTGAAACAGGTGAAGTGGACACCTTCAGTCTTTGGTTTGAGGATATTCCTGAGGGTTGTGGGAACTGTGGTGCCTTGGACCATGTGTTTGCCACTTACCCTCTTAGAAAGTATATTCCTTCAAAGCTGCAAATTACTTTCAAAAAACACAGCTCTTCCAAACAGCCTATTCAAAATTCTTGTTTTTTCAGGGGGGGTGGGGGGGGGGGAATCTTGTTTTCTGAAACTACTCTTTCTGATGGCTGTCAAGCTATTCATGAAGAAATACCCCACCTTAGCTTTGCTAAGGTTACAACTTCTCCTCCTTCGGGAGACTCTACCCAAAAGCTGAATAAGCTTAATCTTCAAAAAACTAAACCTATCACCCTTGAAAAGGGACAGTGCAATAAAGTGAGAGGTAAACGTGATGTTTCCTCTTTTTTTTGCTAAACTTTCCATGGTCAAAATGAATTTTGATAAAATCAAAGATACTACTCTTCTGGGGTGTATTGTGGGGAAGCATATTGACTTCTCTAGAATTACCACTAAGCTTAAATCTGACTGGAAAAATATTAATGGAGAGCTTGAAATGGTGGATAGGCAGTTTGGGTGGTTTGAAATGAGATTCTCTAATCCTATTGATCAAAAACAAGTTTGGGATGGGAGACCCTACCACATTTTTGGCCAGCTATTACTTCTTAGGCTTTGGAAGTTGGGCTTTAACCTCCAAAATGAACCTCTAGATAAAATTAATATGTGGGTTAGGATCCCGCTTCTTCCTCCTGAGTACTATAACTTTGAATCTATCCAGGCGATTCTTGAGGAGCACCAGCTTTGTTCCCTTATCAAAATTGACCATAATGCAGCCAATAGGAAATGGGCCAAGTTTGCTAAGTTTTGCATTAACATTGATCTCTCTCAGACTATTGATAGAACCATCCTGATTCCCACTGAAAAAGGTGAAGTGGACACCTTCAGTCTTTGGTTTGAGGATATTCCTGAGGGTTGTGGGAACAGTGGTGCCTTGGACCATGTGTTTGCCACTTGCCCTCTTAGAAAGTATATTCCTCCAAAGCTGCAAATTACTTTCAAAAAACACAACTCTTCCAAACAGCCTATTCAAAATTCTTGTTTTTTCAGGGGGATAGGGGGGGGGGGGATCTTGTTTTCTGAAACTACTCTTTCTGATGGCTGTCAAGCTGTTCAGGAAGAAATACCCCACCTTAGCTTTGCTAAGGTTACAACTTCTCCTCCTTCGGGAGACTCTACCCAAAAGCTTAATAAGCTTAATCTTCAAAAAACTAAACCTATCACCCTTGAAAAGGGACAGTGCAGTAAAGTGAGAGATAAACGTGATGTTTCCTCTTTTTTTGCTAAACTTTCCAAGGTCAAAATGAATTTTGAGAAAATCAAAGATACTACTCTTCTGGGGTGTATTGTGGGGAAGCATATTGACTTCTCTAGAATTACCACTAAGCTTAAATCTGACAGGAAAAATATTAATGGAGAGCTTGAAATGGTGGATAGGCAGTTTGGGTGGTTTGAAATGAGATTCTCTAATCCTATTGATCAAAAACAAGTTTGGGATGGGAGACCATACCACATTTTTGGCCAGCTATTACTTCTTAGGCCTTGGAAGTCGGGCTTTAACCTCCAAAATGAACCTCTAGATAAAATTGATGTGTGGGTTAGGATCCCGCTTCTTCCTCCTGAGTACTATAACTTTGAATCTATCCAGGCGATTCTTGAGGAGCACCAGTTGGGTTCCCTTATCAAAATTGACCATAATGCAGTCAATAGGAAATGGGCCAAGTTTGCTAGGTTTTGCATTAACATTGATCTCTCTCAGACTATTGATAGAACCATCTTGATTCCCACTGAAAAAGGTGAAGTGGACACCTTCAGTCTTTGGTTTGAGGATATTCCTGAGGGTTATGGGAACTGTGGTGCCTTGGACCATGTGTTTGCCACTTACCCTCTTAGAAAGTATATTCCTCCAAAGCTGCAAATTACTTTCAAAAAACACAGCTCTTCCAAACAACATATTCAAAATTCTTGTTTTTTCAGGGGGGGGGGGGGGAATCTTGTTTTCTGAAACTACTCTTTCTGATGGCTGTCAAGCTGTTTAGGAAGAAATACCCCACCTTAGCTTTGCTAAGGTTACAACTTCTCTTCCTTCGGGAGACTCTACCCAAAAGCTGAATAAGCTTAATCTTCAAAAAACTAAACCTATCACCCTTGAAAAGTGACAGTGCAGTAAAGTGAGAGATAAACGTGATGTTTCCTCTTCTTTTGCTAAACTTTCCAAGGTCAAAATGAATTTTGAGAAAATCAAAGATACTACTCTTCTGGGGTGTATTGTAGGGAAGCATATTGACTTCTCTAGAATTACCACTAAGCTTAAATCTGACTGGAAAAATATTAATGGAGAGCTTGAAATGGTGGATAGGCAGTTTGGGTGGTTTGAAATGAGATTCTCTAATCCTATTGATCAAAAACAAGTTTGGGATGGGAGACCCTACCACATTTTTGGCCAGCTATTACTTCTTAGGCCTTGGAAGTCGGGCTTTAACCTCCAAAATGAACCTCTAGATAAAATTGATGTGTGGGTTAGGATCCCGCTTCTTCCTCCTGAGTACTATAACTTTGAATCTATCCAGGCGATTCTTGAGGAGCACCAGCTGGGTTCCCTTATCAAAATTGACCATAATGCAGTCAATAGGAAATGGGCCAAGTTTGCTAGGTTTTGCATTAACATTGATCTCTCTCAGACTATTGATAGAACCATCTTGATTCCCACTGAAATAAGTGAAGTGGACACCTTCAGTCTTTGGTTTGAGGATATTCCTGGGGGTTGTGGGAACTGTGGTGCCTTGGACCATGTGTTTGCCACTTGCGCTCTTAGAAAGTATATTCCTCCAAAGCTGCAAATTACTTTCAAAAAACACAGCTCTTCCAAACAGCCTATTCAAAATTCTTGTTTTTTCAGGGGGGGTGGGGGTGGGGGTGGGGGGGGGGGGGGGGAATCTTGTTTTCTGAAACTACTCTTTCTGATGGCTGTCAAGCTGTTCATGAAGAAATACCCCACCTTAGCTTTGCTAAGGTTACAACATCTCCTCCTTCGGGAGACTCTACCCAAAAGCTGAATAAGCTTAATCTTCAAAAAACTAAACCTATCACCCTTGAAAAGGGACAGTGCAGTAAAGTGAGAGGTAAACGTGATGTTTCCTCTTTTTTTGCTAAACTTTCCAAGGTCAAAATGAATTTTGAGAAAATCAAAGATACTACTCTTCTGGGGTGTATTGTAGGGAAGCATATTGACTTCTCTAGAATTACCACTAAGCTTAAATCTGACTGGAAAAATATTAATGGAGAGCTTGAAATGGTGGATAGGCAGTTTGGGTGGTTTGAAATGAGATTCTCTAATCCTATTGATCAAAAACAAGTTTGGGATGGGAGACCCTACCACATTTTTGGCCAGCTATTACTTCTTAGGCCTTGGAAGTCGGGCTTTAACCTCCAAAATGAACCTCTAGATAAAATTGATGTGTGGGTTAGGATCCCGCTTCTTCCTCCTGAGTACTATAACTTTGAATCTATCCAGGCGATTCTTGAGGAGCACCAGCTGGGTTCCCTTATCAAAATTGACCATAATGCAGCCAATAGGAAATGGGCCAAGTTTGCTAGGTTTTGCATTAACATTGATCTCTCTCAGACTATTGATAGAACCATCCTGATTCCCACTGAAAAAGGTGAAGTGGACACCTTCAGTCTTTGGTTTGAGGATATTCCTGAGGGTTGTGGGAACAGTGGTGCCTTGGACCATGTGTTTGCCACTTGCCCTCTTAGAAAGTATATTCCTCCAAAGCTGCAAATTACTTTCAAAAAACACAACTCTTCCAAACAGCCTATTCAAAATTCTTGTTTTTTCAGGGGGGTAGGGGGGGGGGATCTTGTTTTCTGAAACTACTCTTTCTGATGGCTGTCAAGCTGTTCAGGAAGAAATACCCCACCTTAGCTTTGCTAAGGTTACAACTTCTCCTCCTTCGGGAGACTCTACCCAAAAGCTGAATAAGCTTAATCTTCAAAAAACTAAACCTATCACCCTTGAAAAGGGACAGTGCAGTAAAGTGAGAGATAAACGTGATGTTTCCTCTTTTTTTGCTAAACTTTCCAAGGTCAAAATGAATTTTGAGAAAATCAAAGATACTACTCTTCTGGGGTGTATTGTGGGGAAGCATATTGACTTCTCTAGAATTACCACTAAGCTTAAATCTGACAGGAAAAATATTAATAGAGAGCTTGAAATGGTGGATAGGCAGTTTGGGTGGTTTGAAATGAGATTCTCTAATCCTATTGATCAAAAACAAGTTTGGGATGGGAGACCCTACCACATTTTTGGCCAGCTATTACTTCTTAGGCCTTGGAAGTCGGGCTTTAACCTCCAAAATGAACCTCTAGATAAAATTGATGTGTGGGTTAGGATCCCGCTTCTTCCTCCTGAGTACTATAACTTTGAATCTATCCAGGCGATTCTTGAGGAGCACCAGTTGGGTTCCCTTATCAAAATTGACCATAATGCAGTCAATAGGAAATGGGCCAAGTTTGCTAGGTTTTGCATTAACATTGATCTCTCTCAGACTATTGATAGAACCATCTTGATTCCCACTGAAAAAGGTGAAGTGGACACCTTCAGTCTTTGGTTTGAGGATATTCCTGAGGGTTATGGGAACTGTGGTGCCTTGGACCATGTGTTTGCCACTTACCCTCTTAGAAAGTATATTCCTCCAAAGCTGCAAATTACTTTCAAAAAACACAGCTCTTCCAAACAACATATTCAAAATTCTTGTTTTTTCAGGGGGGGGGGGGGGGAATCTTGTTTTCTGAAACTACTCTTTCTGATGGCTGTCAAGCTGTTCAGGAAGAAATACCCCACCTTAGCTTTGCTAAGGTTACAACTTCTCCTCCTTCGGGAGACTCTACCCAAAAGCTGAATAAGCTTAATCTTCAAAAAACTAAACCTATCACCCTTGAAAAGTGACAGTGCAGTAAAGTGAGAGATAAACGTGATGTTTCCTCTTCTTTTGCTAAACTTTCCAAGGTCAAAATGAATTTTGAGAAAATCAAAGATACTACTCTTCTGGGGTGTATTGTAGGGAAGCATATTGACTTCTCTAGAATTACCACTAAGCTTAAATCTGACTGGAAAAATATTAATGGAGAGCTTGAAATGGTGGATAGGCAGTTTGGGTGGTTTGAAATGAGATTCTCTAATCCTATTGATCAAAAACAAGTTTGGGATGGGAGACCCTACCACATTTTTGGCCAGCTATTACTTCTTAGGCCTTGGAAGTCGGGCTTTAACCTCCAAAATGAACCTCTAGATAAAATTGATGTGTGGGTTAGGATCCCGCTTCTTCCTCCTGAGTACTATAACTTTGAATCTATCCAGGCGATTCTTGAGGAGCACCAGCTGGGTTCCCTTATCAAAATTGACCATAATGCAGTCAATAGGAAATGGGCCAAGTTTGCTAGGTTTTGCATTAACATTGATCTCTCTCAGACTATTGATAGAACCATCTTGATTCCCACTGAAATAAGTGAAGTGGACACCTTCAGTCTTTGGTTTGAGGATATTCCTGGGGGTTGTGGGAACTGTGGTGCCTTGGACCATGTGTTTGCCACTTGCGCTCTTAGAAAGTATATTCCTCCAAAGCTGTAAATTACTTTCAAAAAACACAGCTCTTCCAAACAGCCTATTCAAAATTCTTGTTTTTTCAGGGGGGGTGGGGGTGGGGGGGGGGGGGGGGGAATCTTGTTTTCTGAAACTACTCTTTCTGATGGCTGTCAAGCTGTTCATGAAGAAATACCCCACCTTAGCTTTGCTAAGGTTACAACATCTCCTCCTTCGGGAGACTCTACCCAAAAGCTGAATAAGCTTAATCTTCAAAAAACTAAACATATCACCCTTGAAAAGGGACAGTGCAGTAAAGTGAGAGGTAAACGTGATGTTTCCTCTTTTTTTGCTAAACTTTCCAAGGTCAAAATGAATTTTGAGAAAATCAAAGATACTACTCTTCTGGGGTGTATTGTAGGGAAGCATATTGACTTCTCTAGAATTACCACTAAGCTTAAATCTGACTGGAAAAATATTAATGGAGAGCTTGAAATGGTGGATAGGCAGTTTGGGTGGTTTGAAATGAGATTCTCTAATCCTATTGATCAAAAACAAGTTTGGGATGGGAGACCCTACCACATTTTTGGCCAGCTATTACTTCTTAGGCCTTGGAAGTCGGGCTTTAACCTCCAAAATGAACCTCTAGATAAAATTGATGTGTGGGTTAGGATCCCGCTTCTTCCTCCTGAGTACTATAACTTTGAATCTATCCAGGCGATTCTTGAGGAGCACCAGCTGGGTTCCCTTATCAAAATTGACCATAATGCAGCCAATAGGAAATGGGCCAAGTTTGCTAGGTTTTGCATTAACATTGATCTCTCTCAGACTATTGATAGAACCATCCTGATTCCCACTGAAAAAGGTGAAGTGGACACCTTTAGTCTTTGGTTTGAGGATATTCCTGAGGGTTGTGGGAACAGTGGTGCCTTGGACCATGTGTTTGCCACTTGCCCTCTTAGAAAGTATATTCCTCCAAAGCTGCAAATTACTTTCAAAAAACACAACTCTTCCAAACAGCCTATTCAAAATTCTTGTTTTTTCAGGGGGGTAGGGGGGGGGGGGATCTTGTTTTCTGAAACTACTCTTTCTGATGGCTGTCAAGCTGTTCAGGAAGAAATACCCCACCTTAGCTTTGCTAAGGTTACAACTTCTCCTCCTTCGGGAGACTCTACCCAAAAGCTGAATAAGCTTAATCTTCAAAAAACTAAACCTATCACCCTTGAAAAGGGACAGTGCAGTAAAGTGAGAGATAAACGTGATGTTTCCTCTTTTTTTGCTAAACTTTCCAAGGTCAAAATGAATTTTGAGAAAATCAAAGATACTACTCTTCTGGGGTGTATTGTGGGGAAGCATATTGACTTCTCTAGAATTACCACTAAGCTTAAATCTGACTGGAAAAATATTAATGGAGAGCTTGAAATGGTGGATAGGCAGTTTGGGTGGTTTGAAATGAGATTCTCTAATCCTATTGATCAAAAACAAGTTTGGGATGGGAGACCCTACCACATTTTTGGCCAGCTATTACTTCTTAGGCCTTGGAAGTCGGGCTTTAACCTCCAAAATGAACCTCTAGATAAAATTGATGTGTGGGTTAGGATCCCGCTTCTTCCTCCTGAGTACTATAACTTTGAATCTATCCAGGCGATTCTTGAGGAGCACCAGTTGGGTTCCCTTATCAAAATTGACCATAATGCAGTCAATAGGAAATGGGCCAAGTTTGCTAGGTTTTGCATTAACATTGATCTCTCTCAGACTATTGATAGAACCATCTTGATTCCCACTGAAAAAGGTGAAGTGGACACCTTCAGTCTTTGGTTTGAGGATATTCCTGAGGGTTATGGGAACTGTGGTGCCTTGGACCATGTGTTTGCCACTTACCCTCTTAGAAAGTATATTCCTCCAAAGCTGCAAATTACTTTCAAAAAACACAGCTCTTCCAAACAACATATTCAAAATTCTTGTTTTTTCAGGGGGGGGGGGGGGGGGGGGGGGGGGAATCTTGTTTTCTGAAACTACTCTTTCTGATGGCTGTCAAGCTGTTCAGGAAGAAATACCCCACCTTAGCTTTGCTAAGGTTACAACTTCTCCTCCTTCGGGAGACTCTACCCAAAAGCTGAATAAGCTTAATCTTCAAAAAACTAAACCTATCACCCTTGAAAAGTGACAGTGCAGTAAAGTGAGAGATAAACGTGATGTTTCCTCTTCTTTTGCTAAACTTTCCAAGGTCAAAATGAATTTTGAGAAAATCAAAGATACTACTCTTCTGGGGTGTATTTTGGGGAAGCATATTGACTTCTCTAGAATTACCACTAAGCTTAAATCTGACTGGAAAAATATTAATGGAGAGCTTGAAATGGTGGATAGGCAGTTTGGGTGGTTTGAAATGAGATTCTCTAATCCTATTGATCAAAAACAAGTTTGGGATGGGAGACCCTACCACATTTTTGGCCAGCTATTACTTCTTAGGCCTTGGAAGTCGGGCTTTAACCTCCAAAATGAACCTCTAGATAAAATTGATGTGTGGGTTAGGATCCCGCTTTTTCCTCCTGAGTACTATAACTTTGAATCTATCCAGGCGATTCTTGAGGAGCACCAGCTGGGTTCCCTTATCAAAATTGACCATAATGCAGTCAATAGGAAATGGGCCAAGTTTGCTAGGTTTTGCATTAACATTGATCTCTCTCAGACTATTGATAGAACCATCTTGATTCCCACTGAAAAAGGTGAAGTGGACACCTTCAGTCTTTGGTTTGAGGATATTCCTGAGGGTTATGGGAACTGTGGTGCCTTGGACCATGTGTTTGCCACTTACCCTCTTAGAAAGTATATTCCTCCAAAGCTGCAAATTACTTTCAAAAAACACAGCTCTTCCAAACAACATATTCAAAATTCTTGTTTTTTCAGGGGGGGGGGGGGGGGGGGGGGGAATCTTGTTTTCTGAAACTACTCTTTCTGATGGCTGTCAAGCTGTTCAGGAAGAAATACCCCACCTTAGCTTTGCTAAGGTTACAACTTCTCCTCCTTCGGGAGACTCTACCCAAAAGCTGAATAAGCTTAATCTTCAAAAAACTAAACCTATCACCCTTGAAAAGTGACAGTGCAGTAAAGTGAGAGATAAACGTGATGTTTCCTCTTCTTTTGCTAAACTTTCCAAGGTCAAAATGAATTTTGAGAAAATCAAAGATACTACTCTTCTGGGGTGTATTTTGGGGAAGCATATTGACTTCTCTAGAATTACCACTAAGCTTAAATCTGACTGGAAAAATATTAATGGAGAGCTTGAAATGGTGGATAGGCAGTTTGGGTGGTTTGAAATGAGATTCTCTAATCCTATTGATCAAAAACAAGTTTGGGATGGGAGACCCTACCACATTTTTTGCCAGCTATTACTTCTTAGGCCTTGGAAGTCGGGCTTTAACCTCCAAAATGAACCTCTAGATAAAATTGATGTGTGGGTTAGGATCCCGCTTCTTCCTCCTGAGTACTATAACTTTGAATCTATCCAGGCGATTCTTGAGGAGCACCAGCTGGGTTCCCTTATCAAAATTGACCATAATGCAGCCAATAGGAAATGGGCCAAGTTTGCTAGGTTTTGCATTAACATTGATCTCTCTCAGACTATTGATAGAACCATCTTGATTCCCACTGAAACAGGTGAAGTGGACACCTTCAGTCTTTGGTTTGAGGATATTCCTGAGGGTTGTGGGAACTGTGGTGCCTTGGACCATGTGTTTGCCACTTGCACACTTAGATAGTATATTCCTCCAAAGCTGCAAATTACTTTCAAAAAACACAGCTCTTCCAAACAGCCTATTCAAAATTCTTGTTTTTTCAGGGGGGGTGGGGGGAATCTTCTTTTCTGAAACTACTCTTTCTGATGGCTGTCAAGTTGTTCATGAAGAAATACCCCACCTTAGCTTTGCTAAGGTTACAACTTCTCCTCCTTCGGGAGACTCTACCCAAAAGCTGAATAAGCTTAATCTTCAAAAAACTAAACCTATCACCCTTGAAAAGGGACAATGCAGTAAAGTGAGAGGTAAACGTGATGTTTCCTCTTTTTTTGCTAAACTTTCCAAGGTCAAAATGAATTTTGAGAAAATCAAAGATACTACTCTTCTGGGGTGTATTGTGGGGAAGCATATTGACTTCTCTAGAATTATCACTAAGCTTAAATCTGACTGGAAAAATATTAATGGAGAGCTTGAAATGGTGGATAGGCAGTTTGGGTGGTTTGAAATGAGATTCTCTAATCCTATTGATCAAAAACAAGTTTGGGATGGGAGACCCTACCACATTTTTGGCCAGCTATTACTTCTTAGGCCTTGGAAGTCGGGCTTTAACCTCCAAAATGAACCTCTAGATAAAATTGATGTGTGGGTTAGGATCCCGCTTCTTCCTCCTGAGTACTATAACTTTGAATCTATCCAGGCGATTCTTGAGGAGCACCAGCTGGGTTCCCTTATCAAAATTGACCATAATGCAGCCAATAGGAAATGGGCCAAGTTTGCTAGGTTTTGCATTAACATTGATCTCTCTCAGACTATTGATAGAACCATCCTGATTCCCACTGAAAAAGGTGAAGTGGACACCTTCAGTCTTTGGTTTAAGGATATTCCTGAGGGTTGTATGAACTGTGGTGCCTTGGACCATGTGTTTGCCACTTGCGCTCTTAGAAAGTATATTCCTCCAAAGCTGCAAATTACTTTCAAAAAACACAGCTCTTCCAAACAGCCTATTCAAAATTCTTGTTTTTTCAGGGGGGGTGGGGGAGGGGGGGCGGGAATCTTGTTTTCTGAAACTACTCTTTCTGATGGCTGTCAAGCTGTTCATGAAGAAATACCCCACCTTAGCTTTGCTAAGGTTACAACTTCTCATCCTTCGGGAGACTTTACCCAAAAGCTGAATAACCTTAATCTTCAAAAAACTAAACCTATCACCCTTGAAAAGGGACAGTGCAGTAAAGTGAGAGGTAAACGTGATGTTTCCTCTTTTTTTGCTAAACTTTCCAAGGTCAAAATGAATTTTGAGAAAATCAAAGATACTACTCTTCTGGGGTGTATTGTGGGGAAGCATATTGACTTCTCTAGAATTACCACTAAGCTTAAATCTGACTGGAAAAATATTAATGGAGAGCTTGAAATGGTGGATAGGCAGTTTGGGTGGTTTGAAATGTGATTCTCTAATCCTATTAATCAAAAACAAGTTTGGGATGGGAGATCCTACCACATTTTTGGCCAGCTATTACTTCTTAGGCCTTGGAAGTCGGGCTTTAACCTCCAAAATGAACCTCTAGATAAAATTGATGTGTGGGTTAGGATCCCGCTTCTTCCTCCTGAGTACTATAACTTTGAATCTATCCAGGCGATTCTTGAGGAGCACCAGCTGGGTTCCCTTATCAAAATTGACCATAATGCAGCCAATAGGAAATGGGCCAAGTTTGCTAGGTTTTGCATTAACATTGATCTCTCTCAGACTATTGATAGAACCATCCTGATTGCCACTGAAAAAGGTGAAGTGGACACCTTCAGTCTTTGGTTTGAGGATATTCCTGAGGGTTGTGGGAACTGTGGTGCCTTGGACCATGTGTTTGCCACTTGCCCTCTTAGAAAGTATATTCCTCCAAAGCTGCAAATTACTTTCAAAAAACACAACTCTTCCAAACAGCCTATTCAAAATTCTTGTTTTTTCAGGGGGGGGGGGGGTGGGGGGGGGGGGGGGGGAATCTTGTTTTCTGAAACTACTCTTTCTGATGGCTATCAAGCTGTTCATGAAGAAATACCCCACCTTAGCTTTGCTAAGGTTACAACTTCTCCTCCTTCGGGAGACTCTACCCAAAAGCTGAATAAGCTTAATCTTCAAAAAACTAAACCTATCACCCTTGAAAAGGGACAGTGCATTAAAGTGAGAGGTAAACGTGATGTTTCCTCTTTTTTTTGCTAAACTTTCCAAGGTCAAAATGAATTTTGAGAAAATCAAAGATACTACTCTTCTGGGGTGTATTATGGGGAAGCATATTGACTTCTCTAGAATTACCACTAAGCTTAAATCTGACTGGAAAAATATTAATGGAGAGCTTGAAATGGTGGATAGGCAGTTTGGGTGGTTTGAAATGAGATTCTCTAATCCTATTGATCAAAAACAAGTTTGGGATGGGAGACCCTACCACATTTTTGGCCAGCTATTACTTCTTAAGCCTTGGAAGTCGGGCTTTAACCTCCAAAATGAACCTCTAGATAAAATTAATATGTGGGTTAGGATCCCGCTTCTTCCTCCTGAGTACTATAACTTTGAATCTATCCAGGCGATTCTTGAGGAGCACCAGCTGTGTTCCCTTATCAAAATTGACCATAATGCAGCCAATAGGAAATGGGCCAAGTTTGCTAAGTTTCGCATTAACATTGATCTCTCTCAGACTATTGATAGAACCATCCTGATTCCCACTGAAAAAGGTGAAGTGGACACCTTCAGTCTTTGGTTTGAGGATATTCCTGAGGGTTGTGGGAACAGTGGTGCCTTGGACCATGTGTTTGCCACTTGCCCTCTTAGAAAGTATATTCCTCCAAAGCTGCAAATTACTTTAAAAAAACACAACTCTTCCAAACAGCCTATTCAAAATTCTGGCTCTTCTGGCTCTGATGAGTGGATCCCTGCTGGCAATACTAAAGAGAAAAATAAAGATCACCAAAAGAAAAAACAAGACCTTGGCCCTAATCCTTTCAGTGAAGGGGGTATCTTAGTTGTTTATAAATTTGAGGGTTCCTCTGTTGACTCTAAAGATTTCTCAAGGATTCCTTCTTCTGATGAAGCCATTCCAGATAAGATGGATGACCTCTCTGAGGCCATTCATTCCACAATTCTCCCTTCTGATGAAGCTGAGCTTGGTATTCCAACTGATGCAGCCCATGTTGCAATCTCTCCCATCCATGAAGATGAAGGAATTGTGTCCTTTAATCAAAGGTGCAATTACTAATTATGAAATGGGACCATTTATGGAGATATTTAATCTGGTGATATTAGGTAGTCATAGTGTTTTGCTAGAAGCCAACTATGATTTATAGACTATATGTCATAAAGTCTATTGCTATAATTACCGGGTCCTACGAGATCACACCCTCAGAGTTTGGACTGGTTCAGGTTGTTGGGAGACATATTATATAAAGTATGTAATATAAAGTTATATAAGATATAACTTGGGAGATAAGGCTTATTAATAATAAAGTGTTATTATTAATAATAAAAGATATACTTATTTAAGAAATAAGATATCTACACATGGTAATACAAAAGGAGGGCTTTCTAGGAGAAAACCCTAATCCTTATTTTTAACCAAGGCAGCCGTACACCTTCTCCCTCTCTCTCCCTTCGTTCGCCTTCGATCCTCACTCTAGCAACCGAGTCCTAGGTGATCCAGATTCAAGCTCGGGTGGACCAAATAGAGGAGTCACACGTGAGGCTCTATTCTCTCCATTCCAGCAGATTAAAACACGCATCAAGAGGTATTTGATTCTTCCTATCTATGATCTACTTGGTTTATGCATGAGATCCTTGGTTAGATGTTAGAAAAACGTTTCCTGAAATTCCGCTTTACGCATCTAAAATCCCTTCAGTGGTATCAGTTGCCTCTTGCATAAATTGATTAGATCAAATTTAAAGTTTTAAATTTTGATGCATGTTCATGATTGTCTTGATTCAAATTAAGTGGAAAATTGATATATAGGTTAACTTGCATGATTAAAATTATGATTTTAATTGATTGGATTAGTAAAGTTGAAGAACTTTATGAACAAATATGCATGTAAAATTGATCTATTCATATTTGATTCATGTGACTTAATTATGCAAGAGATATGATTTTTTGACATGTTTAAATTATTAGATGAAGATTTTGATTTTCATAAGATGGATCAATTACCCAAAATTTTGTTTTTGTTAATTCTGAAATTTATGGAATTGTACCAACCAACCGGATCGGATCCGGTTCAAGCAACCGCACCGCAATTCGATTCCATGATTGATTAATCTCGATTAAGAAACATGTTCTTATATATGTTGTTGATCATGGAATTGTATTAATGGACCACGTGTTGGCTTTAAATTCTTCAATATTGCAAGAAAGGAGAAAGCTGTGCACAAGTGCGTGATATACCACGTCTTGGTTCCTCTGGCTCATGGTTCGCGCCAGACCGCGAAACGGTTCGCGCCGCTGGGCAGCTCGGGCACGCAGGTGAATGTCTCGGGCTGGGCCCGGGTCGGTCCGCAGAGGGTGCGTGGTACGATGGGCATGGGTCGGTCCGGGTTTGACTCGGGCGCGACTCGGTCCGGATGGGTAGATTGGCGTTTTAGGATAATTTTCTAAATTATAAGATAAGATCTTATTTAATTGGATAATATTTGATATTATCTAAATTATATAATTTCCTAAAAAGTTGTTAGGATAGATTTCCACTAGATTTAGATAAGGATATTTGATATCTTATCTTGTTTATGCATATCTTATCCAATAATGCATTTTAATGATTAATTATGATTAATTCTATATATTATTTTTAATTTGAATTAAGAATTTGATATTAAAATTATTTATGTCATGAGATGATTTATTTCATTTTAATATGATTTTATTTAAATTAGTTAAATTGATTATTACTATTAATTAGATTAATATTATTAATAATATTTGATATTATTATTGCATGCATGTGTTATAATATTATGATATTATTGCTTGCATGAGGTGACTAGTATGGCCCACATTAGGATAGATAAATACGGTCTGCGTACCGTTATGTTTTTCTTGTACACGATCTGCGTATCGTTATGTATTTTTGTAATTTAAATTTCTACAAGAGAGTTTATTTCAATTATATGTAAGACAAGAAGAAGAAGATCCTAAGAAGACCAAAGGATGAAGATCCATGGAGGATACTAAGGATGGAGATCCAAGAGTAACAAGAGCCATGAAGATTAGATCTTTAATTTTGGTTTTTAGGGGTCATACTAGGATCACATTTAATTACTGCATTACTTGAATGCTTTATTTCCCACTTTGCATGTTTGCTTGTTTGTTTATGCTATTTTGTTCACTAGTAAATAAACAACCTTTGTATGCTTAAGTCCCTTAACAGAATATTGAGATCATGCCTTTCCATATCATAACCATGAGGCCCTTGGGATTCGTTGGATAGTTTTCGCCCTAACGAGGTGTCCTTCCTTGACCTTGGGATAGTGCGGGTATGTCTAATAGGGGCATGCTGCCTTGGTATGATTACACTCAACAAGAGACCAAAAGGCTCAGTTTTGGATCTTGAGGCATAAGGATGAGTCTTACATAAGATGTGACCATCAACCAAGAGTTATAAGGTGTTATAATTAGTAAAGGAGTTTACTTACCTTGATTACATGAGACTTGGGGAAGTGCCCTAGTACGCTCGAGTTTCATCTAGATAGGATCTTGGAATCATTTTACTCACAAGGGACAATTTAATTGAGTAGAATGTGCAATAACTTATTGTTTATAGTTTGTCTAAATTTTAAGTTCTTGCATGTCAAGCATAATTTATCTGCATGTTTTTTATTCCGTTTTGTAGTTACTATGTCTTCTGAACACCTCAAATTCACTATCCGCTCAATAGTTGAGAAAAATCGTTTGAACGACACAAATTTCCTTGATTGGGAAAGACATATGAGAATCAGTCTCAGGTCTGAGGGACAGGAGGATGTCCTTGAAACCCCCATCCCAGAGTTGACTGCCACCTCATCTGATGAGGAGAAGGCAAGTCACAAAAACATGGAAGAAAAGAAGAGGGGAACAGTCTCCACTTCAGGTATTTACGTTACTGAAATCCTATCAACCAAGTCTCATTCTTGGATATTAGATTCAGGATGTGGTTCTCACATTATTTCGAATGTGCAAGGACTAAGAAATAGGAGACGGTTGTAGAAGGGTGAGATAGATCTCCGTGTTGGAAATGGAGCAAGAGTTGCTGCACTTGCCATTGGAGATTATAGTCTACCTCTACCTTCTGGCTTAGTTTTAGAACTTTATAATTGTTATTTTGTTCCATCTATTACTAAGAATTTGATTTCAATTTCAGTTTTGAACCTTGAGGGTTATGAATTTGTCATTAAGGATTGTTTTTCCATTTATAAGAATGACACTTTCTATGCTCGAGCCCATGTGAGTAGTAGTGGACTATACATGTTGGACCTCAAATCTGAAATTTATAACGTTGATACAAAGAGGCAAAAGTCGAATATAAGTGAAGCCAATCTATGGTACTGTCGCTTGGGTCACATTAGCATCAAACGCATGAAGAAACTCCAAACAGTTGATAGCCTAAAGTCATTTGATTTAGAATCATTTGAAACATGTGAGTCATGTCTGATGGGCAAGATGACAAGGTCACCTTTCACTGGTACAAGTGAGAGGACTACTGAGCTCTTAGCTCTCATACATACCGATGTATGTGGACCTATGAGCACAGAAGCTAGGAGAGGCTATTGATACTTCATTACATTTACTGATGATTTTAGTAGATATGGGTATATCTACTTAATGAAGCATAAATCTGAGTCCTTTGAAAAGTTCAAAGAATTCCAGAATGAAGTTGAGACACAAACTGGCAAGAAGATAAAGGCACTCCGATCAGATCGAGGGGGCGAATATCTGAGCCAAGAATTCGACCATCACTTGAGGAGTTGTGGCATTTTGACACAACTGACTCCACCAGGCACGCCACAATTGAATGGCGTATCTGAAAGGAGGAACAGAACATTGTTAGACATGGTCCGCTCAATGATGAGTTTTGTTGATCTTCCTACATCCTTTTGGGGATATGCCCTCACCACTGCTGCGTTCACACTAAACAGGACTCCGTCACGATCAGTTGACAAGACACCACATGAGATATGGTATGGAAAGGTTCCTAGCTTGTCATTTCTGAAGGTCTGGGGATGCGAAGCTTATGTAAAGCGTTTACTATCTGACAAGCTAGCACCAAAATCAGACAAATGCTTCTTTATAGGTTATCCCAAGGAAACAAGGGGATATTATTTCTACAATCCCACTGAGAACAAAGTGTTTGTTGCTCGAGATAGTGTCTTTTTGGAAAAGGACTTCTTTTCCAAGAAGCCAAGTGGGAGAAATGTTCAGCTTGATGAGATTCAAGCTGAGCAACAAACCCAACAAAGTGAGGACATAGACGATGTCACTGAGGAACTTGACTTTGGGGGCGTACCTTCTCAAAGGGAAACTGCCCAGATCCAAGATGCAATTCCTCAAGTTGATGAAGCACCTGAGGTCCCGCATACAGATATGGTCAACCCAGCAGCTGAAATCTCTCCTATTGTTGGACCACATTGGAGATCAGATAGGCTAAGGCAGCTGCCTAGGCGTTATGAGGATTACGTCTTGACTGCTAGCATTGACGTTCTACTTTTAGAGAACGGTGAGCCTGCGACCTATAAGCAAGCGATGGCGGACCCCGACTCCGAAAAATGGCTGGAAGCCATGAAATCCGAAATGGACTCCATGTCTGAAAATCAAGTATGGGACTTGATAGATTTGCCTGATGGGGTAAAACCCATTGGATGCAAATGGGTCTTTAAGATCAAGACAGACAAGGATGGAAACTTTTCTGTCTATAAGGCAAGACTAGTTGCCAAAGGATTTAGACAGGTTCATGGTACTGACTATGATGAAACGTTCGCACCGGTCGTTATGATCAGGTCCATTAGGATACTCCTAGCGATTGCCGCTTATCATGATTATGAGATTTGGCAAATGGATGTCAAGACCGCTTTTCTAAATGGGTATTTAGAAGAGGATGTATACATGATGCAGCCAGAAGGTTTTGAGGATCCAGAAAACCCTAGGAGAATATGCAAGCTTAAGAAGTCCATTTATGGACTTAAGCAAGCTTCCAGGAGTTGGAATCTTCGTTTTGATGAAGTGGTCAAAAAGTTTGACTTCATCAGATGCGAAGAAGAGCCCTGTGTCTACAAGAAGTTTAGTGGGAGCAAAGTGGCCTTCCTAGTTCTGTATGTGGATGACATACTACTCATTGGGAATGACATTCCTATGCTGGAAACAGTTAAGGAGTGGCTTAAGAAATATTTCTCAATGAAGGACTTGAGAGAGGCTGAGTACATATTAGGCATTAAGATCTATAGAGATAGATCTAAGAAACTTATTGGTCTGAGTCAAGGAACTTATATAGATAAGGTCCTTGGGAGATTCAATATGATGAACTCTAAGAAAGGGTTTTTGCCTATGCAATATGGCTTACATCTCAGCAAGAGCCAGTGTCCTAGGACACTTGGTGAAACTGAGAGGATGAGCAGGATTCCCTATGCCTCAGCCATAGGATCCATCATGTATGCAATGACTTGTACTCGCCCAGATGTTGCATTTGCTTTGAGCATGTGTAGTAGGTACCAATCAAACCCGGGTGATGCACACTGGTGTGCAGCCAAGAACATCCTAAAGTACTTACGAAGGACTAGGGATGATCTCTTGATATTTGGAGGTGATGACGAGCTGGTCGTCAAGGGCTATACTGATGCGAGTTTCCAGACAGACAGAGATGATTTTGAATCTCAGTCTGGATACGTCTTCATTTTGAATGGAGGAGCCGTCGGCTGGAAGAGCTCGAAGCAAAGGACAGTAGCAGATTCTACAACGGAGGCAGAATACATTGCTGCTGGTGAAGCGGCTAAGGAAGCTGTCTGGATTAGGCGGTTCATAGCTGAGCTCGGTGTCGTTCCTAGCACTACTAGAGCTATTGACGTCTATTGTGACAACAATGGCGCCATTGCTCAAGCCAAGGAACCTAGCTCTAGCTCCAAGTCCAGACACGTTCTGCGGAAGTATCACTTGATCAGACATATCGTTGATAGAGGTGATGTGAGGATGTGCAAGGTGCACACAGACGACAACATTGCAGACCCTTTGACCAAGCCCATGTCCAGGCCCAAGCATGACAGTCACACTCGGGCCAAGGGACTCAAACACATCAGAGAGTTCTTTTGAGACATTGTTTGTTTTATGATAAACCTTGTTTATTGTTATTACATACAGTTATGCTTGATTTATATATGAGTTTCATATTATTATTTAATCATTGCTTGTGATTAGATAAAGTATCCAAACAATTTAATAGTTATCAAATGGGCTCATCAAAACTGTTTTGGTGAATGAAACCCCATTAAGTGAACTGAAATTATAAAATTGTTAGAAGTCCATGATCTAAGTTGTTAACTTGGATACAAATGACTTAATCAAAAGACCATATGTGAGATTGATTGATAACACCGGGTTTCATGTGTTATAGGGACATAGAGATGTCTAATCGATTACATAGATGTGTATACTGATACACATCGGACAGACCGATCTTAGGATTTCTCGGGACTTTAATGCAGAGTTCTAGGATTATTCATGATTAGTGAGTTCCTTAGACATGAGTATGATATAGTTATCATTTGACTGATGGTATGTCTTTGATGTTGTCAAACGCTGATCGTAACAGGCAGTTATAAAGGCAATGATTGGGATTGCCAAAAGTTGAGTGGGAGATGTAGTCTTACAAGATTGAATATGTCCTCCTATTCCGTGTATACCATGATACATTTGGAAAGGATTGGTGTCTCGGCCACTTGAAGAGTGAGAACTGTGAAAACGCATGGCCATGCTCAGATGGATTATTAGTAATCATCTGTACTGACAGTTTGATCTCAAGAGTTCAAGAAACGTATTTGACGGTAAAGATGAGTTTCATCATATAGTCAAATAAGACACTAAGTGACAAAGGAATTTTAACATTGCACACTTGTTTTAAGGACAAGTGGGAGATTGAAGGAATTGTGTCCTTTAATCAAAGGTGCAATTACTAATTATGAAGTGGGACCATTTATGGAGATATTTAATCTGGTGATTTTAGGTAGTCATAGTGCTTTGCTAGAAGCCAACTATGATTTATAGACTATATGTCATAAAGTCTATTGCTATTATTACCGGATCCTACGAGATCACACCCTCAGAGTTTGGACTGGTTCAGGTTGTTGGGAGACATATTATATAAGGTATGTAATATAAAGTTATATAAGATATAACTTGGGAGATAAGGCTTATTAATAATAAAGTGTTATTATTAATAATAAAAGATATACTTATTTAAGAAATAAGATATCTACACATGGTAATACAAAAGGAGGGCTTTCTAGGAGAAAACCCTAATCCTTATTTTTAACCAAGGCAGCCGTACACCTTCTCCCTCTCTCTCCCTTCGTTCGCCTTCGATCATCACTCTAGCAACCGAGTCCTAGGTGATCCAGATTCAAGCTCGGGTGGACCAAATAGAGGAGTCACACGTGAGGCTCTATTCTCTCCATTCCAGCAGATTGAAACACGCATCAAGAGGTATTTGATTCTTCCTATCTATGATCTACTTGGTTTATGCATGAGATCCTTGGTTAGATGTTAGAAAAACGTTTCCTGAAATTCCGCTTTACGCATTTAAAATCCCTTCAGAAGACCCTTTGAATGTCACTGTTGTGCCTAGAGAAGGGTTGAGTTTGCCAGTTGCTAGTTCTGAAACACCTATCTCTCCACCCTATCCAGAAGAGGAGCCATCTGATGAGGAAGAACTTATCCCCCACTCACAGCACTCGCCTATGGTGCTAAATGATGATAGCTTGATGGAGTTCCACAAGGATGAAGATTTCAACCCAGAAGATGACAACCTTATTGATGACCAAGGTGATCATGATTACTTAAATGATGAAGTGCCTTATAACGAGGAAGATCTGGCCTTTATTCCGAATGATGACTTACCTCCTTCTATTCCCATGGAGGACAATACCTCTTTCAACTCTATCAATACTGATAGTACTGTTGTCAAGAAAATGCTTACCATGGAGTTCCAGCCTATAGTACTATCTTCCTCTGATTCTGGCAAAAGAAAGAGTTGTGAACGAGGTAGTGACACTGCTTCCTCTAACTTTCTGGGTAGCAAGAAGCCCAAAAAAATGTAATCTTGTTTTATGAATAGTAGCTTCTATATGTATGTTGTAATGTCCAAGTCTCCAACTCCCAGGAGGTCTTGGCAAGGTGTCTGGCCCATCCTTCATAGTCGTCAGATGACTCTTTTCCTCAGTGATAGTCATCTCTATATTACCCAAATCTATTACCATGTTTGCAATATGTGGTTTTGGCCTCCTTGATGTGTGCTTCCTAGCCACAGTCTGGTTGGCCACAAAAAAGACCAGCCTATCATCTCTTGTATGTTTGGTAAGTCTAAAGCTCTGTTGGCTTTGACTTTCATTAATAAAAGCTTGTGTTTAAATATTAAGTGCTCTTATACCTTATCTGTTATCATGTATTCTGTTAATAATCTTATTATGACTCAGTTGTGGTTGGGTTACTTTTTCAGTTACGATCTGCTTAAAACATGTCTCAACTACTCAAGTCTTCATCCTGTGGTTCACACTTTTTGGATAAATCAGACTAATACTAAAAGTATACAGAGTATCCATGGTATGCCCTTTTATCTGGTATTATTGGCTCTGCTTATTCCATTTGCATGTAACTTACTCCATATTGAACTTGAAAGTAAAAGAACTAATAGAACAAACAATTTTCAAAAAGAGTTTTTCTGTCCCTATTATCACTTCACTGTTAGCTCAGGCTACCGGTGGTATCAATCATATCAGGAATATATAAGTGTGGATTGCTGTTTTGAAAGGAGCTCTCCATTTATTCATATAAATTGTGGTTACAAGAATAATAGAGAGAACCCAGGTTTGTTAATCCCCTGCCCCTACTCTAGAATTATTATCTTCTTACTACCTTGATCTTCTAACCAAACAGGAAAAAATGAACTGAGATCATGTTTACCTTGTGTAACTTTGATCGATGATGAAGCTTTTATCAATTCTAAAAATTCATCTTCTGGTAGAAAGCATTATTATTACTCCTTTCATTACCATCTAATTTACTTCCTGTATATACTAAAGACAAGAACAAGTATCTCTTATTTACCTGTCATGTCTGGGTTAAGTTTATGATATCAGGTCTCTCGCGGTGGTATCGTGATTTGTGCTCAGGTCATCACCTTTCTAATCTTAACATTGTGTTTAACACAATTAAGTTTCTAGATATTTGTATGTTGTTGTTTCAATCTGAAAAATTTGTTCCCACCAGCAGATTTGTAGTTTCCATTTCAAAATTATATCATAATTGGATCTATAAGCTTGTAAAACCTATAGATAACTATTATCCTATTTCTGTCGTTGCAGATAGGGTTAAGTTCTTCATGTATGCAGACAATCTACTGTGTTTCTATGAAAAGAATAAAATTACAATGTTCAGCTATCATATTAGTTATGTGTTTGCTTCAGAGTTAATATTAGTAATCAGCCTACCTAATGATAAGTGCAATGGTTATTCACGTAAGCATATTTTTTATGCCTCAAGTTTTAAGTTGATGATTTATACAAGGTGGGGTGCTGAGTTAACTTATTATAGAAATTTAAAACCTCATAATGCTTTTACACGTATTTGTTGGTGGATTATCAAAATATTTACCTTCTGTATAAAAGCAAGACTAATATACTTGCAAAATGATCAATTAGTTTTTTTATGAAGATTTGCTCTTGGAATTGTAGAGGAAAGATTTGCTCTTGGAATTGTAGAGGAATAGGAAAAAAAACTTTTGGACTGATATTGAAACATTCTGTAAATTTGAAAGAATCCAAGTTATAGCGTTGTTAGAAACTAAAACTAATAGAAAACCTAGTGAAAATATCCTAAAAAAGGCAGGTTTTGATAATTGTGAATGGTCTCCAGCTCTGGGGTTTGCGGGAGGGATCTGTGTTCTTTGGAAGGCTTATCAACTTTTTAATGAAATTTTAGAGGTTATTATCACTAATGAAAGATTTATCGCATTTAAATATAAAACGCTCCATGATAATCGAACATCGGTTATTATTTTTATTTATACACCCCCTCATCCGAGAGATAAAGATGAATTTTGGGAGTCTCTCTCTAGATTTATAACTCAAACTTATCTTCTTTGTATTATTATTGGTGAATTTAATGAAATCCAAAATAGTAACGAAAAGCGTGGGGGTTTAATTCCTAACGACTCTACATTTGAAAGACTTATTAATTTCAAAAATAATATGGACCTTTTGGAGCTTCCCTCTCAAGGTAACAATTTTACTTGGAGGAAAAATAACACAAAAAACAATAATATTTATGAAAAACTTGATAGAACTTTGGTCAATTATTGTATTATCCAATAGTACCCAGGATTGTTTATTAAAAATCATGCGTTCTCTAACTCTGATCATTGTCCGATTTCTGTCTGCCTTGATAATTACCACGATGTGCAATCCCGACCCTTTAAGTTCGAAAAGATGTGGACCAAAAGACGAGACTTTGAGAATATTGTTAAACAAGCTTGGAGAGTTGAGGTGGAAGGCTCGAATATGTATAAGCTTGTTAAGCAAACTCAAGCTGTTAAAGCTAGTGCTAAAACTTGGAATAAATCTACTTTTGGGAATATCTTTAAGCAATTAAAAGAAACGGAGGACTCCCTGCTTGATATTCAAAAAAGTATCCTTGAGCACCCTTCTCAATCGTTACTAACCACCCAAAACAATCTTATTAGGAAAAAAGATAAGCTTCTAGAGTATCATAAAACTTACTGGGGGCAAAGAGCCAAGCTGAACCATTTGAAATCAGCCGATATTAATACTCAATATTTTCATAGATTCACAAATGGGAGAAGAAGTATGAAAATTATTAAAGAGATCACTATTGTTAATGGTACCCTTGTAACAGGTGAATAAAATATTAGAAAAGAAATTCATTTGGAATATCTAAAATGTTATAAGAAAGTGGAGGTTAATATCAACAATATGCAAAAATACCTTGACCCTGCTAGTAAGGAAGTTTCTGATGACGACAATCTCTTCCTTACTCAGATTCCCTCCAATTTGGAAATTAAGACTGCAGTTTTCAATATTGGTAGCGACAAGTCCCTTGGGCCGGATGGTATGTCTGCTTGCTTCTATCAAAAGTACTGGCATATTGTTGGGCCTGCGGTCATCAAAGCAATTAAAAGTTTTTTCCTCTCTGGAAGAATGTTAAAACAAATCAACCATACCTTTATCACCTTAATCCCGAAATGTGATAACCCTAAAAGCACTAACGATTATAGACCTATTAGTCTATGCTCTACTATCTACAAAACAATATCAAAAATATTAACAGATAGACTTAAAACTCTTCTACCTAAAATTATTCACCCTTTACAAGGAGCTTTTGTTAAAGATAGAGCAATCCAAGATAATATCCTTATTGCTAATGAAATTTTCCACTCTTTTAGAAGTAAAAAAGGAAAAGAAGGTTGGATTGCTATAAAATTAGACATGAAAAAAGCTTATGATAGACTAGATTGGAACTTCATCTCTAAAACTTTAGAAATTTTTGGTTTTGATAGAAAATTTATAGGATGGATAGAAGAATGCTTTAAATCAGTCTCATATTCAGTTCTTGTTAATAATGGCCCTACAGATCTTTTTCTCCCTGAAAAGGGACTTCGTCAAGGAGATCCTATATCGCCCTTTTCTATTCATTCTTTGTGCTGAAGTACTGGCTAGGAAGCTATAAAGAAATTGTAACATGAACAATAAACAAATTGGATGTAAATTAGCTAGAGGTGGGATTAATATCCCCTTCTTATCTTTTGCAGATGATATCATTATATTTGCAAAAGCCAATCAAACTTCTTGCTCTAGTGTTAAAAGTATCATTAAAGAATTTTGTATGTTTTCTGGGCAAAAGGTTAACTATCATAAATCTGCATTTCAAGTCACTAATAATGTGACTAACAATGTTAAAGAAATAATAAAACAAACTTTAAATATCGCTAATACCTCCTCGTTGGATAAATACTTAGGATGCCCAATCATTAATGGTAAAGTGAATAAAACTACCTTCCAAGATTTAATAACTAACTCTAGAAACCAACTTAAAAAATGGAAAGCAAACTCATTATCTCAAGCAGGACACTCGGTTCTTATTCAATCTAACCTCTCTACCAAACCTAACTTTACTATGCAAAGCTTCATGCTACCTTCGTCTGTTCATAATGAAATTGATAAGATTAACAGAGATTTCTTCTGGAATAAAGAAGGAGGTGCTACGCCGTTGATTGGTTGGGATAAGATTTGTAAACCTAAAGCATTTGGAGGTCTTGGAATCAGGAAAGCAAAAACTATGAATCAAGCACTACAGATGAAATTACTTTGGAAAATCCTAGCTGAACCAGAAAATATATGGGTTAAAATCATATGTGAAAAGTATTTAAAGAAGTCTTCTATTTTTTATTATAGGAAAAAGTCTAATGTGTCTTGGCAATGGAGTAAATTAGCGGATTTGCGAAATGAATTTTTCAAGGGTATCTGTTGGCTTGTTGGAGACGGTAACCGAATTAAATTTTGGACTGATTTTTGGGTCTTCCCTTCTAAACTTATTGATGAAACCCTAGATCCACAAAATATTGATAAAGGTACTACAGTTAGTAAATTCATTACAAATGAGAAAACGTGGAACATAACTGAACTCAGAAAAATTATTCCTGATAAAATTGTTGATTCTATCAGGCATATCCTTATTCCTAAGAATAATATCAAAGATATGCTTTATTGGCGCAAAAATAAGAATGGTTGGTTCTCTACTAAATCGGCTTTTGAATTGTTATCAGTAAAAACTAACCCTGCTACTACTAACTTTTCTTGGATCTGGAAACTAAATCTTGCCACCAAAATTAAAAACTTTATTTGGAAAATTGGTCATAATGACTTAGCTACTAAAGCAAGACTGGCATTAAAGGGTGTTCATATCCCTTTGTCTTATGAGTTGCGATAATTTATTTGAAGATCTTCCCCATTTTCTGATCAATTGCCCATACTCTAAGGATTCCATCTACTCTTGTAACCAAAATTTAGGAGTCATTATTGATAATTTTGTTACTGATAACAAAACTCCAATTCAAATAATTAACGAAATTTCATTAAAGACTACGAAAGCCGAATTTGAAGAACTTGCTACGATTTGGTGGGGCATCTGGTTCCAACGAAATCAAAAAAATCTTTGGTGATGATAATTCAACCCCTATTAAAGACATTAAGCAATTTGTACATAATTAAATAATAAACTGGGAGAAAGCGCTTAAATTTAATGACGAAGATGCAGTCCAGATTACCAAGAAAATAAGAAATCTAAGGAAAAAAAGAAATATCCGGTGGTGTAAGCCTCTTCCTGGCTTTGCCAAAATAAATTTTGATGGATCCAGAAGAGACTGTGGTGCTTCGGTTGGATTCATCATTAGAGATGAAAATACTAATATAATCAAAATGGACTCCTTTAAATGTGGTAATGTTGATTCACTAATGGCTGAAGCGCTTGCTGTCAGATATAGTGTTTCTTGTGCTAAATCTCTTGGGTTAAAATGTATTTCCATCGAGGGTGACAACCTGTGTGTTTTGAATGTCCTTGCAGGTATTTGGTCGTGCCCTTGGGAGATCGAGATGGTGGTTGCGGATATTCGGGTGGACTTGCTCTCCTTTTTGGAAGTCTCTTTTAGGCATGTCTTCCGAGAAGTTAATCAGGTTACAGATCGGATTGCGTTTCTAGGTCACTCTCCCCAGATGATGGTTTTGGCGACTGATACAGAGCTTCAGGCTCTCATCCGCAAGGATGCTCTAGGGTGGTTCTCTAACAGGCGTTAGGACCAGCCTAATTTTTTCCTTTATAAAAAAAAACACTTTACATTTGCTATCATTTTGATTCTTACAAATTAATTTAGAAGATAAAGGGGCCTAGCTCATATATATGTCTGACACATATCGAACAAAACTCATCAATTATGAGTATCTGACTAGCTAAGAAGGCTAAAATGAAATATATATATATATATATATATATATATATATATATAATATACTTGTCTGATTAAGGGTCCGTTTGGTGTATATATTTATAAAGATTTTTTTGCTTAAAAAGTTTTTTTTTTCTTGTCTGAAAAGTAGTTTTTGAATTTTGAGTGGTATAAGAAAATGTGAAGAAGGTGAAAAAGTACTTTTTTGTGAAAATGTATTTATAAATAGAATACCAAACAAACCCTAAAATATTGGTTTTCTAAAGTCGGATACGCATATCAAAAAAAGGTCTCAAAACTTAGCAGAATGTATGTAATTGGATGTTTGGTTTTTCACGGTGAAACATAAGAATGTACACATAATTCAACACATTTTCAATTTCAAGAAAACGCTCCCCTCTCCCACCCAATGAAACCCTAACCAACGCCGCTTCTTAAAAGTTTTTCTAACTGCCTCCTCCAACCACTCGGCCAACACCTCCAACCCTCAATCTACCAACCAACTGATGTACTGAAAATCTGGATTACGAAGGCATCTATGCTTAACAAACTGATCCAGATCTATCACAAACAGAACCGGTTTTGAAACTAGATTCCAAGCAAAAATACATGTTTGAACCCATATCTGGAACCATCTAGCGGTTTTCTCCTACAACCGCTATGTTTGGAGATGAAACTGAAAGGTAAGATCTAAACTCGGGTGAGAAACCCACTTCAAACCATGGGCGAGAAACCCACTTCTAACACATATCAGTAGAAACCAGTTGAAAAACTATACTTTGTCGAATCAGTCTTGGATTCTTTTCGAGTAGTGAGTACTCGAAAGAACCCAATTACCAAGATCGAAAAGCACAAAGATGCGTCACAAGTTATATCCATGGAATCTGATTACATCTTCATCTCAACTTGATTCATAAGAGAAAAATTGAAATTGAGGGCTTGTAATACAAGCTTAAAAAGAAATATACGAGATGAAATCCTGCTAATCTTGTTGTGCAACTGCAAACATGAATAAAGCACATAAACCAAACTCTAAACCTTCTCCGACTCATCGACTTGTTCGCCTTCGGTCGAGCAACACCGACCCACTCCGCCCTCACCCCAATTCATACCAGATCTGATCCATCTAAGAAGCTTTGAGCCTAAATCGGATGATCCGGGTACCGTTGACGAACCAAATCCCATCCTTCGGGGCAGATTACTAAATAACTCAAGAAAAAGAAAAGAGAAAGATCAAATGAATAGAAATTAGCCTTTACTAGTTTGGAAGAAAGAGAAAATAAGAAATTACAAAAAAAAAATGAAATTGTTACTTGGATAAGCTTGCGTTTCAAGCTTGTGAGAAATGGCAGAATCAGAAGAATAGAATAGAAAAATCAAATAAATAGCTCACAAGATAATATTACTGTAAAAAGGTAGAAAATAATGTAGAAAATGGAAAGATAGGAGTGATAAGAATAGTTATGACAAGTCCGCCATGCGACTAAATCCGAAAATCGTGGACCCTTTTCTTTCAAGCTTGGGGTGAATACCATTCTGCATTACTTGAGGTGTTGATCTAGTTTGTGGATCGAGTTGTATTGGTTGAGGTCGTGGTCGTATCCGAGGCTCATGAAGATCTTTCATCTCGGTGGAGAGAACGTCATGGGTCCAATTTTCACTTCCAAGGAGATGTCCTGTTTAACCTGATTTTTACGGCGCTACTCTTCTGCTAGTGCTTTACTCATCTCGCTCACTAGTTCGCTTACGCTCCTCTTTTGTTTTGTTGTATTCAACTTTGCTTGCTTTTTTGCTTGTTTTCATGTCGATTTGACCGGATGCCAATTTATTCGGCATCTCGATCTATTAGATTTGTCTAGTACATTGAATTCTTACTTTATCAAAAAAATAAAAAATGTACACATAATTTGTCCTTTTTATCGGAAGTGGATTGTAAAATTTAAATACTTTGTTGGAAATATACGAAAGTATAGTTGTTATGACTATTTAATTAACTTCTGGTGATTTGATTGAATTTGTAGGTGAAAGCCAGGTAATTTGTTGAGATGGTTACATTTAGTGATGGACTAATGAAACTAACAGTACAACAACGTACAACTAGCGGTAAGGAATGCGGTAATAGGGAGGGAGGATTTAATGTGTAATAGCAAATAGCAATGCATTGAAATTTGGTAGCTGTTGGTAATTGTAATTGAGCAGTAAGTAGTAGTAGTAGATATGTACGTGAGCGAGTGAGGTAATTACTATATAGTTGTACCATTTCATTGAATTGGACAAGCTAAGACCTGTACGTCCACCACCAATACAATCCGACACTCATTTACTTTTTTACCTGCTCCCTCGGTAAATATTTCTGCCTAGCCTCAACCACTCTCATTTATTAATTTGCACTTATTACCCCAACAGTTTTTTTATTTCTTGTTTCCCCTCCCTCCCATTTTTCTTTACTGCCCCTCCCAGTCTATATCTCAATCGAAAAATTATTGAAATATTTTTTTGGTTTATGATTTAAAAATTGAGATTATTTTTATTTAATTAAAAGTTGAGATTATATTTTGTATACTAGTGAAATTTGATATTACTTTTGGTGATTTTTTTAATTTATTTTCATATTCCAATAATCCCTATTCGCTTTCGAATATTTTCCCATCAATTAAGGAAATCAATCCAATCAATTTTTTTGAAGACAACTAGTGTAATACCCGTGTCTTGCACGGGATTTGTTTATTTTATTTTACATTTGTAAAAAAAAAATATTTTAATTATCGATGAGTCATTGGTTCAATATATATTCGATTAGTTATTTAAATAAAAATTGACTAATCGACTAAAAATATTCAAGATATACAAAAAAATTACATTATATAAAGAGAGGCGATACTCTCCATAACTTTATTAATAATAAAAATTGATTAAGTAGTCTTTGAAACAGGGATAGCCCCCTTACATCAATACTACTAAAACAATGAAACATAATAAAAATGTTTATCTATTTCACATGAAAATGAAACACTAAACATAAAATCTGGCACGATGTACAAAATTATTACAAATTATAAAAAACTTCCTTGTATACTACATTGGTTGTAGTATTATATCTCTTTTTGTCTTTATCGCAAATCAATATCTTTAAACTTTTCTTGTTAGTCACCCTTGATGATGCAATATAAAACTGGCCATGACTGGAAACAAGGCGTGGAAGATACAAACCAACATTTGCAAGAGATTGACCATGGCTCTTGTGTTATCGTCATAGCAAAACAGACACTCAAGGACAACTGTCTTCGTTGAAACTTGAAAGAGAATAAAGTGTCTGACGGTGACATGATCATGCGAGGAATCAAAACCGTATGTCCAATAATGTTGCCTGAAATAATTATTCCTTGTATGACATGACTGCCAAGCTGCGTGGTTATCAATCTCGTATAAAGTATATTAGATAATAAATTTCATTAATAACTGACCATTAACCGTAATAGATAATGGTATATTTTAAAACAACAATTATATCTTTTGATAATTATAAACATAGTTAAATTTATTATATTTTTTTTTTGGCATCATCAAATTAAAGATATATTGTATTATCGAACATCAAACACTTATTACAATATAGATGGTCAAATCGAAGTAAACAAAGACTTTATAGAATAACCATTATTAACCATTTGAAATGTCGGTCAAGGGGATACGATCACTAACGGAAGAATTTGGACTAACTCCAAGAATAGAACCTGCATATTTAGTATTTATATTAAATTTCATATTTCAATTTATTGGAAACAAATGTCAAAGAATTGAATGCAATTTATTAACTTGATCGATTTGAATTTGTCCGTTGTCGATTCTCTCTAATAACAGCCAATCTCAACGTTCTGTTATGTCGGGTTAATTCGTCCATAACAAAATCACCCTGCACATCTTAAATATATTCAAAGTAAAATAAATCAATCTACATACTACTAATGTTTTTTCCTATTATAATACATAAACATATGTAACTAATTAATATAAGTAATAAAAAAATTACAAAAGGTCAACGGTAATTATTTATTTTAGTATTATAAAAAATATAATATAAATTTATATTTATAACTACTAAATGTATAGGACGTTAATATTGAATGCAACTTTGAATAGTTTAATCGGCTTATAGGCCCAACTTTAAATTGATTCTCCGCCTTCGCTCACAACAGATAATATATTTTAGTATATTTATATATATAAACTAAAATAAATTAGTTATTGGGCTTATTGGGCCATTACATAATTAATAATACTAATGAGCCTTATAAACTGAAATGGGCTTATAGACCCGAATGCAAACTTTTTAAAATGTATTTCAGGCCCAATATATAACAAAATTATATACACTCCGTTTAGATTTTTTAATATATTTTTATTGATAAACAAAAATGAAATAATTAATACACTATTGGCCAATTAAATGTGTAAATTATTAATAAGCCTCGTAATTGTTAATGAGCTTATACAACATACTTTATTTCGTGAATAACATAATCACTGGAAAATATGTATATATAATCTGTTGAATATAATCGACTTCATTTCGTTCATACCACAATCACTGGAAAATCATATAAATATTCATAAAAAAAATGTTCATACTAATCATTTATTAAATATAATTAAAATTTGTAGACATAAATCAATACTTAATATATTTATGAAAAATTATAAAAAATATATGTACATACTAAATATTATTACAATATAAAAAATAATTTAAAAACTAAATTGACTTATGGGCCAATAAGCCCATACATAATTAATTGTTTTTGGGCTCGTTGAACAGCTGCCACTCAAAGGGGTATTTGGGCCGCTGATGTTTTAATAAGTATATCGGATAATATGAACTGGGCCGATGATGTTTTATAAAGTGATTTGGGCTTGATCGGTTATGTGGCCCAAAACCCAAGCAATAATACCAGATGATTCGAAAGGGCAAAGGGGATTGCGGAAACCCTAAAAGTCACTTCACTTCTTGTCGTTTTTGTGTTCTCTCTCGCTCCCTTCTCTGTGACCCTTTGATGCCTTCATCAAATCCAGATTTCCATGGCTTCAAAACTTCACATCCATGGCGATTTCTCAAACAAAAACAACCTTCGCCTTTGGGCCTTCTTTAACGTCTTCAACCTTCGCCGAATTCCAGATCCATGGGATTTTTGGGTTGTCTCTCTCACTCTCCTTCTCTGTGAAGCTTGAAGCTTACAAATTACAAATCCATGGCGATTTTTGTTTAAAAATCATCCTTTGCCTTTTTTAACCTCGACCTTCTTCAACCTTGGCCAAAATCCATTTCTAAACTTCGCCTGATGCATTCTGATTTTGCGATTGTCTCTCTGTAGATACAAATCTCGGCCAACCATCTCTCTGTATCTCTCGTTCACATTTACAGATCCAGATCCAAAACAAAAACTTCGAAGAAGACATGCATATCTTTTAAACACTGTCTCTCTTTCTTTTTCACATTTACAGACACGCATATCTTCTAAACACTGTCACTCTTTCTCTGTTCTGTTAGTCCGGATTTTTTCTATATTTACAGATCTGCTACGAATAATGTTTTTTACCTTGTTTAATAACATGCAAAGCCATCGTGGGATTTCAGATCCATGGAGGATGTTCTGGCCAGTTCCTACGCCGATAAATGTAAGCTCTCTCTCTCTCTCTCTCTCTCTCTCTCTCTCTCTCTCTCTCTCTCTCTCTCTCTCTCTCTCTCTCTCTCTCTCTCTCTCTCTCTCTCTCTCTCTCTCTCTCTCTCTCTCTCTCTCTCTCTCTCTCTCTGTGTGTGTGTGTGTGTGTGTGTGTGTGTGTGTGTGTGTGTGTGTGTGTGTGTGTGTGTGTGTGTGTGTGTGTGTGTGTGTGTGTGTGTGAGTTTACAGATCTAATTTTTTTTTAAACTTCTATGTCTAGGAGGATTAAACCAAAATCGCTTTCGACCACCGAAGGGTTTCAGATACAGAAAAGAAAACATTCAAGGAGGATGTTATGGACTTCTCCCTACCGTGATGAAGTAAATATAAACTCATATAAAATATCTTTCTCTCTATGTTTATTACTCTCAATTTATAGCGACCCAATGATTTCATGAGTTGTGCTCTTCCGGTTCATTGATTTTACATAGATTATTTGTTTCTGTAATACATGTTCTTGGCATGATTCTTTTTTTTTGTATGCTTATAGTTCTTTTTACTGTAAATATATTATTATATGGTCCGTATTAAATGTTGTTTGACTGTATTTACCTCATATTTTTCTGTAGCTTTCTATCTATTTGACCAAATGCAAGTTTGATATAGAATTTGAAATGCTTTAATCATATATTAAAGAAATTTATCTACATTTAAAACAATATATACAGAACAATAGTAAATATGAAGGTACCTTAAACACCAATAAAACAATATATCAATATAGAAAACTTGCACTACAGACTGATCGGAAATCTCAATATAATTTCTATATCAATGATGTTTTATATTGTGTAATTATTCTAGTTCTAGGCATAATGCCTACTTGGGAAAGACATTAAACACCAATAAATAATCTGTAGAGATGTATAAAAATGACTAAAAGACAAAATTCTTGTTTGAAGAACAAATTTTGGATTGTCATGTTCTGAAAGGATGAAAGACTGAAATTTTTGGGTGAAATTGTAATGAAAGACATATATTTATGCAAATCAATGAAAGACAAAAAGAAATCCATAACATCGTGATTAATGTTATGATTAGTAGTGTTGTATCTTAGAAAGTAGTTTAGCTTCATTGCATCTTTCAGTAATCATAGAAAGTAGAAAGCAACCTAGATATTATAGATGAACCCTAGACGCACATTTTTTTTTTTTGAAATACAAATACTTAAACACACTAAAATACCTTCACAATCGAATATCTCCTCAATTTCATTCGGATAGAGCGGTACATGCCCCGTCAGATATGATATACAGAACAAAATTATACATTAATGTTACATTTACTTGCAACTTATATATATAATGAATCATTATTTCATACAGTACACGACTAACCTTTGCAATTCCTCTCCTCTATCTGAATGCAGGTAATCACTCCACGTGGCCCTGATAGCATCAGTCAATAAAATATTAATGGATTCATAAAGTTCAATATTTTCATATTCTGCAAGGTAGAACATTCGAAATTGCAAAGTTCAATTTGTTAATAATATGCAACATATTACTACTATTCTAGTTTATTTACATCAGGGTTATTTACTGAATTAACCCTATTATTTTCCTTCATAGGTTTGAAGAAATAAATATCCATGATATCTGCTTCTAAAAATCTGGATCAATAATATATATAAAGGTACATTTCTTATACAACTTACAATATATACAATTTGTTTATTACTTTTAATTCATATACTAATTAATGGTTGTTCTACTTGTGCAAGTACAAACAACTGAAACCAGGATTTGAAGTGCACTGGAAGTAAGATAGCTTTCTGGGTGATATAATATTGCAAGGTATTATTATTTACACCGCAAGTTATATATTTCTTTCAACTTTATATTGATCATTACCATACAAAATATAATTCATATACTAAATACTGGTTGTTCTACTTGTTCAAGTTTAAACAACTGAAACCAGAATTTGATGTGTACTGGAAGTCAAATGGCCTTCTTGGTGTTATAATATTGCAAGGTAATACTATTATTTACACTGCAAGTTATACATTTCTTTCAGCTTTATATTGATTATTAGCATACAAAATATTTACTATATGATCGTATCCCTTGAAAATACAGGTTTTAGCATTAGTCTCCAATCTACATATATTACTGGGATTGAAGATAAACACTAAGGTCGTGTATTTTTCTTTATACTTGTTGAAATTGCTACAAATTTTCTAAATCTTTTAACTAATAAAGATTATTTAATCTTAGTGTAGGAATTCCATGTGGTGTTGTGTGGATTGGTACCAGCAATAAATATATTTTGGAGTCGTATTGCTAGTATGGAAGACATAAAGGTACGCCAATAACATAGTTTATGTTAATGTTATTATTAGTAGTGTTGTATCTTAGAAAGTAGTTTAGCTTCATTGCATCTTTCAGTAATCTTAGAAAGTAGAAAGCAACCTAAATATTATAGATGAACCCTAGATGCAAACTATTTTCTAGCAGTGTACGAAACCAGTAATTATGAATGAAAGAAAAAATTGAGATTGCATATTAAAGTTCAGTAATGAAATAAAAAAAACTAAAATATGCAGTATACGAAACCAGTAATTATGAATGAAAGAAAAAAAACTGAAAATGCATATTAAAGTTCAGTACTGAAAGAAAAAAAATTAAATCTACAGTATACGTACCTGATGAATGTCGAAATGCTCTCTATTTTGTTCTTCAACTGTGAAAGACTCTATGATGTGATCATGGATCCCATCAAGAATCTCACGAAAGACAAGATCGTCCCTAGGACCGGAGGAGCCTCGTGCAAGGACGTGACAATTTACTATGGGATGACATTTTATGTGTTTTGTTGTTATTTCCTTTTCGTTAATTAACTAGGTAATTAACTAGTTAGTTGTTGTTTTTGTAATTTTCGTAATTCAGTAATTAGGTAGTTACTAGTTAGTTAGTGCTCTAAGTAGTGGTGTTAGTGCTCTACGTTAGTGCTAGGTTAGTGGAGTTAATTTATGTATTTTCTTATTTTGTATTGGTGCCTATTTATAGGTAGCCGAGAGCATTGTAATGGTAGACTTGAATTGGAGATTAATTAAAAAAAATGTGAGTGTTTTGTTCATTTCAAGCCTCTTGGACGATGGCTTCAAGGTGTGTGATATCCTTGAGTGCCTTAGTCTTGTTTCGGTGAGTCGTATCCGAAACACCCTTTGGTGTGTCATATCCGAAGGTGGTTGGGTGTTTATGGTGTGTCATATCCATGAGTGTTCAACCTCGTCTCAAGGTTCTTGGTGAGTTGCATCCGAGGGTCGTGAGATACCTATCCCAAACTCTTCATGAACCTCGTTCATGAGAGTTATATCCATTTCCTTTTTGAGTCAAATCTCCATCAAGTTCTTGTTAGAGTCACAATGAAACACAACAAATGTCCTATTTTGAGAGTTTCGCCAAGAAGTTGCCAAATCAATGTCTTGGTGCCCTTCGTCTTGTACTGTACGGATCTTGGGATGTGCTTACGCACAACACTCTAGTTTTATAGGTGATTGCAGATTTTATATGTGAATATTATATGTGATGATTGCATATAATTCAGATTGCATAATATTTTAGATTCTCAAATCAATACAATGGCAAGTCATTAATAGTTTAGCTTCTCAAATCAATACAAGGGCATACTATTTTCGGTAGAAAAAATCATGTATATTTTTTTTATTTTTGGAATGCACAGATTGTCAATATCAGATCTTCCTAGTAATCTTTTTAATTTTGTACATAAACTATTATGCACGGCTGCTAATGATTTTATATTATATTTTAATTTTTTTGTTTAGATCTTGTAATCAGTTTTGCTATTTATGGAGATGTTATGATTTGCAGAATTTATGATATGGGGAAACAGAGAGCACACATTTATTTTTCAGTTTTTATGCAATTTTGTAATTTATATGCAGGTTTTAAAAGTTTTGGGCAATATTTTCTGTAATGCTTATGTAATTTGTTTATGCTTCATATTTAGGTGCATGTGTGTGTTTGCGGTGTTGTAATATTTGTGCAGGTTTTGTGCATTGTTTTGTCATATTTGTGGTTGGTTTTGTGTTTAAGTTTTGTACAAGCTTTGTCAAATTTTTTTCGGTATGTTGCAGGGTATTTTGAATGCAAAATATTTGTATTACAGGTTTTATAAATCATTTACAACATTTTTTTTGATTCTCAATTATTGGATTTTATTCAAATAAAAAGTAGCTCAAAATTTATATGATAATTGTTTTGGAAAGATTAAGCATAGCAAAAAAAAAACGTATACACATCCGGCAAAAATAGGTCAGAATCATAGAGTTTGTGAGAAAGATTTTTAATATTTTATACGTTAAAATCTGTTGGCAAATCTATTTTTTTTACCAAAAAAAACGATATAACAGTTTGGTGACACGTGTCAAAAACAATACCGCTATGGCACGTGTCACCGAGAATTTCAGGTGTATTCTCGGGATGCGTGCTATGCAGCCGAGATACTGCTTTAGTTATTATATAGTAGATTAGCATTTTAGTGCAGTTCTAACTTCTTAAATAAGAATAAATGGGTTATACGTAGACTTGAGCAAACGCGGATTGGCCCGCCTAGCCCGCCTGCTAAATAATACGGCCTTGGACAAGGATTCTAGCCCGAATGGGCCGTTTGGCCCGGCCCGGACGGATAAGCGGGACGGGCCTGATTACAGGTTCAGGCTCGTACGGGCCGCCCAGCCCGGCCCGCGACCCGCATATTTATATAAATATATAAAAATATATTTAAAAAACATTAAAAAAATTTGTCAAGTTACTTATTTAGCATGTTATGGACTTGTAAAATATATTAAGCAAGTTTTTGAAATGTTTTCTACTAAGCATGTTGTTTAAAACATGTATTCACTATCGCAAATGACTATCTGGGCTGCCCGCGGGCCAGCCCGGCCCGGATTTCCGAGCGGGTACGGTTACGGGTTCAGGCCCGATGAACGGACATGATCCGGACTCGGCCCGTAAAAACAGGCTAAAAAAAATGAGTCTGACCCGGACCCGTATTTAATCAGGTCTAGTTATACACAGTGATAGAATTGGAGGAAAAAAAGATATGGATGTACAACCACTCATTTACTCTCATATTTCTTGGGAGGTGTTATATACATTTTCTAAATATACAGTGCATAGGCACGTATATATAACACGTGTCCGTGCCAAGTTGGCACGTAAATATAACACGTGCCCGTGCCATTTAACTACTCGTCGGGTATCCGATTTTGGCACGGACACGTTATATGTGCACGTGCCTCGTTTTTTCCATTTAAACTTATTGTTTTTATTTAAAAAAAAAACTATAGCACATGCACTATCCCGTGCACGTGCTATAGTAAAATAAATAAATAAATATATATATATATTTTTATAGGTTTCTTAGCTTAATCAAACTAAGAAACTATGTGTAATGCTCTTAACTTGATTGTTGTATTATTTGAATATCGATTCTACTAGGTGTAACGTAATCCTAACTTCATTATCGTATAATTCGAATATTGGTTATACTAATTATATTGTAATACTAACTTCATTATCGTATTATTTGAATACCGATTACACTAAGTATAATGTAATCATGAATTCATTAAATTATTATTCGTTATCATTCAAATATCGGTTATACTAATTATATTTTAATCCTAACTTCATTACCGTATTATTCGAATAACGATTATACTAAATGTAATGTAATCCTAACTTCATTATCATACCCTAGAAACCCTAGGGTAAGCAAGGTTTGAGATTTAGAGATATCAAACCCCGTTGATTTTCATAACCTATATTGCTTGTATAACCGGTATTTGAATAATAATGTAATGAATGAAGTTAGGATAATGAAGTTAGGATTACATTATATCGTATTATTCGAATATCGGTTATACAAACTATATTGTAATCCTAAGTTCATTATCCTATTACTCGAATATCAGTCACGCTAAGTGTAATGTAATCCTAATTTCATTATAATATTATTTAAATAACGGTTATACTAAATATACTGTAATCCTAACTTCATTATCGTATTAATCGAATAACGGTTATACTAAGTTAGGATTACATAACACTTAGTATAACCGTTATTCGATTAATACGACAATGAAGTTATGATTGCATTACACTTGGATTAACCAATGTTCATATATTAGGATAATGAAACTTGGATCACATTATAGTTAGTATAACCGATATTCGAGTAATATGATAATGAAGTTAGGATTATATTGCACTTAGTATAACCGTTATTCGATTAATACAATAATAGAGTTAGAATTGCAGTATATTTAGTATAACCGTTATTTGAATAATTATAATGAAGTTAGGATTACATAACACTTAGTATAACCGTTTTTTGAATAACACGATAATGAAGTTAGGATTACATTACACTTAGCGTGACCGATATTCGAGTAATAGGATGATGAACTTAGGATTACAATATAATTTGTATAGCCGATATTCGAATAATACGATATAATGTAATCCTAACTTCATTATCCTAACTTCATTTATTACATTATTATTCAAATACTGGTTATACAAGCAATATAGGTTATGAAAATCAACGGGGTTTGATATCTCTAAATCTCAAACCCTGCTTACCCTAGGGTTTCTAGGGTATGATAATGAAGTTAGGATTACATTACATTTAGTATAATCGTTATTCGAATAATACGATAATGAAGTTATGATTAAAATATAATTAGTATAACCGATATTTGAATGATAACGAATATTAATTTAATGAATTCATGATTACATTATACTTAGTGTAATCGTTATTCAAATAATACGATAATGAAGTTAGTATTACAATATAATTAGTATAACCGATATTCGAATTATACGATAATGAAGTTAGGATTACGTTACACCTAGTAGAATCGATATTCGAATAATACAACAATTAAGTTAGGAGCATTACACATAGTTTCTTAGTTTGATTAAACTAAGAAACCTAAAAAAAAAAAAATTACTGTAGCACGTGCACGGGATACGTGTACATGCTACATTTTTTTCAATAAAAACAATAAGTTTAAATGGAAAAAAAGAGACACATGCACATATAACGTGTCCGTGCCAAAATCGGATACACGACGAGTAGTTAAATGACACTAGCACATGCTATATTTACGTGCCAACTTGACATGGGCACGTATTATATATACGTGCCTATGCACTGTATATTTAACAAATGTATTTAACCGAGGCGTATTTCTTCCGCATTCGAGCATTTATATTCAATGATCGATTTATAGTAAAAAGAAATTCCCATGTATACATAATACATGCACATTGGGGCTACCTAATGGACTAGTGATCGTCGATCGATATCATAGTATATATGTTAGCGCTCTGATCATACGGTTTGGAAATCTTAATTAACTGGATCATATATATAATTATACAAACACTACACTAGCATGTACTAGCTCATTACTCTACCATATAATACTAAAATAAAACCTCCTAAGGACACGAGTCATCCCACAATAAACCATGTTATCCTTTTCACTTGTTATTACCATAATTTTCACATAATTCCATATTATTTCTAAAATTAAATTCATATCCTTTTGCTTTCAAATTTCAGCAACAAATATATCTTTTTAGTATATAATATGAGTTTATGTTTTTTAAATATGTTTATTTCATCTCTACAAACTCTTAGAGGCTGAACTTTCTAATCTTAATATATAGATTATTATAGATATTTTATCTTTATTTAATATATAGGGATTCTATTTTTATTATCAATATTTTCTTGATTCTTACTATCATATTAGCATTTTTTTTGGTAAAAGAGAGACAACACTCTCTATGTTTTATTGAATGAGACAACACTATTATATTAGCATATATGTAAAAGGATAGACATGCCCATAAAAAAAAGGATAGACATGATTTTCTTTTTTATATTTATTTGTGTAAAAAAAAAAATCAGGTTTTAGGCCAATTATCAAATTAATCAATATATATATAAAAGTTTTATATATGTTAATTAATATATATTCTCATAAAGAGTCATATCAACTTTTGTCACAATGGGTTTCAGAAATTCGGTCTTTATTTATGAAATCTTTTTTATCATATAAATATTAAGGTTGTAATCATTAATTCAATAAAAAAATTGTAATTTATAAATTTTGATACTATATTCAACCTTCCTAATGTTTTATTAAGATATTAAATTATTCTCTCGCCATTCAGTAATAAGTGACATTATAGCTTTTAAATTTGGTTAATCAATCGTCGTTATGAGTATTTATGTAATAAGTGATAATAAATATTAATAAATTAACTAAAAATAAAAATATTTTAGTTCAAATAATGGCACTCTTAAAAAATGTGTCATCAACTAAAATAATCCTCTTAAAAAGTATGTTATCACCTAAAATAACACTTATTATTGACACAAAAAGAGTAATAAATATAATAATATATTATCTTAAAATATCTACATTAATAGTTGTTGGATAGAAACTGAGTGTTAGTAACAAATTAAAGCATTGTTCCTATATAGGAAACGATACCTTTGCATAGCAGAATATCACAAATAACAATACAATCACATAGAGAGTAAAACCAAATCAGCCAACTAGTTGACAAGAAAAAACCTCTATCTATAGGTGTTATCTTAGCAGGATTTCAAAATCTACTTCTCTTATTGATACTCACGAACTACACATGTCAAGCAAAGATCTAACGTAAACTAGATTTTCCTACTAGAATACTCTCTAAGCCTATCAACCCTTAGTACGTATTATCAACTCACAAGCAAACTCAAAACCATACAAAAGCTACCTTAATCATCTCAGAATCGCGAAACTTGCCCTACGAAGCTCCTAAAGATCGCAATTTTCTTTGACGTATGAACGGTTCATTCGGTCGTTCCCTTGAGCTAACAACCTTGAAACTCGTCTCTTTAACTCCAAAAGTTGTGTTCTTTCTGTCCAATGGCTACTAAGAAACCTTCAAATACTCCTAATGTCGTCTCTCTCTTGAATACTCATCTTTCTCTCTTGGAAGAATGTCAAACTAGGTTGATAATGCCTTGTATTTATAGGCCTCCAAGGATGACAAAAATATAATTTATTTATGGTCTAAATCCAATATATAAAACATTATATCTTTTCATCAAACAATATCCTAAAATACCACAAACAATATCTTCCAACTTGACATTATCTTATTTCCATAAATAGATCTTATCTCTTCATGATAATTCCAACCCATTATCTCTAAAATATAATCTTCACTTTCCTTGTTTGAACGTCTCCTTATGCCCCGAGCAAACATTTGAAACTCTAGACTCAATATCTCGTGATTTGCCTCTTGGATGGAAACGGTGCAAAGCTCATTTACTATGTTTTCCTTGAACCCTGAAATCTACATTCCTTCTTCTTGAACTCTGGTGCTCTTATTTCCATTGTTTCCTAAGATGACTACTCCATTAGTCACAACTATTGTTCCTTAAAACTTCTCCAAATAACTCTCATGATTTCCATTGTTCCCTGAAACAATACTTAAGAACACACATAATAAACATGGTGTTTATCATCATCAAAACACCCAATGGTCCTTGGGAGAACCTTATTTCAACAATAGTCATTATTTTTATTAGATACTTCATTATATTACCATACTTTATGTCAATTGATTTAAAGTGTTACTAATTTAACAAAAAAATTACATTTTCTAACTACAATTTTTTTTGCTAAATGTACGTGAAATTAATATGTCTTTTACAATTATACAAATATTTAATTTATACTTACATAAACTCACACAAGAGTTACACCAACTCACTTGTTAATTTATACTCACACAAGAGTTACACCAACTCACTTGTTACACCAACTCACTTGTTAATTTATACTTACAAACTCACACAAGAGTTACACCAATTATACAAATATTTAATTTATACTTACATAATTTATACTTACATAAACTCACACAAGAGTTATACAAATTAATATGTCCTACAAATTCTCAAGCTGAATTTGCAGCACAACTTGGTCTGACTTTACCTTTACATGCATGGTCACTATCTTTGTAATTAATCACATCTCTCAGTTGAATCAAACGCCACCAACTCACTTGTTTCCTCATGTTAAAAGAAAAAATGTGTCCTAGCTCCATTTATATATATTGATATATATATGCACCCGGCCCCTAACCAATTAGGTATATACATCGACGTCCTCGCAATCAAACCTGTAAATGTAATGTCTACAAATCAACCATGCCATTTCCACGACTGATTCTATGATCAAGGCATGAAGCTGGGGAGTATATTGTATCATAATATGCATGTACGTACAACTATATTTCAGTTGCACTCTGCTCGGTCGGTGCAAAACCTTTGTTACACTATGTGTTCCACGCCTTATGAAAGGCATAACGATTACTTAAATTTGATCAAATTCCTGTCTCACTCGATCAGCAACATGTTACGTCGAGTCTGACTGAATGCATTTCGCTCTAAATTGATCGATGCTTTGCAGGCTATATTGAAGTGTACGTACGTGCAACTGAAAGATATAGGCTGATTGATCATTATAAAAAAGGCCGGACAACGTTTCATTGTGTGATTAGCGATATATACGATGCATATTGCCAACATACGTTATGTAAGATTACTAATTTCCTCGTCACCAATATTCAGTTGGTCCAGTGGTTTGGCTCTACACTCCCTTAACCGTTTTATCCAAATGTATGTCTCGAGTTTGATTCCTGCTGGATGCGTGTATGGAAATATTGATGTTGGGAGGGGTTTACCATTTCATGTGCCAACAATACCCCAATCTGGACTAATTCCTAATAATGTATCTGGAAGTAAGATAACAAATATAACATGATAAAATATATCTTTTTATATAATACCCTCCATCAAGTTGGCGCGTGGAGATCTCGAATGCCCAACTTGACTAGAAGAAATTCAAACTGTCGAACACCAAGAGCTTTAGTCAGGAGATCCGCAAGTTGCTCAAATGTAGAAATGTGCCGAAGTAGGCTTAAATGTAGAAATGTGCCGAGGCAGGACACGTACATCCTGTACTTCATCTCGGACCAAATGACAATCAACGTACCTTTATATGCTTTGTTCGTTCATGGAAAACCGGGTTCTTGGCAATATGAATGGTTGATTGACTATCATAGTAAAGTGTAGGGACAACAGGTGTTGTTAGTAGAAACAAAAAATGAACAAGATGGAACCTTATAGAAATTTGAGTGTAGGTCCGCTTTAGAAACAACAGTCGAAAACTTGTTGTGGCGTGGTATGGAGTCCACTGCCTTAGAGGAAATTTCTCCCTGACCCTCTATGTAAATTCAGATGAGGCGTCGCCCCCAAGAATCACACAACACCCACCGACCACGTGAACTCGCCAACGGAGGGATGGAATCACCGGGTATGCTGACGAAAACAAATTTTAGAAGGGAAGAAAGAGTTGTAGGTTTTTCTGTGTTATCAAAAAATAGGAGAACTTCTCTTATTAAATCGTTTTCTGTAAATCCAAAGTTGTTACCAAAAAATATAACTTGGGGTGTTACTCCAAAAATTCGGGGCTGTTACAACAAACACAATTTAAAATTCAAAAGGAAACCGAAAAGATCAAAAAAAAGTTGCAGTTATATAATTAATTTATGAACTTGAAACTTAAAAGCCCAAAGATTAATATGGTTCGTAAAACAACGCCCACCACACAGCGCACGTGCCACAAAACCTCTAGCCCAGCCCGGACGACGGTGGCAGTGAGCGTGTGGGGGAGACCTTTCTTTAGACAACTAACCCTCCCAAGTAATATCCCATATATATATTCCCCCCAAACCCCACAAGAAACTGATGTGAGATGTGCAAGTTTTTTGAAAAAGTTTTGCGGGCAATCCCAACAATCCCCATAGTGCGGATCGAAATAGTTTTCAAAAATAGTATAAACAAGTTCTGAGCATGTATATAAGTTTGAAGCTTAAGTGTAGATATCTTATGACTTGAACCGACACATAGTGAAGTCAAGCAATCCTTTCATTTGAGGAGTGAACAAGTCTTGAACTCTGTAGCTCAAGAATAAGTCTAAACAACACGCATCTCTCCTTAGGTCCCTGTGATTCCTCGATAACACCTGCAATAAAATAGTTAGTTTTGCCTTGGGATGTTAAAGAGTGCTCTAGAAAGATCACGCGAGTTCTTTCATAAAAGGAGGCTAACCCTTCACACTCTAGTAAGTAATTTCATGAAGTTCGTCTCAATTAGGACCACCCATGTTTGGGCTATGAAATCATCTAGAGTTTTGACAACTCAACCTCTCAAAATATCAGCGGTGAATTCGTCAAGTTTCTCTTAATAAGACCACCCATATCCTGGGCTATGAATTCATTAAGAGCTACTACTCATCCTCTCAAAGTTCACTTCGTCGTAGAAATGAGAAGTAGTGAACTGTCATGAGTCTTTTCATGGCTTCGTTTGACCACAAAGGGGATCCATCAAGAATTCCTCATCCCACGGGTTTGAGTTTGAATTCCCTCGACATAATGTAAAAACATAACCACTAGTAGAGCTAACTTCATCATTATCAGTAGCCCAATTTGCATCACAATATTCCCAACACTTTAGGATTACCAACAAAATGCAAACACCAAATAATAGTGCTTTTTAGATATCTCAATAATGTATTAAATGCACAACAATGATTCTTACTAGGGTTATGAGTATGCCGACTAAGTCTACAAACTGTATAAGTAATGTCAGGCCAAGTACAGTTCATTAAAAACATTAAACTCCTTATTACCTTAGCATATTCATTTTGTAATACACTATTACCACAATTCTTCTTTATTTGCATGCTTGAATAATAAGGAAGTCTTATTGGAACTACATCAAATTGATTAAATTTCTTTAATACTTTCTCTACATAATGTGGTTGAGACAATGTGAAACCATTCTTAGTTCTAGTGACTTTTACACCTATAATCACATCATCTTCACCTAAGTCTTTCATATCAAAATGAGAGGACAAGAATAGTTTGGTCGTGTTAATAACATTAATGTGTGTTCCAAACATATAGACATTTTATCACACGGACACAAATCTTAGAGTTAACACATGCATAAGATCCATTGACTTAAAAACCAAAGCTAAGAATAGTTTCATAAAACTTTTCATACCATTGCTTTGGTGCTTGTTTCAATCCCTAGAGTGACTTCTTGAGTCCGCACACTTTGTTTTCACGCCTTGGAACCACACACCCAGAAGATTGTTCTATATAAATTTCCTCATTAAGATCACCATTCAAAAATGCAGTTTTAACATCCATTTGATGTACTAACAACTTATAGCTACAAGCTAAAGCAAACAATGCACCAATGGTAAAAATCTTAGTTACAGGAGAATAAGTGTCAAAGAAATCAATCCCATGTTTATGAGTGAAATTATTCATAACTAGTCTTGCCTTGTACCTCTCTACAGAGCCATCTATCTTAAGCTTCTTCTTAAAAATCCACTTACATCCAATGACCTTGTTTTCCTTAGGCATATCAACTAGTCCACACATGTGATTAGACATAACAGATTCTATTTCACTCTTAATTTCATCTTTCCAGAGCTAACATCTAATGAACTCAAAGATTCATCATATGTCTTAGGATTATCCTCTAGCATATGTAGGCTAATGAATTTATCATTCAATTTATCATAATCATTGAGTTCAATCGAGAAAGCAGTCATAAAATCATGACCAAAACTAGTTTCTTTCTTTTGTCTTTTACTCCTCTTAGGTTCAATTTCATCAGATTGCATGGAAGGTAAAGACATAGAAAAAGATGCAATGACACTTGGCATAGAACCAATTTGCACATTATTTTTCTTTAAAGGAAGTATGTGCTCAAAGAACTCGACATCATGTCATTCACACAAAGAACGATCACTCGAGCACATGAATCGATAAACTACACTATTTTCAGCATAACCAATAAGTACATCATCAAATATTTTAAATCTAATTGCATCAATTTTAAAAGAAGGCAAACCCACTTTAGTTAAACACCCCTACACTTTCAATAACTCATAAGATGTTTTATCTAGCTTTTTATGGGAAATTCTATTAAGAATATGGTTAATAGTCAAAACAGCTCCACCCCACATATTATTAGGCAATCCAGAACTAGCAAGCAAATCATTCATCATTTCTTTCAAAGTTATGTTTTTTCTTTCTACAATACCATTATGTTATGGGATATAAGGAGTAGTAAACTCATGTATGATACCATTATTCTCACAGAATTCTTTCCAAGAGTTGGTGATATATTCACCTCCTCTATCAGATCTAATCCTTTTGATTTTTGATTCTGTTGGTTTTCTATTTCAGCTTTATAAATGTAAACATTTTCAACTTCATCCTTGGATCGTAATAAATACAATTTGGTGTATCTCGAATGGTCATTGTGGTCGTCCGATTTTCCGCGAGGGAAGCAGTTGGCGGTTCACATGTGACCGAATCCGGCTCGTCTCTCCCGAAGGTCTCTCTCCCTGTACCCCGCCGGTTGTCTCCGATCATGCTAGACGTCGTCCATTCCCGAGTTCCGACTTGAAAAAGAAGAGGGGCTCGAGGGTGACCCCGGGCTTGCCACTTTGACGCTCAAGTCAGTGCTCGATCCGGTAAAAAGGGCAATAAGGGCGGTGGAGTATGGAACACGATAGAGCTACAGTGGCAGAAAGAGTCTAGAGTACTGACGGAGGCTAAAGTCATTATGCCTAATCAAAGTAATCCTCAAAAACCTAACTAAGTATAGTAGGCAAACAAGAGTCGAATCCCACAGGGAGGTAGCAATTTTTCTAAGTGCAACGGGTTGTATGCCAAAGGTAACAAAGGGGGGTTTTGGTTTGTTTCAAGTAACAAAGTAAATAAAAGCAAATGTTGTAATCAATTGATGAGAAAACACTTAGCCAGACAAATATCCACCATTCATTTGATTGGTTGATCCTAGATGATCTCAATTCCTTCCTATGAATATTCATGTCCCTATTCTGAAATACTTATCAGTCCAACTAGTCCCGGTAACTCTAACTATTGAACGCACAAGAAACTATCAAGATTTAGAACAATAGCAGCAGGAAGCATATGAATTAACCAAGATACATGCAACACCACAACTCGCAGCTTTTAACACATAATCAATTCTCTTCACAATAAACTAGTCCAACCAGTCCTAGAATATCATGTTTGATACACAAGATAAGGGATTTCAACTCAAAATATCCAAACCCTAGCAATAGACAATTACTAATATCAACTAGATGATCAGGCCAGTCAAATCAGCAAGAATCAATGGGATGAAGCTCAAAGAGAAAAGATATAATCAAAGAAAAGGAAATAGAGTTATAATCTCACAACCAAAATACAAACGAAGGCTTCAATCGTCGGACTAAGCAAAAGTTGCTTAGTTCTTCATATTCTTGGAAACGTAAAAACTCAAAGGGAAAAACTGAACGATAATGAAAATATGTATCAAAGAGGCTGCTAGGAAACTAGGTTATAAACCCTAGCAAAACCTAAAACTAAAGATAGGAAATAAATATCCTAAAAGGAAATAAAACGGAATAAAAGAAATAAAAGAAAAGGAAATAAAATAAAATAATAAAACTCGGATCTTCGGACGAAACTTCTCGCGCGCGTCTGACAACGGTTTCCGCGATCGCGGACAGATTTCCGCGACCACGGAAAACTTCCTGGAGCTTCGCTGTGTCTTGTATTTTCCGCGACTGCAGCAGTGGCTTCCGCGCCCGCAGAATTCTTCATGTAGCGCCTTCAGCGTCTGTCTTCGGTCTTCTCTCGTGGCTTGTCTCCATCTTCAATATATCTTCATTTAAGCTCTTCCAAACCACCAAATCACACTTCTTCTCCACAACTCCATTCTCCACAATTATGCTCTAAATCCACATAAATGGTATCCAAAATTCCAGTAACAACTCCTAGTTAAACCCTATAAAGTAGCGCTGATCAAATTCCCCCATGCTTAAACCTTGCTCGTCCTCGAGTAAGCTAAAAGAAACCTACTCCTCCAATGAAATACCCAAGGTCTCAGGAAGCACAGCAAAACTATCTCCACTAAGAACTGCACCTAATCATGAATCTCCAAGGCACCAACACATCAACACAACACATACAAACTTAAAGGAAAGCAGAGTACTTCCCCCAAGCTTATCTCGAACACCATAGAGTGAATAAAAATATCTAATCCTAGCCTCCATATATCTTCTTATGCCTCCTAGAGTGACCTATCTGAATCCTCCTTATATCACCTCTTCTTATGTCATTACGCCAGGAAAAATAAGGAATCCTAATAATCGCTCTTCTTCTTTTCACTCATTTTGCCAAGGCGCCCTCTCGGGTTTTCACCAAGCCACTCATTTCATTTTTCAATAGATGGGCTCACATAAACTCACATCACTCTTGACCTCTTATTACCCCAGCCTAATGCTGGTCCAAGCCACCTGCTTATTGCTTAAGCCGCCCTTTCGAGTTTTCGACTTAACCCGGGATTTATTTTTGTCTTTTTTCAAATTTATTTGACTTTTTCATTTTCATAATTTTTTTCTTCTTTTCTTCAGACGACTAGCAAGTATAGATCACTCCCCCATGCTTAAACATTGCATTGTCCTCAATGTAATGAAAGACAAAAAAGAATGAAGCACAGGGAAAAGCAGAAAAGTACTCACGAACATCGACGAGGTGGCCTGGTCATGGAACTTGGTGCTGGCGGTAAATTAATGAAAGCACAAGTCCATGTTGTTGTGGCGGTCCTTCTCAATCAACACGTGCAACCAAATAGATCCATTGTAAGGGAAGTGGTAAATCAAAGAAACGGGGTTGCACGGGCCTTCATCGAACACAGAATGGGAGCCCAATTGTATTCGTGTTGTGGGCTCTGGTGTTCCTCCTCATCAGCTGTCGAATGTCGGGCCATCATCGGTGCCAAATAAAAATGTGGGGCGAATGTCTCCTCCTTGGCAGCATGATGCGCACCGTCTCTCAAAGAAAATCTCAGACAACTAGACCTTCAAATTTTTCCGATTTTGTTTTTGTTTTTTTTTTCGGTTTGTTTTTTGTTTTTTTTTTTCCAGGTAAGGGGACTTACAGTGGTTTTTCCGCAGTCGCGGAAGATTTTATGCGCCCGCGGAAAAGTTTCTGGTGTGAGTGAACACCGTCTTCGAATATGGCTTCGGGTCTCCTACCTGCAAGTTAGTCTAAAAACAAAACGAAACAAATAAAAACATGAAACGAAAAGACATGAAAAGAAATACATACCTCGGGTTGCCTCCCGAACAACGCCTTGGTTACTGTCGTGGCTCGACATAGTGCCCTTCAACTCAACTTGGGTTGCTCACATCAACCGAACACTTGGGGTCAATATCAAGAGGGTGTCTCTTTGCATCGTCGATGTTGAATCCGACCCTCACCCCGTCAAACTCCATTGTGAGCGAACCACTACTCACATCAATTTTCGTTTTCGCCGTGTTCATGAACGGCCTTCCCAGCATCACAGGGGCTGCATGCTTGTCTTGCCCTGTATCCATCACAAAGAAATCCGCAGGAAAATCAATTTATCAACTTCTACCAACACATCCTGCACCACTCCTTTGGGATACACATAGGAATTGTCCGCCAATTGGATCACTATCCTAGTCTTCTGTAATGGTCCGACCTCTAAAGATTCATATAGTGAGAGAGGCAACACATTGATAGACTCACCCAAATCCAGCATGGCTTTATTGAACATGGTGCCACCTATCTTGCAGGGAATAGTGAACATGCATGGATCACTGCACTTCTTTGGCAACCGCTTTTGCAGCATAGCGGAGACATTTTCACTGACCTGGACCTTCTTCTTCTCTTTCACAACTTTCTTTCTCTTTATCTTGCACAGTTCCTTTAAAATTTTTGCATAGCGAGGTATGCTCTTAACTAGCTTGATCAAATAAATATTTACCTCGCAGTTGCTGAAGGTCTCGAATAGCTCCTTGTCGTTCTCTAGCTTTCTGGTGTCCTTCAGAGCCTCAGGAAAGGGTGCGGGTGGCTTCAACGAACTGAGCGGGGGAAAGTTGGGTCACACATAATCATCATGGACGTCAGAGGCTAAACCGCGATTGCGTTTTGGGGCCCGCGGTCGTGGCTCTTTGTCTGGGCAAAATAAGTCTCCAGGAAGTTTTCCGCGGTCGCGGAAATTCGTCGATTTTTCAATTGTCTTCAGCGACAATTCCGCGGTCGCGGCCATCTTTCCCGCGGTCGCGGATTTCTTTTTGTTGGCCACGAACTTCATCTACTTGTATTCCGCTCCTCAGCGTCATGGCACATACGTTCTCCCTCGGGTTTACTATCGTTTGAGATGGTAGTTTTCCCGAATCTCGGGCTTCCAGTCTGCTCATTGCGATGGAGATTTGCCCCACTTGCTTCTCCAAGTTCTGAATACTTGACCGCATCTCTTGATTTTGTTGGACCATAGTGTTGGCCAACGTTGTAACACTCTGAGCTAGAGACTTCTGTTGCTGGACCACCGCTTGAATTTGTGACCCCATCGAGGTCACAGTGCTAGCCAACGTCGATACGCTTTGGGTGAGAGATTTGATCATGTCATCACCGGACATAGATGAACTTGAGCCTTGGCCTTGAGGTTTTGGGTCATATTGAGTTCTAAATTGATGTTGTTGACCCCCGGGCTGCTGATATTGTTGTGGGCGCGATAGGAACTGTGGTGGCCTCTGTTGAAATTCTTGATTATCTTGGCCTTGAGGAGGGTTATGCTGATTTCTGTATCTCAAATTGGGGTGATCTCTCCACCCTGGATTGTAAGTGTTAGAGTACAGGTCATATCTTGGTCTAGGAGGACCGAAACCTCCTATAGCGTTCACTTCAGCAGTGGGCTCCTGCAGCGTGGGACATGCATCAGTAGGATGCATCGTGTCATAGCATATTCCACAAGACTTGACTTGCTGCTGGCCACCCTTCATCATGTATCTCCTCATCATCTCCTTCATCTCAGCCATCTCAAAAAGTAGTGAGGATGATGGCTGAGAGTCTGCAGCCTTGACTGATTGGGCGCTCACCCTCTTGCTAAACTGTCTTGAGCCCTCAAATAGCTCAAAGAAGACCTCAAAAGTTGCAGCAGACGTCTTGTTCAAAATATTCCCGCCACAGGCTGCGTTCACCATTCGACGCTCGTCGTCAAAAAGTCCTCCATACAAATAAAGTACGAGGTCTTGGTCAGAATACCCATGGTAGGGACAGCTTGAAATCAACCTCTTGAATCTCTCGTAGTACTCGTACAACGTCTCAGTAGCCTGCTGTTCAATATTGCTGATGTTCATCTTCAGGCTATTGAGCTTGGTCGCAGGGAAGTACTTCTCCAGGAAGGCTTTCTTCATCTTAGCCCATGTATCAATGCTTCCTGGGGCCAAATAATAGAACCAAACATTGGCCGAATCCTTTAGAGAGAAAGGAAAGGCCCTCAACTTGATCTGGTCCTCAGTAACGCCTCTTGGCTTCATGCTGGTGCAGACGGCGTGGAATTCAGACAAATGTTTATTGGGGTCTTCTCCACTCATCCTATGGAAGTGGGGTAGTAAATGGATCAACCCAGATTTGAGCTCTAAATTCACGCCATCCATCCAGCTATCTGGGAAGTGCACAGCAAGCGATTGCTGCTGCAGATTCGGGACAGTCAACTGCCTCAAAGTTGGTGCTTCTTCAGCCATCTCTTGTTGCGTACGGGCTGCTACACGGTGTCTGGAAAGTGTTCTTTCGATCCCTATATCAAAATCTAACAATGGAGAGTCAGTAGCACGGGTGTGGACCATAAGATAGGTCCACGCAAAAGTTGGCACACAAACAAACACAAAGAAAAATTAAAACTTGCCTCCCCGGCAACGGCGCCAATTTGACGGAGACTAAAGTCGTTATGCCTATTCAAAGTAATCTTCAAAAACCTAACTAAGTATAGTAGGCAAGCAAGGGTCGAATCCCACAGGGAGGTAGCAATCTTTCTAAGTGCAACGGGTTATATGCCAAAGGTAACAAAGGGGGCTTTTGGTTTGTTTCAAGTAACAAAGTAAATAAAAGCAAATGTTGTAATCAATTGATGAGAAAACAATTAGCCAGACAAATATCCACCATTCATTTGATTGGTTGATCCTAGATTATCTCAATTCCTTCCTATGAATATTCCTGTCCCTATTCTGAAATAGTTATCAGTCCAACTAGTCCTAGTAACCCTAACTATCGAACGCACAAGAAACTATCAAAATTTCGAACAATAGCAGCATGAAGCATAGAAATTAACCAGGATACATGCAACACCACAACTCGCAACTTTTAACACATAATCAATTCTCTTCATAATAAACTAGTCCAACCAGTCCTAGAATATCATGTTTGCTACACAAGATAAGAGATTTCAACTCGAAATATCCAAACCCTAACAATAGACAATTACTAATATCAACTAGATGATCAGGCCAGTCAAATCAGCAAGAATCAATGGGATGAAGCTCAAAGAGAAAAGATATAATCAAAGAAAAGGAAATAGAGTTATAGTCTCACAACCAAATACAAACGAAGGCTTCAATCATCGGACTAAGTAAAAGTTGCTTAGTTCTTCATATTCTTGGAAACGTAAAAACTCAAAGGGAAAAACTGAACGATAATGAAAATATGTATCAAAGAGGCTGCTAGGAAACTAGGTTATAAACCCTAGCAAAACCTAAAACTAAAGATAGGAAATAAATATCCTAAAAGGAAATAAAACGGAATAAAATAAATAAAATAAAAGGAAATAAAATAAAATAATAAAACTCGGATCTTCGGACGAAACTTCTCGCGCGCGTCTGACAACGGTTTCCGCTATCGCAGACAGATTTCCGCAACCGCAGAAAACTTCCTAGAGCTTCGCTGTGTCTTGTATTTTCCGCGACCGTGGCAGTGGCTTCCGCGCCCGTGGAATTCTTCCTGTAGCGTCTTCAGCGTCTGTCTTCGGTCTTCTCTCGTGGCTTGTCTCCATCTTCAATATATCTTCATTTAAGCTCTTCCAAACCACCAAATCACACTTCTTCTCCACAACTCCATTCTCCACAATTATGCTCTAAATCCACATAAATGGTACCCAAAATTCCAGTAACAACTCCTAGTTAAACCCTACAAAGTAGCGCTGATCAAGTACGGTGGAGCTACAGTGGCAGAAAGAGTCTAGAGTACGGTGGAGCTACAGTGGCAGAAAGAGTATAGAGTACGAGTTCGGTTTTAGTCGATAGGGTGGGAGAGAGAGACCAACCAGAGAGAGGGTCGAGAATCCCTTTCTCATTTACAGTCTTCCCCTTATATACCTAAGGCCTAATGGCCCTTTGTGTCGCGTAGCTGGCCTAGAATGTGAGGGGGGCTCTAGGACCGAACAACCGGGTGGGGTCGGGAAGAAGCCGACAAGGTAAAGCGGGCCGTATTTCTAATTGGGCTTTTCCTTTGCTTGGGCCTGTGCACTTGGGCCGGGCTAAATCTGACTCCCACAATCATTTACTACAGTGATATAATATCTTTTACCACATCTTTTTTTATGTGTTTCTAAATTCTGCCAAGTCTGAATGGAATAATTCTAGCAATTTAGTTGTCTTGTCATTTATAGAATTAAAAGGTTTCCTCTTGTATTTAGCCTCAACACAAATTTCACATTTGTCATGACCTTCATTAACCAAATTCGTAACTAGTCTGATAGCATGCAATCAATTAACAAATTTACCATTCAAATGTCCAAGTCTAGCATGCCATAAATCCAAAGCTCCAGCGATATAAGCAGAATAAGAAATATTCTAATTATCAATCATAGTCTCAAGCACATACAAGCATCCAGATCTATAGACGTTTTCTACAAATTCACCATTCTTAGTTAAAACTATTTTTCTAGCCTCTACAACTTGTTTTATGCCAACAATTTCAAGCAAACCAAACAAAACCAAGTTTCTACGCAGTGAAGATACATATAAAACATTCTGCAGCAAAATATACTTCCTTGAAATGAGTTTCACAGACTTTCCCTTTCCTAAGGACCTAAGAGATGCTCGAGTTTCCCATATACACTTGGTCTATTCCAGCAGATTCTTCAAACTCGGCAAACAACTCCCTATCAGCGCAGAAATGTTATGTTGCTCCAGTGTCTAGCATCCATTCCACCTTGTCCACCACATGGTTTGCCTATGTGGTTATATCAATCAGTTGTTGGTTCCCTTTAGCAAGGTTGACCTGTGGCTCAAGCTGATCTCCATTAGGCTTAGGAGCGTTCTTCTAATTATCATCCATGCAGAAACACTGGAAAGCTCGATGTACTAGCTTCCCGCATACATAGAATCCTTGCTTGGACTTGTCATTAGGATTTCCATGCTTCTTGAAATTATGACCCTTCTTGATTTGAACCTTGTCTTTCTTTGGTCCATCGTTTGAGTCCTTTTTTATCCCATCAATATTGGAAGAAGACTCTACAAGATTAGCCTTGACCGAATTTTCAAAAGGTTTAGAAGCATGCTTATCCTTGAGGCGATTAGCCTCTTCAATCTTCATCCATGTGGAAGACAAGTTCCACCAGGGTCAACTCATTCTTCTTGTGCTTCAGATGGTGGCGGTAGTTTGCCCAAGAATCAGACAACTTCTCAATCAGAAAGTTGGCATATAAAACTTCACACATCTTTATTCCCTCAACAAAGATATCACTAAATTCTCGTACTCATGGACTTGAGCCATGATTGACTTTTTGTCCACCATCTTGACATGAACTACATAAATTTACCACAAACATACTTCTTCTTTTCAACATCATTAGTAGCATAGTTAGTTTCCAATAAATCCCACGTCACCTTAATTTGCAAATTTGTGGGCAGCCAACAGAACAAAAATAGGATTTGAATGTGACTCGACAAATAACCACGAACAATTTTATTATAATTTTTCTATTTTTTAAGATCTGGTCCTGTGTTAGAGCTGAAGTACCTTCATGAGATCCATTCATTCCTGGAGTGTTGGGGACAACACTAGAAGTAGCAGGATCAACAACCGGAACAACAGGAGCAACTAGAGCCATAGCCACAATCGGAGCCGGTTGCAGAAGGATGTAGTCAATTAAGTAGAAATATTACTTTCCTTGTCTTTACTAATAATACAATGTTACATTATATAAACTAGCTAGTTCCCATTAATCTATTTAAAAGTAAGATTTCAAAAATTATATGATAAAATATATCTTTCTATCCAATAATATATGTTATCAAAAGGAGTGGTATATATATCTTTCTATCAAAAGCATTTACATTGGTAATACTTTGATGGAGTATCATACTTAATCAAATAAAGAAAAAAAAAAGTGTCACAATTTTTGAATGAATCAAGAAAAGAATATCATACAGTTGATATTTTCCTCTATTTTTTATCTTGATTCTTCCACGAATTTCTGAAATTATTTTTATTTTTTTAAAAAAATTTAGCTTATGATACCATTAAACATAATATAGCTACTGAGAGTAAATACGAACTAGTAAATGCAGTCAGCTTTACAGCTATCGAGTGAGGTAGAAGGCAGAGGGTTAGGTTTTTACCTTAAATTCCATCGGGGTGAGATTTCAAACAATCAATTCAACTTGAAGATGGCGCCAACGCCATGGATTGATTGCTTTTTCACCCAACCCTCAACTTTCTCATTAAATTACTATCTGTACACTTTTTTACTAGCTATACTCCAATATATATATAGTGCATGCATTAGCTCTCAACTTGTCCACACACAACCACAAATTAAACCAAACCAAACCCACAGCAGAAATTAAGATGGCGAGTCTACGGTTTGCTTTTCTACTGGCTTTGCTAGTAGCACTTGTCTTCAGCCACCCCTCCACAGCTTCTTCTAGAAGCCTTCTGACCACCCCCGCAGCAGCAGGAGGACTCGCCGCCGACCAGAAGAACTACGTCGCCTACGGAGGAGTCGGAGGTGGAGGAGGCATAGCCAACACCGACGGCCCTGGGGGCGGCATTGGTGCCGGCGCCGGAATCGGTGGGGTCTCCGGCCTCACTCCCAACGGTGGCGGCTTTGCCGGACTCGGTGGTGTAGCTGGTATGGGCGGACCCGGTGGTGGCATTGGAGGAGGTGTTGGGGGTCTCGGCGGTATTGGCGGTGCTGGAGGCGGCGGAGGTGGTGGTGGACTCGGTGGTCTTGGTGGCCTGGGCGGCTTAGGCGGCGCTGGAGGCGGTGGGCTCGGCGGCCCCGGTGCTGGTGGTCTTGGTGGCTTGGGCGGTTTAGGCGGTGCTGGAGGCGGCGGTCTTGGTGGCTTGGGTGGTGGTGGCCTTGGGGGTTTGGGTGGGTTAGGCGGTGGTGGTGGCGGAGCAGGTGCTGGTGGACTTCCTTGAGCGAGTACTATCTAGCTAGTTTACGTACGTGTTTATTACAGTAATTAATTAGTAGAATGAGTTTTTAGTGCGTAATTGATGTGTCCGATTAATTATGTACGTTCGTGTTTCAGTCTTTAAGTTTATGGCTTTATTGTAGTATGATGGTACTACTTGGTACGGTGTAAGAGGAAGAAGTGGCCGGGAAGAAGCTAAAGTCGTGTATGGCTGCAGACGTACAATTTTATTTGTTATTTATAGAATTTGGTCGATCGTGTTTTTTTGCTTGTTTTAATTAACTATTTAGCATGAATATCATTGTTGTTAATTAGCTCTATCCATCCTACGTAATGCATCACGTGTGTTCATGTTCTAATACGGTGATTTCATAAATTGCAAGCTAATTAACCCCCTCTTTCTGTCACGCATGTGGCATGCATGCTACAACAGAAGTCCCTTAAACTTGGATCATAAATCATAATCAACATTAAAACTTTAAAAACATTCATTTTCTTACCTACCATTTTTAAGCTACTGCAATAGAAAATATGTTTTTAAATTTTTTAATTGGTTACATAACTCGTAATCAAATTTATAGACTACTCTAATTGACTTTCACCCATATACTTAAGGGCTAGGACTAAAATAAAACAAGAAGCGCCCTGTATTTGAAAAACAAGGCCAGAAAACATGATTCTGGGGCCCATATATATATGGGTTGAAAGTCTACACTATCAAATTTCTGGGAGCCCGAATCGATCAAAAAATTAAAATAAAATTATTCGATCACCTCATATTTTTGGGTACAAAACATCTTTCAGATGTATCAATACGTCTGTTTTTTTCAGGAAAAAATGTGTTCAAGTATAAAGAAGAGATAAAAAAAAATAAGTACAAATGACGGATTATGCTAACACAAATTAAGCATGAACAGAGATTTTATAAGAAATGTAAATATAAGTGAGATATTGTACTTTACAATAAAGAACGACAACAAATTTATTCCCGTTTCAACTTGTTAGAGCAGCCCTGAGCTTAAATGGGAGGCTTATGGATTTTTTTTAAATAAAATATTCTATACTTCTATTTAAGTCCCATGGCCGGACTTAAATAAAGAAGGAATTTTAAGTCTCAATCGGACGGGCTTAAAGAATAGTAATTTTAAGGCCCGTTTGGTTGGGATTAAAAAAATTTAGCCTCAGTCAAACGAAACGCAGCATTTTGGTAAGCAGCCAAACGACTGCTTACTAAAGAGAGTGTCGCGCGTCGCTCCGCTATTGGAGCCGCATCGCTCGTTCGATGAGCGACGCGTGGCGCTCCATCGAATGGCCAAGATTTTTTTCTGGCCGTTCGCTTTTTTTATAAAAAAAAATGTAATATCTAAAAGAATAGACATAAAAAAAACACCATAATTCTAGTTTCATTTTTCTCTATCTATAGACACCCATTTTGAATATATTTGATATATTTTAATTTTTTTTATTGTATATTGTATATCATTAATTGAAATAAATCATTTTTATATTATCTATGGTGGTTTAAAATATAAATATCAACTAATTTCATTTTGTTACATTAAAATTACATAGTGGATTTTTTATATATATTTTATGTATGAATTTAGGGTAGTTATATATTTAATGTATGTATTTAGGGTAGTTATATATTTTATGTATGAATTTAGGGTAGTTATAACTAATATTATTTATTATATAATTTAGGATAGTTATAAATAAAAAATAATTTTTATTTGCCTATAAATAAGATGTAGTGGTCATTGCAAAACTCACACATTAACCACTCATTCCTACTTTTTCTCAAAATCTGAGATATCTCTTTCCAAATATCACATTCACCATGAATCAAAACCATGATAACTACCCAAATAACTTTCAAGATTTATCCCTAGATCCGTATAATTTGCAATATTATGCGGATATCATGTCTCAAAATTCAGTTGTTGAAGCCACAACTGGGAGTGAATCTCAATCCATGGAGGTCCCAATCTTCAGCACACAACCTGAAGATCTTGAAGTCGGTCGTGGCCGTGGCCGTGGCCGTGGACGTGGACGTGGTCGTGTTGCAGGTGACTCCACTTCAAATGCAAATATCCCGACAAGTGCTTTCAGTGGCCATACTATGGAGCGTCCAGAGGGTATCACTTTTCAGACAAAAGCATGGGCCACTTTTCAGACAAAAGCATGTGATGGAAGCATTTTTACCCTTATATAAGAGGGTGAAATTCCGGTGAGGAAGGCCTCTTAGAGAAGGAATAAGGATGGACTTCATCCGTAGGATGGAGTCCATCCAAGGGCCAGAAACTAAGAAGCTAAGTGGGCCGGCCCGCGTGTGTTCACTCTCGCTTTTCGATTGAAAGTTAGTGGGCTCCTAAAACACTGTTCACTCTCGCTTTTCGATTGTCTCCTTCGTTCCCTGAAATCAAACCGTTCTCTCTCTCTCGTTCTTCTTCGCTCTCTTGCTCTCTTGCTCTCGCTCTCTTCTCGGTTCTCTCTCTCACTTTCACAAGTCGACCATCCGCTGCACAATCAAGCATTTCCCGAGTGATTTCTAGCGATTCGAAACATAAACCCTAGAAAAGGCGATTTTCACCGAATCAACAGAAGAGAAGAAGAATCGTCGCAACAAACTAGAACTCAGAAATACGAAGATTCAACAACAAAAGAAGAACAAAATGAGGTCAAAGATAGCAAGTGGAACACAAAGTATATTTCTCACTAAATACATAATCGCAAAAGGTCGATGTAGATATTTCTCACTAGATACATGCTCTGATTTGAAATATCTTCTATATATTAGACTGAATATAAGTCTGTGCATAATAGATCAGTAAAAATATCTTCTATATATGTCACTCACTGCTTTTGCTCTAACATGTGTGTATAGATGCATCACTGAAGAGTGTTAGTGCATGAGGAAGTGTTTCTAGGTGCATGACTTAGTGTGTGATGGTGTTTGAGTACCCATGTGTGTATATGCAAGACTTCATGAGCCTATTTATATAGGTGCATGACTGAAAACGAATTGGTGCATGAGTAAGTGTTTATAGGTGCATCAGCTAATGAAGATGCATAAATATATATGTGTGCATGAGTCAGACAATGTGAGTGCATGAGTAAGTGTTTCTATATGCATGACTTAGTTTGTGATGGTGTATAAGTAACTATATGTGTATGTGCCTTCCTCTTTCTATGCAGTGTTTATATGTGCATGAGTAATTATGTGAAGGTGCATGAGACAATGTTTTATAGGTGCATGCCTTGTTATGTGGAAAGTGCATGAGTAATTATGTATAGGTGCATGAGACAGTGTTTATAGGTGCATGACTTGTTATTTGTATGTGCATCAGCTAATGAAGATGCATGAATATATCTGTGTGCATGAGTTATAGAATATGAATGCATGAGTAAATTTGTTTCTAGGTGCATGACTTAGTTTGTGATGGTGTATGAGTAACTATATGTGTATGTGCCTTTCTCTTTCTATGCAGGTGCTTGAGTTAAGAGTGTGTAGATGCATGAGCCTAACATGTGGTTTTGTGAATAGTACTGTCTATTATGAATGATATATATATATGTATAATATGTAGGAAAAGGCAAGCATTGTGATGACAAAAATCCACCCGACATAGTCAAGGAGTTAAGATATGGTACATTAATCATTACTCAAACACAATCACCAAGCAAAACTCAAAACAAATCCAGGTCTCAGGCTAAAACAAAACAACTAGATCCAGTTACTACAAACACAACTTTGCCATCACCATCAATAACAAAAAGAGTAACAAGATCACAAAAATATATAGACACTGGTAAGTCAAATAGAAATATAAATGCATGAGTCAGCTAGAAATACAAATGCATGAGTAAAAAATAACTAAACTGCATGAGTTATTTCTTATTGGTGCATGAGTTGGTATGTTAGTTCATGACTCACTATCTGATATAGCATGAGTAAATTACTTCTTGGTGCATCAGTATGTTTGTGCACCAATGAACAACCACTCATGCACTTTAACAATATAGTCACAAGCACAAGCACTTGTATCTGCAACATTTCAAACATACTTATGCACCAATGAAAAAGCACTCATGCATAAGTATGTTTGCAAAAGGTGCATGAATAACTGGTTGTGCTTGTGTGTTTAAAAATGTGTGCATGAACATATTCTTGTGCACTGTGAATTAACAGACATTGAAGACCAACCAACTGTGCACCCAACCACAGTTCATGGAGATGCACCCCCTCCCACTCCTATGTTTGGTAAGCTAATGCTCGTTATATCTCTTAAAATTTTCATCGCCATGGATTTGTTAGTCAATATCTAATGCATTTTGAGTTTTGAATGCAGGGAAGAGAAAAAAGAGCATGGCAAAGCGCCCTCAGACATCAAAGAGGCCAAGGGTCTTGGACCAAGATCAGAGCGATAATGACGATATACCCATTGCTGAGATACTGCTGAAGATGGAAAGGAAAGCAGCAGAAGAGAGGGAGTCTGCTCGTAAAAAGGCTGCTGCAGACACAAAGGGCAAGGCCAGATTGGAGGAGGGTGAGCAGAACAATACAAAAAAAACACAGAAAAAGGTGAGAGGGGATAAAGAGAGTGTGGACAGTGTGTTTGTTGTAGAGTCCAAGATCCCAAAGTTGGGCAACAAAACGGGTATTAAAGAACTGAGGAAGGACTACCCCATGCTAGTTTGTAGAACATCCCCCTCTGTCATTTCATCCTACGTGCTTTCCTAGACTGATTTCACATCCAATCAGAGAAATGCTCTGATGGAAATTGGCTTTGAGAGTATTGTACACTGGGACATAAAGGACATGCCTATGAGGCTAGGGCATTATGTCTGCAGTAGGTTTCACCCTCTAAACTCTACAATAAAACTCAGCGATGGGAGGAAGATACCCGTCACAGATACTGATGCCTATGATTATCTTGGCATTCCCAAGGGAGAGGTTGAGATTGAGTTGCCTAAGGCACTCACCAATGAGGAGGTTCTACAGCAGTTGAAGGCTGATTTTGAGGGAAAGGAAATCAGAAATTTGACTGCAACCGACATCTTGAAGAAGATGAAAACATATGATGGAGGGATTTGGTTCAAAAGATATTTCATTCTGTTGTTTGTCAACACGATTATTGAGTCTTATTCGAGTGGGAAAATAAATCTGAAGATTCTTCAATTGCTGGAGAATGTAGATCAAATAAGGAACTTTAACTGGAGCTTATTCCTCTACAAGGCCCTCATCAATTGCTCTGTTGCATGGGCAAATAAGAAACAAAAGACTTTTAATGGCAGCTTGCTTCTACTGCAGGTAAACATTCCCATTTTGGTGTTTTCATAACTGCATGAGTTAATGTGTGTAGATGCATGACTGAAAATAGTGTTGGTGTATCACTTGCTGTGTCATAGTGCATGAGTAATTATGTGTGTAGGTGCAAGGGTTAAGAGTATATAGTGCATGAGTAATTATGTGTAGGTGTATGAGCCAGTGTTTATAGGTGCATAATGTTATATGACTGTGTGCATCATATAATATATTTGTGTGCATCTAGGAGCATGATTTAGTTTGTGATGGTGCATGAGTAACTACATGTCTATGTGCCTTGCTCTGTGTATGTAGGTGCTAGAGTTAGCATTGTGTAGATGCATGAGCCTACTTGTACAGGTGCATGACTGAAAATGTATTGGTGCATGAGTAAGTGTTTATAGGTGCATAATTTAATGAGTGCATAAGTAAATTTGTTTCTAGATGCATGAATATATATGTGTGCATGAGTCAGAGAATATGAGTGCATTGGTAAGGGCCGCTGAGTGCATGAGTCAATCATTATCTAGTAATATATGTGTCGGCTATACAAGAATTCTATGACTAATTTCTTTTTGAATTATGTTTTCCAGTTGATTTATGTGGACAGGTTGAAGTGGAAAGGTCTAAATGTCCACAAAAAATTTCCCATTATCAAGAACTAGACCACCAAAATGTTAAAAGATAGGGAGGATGAGGAAATACTGCATGGTGGGTTCGGGAATGGATTTCTCCTCAGTAGACCAACCTTCAAAGAACCTGCAGAGGCAAGCGCGGCCAGGGAGGTTAATGAGCCAGAAGAGGCAGAGCTTGATGTTCCAACTGAACAAGCAAATGTCGTTCAAACGGATGAGCAGGTGAAATCTTTTATGGAGGAATACCTAAAAGAGATTGAAGGCATGGCTCGTAGTGTTCGAGCTATTTTGATGAAAAAAAAGCAAATCCCGGCACAGCTGAAGAAAAATAGTGTCTTGCAGACTGTCAACAACCAGGCCGAAAAAATTATCAATGTCAAGCTTACCTCAACGATTCATGATGAGGTGTCTGAGGAGCAACCAACACAAGACACTGAGTTCTGGGATATAGCTGTGAAATGTATGGAGGAGGTTGAGAAAACACTTACTGAACAAAAAGAACACAGCGGGAACATGTTTATTCCCGGGTTTTCAGATCTCATCCATACAATCACAAAAGAGCATGATGATAATGGTGTGCAATATGAGGAAGTTGACAACATGGATATTGATGAAGAAGTTGTCATTTCTGACAAGGCTGTAGCTGGGGAAGACGTTGAGAAGGACGTTTGTAGAGGAGTGGATGTGGAGGATATTGTTGATAAGGGTAATGAGGGTAAGGACAAGGACAAGGACAAAGATAAGCAGGCAGAAAATAGGAGGGTAAGTGACTCTACAAAAATATTTTGTACATGATTCTCCATGAATGACATTAACATTTAGTGTATGATACTGATGCTTTTTCTTAATTATTGCAGATGGGTCCAGAAATCCCTAGTTTTGACTTGGGTCTGTCACCAATACAGGTAAAATCTACTTTAAAATTACTGTTGAGGGTGGTTTAGATGCATGAGCCTATTTATATAGGTGCATGACTGGAAGCTGATTGGTGCATGAGTAAGTGTTTATAGGTGCATAAGCTAAAGAACGTTGGTGCATAAGTAAATTTGGTCCTATATGCATGAATGTATCTGTGTGCATGAGGCAATATTAGAGCCCACTAAGTGCATGAGTAAATATGTTATATAATTAACAAAAAATACTGTTTTTTGAAGGTGGAATTAGAAGGACAATTAGAGACTGTTGTTGTAGAGGAACTTAACAAAGAAGTTGATGACAAAGAGGACAAGGAGAAGAAGGACAAGCAAATTGCTGACAAAAAGAACAAGGACAAGGAGGTGGAAGAGAGTGTACAACAACAAGAGGTGGATCAAGCAGGACAAGGACATCAAGAGAGCAATAAGGAAGTTGCTGGCAAAGAAGGGATTGTAACTCAAGAGCAAAAAAGTACAAGCATGGAAGATATTGTATGAGTTAATGATTATTAGTGCATGAATGAATAATTATTGGTGCATCAATGAATGCTTGTTAATGAATATTTGTTAATAACTGTCAGTGCATGAATGAATGCTTTTTGGTGCATCTGTGAATAACTAAATTCTGTGTGTATGTGTTGTAGGAGAACATCACCAAGGAAAAAGTGCAGGATGATAATGTAGATAAGCAACCAAAAAAGGTATGTAAAACAACATGTTTATTTCTGAATTATACATTGTCTAACTAAGTGTTATCCATTTCAAACAATTTCCTAATTAAAAATTTGTGAATGTGGGGTTTGTCAGGTGAAATTTGTGTGCAGTTCTGAGCCAAAAGGTATATTTGATGCTACACCAGCAGAGAAAAGGAACATTTTTCCTTCTGAAAATACAATTTCACCATTTAAGGAGAGAGAGGTAAATATTTGTGAAAGAACAACAACCGATGAGAAGATTATTTACAATTGGATAACTGTTGAAGAAGGAGGGGAATAGTAAGTACATATTTAATCATATGAATTTGTTTATAACATTTAATAACATGTAGCTAGTTTATAAATTGAATTTTTTTTTTGCAGTGAAAAGGTTTTCCAAATGGTAGATCCCTCTCAAGAAAAAAGACTTGATTTCATTGGCTGTAAATGCTCTAGTAGACAGTCTGTGCATTGATGCATTTACAGTCATGTTAAATGAAAATGAAACATATAGGGGTCGTATGTCACCGTTGAGATTCTTTCTACTGTCATTGACTATGGTAAGACACAGCTTTGCAACAATATTATGTTAATTTGTGCTCTAATTTATCAATTTCCATTTTTTGTGTTCGCAGACTTTTGCTTGTGATGACACATCATACAGCATGGAGGAGAAATCTAGCCTATTCACAGATACAATGCTAGAAACATTTAATGGTGTCAAGGGTTTTAAGAATAAAAACTACACAATTAAAAATGTTGATGTGGTAATTATCTTAAACTCAGTTTTTACTGGTACATTAGTATGTTCATCACACTGCACGAGGTTTTTATTATTGGTGCATGAGTTAGTATGTTAAAGTTCATGAGTGATTGTGTGATATTATGTTGGTCCATGAGACAGTGTTTTGTATGGTGGTGCATGAGACTTTTTATTATTGGTGCATGAGTTAGTAGGTCAATGTTCACGAGTGATTGTGTGATTGTATGTTGGTGCATGAGACAGTGTTTTGTATATTGGTGCATGAGGCAGTGCTCAAAAGTGCATGAACCAATGCTTGCAGGTGCATGAAATATTGTTTGTACAGTGCATGAACTATTCTTTCTGGGTGAATCAGTGAGTTAATTTGAAGGAATAGTAGTGAGTGCATGAGGGGGTGGATATATATGCATGATAACTGCATTAATGTGCATGAGTAAGTCAATATTGATATTAGATAACTTACAATCTGTTTTTCTTTTACTTGTACAGTTCTTTTTCCCAGTTATTAGCCACGGGCATTACTATTTGATGGCAATAAATGTCAAGAACCCAAGTTTTCATATCATAGACAATTCATCAAGTGGGGACGATAACAAGTATGGAAAAGCACCATCTATTCTAGTGAGTAGACATTCAGTATAATGATTTTATAACAATTACAGCTTTTGATATACAGAAATGTTAATAGAATTTAACCGTTTTATTTGTGCAGAGACATTTGATGGTCAGTTTCTTAATGAATAATGATATGGAAGCCAAAGCTAAAGCAATTGAAGACATTGCAAATGTCCCATGTGAAAGGCTGCAAATGAAATGGAGGGATGCTAAAAACAAAGTTGACTATGGGGTCTTTCTACTAAGACATATGGAGACATATATGGGCAATGGACTCTCAAGATGGAATCCTAAATTGAATACGGGAGACAAACGCCAGTTGGCAAAGCTTAGGATCAAGTATTGCTACGCCTTCCTAACCAGCGAGTTTAATGAAAGGAAGGCCAGAGTTGAAGAAATTATTCAAGAGAAGAAAGCTGGAAATGTAGCAGCTGTGCGTGGTCGTGGGCGTGCGAAAAAGAATGTTTGAATGTAATGTTGGCTAATCTAGTGAACAGTTTAGTTAATGGTTCTATGAATTTAGGTAATATAGCAGATGTTTTCAAGAAACAGTATGTGTATTTGTAAGTATCAGGTAATCCATTGGACAGTAGGCATTTGAACAGTTTGTGAATGTTTCTCATTGAAAGATCAATGCTCATTCAAGCGTTGCAACAAAGTGCATGAGTTAATATTTAAAAGTGCACGAGTTATTATCTCCGACAGTTCAAGAGTCATTGTTTGTTGGTGCACCAGTTGATATGTAAAAGTGCATGAGTCACTGCATTTTGGTGCATGAGTGAGTATACATAAGTGTTTCTTATTATTGACGACAATATCTGAATACCTAATTTACAGAAAAGAGAAATAAAAGTGCATGAGTCACTGTATTTTGGTGCATGAGTGAGTATACATAAGTGCATTTCTTAATATCTGAATACCTAATTAACAGAAAAGAGAAATAACAGTGCATGAGTCACTGTATTTTGGTGCATGAGTAATTATGCATAAGTGCATTTCCTACTATCTGAATACATATAAAATTTGAAACACCTAATTAACATATTGAGCACAAGTCGTGATGTTGTGTCCCGACCTTTTACAAAGAGTACATAATCTTGTCTTCTTTTTGGAATTTTCGATTCCAACCTCTTGACTGCTTCTAATGCGCATCTTCCTGAACTTGTTCTTTGCCATTTCCGAAGGATGGACATTCACTTGATCCGGTAACGGGCCTACAAATTTCTCAAACTTATAGTTGCTAGTTGATGTTGAGGCAGAAGGATCAACTACTTGTGACGTTGTGAGTGCAGCCTTTTGTTCCTTTAAAATAACTAAAAACTCTTTCAATTTGTCCATATCGTCACCAACAATGTCGACACAAGCGTACATTTCTGTCATCACTTCAGCCAGCAACCTCTTCTTTTCATCGATTTGAACACTCGCATCATACACTGCACCATCCACTTCAAAAATTGGTTGTAGAATCGCTTGCTTTGTCCAGCGAGTGTTGATGAGGGTAGGAGGTAAGACAGTTGCATGAGTATTCTTCAAAGCAAAGAAAATATGTCGGCAGGGAAAGCCCATAGTGATGAAATTATTGCAAGAACAGTGATACTCATTGCTTGCAACAACTTTCTGAACAGCACAGATTCTGCCAAATTCGTCTTCAACCCTAAAGTGATGGATATCGACATCTTTTTTCAGTTCATCAAGGCTGCAATGATACGTGCCACTAACAAACGCCTCCTGGACATCATAAAATGCATTGATAGTGTAAATAACTGCTAGGTTCTTTTCAAACTGGTAGAGCGTCTTCATCCGTGGAGTGCAGGTAGCGGAATCCATATCACACTTTTTCTGATTATGCCGCTTTGATTCAATTGCACTGTTATACTGCATCATGAACACCACTAGGCTTGATTGAGACCCTATGAAATTTCCAAAAAAACTGTTTTGACTCTCGGACCTTGATGTCGTCCTCAATAAGGACGACATTCTCACATCATGAAAAAATGCAGGGATACAATAACGCCGTAGCTCAAACATTACTCCTAGCCACTCATGCCATTGGAAACCAAATTCTTCAAGAACCGAGAACCACTCATTTTCAAACTCAATTGGAGTGAGTTCGTCACTCCAAACAATCTTCTTGAACTTCTTTTGAAACGAATCAATGATAGAAGGATTTGTATTTGGAGGGAACTTAACCTTGTTAGCAACCTTCATCATTATATGCCACATGCACAAACGGTGGACAGAATGAGTAAACACTCATTCAACATCAGCCTTGACAGATGCAGCTTGATCAGTTATAATGACATGAGGTTCATGGCCCATCGCCTTCTTGAAATTCTCAAATAACCACACATAAGAGTCAATGTCTTCATGCAAAAGCAAAGCAGCAGCAAATGTAATAGACCTCTTATGATTGTCCACTCCAGTAAATGGTATGAACACCATATTATATCTACAATATGGGGTGCAAGAGTTTGAGCATGTTAGTGCATGAATGATTCAGTAAAGGTGCATGAGTTGATGATCATAGGTGCATGAGTTACCCATTATAAATGCATGAGCTGATGAGCATAGGTGTATGAGTTATTCATTGCAGGTGCATGAGTTACTCAGGGCACATGGGGAAATCATTTGATCATACATAAATCAGATTACATAAGTAAAATGAATGAAAATAAAATTACCTAATCAACTGGTATGTAGCATCAGCCGACACTACATCACCGAAATAAGAGAAACTCTTCCGATTGATAGGATCACACCAAAACAAACGGCATAGCTGACCCTCCTTGTTTACATCATAATCAAAATAATATGCATTGCAGCATTCTTTCTTCTTCAAAAAGTCATTGATGACCATTTGAGCATCACTGCCTTCCATGTATGAGTTCAAACCCCTCATAAAGTTCTTGAAGTCAACAACAGTGGCGCCTACGTTAGAATATGAACCCACTAGATTCTTGTACACTTTGTAACTCTTAATGACACCAATGTTGGATTTAATACAGTTCATCATAATTTCTTGATGAAATGGAGTCACTTGCCTGTTCCCTTTTGAGAAAACCATATGAGACAGCTCCAACATAGCATGTGTATGACCATACTCCAATTTTGTAACACGGTAACCATCATTACCTTCGTACTTGAGCCAACACTTAGCTTCACAGCCACATCTATTAGATATTCTCCTCCTTTTCACAACATCTCCATCTGTCGGGACAGCCTGGTTGAACTCGGAATATGGAGAGACAACTTTGTATCCTTCTCTGTTACAACAAAGGTGCTTCCAAATAACAGTCGGCGGTACATCCTTGTTTTTCTTGGTAGAACAAACACGAACAGTAAAACCACATGTCGCTGCATAAGCTTCGTTAAAGGCAATAGCGTCGTTAAGAGTCGGGAAAAGCTGCCCAAGATACGGCTTCAATGAATCATTGCACTCCGGAATAATATATTCAGCGGTAATGCTTGGGGAAACAGATATAACATTATGCTTCATTTTATGCTCATCTCTTGACGAAAGAAAGAGTGGAATTAATAATAGAGTATGAGCTAATAAGTGCATGGCCTTATACATAAAGGTGCATGAAAGAGTGAATAAAGGTGCATGACTGATGGAAACAAAGTGCATGAGCTGCATAAACCAATGGAATAAGTGCATGAGCTTATAAGGGGGACTGCTGACTCAAAGAAAGTACATGACCCAATAAATATAGGTGCATAAACAAATAAAGTAAGGTGCATGAGGTAGTTATTTCTTTGCAATATTCACACAATCAACAAGGATAAAGGTGCATGCACCAAGCACATACCTAAAAATGCAATACCCAGATCTTATTTGCAATACCTAAAATTCAAAACTGACAAATTCAACCAAACACATACCTAAATCCCAATAAACAGAGAAATTCTGCTGAAACACACATACATAAATGCCTAAATACCTAAAAAACAAATAAATCAACAACAAATTACAGATCTGTACCTGAATCAGTAGAAGGAGTAACCATGTCGACTAAGAACGACGAGACTAAAACGAAAACAGCAAGAAAAAGATAAGGCACACCGACGGCAAGACGGAAACGATCGGGCGATGAAACGAGCGAACGGATTAGTTTTATCACGAAGAAGGATGCATTACCACAAAGAAGGATGGATTACAAGTAAAAGCGAAACAGCAAGCAACCTGGAGTCTGGTTTTTTGGAGCGAGCGAAGAGAAGGAATCTGGTTTTTTGGAGCGAGCGAAGAGAAGGAAGGCAGGGAACAATGAAAATTAGAAGGAAAAAGAAAAAATCACGAACGGCTGCGATTAGATTGTGATGGAAAAGAACGAACGACTGAGAAACATCCTCATTCCTACCCTAATACCCTATCCTCACGTGATCTTTTTCTATATATGGGTAAGTAAATTTGTGAGTGGAAGCATTTTTATCCACTTTAATTCATAAATAGTCCAACAAACCTGAAGTAGATGGTGAATCTTGGCGCTTGACCCTGCAAGTATATTATATTATCGGTTTGTCTAACCTATGCCTAAATTAATGATTTCGATTTAGGAAAATAAATCCTAAATAAGAAATGATAAACCCTTTTAAAAATACTAAATAATTAAAATCTAATAAAATCTTGCTATATACAGACTCTTAACCTTAGGGCATAGGTTAGAAAAATCGTTATATTATTATGCAAACTTTTTGTTGTTGAAATTATACAACCTTGATTAGGGAGGACTTGATTTCTTTTGAAGATCATGTAAAAATGAATCATCTCAGCACAACCAATCAGGGGCGGACGCAGGAATTTAATCCAGTGGGGGCTAAAATCTTGAAGAGTAAAATATTACCGTCTACCTTACACAAAACCCTAAATCGTAATTTTTAATTCTATAATCTGTTTTCCACAAACAATCTCAATTTCAAACAACAAAATCTATAGTCAAACTTCAAATGAAATTTTACTCAAAATTGACCAAAAATTATACAAATTTTATCATTACAAACTACTTTTATTGCGTAATTTCAACAATTTTGTATAAAAATTAATTTGTAAAATTTACAAATCCATAAACCCTAAATTTTAAAAGTTTTAACACAAATAAAGATAAATATAGTGAAAATATTACATATTTTATTGAAAAATTATATGCAAATTTGGATAAATTTGAGTAATTTTGAGAATTATGCATAATAAATCCTATGTAAAAAATATTTTTAAAATTAAAAAAATACAAAAAAATAGTTTGAATTTTTTTGGGAAATTTTTTTTCAAAAACTTTGGATGAGGGGAAAAAATCTCATATAATTTTTTTTTTTTTTGAAAATTCCCGTGGGGGCTGTAGCCCCCACTAGGCCCCACCTGCGTCCGCCCCTACAACCAATCAATCAAGTTGACTTTCTGTTTTTGTTTTCCAAGTTTTTCTTTTCTGAGAAACAACTTCACTACTTTATAGGAGTATTATTATTCCTTTATTAAAATATATGAAGAAAATAGTGGTTGGGTTCATAGAAGACAGGATAGAGTTAACCCCCCCCCCCCCCCAAAATAAGGCAGGATAGATTTGAAGTCGTTGTCTAAGCCTCTAAAGTAATAGAAAACAATATATAATTACATAAAAAAGAATAATACATAACTATTTGAATAAAAATAAGGCTCGTTGCCATAAAATGAATTCAAATATAAATGGTTGACGTTAGTATTTGTCTTTGTGTACGTTTTCATTTCACAAGAATTTTTTTTAATACAATTTGCGAAAGTCCGTCGACGTGCATATAAATCTAGTAAAGTTTCATCAGACAATATAAAAGATAATTTACTTATTAGATTGGATATTAAGTTATCTTATATTATCTTATTTCTTTATAGATGAGAAGTCATTTCGTTACTGTTTCTAGTGATTGGCATGAGCCACTTTTCAGACAAAAGCATGTGAAGCCATTGATTGCTTCTGCAAGATATCTTACCATTATTTTTCAATTTTTTGACTGAAGCAGAATAACGATGATTCTACAAGTTGGCATGGGTCAAAGTTTCAGACAAAAGCATAGGAAGTCATTTCGTTATTGTTTCTAGTGGTTGGCATGGGCCATTTTCAGACAAAAGCATGTGAAGCCATTAATTGCTTCTGCAACATATCTTACCATTGATTGCTTCTGCAAGCCATTGATAGCATTTTACATATCTATATAAATGAGGATAAACAAGGATCTATTCACTCATCAAATTCATTCAAAATCTTCAATCTCTAAAAATGTCTAATTCATCTTCAAACTCCTCAAACTCAAACCCTCTCCTTTTTAGTGATAGCTCTGAAGATGGTGAGTACCAAAGACTTTTACAAGAAGCTATCCAAGCCACTAATGAAGTTCAAGAACACAACGCCTACTAAGCGTGGGGGAGTCTCGTGGATTTCCTGGGATGTTGGGTAGCATCGATTGTATGCATTGGAGGTGGAAAAATTGTCCAACGGCGTGGAAAGGTCAATATGCCCGTGGACATGGCCATCCAACAATCATTTTGGAGGTTGTTGTATCATACGACCTGTGGTTCTGGCATGCATTTTTTGGGGTACCAGGTACGTGTAATGATATTAATGTTCTTGATCAATCTCTTGTTTTTGATGACATTTTGAAGGTAGAGCTCCAAACGTAAATTTCACAGTTAATGGACATGAATACAACATGGGATATTATCTCACGAATGGCATCTATTCGCCATGGGCGACATTTGTCCAATCAATACGGCTTCCTCAAGGCCCTAAAGCCAAGTTGTTTGCCCCACATCAAGAAGTTGTTCACAAATATGTGGAACGGGCATTTGGAGTGTTGCAATCTCGATTTGCAATAATCCGTAACCCGACACTCTCTTTGGATTTTGTGAAGATTGGAAAGATAATGAGGGCTTGTATCATTCTACATAATATGATCGTAGAAGATGAACGGGATTCTTATAGTCATCATGGATATGAAATCCCAGAGTTTGGCGAAGGAATAAGTGGAGAGCCTACATCGATAAATAATCCGGATTGGACATACTCCACCAATAGACCGGCGAGTATGAGCAACTTCCTGAACAACACGAGGGCTCAACTTCGGAATTCAAATGCACACCGCCAACTTAAGGAAGATTTGAAGGAACACATTTGACAACGATTTGGAGAAGATTAAAGTCTTTCTCGTGTTTTGTGTTTTTAAAAATTAAGCTATGCATTGTCTAATAATGATGTTTTTTCGTTAAATTCGGTAATTTGCTTGAGTTTATGTTGTTTCATTGTAAATGTTTTTTTCTTCAATTTATATATCAATCGTTGTTGTTTGTAATATATATTATTGTCGTTAATTTCCTCCAAGCCTTAATATTTATTTTATTAATTTTCAATCCATACTATAATTAAACACTTGAATTAAAATATATTTCAAAATTTTTAAAATAAAATAAATACTTTTATAATGCAATATAAAGGGTATATTAGTAATTTATTAAAAAGATTATTTTGATAATTTAATATAATGACATAATTATAAATATAAATTGAAACCAAAAGCCCCTCCAAAAGCCCCCCATTAAACAACCCCTTGTTGGCCGGGATCGCGGCCAAAAAGGCAGCGATCGCGGCCATTGACAAAAGGAGGCAAGGAAATACCAAAGTAGGCAACAAAAAGCCAGGAAAGAGCGAGGCAGGGCCACCCACCAGACCAGGAACCCCGACAAACCTAGCAAACTACATGCCCTAATCTAGAGTCACTGCGTTTAACAGATTCACAATAATATTTGGTTTTAAAAATTTACTCCCAAGAAATGCAATGAATCCATCAGACAGAGACAGAAGAGACACCAGGACATCAGAGCCAACATACCTAAAACCAATATGTACAAGGAGGACCAAAAGGATCCTAAAGGCCAGAAAACAACCACAAACAGAAACAACCAAAATCAAAATACCATAAACGAAATTACAAAAAACGACTACCGAAAGCATCCAAAAGACACTTAAACTACGGCTACGAACATAACAACAAGAAATCCAAAAGTCCATCGAACACAACCTGCCCTCAACGGCTGCAAACGGAAGAACCGAAATCAGAGGACGAAGCCCTCAGTCCGAATTGTGCAACCGGACAACCTGCCACGAAGCGGGAAGACCGGACAAAAGTCGGAGCCTGAAGCAGGAGAAGCCGCGCAGGAGACGGGAGGCCAACAACCGGAGACCACCAACCAGACCCCAACACCAGTAGAGCCGTTGGAGACAGGAGGAGGAAGCGATAGCCCACAACAGCTGGAACCAAGAAACCTGATGGAATTGGCAGAGTAGCAAGACGAACAGAGCACCGAAGGAGAGGAAGAATTGAAAACAAAGAGACAGAAAACTAGCAAGAAGCTAGAGAAACCCTCACTGCCAAAAAGGAGGAGGGAAAGGGAGGTTTCCTCACCAAGGAGGAAGACCCCTTGTCGTGATAGTCCAATTCCAAATTATAGCTGAAACTGAATTACTTGTCAAAACCAAATTATATTGTTTTGAGCAAAAACTCTAAAATCCTAATTTTCTTAATTGAGAGATAATTAATTAAGGTAGGACAATCCGATCAAGAGATAATATAATACGAAATAATAAAATCCAAACGAACAATAAAGATTTCAAAAGTCTTATCTCCACTTTGATTAAGATGAAGAATCGAATTACAATGTCCATTTAGATCGTTATCCACCAAGAACACCTTGAACGCAAGTAAACTAGAAAGCTAGATGGGCTTGTTGCTTGGAATGCGTGTGTGTTTACAAGTGTTTCTGTAGGATCGTAGATGTTAGTAATCAAAGAGAACTGTGAAGGAATTGTGTCATTTAATCAAATGTGTAATTATCGAACATGAAATATGACAATTAATGGAGATTTACAATCCGATAATTTTAGGGGTCGTAGTGTTTTGCTAGAAGACAACTACGATCAATGGGCTTAATCGGGTTAGGCCCATGACTATAATAATCGGGTCCTATGAGGTCACACACATAGAGTTATCGGGCTGGATCAAACCGAACCGAAAGCCCATGTTAGACATGGATTTCGGCCCATGTCGTTTATATTGGGAGATAGACTTTTATTATTAATGAATAAAAATTACCATTAATAATTACTTAATAAGGAGGTATCTTATTAGAAGATATATGAAAATAATAAAAGATATTATATCCATCACTTATGATAAGATATGATCTTATATATATTGTTTCTTATTGGAAATACCAAGGAAGATTACTCCTCCTCCAAGAAAAGCATACGGCCGAACCATCCCAAGCCAAACCAAAGTTGCGCTTCTTCGTTCGTCGTTCTAGCAGACGAGATCAAAGGCGATCCAGATTCCAGACTCGTGTGGACCAAGTAGAGAAGCCACACTTGGGGTTTTCGATCTCCGCTGAAATCATGCATGAACGTTTCAGACTCGCATCAAACGGTATGTAACTCTACCTCTAATTGATTCCTATTGATTCATGCATGAGATCCTTGTTAGATGCTAGAAAATAATTTCTGAAATTTCGCTTATACGTAATCCCTACAATGGTATCATGAGCCCCTTGCATAAATTGATAGGATCAAAATATTAAAAGAGTTAATTTTGATGCATGTCTTGATTCATTTTAAGTGGTAAATTGATATGTAGGTTAATTTGCATGATTAAAATTCTGATTTTAATTGATTGGATTAGTCAAGTTGAAGAACTTTATGAACAAATATGCATGTAAAATTGTTCTATCCATACTTGATTAATGTGATTTAATTATGCAAGAGATATGATTTGTTTGGCATGTTTTAAATCATTAGATGAAGATTATGATTTTCATAAGATGAATTAATCCCCAAAATTCTGTTTTTTATTAATTCTGTTTTTTATGAAAATCTGAAAAGAAAAAAAACAGAATGGACCGAACCAGATTGGATTTGGTTCGGCGCGCACCCCGGCTCATGGGGATGAACCGGGTGGGTGCGGACCACGTCTAGCGGGTCCGGACCGCAGACAACTCGCACGGGGTCACGCGGCTCTGATTGACAGAACCGCAGCTCAGGCGCTGCTCTGCGGGTTCACCGGACCCTAGGCACGGTTCGGTCGCCGTGGATGCGAGCCAATTCGCGTGGGTCAGACCGGGTTGGACCCGGTTCTGCGGTTCTGCTGAACCGTGTGGCTCGTGTGGGGGTGGCCGGTTCGGGCTGGGCCCGAGACGGTCCGCAGTGGCTGCATGGTTCGATGGGGCTCAGGTTTGTCCAGGCTAGGCTTGGGCGCGACTGTAACACCCCCAAAACTTAACCATTTTTGGAAATGTATTACCGCCAGTGACCCCAGTGTTCCTTACCGAGATCACCCAAGGCTTTACCGTTTAAATACAAATCATGAAATACAAAGATACAAAATGATAACCTTATTCATATAAAACACGAGTCCCGTGATTACATCCCAATCCCGAATAGGACAAACACAGAGTTTAAATAAATTACAACGGAAATCTTAAACAAGGTACAACGGAAGTCTTATAAAATATATAACAGACAAGGATCCTGACCACAATGGTCATCTCCCAAGAATCTCAACCTGATTAAAGAAATTACTAAAAACGTCGGAAAAACCACCGTCGACTCCATAGTCCTTCTAGTCTTCTCATCTACACTCTATCTGATGTGCCGAATCGAACGGATGACACCAGCCCACATGCGGAGAACAAAGTTCGTGGGTTAGTCTACTTGAATAGACTAGCAAGGGTAAAAAGCAGAGTGGTTCGAGTGATCGAAACCGTTTACTATCATTGTCCCTCGAATAATAACCGAAGGGACGATACATAACCCAACACTTTCACGGAATAACAACAAGAGGTAAGCATGAGAGAAGATTCTGGAAGACTTCATCTTCACAGAAATCGACTCGAAAAGAGACTCCAAGAGATTGAGTCTTTAAGGAAAAATGACAAATCGGGAATATTTAAAGAATCATACAACAGCGATTAAAAGCTGACTGAGATGCTTCGGCTCACAACCAACCTCACCGCTTACAGCGAATCCAGATCGGAAGGAGAACGTACTACATTCAAGTCTGGATCTTACAGAACCACATAACGATGATTTAAAAACTGACTAAGATGTTTCGGTTCACGACCAACCTCATCGCTTACAGCGAATCCAGATTGGAAAGAGAACGTACTCTGATCAAAAGTCGAGACGAGCTTTCCTAGCTGCACTATTTACTTAGCTGCACTACTCGCCATGGGTTTATTAATCATGTGCACTCGGGCACATATCTTATTTAATTACAAAACACACATTACTGAAACACGTTAGTGTTATTAAGAGCGGCACACAGCTTAAATCTCAGGGTGACAATCATGTCGACCCAAATTAAAACACACACAACCCACACGCGGGACTTAACATTATTATGCCGAGTAACAACGGCGTTATTATTACACCGGGTGACCTTACGTTCACCCTGATTGCACTGCCACAGCGCTTACAGTTTAATTTACAGGGTGACAGTTACGTCCACCCCAATGCACTAGCTAAGTGCTTAATACACATGACTGCAATTAAGCTCATCCAATGGCGCTTGCAAGACGCTTAAAACACTTCAGATCCTTACATGTGGATAAGAAGCATAGGTCATGACCCTTAAATTATTCGGAATAATCCGAGGAATATTATGATTTAAAGAAACGACAAATCCTTACTTGGATTAGCGTTCCCACGAATATTAAATTATAAAGAAACGACTAATTCTTACTTGGATTAGCGTTCCTATGCACACTCGTGTTAACTAAACAGTCTAACACATCAATTATTCACATTAAAGCCATCCAGGCAATTAGCTTAAACATAGAGATAATAGAAACAGCTAATCCTTACTTGGATTAGTTTTCCTATTAACCCACATGCTATTCTAGCATTAAGATTAATTCCACAACAATACCATCACGGTAATTATCACATAGGATAGCGTTGTTCTAACAGATATACAACCTATGATAATGTCATTATTACAGTTTCCAAGACAGTTTATAAAACCATTTCCAGATAAACACAGTAATCATTCCAAATTAATTACTCAGATAAACAGCTGATAATTAATGTAAATATGGAACGATGAGCAAGAGCGAACCGCCACTTGCCTTAGTCCGCAGATCTGGAAGAAAGCAGAGACAACGGGATTCCGGGCTCGACACAGGTATAGCTCCGACAGCACAACGACCTTCGAGTCGACCCATGAGGAAACCCTAAGTTAGATCCGACATAAACTAGTACGAATCTATGGAAAGACGAAAGAACCCGAAAGAAACGACGCCACGACGACAACCAACCAAGCCAAAGCCACGAAGGTATTCTGGGCACTGGCGGCGGTCGCCGTTCTTGGCGGCGGTCGTCGCATTCATCACGGCGGTCGCCGTGAAGAACACGGTCGACAGAGACGAGAGAAATCTCACCAAAACAAAGCGCGTTTCGACCCCTTTCCGCCTTGCTTGGTTTCTGACCTCCAAAGGCAACCAAGAGGCTTCAAAAGGGCTGCTGGAAACACCACCAAACGACACCGACGAGGGCTTCAGAAATTCCGGCGAAGGGCACAACTCCGGCGAGACGAATTTTGGCAGAGATTTGGTGCTGGAATGGCTCAAAACCTTTCCCCCAACACCCCCTTTTATAGCCAAGCATCTGGAGTTCAAAACGAGAGGGCCTAGAGCTAGTTCGGCGCTCGCCAAAAGTCGCGCCGGCGACCAACAGACAAGGACTGTCGGATAACGAAGGTGGCAATTACGGTGGGCGCCGTAATTTACGGCGGTCGCCGCGGTCTGGCACACCAGCTGCCTCCTCGAGCATTGGGACGGTGGGCTCCGTGACTTTGGTCGCCGTGCTTGGGTCTCACTACGGCGGTCGCCGCGACTTTATGGCGGTCGCCGTGACACCTTTTTCCCGCCCGTTCAGCTTTGGACGAACATGACATTAAGCCGAGATAAAAATTATCGTACGCGAACGACAATTAAAATCCAAGGCACGTCGCCTATATTTTATTTCACTGAGAAAAATATTACAGATACAGAGTGCATTACAGAATGTCTCCAACTACTTGAATTAAATCCGACGTACACAACGGGTACTCGGGAAAATTCCCAAAATTCCCAAAATAATCCTTATAGAATTACGGGGTATCACAGCGACTCGGTCCGGTATGGTAGATTTTGGGTTTTAGGATATTGTCCTAAAAAGTATAAGATAAAATCTTATTTTCCCAATTGGATAATATTTGATATTATCTACAATATAATTTCCTAAAAGTTGTTAGGATAGATTCCCACTTGATTAAGATAAGGATATTTAATATCTTACCTTGTTTATGAATATCTTATCTAATAATGCATTTTAATGATTACTTATGATTAATTCTATATATTGATTTTAATTTGAATTAAGAATTTGATATTGAATTATTTATCTCATGAGATGATTTATTTAATTTAATAATGTTTTATTTAAATTTATTTAAATTGCTTATTGTTATTATCTAGATTAATATTGTTGATAATATTTGATATTATTATTGCATGCATGTGATTTAAATATTATGATATTATTGTTTGCATGAGGTAACTAGTATGGCCCACTTTAGGATAGAAAATACGATTTGCGTATCGTTATGTTTTCTTATACACGATCTGCATATCGTTATGTATTTTTGTAATTTAATTTTCAGTAATTAGATTATTTAGAAAATTATGTAATACAAGAAGAGAATATCCTAAGAAGACCAAGGATGGAGATCCATGAAGGGTACCAAGGATGGAGATCCATGAAGTACAAGACTCTTGAAGATTAGATCTTTAATTTAGTTTTTTAGGGGCCATACTAGGATCACATTTAATTATTGCATTTTGAATGCTTTATTATTTTAAGCCTTACATGATTGTTTGTTTATGCTATTTAGTTCACTAGTAAATAGACAACCATTGCATGCTTAAGTCCCTAAAAGAATATTGAGGTATTGCCTTTTCATGTCATAACCCATGAGGCCCTAGGAATTCGTTGGATAGGTTTCGCCAAAGCGAGCTGTCCTTCTTTGACATTGGGATAGTGAGGGTGGATCTATATAAGGGATTCATAAATCTTGATATGGTTATACTCAATAAGAGACCAAAAGACAAAGTTTTGGATCTTGAGGCATAGAGATGAGTCTAACATGGGATGTGGGCCATCAACCAAGAATTATAAGGAGTTATAATTAGTAAATGTTACTTACCTTGATCACATGAGACTTAGGAAAGTGCCAAAGTATGCTTAGGTCTTATCTGAGATAGGGTCTTGGAATCATTTTATTCACTAGTGACAAACTTAATTTGAATAAAATGTGCATTTGCTTAAATTTTAAAGCATGTTTAATTTTGAGCTTTTGCATGTCAAGCATAAACTTATCTGCATGTTACTTCCTTTGTAGATATCATGTCTAGCAACGATAACTTGAAATTTACCCTACGCTCAATTGTTGAGAAGAACAAACTCAATGGAACAAATTTCCTGGATTGGGAACGGAGCTTGAGAATTGTTCTCAGATCCGAAGGACGTGAGGACGTTCTAGACAACCCTATCCCTACCTTGACTATCGCTTCTTCTACTGAGGAGAAGGCGAAAGAAAAGGAGATAAGAGCTAACTCGGTGCCTGTCACCTGCCTTATGCTCGCTGCTATGGAGCCTGGCCTTCAAAAGAGGTTTGAACGCTAGGATGCTCATACAATCATGACCAACCTGAAAGTGTTGTTTCAGGAACATGCCAGGATTGAGAGGTATGAGATACACAGGGCCATATTTGATGCGTCCCGGGCTTGACTCAATCCGGGCAACGGCGAGCCCAAGATGACTAAGACCGTGGCGTCCTCCTTGGTTCAAGACTTAGTCTAGTTTAGCCTATTTTATGTTATTTCCCGTTTTAGCATGTTTCCTATTTTAGCATTTCCAATTTCAGTCATTTTTATTTCGGGCGTGTGCTCTACTCTTGTAGAGTGGGCTAGCCCATTAGTCTATTTCGCGGCCCAAGCCCATTAGGATTTGGCTGAGCCCTTTGCCTTTAAATAGGCTTCGTTGTATTCATTATTCCCAACTTTGAAATTAAAGCTTAAGCCTTGCAGTTGAGATCATCTCTTCCCTTAAGCCTCGGCGTCACAAACTGGTTAGACCCGATTGAACCACGTCACGGTTCACAAACACAACCTATGCCTCCATCGCTAGCTTCCGCCTGCGAGATCCTCTCGCCCCAACTCGGCCCCGCCGAGAGCAAGAGAGCCGGTAACCGAGCCCACGCTTGGTTGCTACCTATCTCGGTTACTAAGGAGAAGGAACGATGCCGCTTCCTGCCTAGATCCGACGTCAAATGTGGTCTGAGCCCGTCAGAACACATCAATTGGTATCATAGCAGCCAGGGGCACGCAGCGCGCCTTCTTCTCCAACGACGCCACCACCACCACAAAAACTCCCAAAACCGACGAGCCTTCTGCCCAGAATTCGTCCAAAAAAATTTCATCCTTTCTCCAATTTTCTTCCATATTCCTGTAGAGAATCTCCATACGAGTCCGAGCATATATAATTTGCCCAAAACGGACATCGTTTGACCTCTCAAAAGGCCAAAATACGAACCGTTTGCCGCCCAAACCCTAGCCGCCGCGACCGCGGAAAACAAAACCGCGACCGCCGTTTTCTACTGCCGTTGACGAAACCCTTCCCTTTTCATTATCCAAAACCCTAGCCTCCGCCACCCCTCACAACCCTAGTTCGGCCTTCTCTTCCTTATTCTCCTTAGCCGTGCCACCTAGCCAAAAACCTAGCCACCCTAGCCGACCCTCACCCGCTCCATGGCCTACTGTCGCCACCAATGGGACTATGATTATGAAGACATTGACGGATGGTCCAATTACTACACCGAGCTTCGTTGCGAGGCGGACTCGGATTGGATCCCGCCACGGATTCCGATGCCACCGCGACGCCGCCCGTACTCTCCGCCCCGGCGTCCATACTACGCACCTAAGCGTCAACACAACTCGCCACCGCACCGCGAGTACACCCTAGTGTGGTACCCTGAGCACCCGCCCGTGTGCCGTCCCGAGTGCCCTCCCGTGTCAACGGTTCCAACAATCGCCCACGACGCCACCAACGAGTCCCATGCCCGAACGATGGCGGCAATCCTTTCGAAGCTCAAAGAATTACAGAAGGACGTTGCCTCTAACAGAGCCGCCACTCAGGCCATAGCCGCGATCGTGGCTGCCACATCCGCGCCCGCGAAAAAGCAAACCGCGCCCGCGGAAAAGCAAACCGCGGCCGCGACCAGTGAAATTGCGCCCGCGGCTCACCTTGTCGTTGTCGAGTCCGCAGCCACCGCACCCCTTCTGTCGCCCACAGACGTGCCCAGTGCTCCCCTGCCCGCATGCAAGCCCGACGTATCCATTACGCCTACTCCAGACCCGGGCTTCCGCGCGATACTCTCCAAGGCACCCGACGCTATGACCGCTTTTGGACCCGAGCCATACCTTCTCGTCTTTGAGGTTCCAAGAGTCGGTCTTGAGCCAGACGCCATTTTACCACTGACCGTTGAGCGTCTACTCTCCCTGGCCCCACCTAGTTCGAAGCGAGGACGCCTTGATTCTAAGGGAGGGAGAATGATGCGTCCCGGGCTCGACTCAAGTCGGGCAACGACGAGCCCAAGACGACCAAGACCGTGGCGTCCTCCTTGGTTCAAGACTTAGTCTAGTTTAGCCTATTTTATGTTATTTCTCGTTTTAGCATGTTTCCTATTTTAGCATTTCCATTTCAGTCATTTCTATTTCGGGCGTGTGCTCCACTCTTGTAGAGTGGGCTAACCCATTAGTCTATTTCGTAGCCCAAGCCCATTAGGGTTTGTCCGAGCCCTTTGCCTTTAAATAGGCTTCGTTGTATTCATTATTCCCAATGTTGAAATTAAAGCTTAAGCCTTGCAGTTGAGATCATCTCCTCCCTTAAGCCTCGGCGTCACAAACTGGTTAGACCCGATTGAACCACGTCACGGTTCACAAACACAACCTATCCCTCCATCGCTAGCTTTCACCTGCGAGATCCTCTCGCCCCAACTCGGCCCCGCCGAGAGCAAGAGAGCCGGTAACCGAGCCCACGCTTGGTTGCTACCTATCCCGGTTACTAAGGAGAAGGAACGAGGCCGCTTCCTGCCTAGATCCGACATCAAACGTGGTCCGAGCCCGTCGGAACACATCAATATTGGAGCGCAAACTTGAGAAGGGTAAACCAATGAGTGCCCATGTATTTGACATGATTGGTCTTTTGACCAAATGGCAGCACTGGGTTCCCTATACAGCCAAGAGTTGGCTACTGACATTATATTGCACTCCTTGCATGATGGATTCGCTCAATTTAGATTGAACTACCATATGCATGGAATTGGAAAAACCCCGAATGAACTCCATATCATGCTCAAAACAGCTGAGCAAAACATCCAAGTTGACAACAAGAAAGAAGTTCTTTTGGTCAACAGAGGGAAAGGGTTCAAGAAGGGGGCCAAAGGGAAGCAACAAAACCAGAGGAAAGGCAAGAAAGTTACCCAACCCAAGGCAGCTGAGAAGCCAAAGGTGGCTGCTGAGCATGACTGCTTCTACTGCAAGGCCAAGGGGCACTGAAAGAGAAATTGCCCTAAATACCTAGAAGACAAGAAGAATGGGACTGTGAGCTCTACTTCATGTATTTTTGTTATTGAAGTCTTAACAACCAAGGCTACTACTTGGGTATTGGATACCGGATGTGGCTCTCACATTATTTCGAATGTGCATGGACTAAGAAGTAGGAGGCACTTGGAGAAGGGAGAGATAGACATGCGCATTGGAAATGGAGCAAGAGTTGTTGCGCTTGCCGTAGGAGATTATAGTCTATCTTTACCTTCTGGTTTAGTTTTAGAACTGAATAATTGTTATTTTGTTCCTTCAATTACTAAAAACCTTATTTCGACTTCAGGTTTGGATATTGAGGGTTTTGAATTTGTCATTAAGAATGGATGCTTTTCTATTTTCAAGAATGATATTTTATATGTCAATGCTTCTTTGAGTAATGGACTCTATGTGTTGGACCTCAAGTCTAAAATTTATAACATGAATACTAAAAGGCAAAAGACGAATGATTTGAGTGAAGCCTATTTATGGCACTGTCGCTTGGGCCACATTAGCTTGAACCGCATGAAGAAACTCCATAAAGATGGAATCCTCAAATCAATAGATTGTGAATCTTTTGAGACATGTGAGTCATGCCTAATGGGCAAGATGACAAGATTACATTTCACTGGAACGAGTGAAAGGGCTACTGAGTTATTAGCCCTAATACATACTGATGTTTATGGACCAATGAGCACAAAAGCTAGAGGAGGCTATCGATACTTCATCACATTTACTGACGACTTGAGTAGATATGGGTATATCTACTTAATGACGCACACATCTGAATCCTTTGAAAAGTTCAAAGAGTTTCCAAATGAAGTAGAAACTCAAACTGGCAAGAAGATAAAGGCACTTCAATTAGATCGCGGTGGTAAATATCTGAGTCAGGACTTCGATCATCATCTGAGAAGTTGTGGGATCTTAACACAACTGACTCCACTAGGTACGCCACAACTTAATGGTGTGTCTGAAAGGAGGAACATGACCCTGTTGGACATGGTCCGATCAATGATGAGTTTTGCTAACCTTCTAGTATCCTTCTGGGGATATGCCCTTACAACCGCTACGTTCACACTAAATAGGACTCCGTCTAGGACTGTAGACAAGACACCGTATGAGATATGGACAGGAAGAGTTCCACGTCTGTCTTTCTTGAAAATCTGGGGATGTGAAGCTTATGTAAAGCGTTTACTATCAGATTTATAGGGTATTCTAAGGAAACCAAGGGATACTACTTCTACACTCCCACAGAGCACAAAGTGTTTGTTGCAAGGGATATTGTCTTTTTGGAAAAAGAATTTGTTTCCAAGAAACCAAGTGGGAGAAATGTTCACCTTGAAGAGGTTCAAGATGAGCAACAAACCCAACAACAGGTCGACATGGATGATGCCGACGAGGAGATGCCAGTATCTGGAAGCATATATTCTCATAGGGAAGTCATTCAAGTACAAGAACCAATCCATCAAGAACCAGATTCGAATGAGGACCCACAAACAGTTATGGAAAATTCTCCAGTTGTTGAACCCACACGTAGATCAAATATGCCAAGGGTACAACCAAGACGATATGATGATTTCATCTTGACTGCAAGCCTTGATGTTCTGCTTTTAGAAAGCGGAGAACCTGCCACCTATAAGCAAGTATCGATGGGTCCAGACTCCGAGAAATGGCTTAGAGCCATGAAATGTGAAATGGATTCTATGTATGAAAATCAAGTCTGGGAGTTGATAGATTTGCCAGATAGGGTAAAACCCATTGGATGTAAATGGGTTTATAAACTCAAGACAGACAAAGATGGAAATGTATCTGTTTATAAGGCAAGGCTGGTTGCCAAGGGTTTTAAACAGATTCATGGTACTGACTATGATGAGACATTTTCACCGGTCATAATGATCAGGTCCATTAGGATACTCCTAGCTATTGCCGCTTATTATGATTATGAGATTTGGCAAATGGATGTCAAGACCGCTTTTCTAAATGGATATTTGGAAGATGATGTGTACATGACACAACCAGAGGGTTTTGAAGATCCAACAGACCCTAGGAAAGTATGCAAGCTTAAGAAGTCAATTTATGGACTTAAGCAAGCATCTAGGAGTTAGAACATTCGATTTGATGAAGCTATCAAAGAGTTTGACTTTATCAGATGTGAAGAAGAGCCTTGTGTTTACAAGAAGTTTAGTGAGAACAAAGTGGTCTTCTTGGTTCTGTATGTGGATGACATACTGCTCATTGGAAATGACATTCCGATGCTAGAGTCCGTTAAGGGATGGCTGAAGAAATGTTTTTCAATGAAGGACCTAGGAGAAGCGGAGTACATATTGGGTATCAAGATCTATAGAGATAGATCTAAGAGACTTCTTGGACTAAGTCAAGAAACTTATATAGATAAGGTTCTTGACAGGTTCAAAATGCAGGAGATGCACATTGGTGTGCGGGCAAGAACATCCTGAAGTACTTGAGAAGGACCAATGATGATTTCTTGGTATTTGGGGGTGATGACGAGTTAGTCGTTCGAGGATATCGTTGATAGATGAGACATAAGGATGTGCAAAGTGCACACAGATGACAACATTGCAGATCCATTGACCAAGCCTATGCCTAGGCCCAAGCATGAGAGTCATACTAAGGCCTCAAGCACATTGGAGAATGGCTTTGAGATTGCATTGTCTTACATTATGAACTTTGTTTTATGAATGTCAGACACGTTTTATGCTTGATTATATGATACAACTTTCATTCTTATTTAATCATTGCTTGGAATTAAATAAAATGTCCAAATAATTTATAATTCGCAAATGGGCTCATCATAAGTGTTTTGGTGAATGGAACCCCATTAAGTGAAATGAAGTTCTAAATTATTCAAAGTCCGTAGTCTAAGTCATTAACTAGGATATAAATGACTTCATTAAAGACTATATTGTAAGTTGACTGATAGCGGCAAGTTTCATGGGCTATAGGGACATAGAGATGTCTAGTCAATTACATAGATATGTATGGATGATACATATATGACAAGACCCACCTTAAGACTCTCCAAAAGGGATTGAAGAGTTTTAAGTCAAACCATGATTGGTAGATTCCTCAGACATGAGTGTGATATGGTTTCTCTTGATGATTGGTATGTCTTTGACGCTGTTAAACGCTTACCGTAATAGACAGTTATAAAGGCAGTGATTGGGATTGCCAAAAGTTGAGTGAGAGATATAGTCATACAAGACTGGAGAAGTCCTCCTGCTTCATGTATACTGTGATATATGGACATGAATGGTGTCTCGGCCACTTAAAGAGCGAGAACTGAAAATACATGGCCATGCTCGGATGGATTATCTGTAATCATCCGTTATTTGACAGTTCAAACTCAGGAGTTCAAGGAACACATTTGATAAGAGATATGAATGTCATCATATTATCAAATAAGACACTAAGAGACAAAGGGATTTAACATTGCACACTTGTTTTAAGGACAAGTGGGAGATTGAAGAAATTATGTCCTTTAATCAAAAGTGAAATTACCGAATATGGAATAGGACAATTAATGGAGATTTACAATCCGAGAATTTTAGGGGTCGTAGTGCTTTGCTAGAAGACAACTACGATCAATGGGCTTAATCGGGTTAGGCCCATGGCTATAATAACCGGGTCCTATGAGGTCACACACATAGAGTTATCGGGCTGGATCAAACCGAACCGAAAGCCCATGTTAGACATGGATTTCGGCCGATGTGGTTTATATTGGGAGATAAGCTTTTATTACTAATGGATAAAAGTTACCATTAATAATTACTTGATAAGGAGGTATCTTATTAGAAGATATATGGAAACAATAAAAGATATTATATCCATCACTTATGATAAGATATGATCTTATGATATGATCTTATATATATATATATATATATTGTTTCTTATTGGAAATACCAAGGAAGATTACTCCTCCTCCAAGAAAAGGATACGGCCGAACCATCCCAAGCCAAACCAAAGTTACGCTTCTTCGTTCGTCGTTCTAGCAGACGAGATCAAAGGCGATCCAGATTCCAGACTCGTGTGGACCAAGTAGAGAAGCCACACTTGGGGTTTTCGATCTCCGCTGAAACCCTGCAGGAATGTTTCAAACTCGCATCAAACGGTATATAACTCTACCTCTAATTGATTCCTATTGATTCATGCATGAGATCCTTGTTAGATGCTAGAAAATAGTTTTCTGAAATTCCGCTTATACGCATCTAATCCCTACAAACTGAGCCTTCAGATAAGTTCAGTTCCTTAGCAGCGGAAATACGTAACTTAATAGATTCAAGACAAGTTCCTTAGAGTGAAAACCTTTGATAACCAACTAGTTATCCAGGATAAAACCCACTACCTTTCTTTCAAAAGGATTTCAAAGTCTACTTCTTTTATTCAAGATTCGATTACAATCAACTAGAATAGAACATACAGATTAAATACTTAAGACACACTTAAGACTCTCTACCTAGTTCGACCTAATCAAGCACTTAAAAGCAAGAGACTTACACAGTTCTTCTCACAAGAACAAGCACTGATTTCTCTTCTCCTTCAACTCTGTATGATTTCGTTAAGAATGAGAGAGTTTGATTACTTTATTTATGCATTTCAATCGAGTAGAAAGATATCTACATCTGGTTGATTTGCACAATTAAAATAACCAAAAGAAATCAAGAAAGATAATATTTGTTACCAAATAATATCATTCTCGATTTTACATCTTTTAGTTTTCTATAAATTGTATTCAAATAATCTCCTACAGATATGGAAACAATGATATCTTTTATATTCTCTCCTAAGATAAAAGATCTACCCTAAACAACCAACACACTGAAATCTTCTCCAAATAGCACGACACTTCTAAGCAGCCAATCGTCGCTCTCTGAGTTCCTATGCCAGTTCCCAATTCTGACGTCTTTGTCTTTGTTCTTCATTTCCTGAGCCTGTTTACCTACACATATGAAAATATTAATAGCAAAGTGTTTATCATCGTCAAAACTAGAAAAACTGAAGAAAGAAACTTGCAAGGGAATTAGAGTTCATGAAAGTTCACTTCCCGGTGTATTTATAATTACATAATTAAAGAGACAAAATTCATAAGATCAATCTTTCCCTTGTTAACGTTGTTGCTCAAACTGCTTTGGAGATTTCCTTAACAACCGTTTGAAGGTCAAGTCATCCTAGCTAGAGACATTGAGTTGCCTTACACAACCTCCGTCATCTCTTTTGAGCTTTAAAACCGTTTGACGGGCCAGCTGACCCAATTCCTGGGCCCAAACATATGCTAAACGAACACTAACATCATATTGTAATTAAGGGAAAAACTACAAACTTTAATCAAATTTAAAGAGAAAAACAGTCGTCAACAACTTGCATAATCCAAGGCGGGCACAGAATATGCATGAATTATATTCAACTGTTTCCCACAAGGCATTACCATTAGTACGTACGTCATCAACTCCTTACATATATGCAACTTGTATTTTAAAACCAAGAATATATATTGCATTCGTTCTTTATTTACAACATTAATTGACACACAAAATTAATTATGAACTTGAAGATCTCACTCATACTATCACTAATCTTGCTGCTCAGCCACAACGTCCACGTCATCACGGCGGAGTCGTCAAGGGAAGAATGGATACTGCAAAAGTTCCACGTCCGCATAGCGAACTCGCTCCCGGGAAACAGCCCCATGGATCTGCACTGCGCGTCGGGGGACGACGACCTAGGGGTGCACACTGTAGGGGCCCACCAGGAGTACGGCTTCTCGTTCCGCCTCAACTTGTTCAAGACCACGCGCTTCTGGTGCCACGTGCGCTGGGACTCCGATGGCGTACGCGCTGTGGGCGACGTGTTTTGGCCCAGCGATGACTTCTTGAGCCGATGCCGCCACAACAGTTGCGTTTGGGTTGTCAACGAAGACGGGGTTGAGTTTTGTGACCCGCTTACGAATGACATTTTCGTGTATTATGATTGGGAGTGATTGATTTCCACATGAAATTGATCAATAAAGCTTGATTAGCTAGTGTTTTGGGCAAAAAGATATTAAACCTAAATTGCCTTCGATATGGTGCTATTAGTCGAACGAATCAAATCAGAGAATCAAAATGATGAGACAAAATAGTACTAATAAAGCTTAGCTATGACGAATCGAAATGGAGAATATTGAATCGATCCAAGCACAATCGAATGAACTTCCTCAATATATTGAACGAGCTTTTAGTATATCGAGAGCTATGGAATTTCAGTAAATCGGCAATGTAGTCGTAGACAACGTGTCTTACAACGGACTGATTACAATCTATTTAAAATGAGGGGACTTAATGCCAGATTTTGGAAGATCTTTTAGCCGTTTAAGTGCTAAGATTATGCCCATGATTTTCGTTCGGATGTTTTCAGTGAGTCGTTGGTCGCATCAGCAAGCAGGTCGGCTTCTCCGCGTGATGGGCTTCAGCCTTCAACCGTCTGTGGGCCGGTCCAACCTGATCGAAACGTGGCCCAACAATTGCCCCAAAGAAAACCGGATGAGTAATCGTCGATCTTGGGCGATTTTCTTTTCTTGTGGATCGTGGGCACGTGGCTTTGGATCAGATGACTCATCTGTGGGATCAGATCCCAGCCTTGCCAATAAATTGATTTGACCTTTGTCTATCTTTACCGCCTGTAGCTTCTTCTCCCTAGGTAACTCTTCTTCTTCCCAAGTTCAAATTTCTTTCGGTGTTTTGTTCATGGCTGCCTCTAACTCGGAATCAAGTTCTGAGGATCGCCCCCCTCTCTTCCTTCCCGGCGAGCACGAGAGCGTTCTGAACGTCATGACCCAGGCTGAACTCGATAGGGTTTTGCAATTTGGAGGCTTTCCCAAGGGCACCAGAGCTCGTCTCCCTTACCCAGACGAACGGGTTGATTTTAGGTGTCCGGGATGGGTATGCTTTTACGAGTATCCCTTTAAAATAGTTCATATCTTTCCTTTTTTTGAGTTGGTCCAATCAGTGCTTTCCTCCTTCTCTCTTGCCCCTTGCCAAGTAATGCCTCATGATTGGCGCCTGCTTAAGGTTTTAGACCGCTTGAACAGGGACTTCGCTGTTGGCATAGATTTTAGGGTTCTGGATTACAATAATTGTTTGGGATCCAAGCGGTCATACCAATACAACCTTCGATGCCGTTCCGATTGCCAACCCTTGGTTTTGAAGTTGAATGTGAACGACCGTGGATGGAAAAAGCGGTTCTTTTTTGTGAATATTGCATCATTGGGCTTGGGGGGCGATTGTCCGTTCTTGCTGACCGATTGGATGTGGAGAGGTTTGTGTTCTTTCCTATGCTTGAGATTGGTCGCATGGCTTTTAACTTTGGCTTACATGTAACTTTTTACAGAACCAGAGATCGCAGAACGAGAGGAAGATCCTGTCTTGAAATCGAAGACGCAAGTGGTTTTGAAGCTTTCGAAGATCGAGAGGTCTTTCGCCAACAACAGTGTTTTTTCGTCCACTCAGTCTCTCCCTGTTGAAGTAGTTTCGCCGATGTCTTCTTCTTCCAAACGTGAGCACCAGTTAGGTTTATCTTGCTTTATTTCTCTTATCCACTGCAACTGACTCTTCCCCTACCAGATGCAGCTTTGTCTCGTGGTGAGAGGTCTAGTGCTCGTCTCTCGGCGAAAGATCTGTTAGAGCAGAGGATGCGCTCCAAGGCTCTCCCCAAAGGTTGTCCCTCAAAGTCACTTCCTCCGAAATCGTCCGGCCATAAGAGAAAGTCTGTTCGTGTTTCAGACGAGGCGTCGAAAGGCAAGTTGGTGAAGAGGACCATTGGCTTTCCTGAACTCTTGACTTTGCCGGTGCCTGACGACATTGAAGATCTTCCTGTCTTGGATAGCTTGGAGGTGGCTGCTATGAGTTCTTGGACGGTTTAATCTCAAAACTTCTCTCTCTCTCTCTCTCTCTTTTTTTTATTATGGGACCTTTGTTCGTGGCGAGTTTGTTTACTCGCTATCCGGGTGCGCAAGTCTTCCGGCATCTTCGATCTAGCCACCTGAAGACTAAACAGATGTGGGACGATGCTCAGTTGAAGATCTCCCAAGCCGAGAGCAGGGCAAAGGAAGCAGACGCGTTATTGAAGGCGTCAGAGGGTGCGCGTCGCGCCATTGAAGATGACTTGAGGGGTTCTGAGCAACGAATAAGTGAATTGGAGGCCCAGCTTGAGAATGCGAAGAAGGAGGGCGGCGAGGTCGCTACTGATGTTGGAGCCTACTTCACGCTTGAGTCCAGGATTGAGATGATGGAGGATTTCAAGGCTGGTAGCCATGAATCGTGGGATCTGGAGAAGGAACAGGCTTACCTAGACGAGCAATTTCCCAACGGTTGCCCCAGTGTTGACTTCCTTCAAGCATGCGGGACTGTCGGAGCCGTGATGGGAGAAGGAGCTGAGGTGAGTTTTGGTCGAACAGAAGTGGCACCCGATCCTGTCCTTGACGCTGCCCCAGGTAAGGATGTTGAAGCTTAAAGTTCTTCATGCCTTAGTTTGTTGGTTTATCGTTTGGATATTCGAACTAGTTGTGTTTGAAAGTCCCTTCGTTGCGTGGGCAAACTCTGCGTTTTGGCGATCCGTCCACCATCGCGGGTCGCGTGTTTGTAAGACAATGATGATTGGCGTTTCGCCTCCCTTTTTTTCTTTGAATATCACTCTTTGGTTCTAGCGAATGCTGCTTTTGATGTATGTTTGTATGGATGCGTCTTCCGTTTTGGAAGAAGGGAAGGCATGTGAATTGTATTAAGTTTAGTCATGACAGTTGTATATCGTAATCCAGGGAGGTAAGCAAATGTGTCTTGCGTTAAATGTTTCATTTAAGGCTTTGTATACCTTATTTTGTAATAAGGCGGGCGGTGTGCCGTCGTGCCTTTGTTGTACAACTCCTTGTTTGTCGATCGATCGTGTTGTGTAAGTTGTAAGCGCTTTTGTTTGTCTTGAGTGGATCCACTGCTTTGTTTGAATTTGTTGTGCCTGTGTTGGACGAAACAAGATAAAGGGTCGCTAGGAAATGGCTGTTGGGGGCGAACCCAACGGCCCTCCGATGCTTAAGTCATTGAATGCATCCGGTGAAAAAACATCGGTTCTAACAAATGTAATTGATAAGTCGACAAATGACAACAGGTTTTTTGAAATGATACTGCTTTAAGTATGTCGCGTTTCAACTTATTGGGATGATGCGTCCTTCCATGTCTTGCAATCTGTAGGCGCCTTGACCAACAACGTCTGTGATTAGGTAGGGTATTTCCCATTATGGAGCCAGTTTACCGTCCCTAGGGTCTTTGGTGGTTTGAAACGTCTTCCTTAGAACCCAATCGTCTTCTTTGAAAACTCTGACGCATACATTTCTGTTGTAGCTCCCGGCGACCTGTTGCTGGTATTGGACCATCCTAAGCCTGGCTCTATCTCTGACTTCGTCGACCGTGTCGATGTTATGCGACAATTCTTCGTTGTTCTGTTCTGGGGTTTGCAGGCCGTACCTGGCTGTAGGGATAAGTATTTCGGCTGGTATGACCGCTTCACATCCGTAGACGAGTGAGAAGGGTGATTTTCCTGTCGCATTCTTCGGTGTAGTTCTGTCAGACCAAAGGATGTAAGGGAGTTCGTCTGTCCACTTGCCCTTGGCGCCTTCTAATATCTTTTTTAGGTTGTTGATGATGATTTTATCACTGGACTCTACTTGCCCATTCGCCTGTGGATATCTGGGGGTGGACGTGACTAAGTTGATGTTCCACTGTTCGCAGAAGGCTCTAGTCTTACGACCGATGAATTGGGAGCCATTGTCGCATACGATTTCTGATGACACGCCGAATCTGCACAAAATGTTTTGTTTGATGAATGAAATGACTTGAGTTTCTTTTACCTCTCGATAAGCTTCGACTTCGATCCATTTGGAGAAGTAATCGGTCATGGCCAGGAAGAAGACGCGTTGCCCCTGTGCTGGTGGTAATTTGTTGACAATGTCCATTCCCTATCTCATGAATGGCCAAGGTGCAAGTGTAGGATGTAGGGGTTCTGATGGTTGACGTGCGACCGGCGCATGTCGTTGACATGCATCACATCTTTTGGCATACTTTAATGCATCCGTGTTCATCGTTGGCCAATAGTATCCCATGCGCCGAGCCTTACAAGCTAAGCTTCGTACTCCGGCATGATTGCCGCACTCTCCATCATGTAAGGATTGAAGAAGTTTTTGAGCTTCGATGGGCGTGAGGCACTTCAGTAGCAAACCTGTGACAGATCGTTTGAAAAGAAAACATTCTTTCTTTTCGAAGGATAATGCTTGTACCTTTAGGCGTTTGGCCGTGGCTTTGTCGTCTGGTAGGGTGTCATGTGCTATCCAATCAACGAATGGTTTTGTCCAATTTTCGGAATCGCCTGCCGAATGAGTTTCGGAGTTGTCTTGTGTTATGGTGATGACCTCTTCCAATTCGTCTTGTTGCTTTGTGTCTTTGGCTATTCTTGACACTGCTGGTGTTGCTACATGGACTATGGGGATGTTGGGAAATTCTTTTGGATCTAGCGTTGATCCCAGGTTAGCCAGTGCGTCTGCTTGTGTGTTTAATTCTCTTGGTACTTGGTTGATGTCGAATGTCTTGAATTGTGCGACCAATCTTCGGACGACGCTTAGATATGCAGCCATTCTATCGTCTTTGGCAACGTACTATCCTTGGACCTGGTTTACGATTAGTAGAGAATCGCAAACTACCCTTATGTCGTCAATTGCGAGATCCCGTGCTAGGTTGAGGCCGAATACGAGTGCCTCGTACTCTGCCTCATTGTTGGTTGTGTCTGTAACACCCCTCAAATTTCACACTATTTGAAAGTGCTACTGCCGATGACTCCGGACGTAAACCCCGAAGTCACCCCATGCTTTTCCAACGACATAACTGTCTTAAACGTAGTTATAATACTAAAATCATAACTTTTATTAAACCACATGGTCGCGGAATTACACGATTCCAAAAAACGACCCAATAATCAGAAATACAATAGCGAAAGTCTTTAACAAAATACAAAATAGCACAGCGGAAATCTTTTAAACAAGGCGACAAAACAACTTGTCGAAAACACCGTTCATCTTCATAGTCGTTCTAGCCTTCTCGGATCTTCAACACACCTGATGTGCCGAATCGGACGGATGACACCAGCCAACCATGCAAGGAATATAACGGTTGGTCGGTCTAATGAAAGACTACGCAAGGGTACAAAGCAGAGTGGTTCGAAGCAGTCGTATTAGGTTAGACTCATCGTCCCTCGAATAATAACCGAGTACGCTAGTCAATCATCATACTCCTACTAGAATAACAAAAGGTATGCACAATAGAAGATTCTGGAGATCGAGTCTCACAGCAATCAATCCCAAAAGAAGACTCCAAAAGAAATGAGCCTTATAGGAAAATATGACAAATGTTGGAAAACTTAAACAAACACACATAACCACATCACACAAGTATCGCATACGAGCGATCTACAACTAAGACGAGTTTTTTCATAGCTGCACTACTCGCCAAACATTTTAAATAAGTGCTTACTCATACCGCACTTTATATTATGGTCAAGGCATTTTAATTATGTGCGTTATTCATTGCACGTATCTTATTAAATGTCATCACACACACATCACGTTACAAGCTTTTACATACATGTCCCGCCACTCGCGAAACACATATCGAACCGGGTTGTGACACCTGCAGAGTGCACCACTTCTTACTCCACTCGAGTATAGAAGTTAGTCAATGACTTACAAATTTATTATAAAGAGACGACAGGACCTCTCATCCATTGTCCCTACGAATACTCGTTCTGACTAAACAGATAAACACACAACCACATCTCACAGAACCATCACGGCTCTTCCTGCACAACTATCTATTTATGCCCACCTGGCAAACATCCTAGATTTAATAATCTAAACACACCCACAATAAAACACATCAAAGTCCCTTAAGGTCTTCACCTGCACAAAATCTACAATATACTAGTGTCGGTTCTAGCAGAATATACAACCTAGTATATTATCAGTTTTTAATCACATAACGTTATCAAACAATTTCCAACATAATTCAGAATCATCCCAAATTATTTAACAACTAAACGATTGATAAATAATTGAAATATGGAATGATGAGCAAGAGCGAACCGCCACTTGCCTTGGATCCGACAAGATCGAACAAAGCTCAGCAACGTCTAGTTCCTGGATCTGAAACTGGAGCAGATCTTGGATATTAAATCCCTAAGAAATGGCCCATAACAAGACCCTAAGTTAGATTCAATACACTTATATATGAACCTAAAAGAATACAAGAAGAAATCAAAGGAAATGAACCAAGCCCAAAGCCAAATCACAAAACACACCCTCTCGGACAAGCTCGCCGCGGTTGCGGTGAGAGCCTGCCGCGGGTGCGGTGGTGTGACAGTGGCGAAGCTCCGACAGCTTCCATGGAGAATTTCTTACCCAAACCGATTTGTATCCTTTCGATTTGTCTATGGTTCGATCTCCCAACACCTCAAAGCTTCACACAACACTCAAGAGCACCTTCTCAACTCAAGAACCACTCGATCTCTCCCACACACGAAGCTCACAAGCTCGATTTTAATGGAGAAAACAGAGGAAAGCAGAGGAGCAAAGGAGGGAGAAGAAGAAGACGAGCTCACTTCGGTTTCACCTCCTTTTTATAGCCCCAATCTGAGCCTCCTCAAAGGGGACAAGGGGACAAAGCAAAGAGCCAAGTGGAGCAAGTGGCCAAGTGGCCAAAAGGATAGAATTTCCGAAAAATCAACGCGAAGACGACGACCCTTGTCGTCAATGCTCGCCGCGAGTGCGGCAGGGTGCGGTGACCGACGCTGCTACCGACTCCAGAAATTGGCCCTCGCCGTGGGTGCGGTGGCTCCTGGCGCCGGGTGCGGTCAAGGCCAAAATCACCCCTTCTTATCCGAACTCAACTTGGGTTAATTTCCTTAAACCCGGGTTAAATATATTTGTACACTAACGATACATTAACCCCGAAAACACTTCAACTGTATTATATAATGCTCGAAAATTTTTACAGAGCTCAGACCCTTTACAGAAAGTTCTATCTTCTCTGAATTAAATCCGTCTAGCAATTCGGGCATAAGAAAAATTCAAAATACCCTTACAAAAATGCGGGGTATTACATTACTACCCCCTTATTTTAAGTTTCGACCCCGAAACTTGCATCAATCAAGGCCGAAAACATTTAGGGAAAGCATCTAAGCATACCCGCCTCAGTCTCCGAAGTAACCTCTTCGGTTTCTAACTTGGAGCACAAACTCGTACCAAAGGTACCACCTTGCTGCGCAACTGCTTCAATCTTCTAGGGTTAACCATCACCCCATCTTCATTGATCGCATGGCCTAAGAAAGCCACTTCTCTGATCTTAAAGTCACACTCAGACAATTTTGCATACAGCTTGATCTGTCTAAGAACTGACAAAATTATCCAACGATATCCCTTGTGAGCCTTCTTGCTCGGGAAATAGATCAAAATGTCTCAAACTTCACCCTAAATGGTAATCGAGACATCTGACAAACGCTTGGTTCCAACCAAATATTTATATTAGCAAGAATATTAACAACAAAAGTTTTACAACCTTGCTGCGCTCTTAAACTTACTAACACAACTGTCCATAACAAAAGACTGGGTAAGCACCCACATCTACAACCTACAACAAAAGTAGAAAGCTTTAAGCAAATGGAACATCAGGCCCATCCGCCTCACGTATCACGTAAAGACGTTGACCATGACTTCCAGAAGCTACTAGGGCCTTCCCTTTATTCTGTGCAGTTGTCTGCATCGAAGGACTTGGAGCCTCTACCGGTTTATACTCAGGCCGGTTATTCTGATTAGCAGACCCTTGCTGCGACTCCAGTCCTTTTTGCCTTTCCAGCCAACAAAACTTTTGCACGTGCCCAAACCTTCCACAACCAAAGCATCCTCTCTTCTCTTTTTGACACGCAAAGCTTTTGTGTCCAGTGGCACCACAATTGAAATACTGGATCAGACCCTGGTCCTGACCCGATCGTTGTGTCGACCCTCCTTGAGTCATCTCTGTCTTTGCCTTGCTTGACTTTGCAAAGTTAGACGGTGGCGCAGGACGTTTAAATCTGCCCGCCTGAGATTGATCTTGTATCAACTTTTGGTGATTCCTCTTCTTGGTTGACTCCTCTAGAGTCACTTCCAGCTTGTAGGCTGCATCCACGTATTGCTCCAAAGTAGAGCATCCGTGACGCACCATCAATGGCTTAATATCTGGACCCATTCACTCATGGAAGTGCCAGATCTTCTGCTCCTCGCTGGTTACATCTGACCCAGCGTATTGCAACAAGTGATTGAACTTAGTCACAAGCTCAGTGAATTTCAATCCCTCTATCTCTGGATGCATGAACTCCTTGTGCTTCTCGTCCCTCATAGATCGGGAAAAGAAACGGTCCATCATCTTTGTCTTGAACATAGCCCAATTCAAATCAGCCCGATCAGCCAACCCAGTGTTCTCCCACCATTCGCTAGCTTCTTCTTTTAACTGAAGAGAAGCGATTTGCACCTTCTCAGCCTCGGTGCATTCAACGTTGCGGAACAACCGCTCCATGTGGGAAAACCAATGAGCAGCTCTGACTGGCTCTCATTTTCCATCATAATGGTCAAGTCTCAAAGAGGTAATGGTCTTCAGCACTCGACCATAATCACCTCTCTTCCTGACCGCTTCTTCTCTGTGCACATAAACAGCTGGCTCCTCAAATCTAGGAACCACTGGGGGAATCGGCACAGCTTGTGCCTGTGGTGCGGCAGGTTGCCTAGCCTCGGCGAGTACTTGCATCATTATCTCCCGAATAGCTGTAACAGTTGCTGCATTAAAAACTACTGGAGCGTTGGCCGAAGCTTGGCCATTGCCTCCCGGATTATTCTGCAACATCGACTCGTGCTCCTCCACAGAGTCTGGAACAATTCTTGCACCTGGTCTCGGGTCATTGTTCGGCCCAGCATCAGTGCAAATAACATCTCTCGGGTTTACCATCTGATTACCGATCAAAGTTCAAGTACTTTACACATTAATATCTATTCATAATGTAATAAAAGTCAACTTAGATTTAGATCAACTTGGTAAACTTTCCTAGATGAACACCAAACCGGAATACTTAGGTTCTACAACCTCAAATCCTGACAAGAGAACTGAAAACTCAAGTCTAACTGGAGATGGCGAAACCATCTAGACTTCTTCTGAGTCCTTCTGAAGAGGACTGCACCCTTAACCTTCAGGCGACAAATAGAGAATCTTAGTCTTTCTAGACACAGAAGCAAACTTCCATATCAGACTGTAGAAGGCACGACTATAAACGGCTTTTTATTTGAAAAATTCAGAGCTCTTGGAAAACAAACCTCGCTCTGATACCATTTCTGTAACACCCCCCAAATTTCACACTATTTGAAAGTGCTACTGCCGATGACTCCGGACGTAAACCCCGAAGTCACCCCATGCTTTTCCAATGACATAACTGTCTTAAACGTAGTTATAATACTAAAATCATAACTTTTATTAAACCACATGGTCGCGGAATTACACGATTCCAAAAACGACCCAATAATCAGAAATACAACAACGAAAGTCTTTAACAAAATACAAAATAGCACAGCGGAAATCTTTTAAACAAGGCGACAAAACAACTTGTCGAAAACACCGTTCATCTTCATAGTCGTTCTAGCCTTCTCGGATCTTCAACACACCTGATGTGCCGAATCGGACGGATGACACCAGCCAACCATGCACGGAATATAACGGTTGGTCAGTCTAATGAAAGACTACGCAAGGGTACAAAGCAGAGTGGTTCGAAGCAGTCGTATTAGGTTAGACTCATCGTCCCTCGAATAATAACCGAGTACGCTAGTCAATCATCATACTCCTACTAGAATAACAAAAGGTATGCACAATAGAAGATTCTGGAGATCGAGTCTCACAGCAATCAATCCCAAAAGAAGAGTCCAAAAGAAATGAGCCTTATAGGAAAATATGACAAATGTTGGGAAACTTAAACAAACACACATAACCACATCACACAAGTATCGCATACGAGCGATCTACAACTAAGACGAGTTTTTTCCTAGCTGCACTAGCGCCTAGCTGCACTACTCGCCAAACATTTTAAATAAGTGCTTACTCATACCGCACTTTATATTATGGTCAAGGCATTTTAATTATGTGCGTTATTCATTGCACGTATCTTATTAAATGTCATCACACACACATCACGTTACAAGCTTCTACATACATGTCCCGCCACTCGCGAAACACATATCGAACCGGGTTGTGACACCTGCAGAGTGCACCACTTCTTACTCCACTCGAGTATAGAAGTTAGTCAATGACTTACAAATTTATTATAAAGAGACGACAGGACCTCTCATCCATTGTCCCTACGAATACTCGTTCTGACTAAACAGATAAACACACACCCACATCTCATAGAACCATCACGGCTCTTCCTGCACAACTATCTATTTATGCCCACCTGGCAAACATCCTAGATTTAATAATCTAAACACACACACAATAAAACACATCAAAGTCCCTTAAGGTCTTCACCTGCACAAAATCTACAATATACTAGTGTCGGTTCTAGCAGAATATACAACCTAGTATAATATCAGTTTTTAATCACATAACGTTATCAAACAATTTCCAACATAATTCAGAATCATCCCAAATTATTTAACAACTAAACGATTGATAAATAATTGAAATATAGAATGATGAGCAAGAGCGAACCGCCACTTGCCTTGGATCCGACAAGATCGAACAAAGCTCAGCAACGTCTAGTTCCTGGATCTGAAACTGGAGCAGATCTTGGATATTAAATCCCTAAGAAATGGCCCATAACAAGACCCTAAGTTAGATTCAATACACTTATATATGAACCTAAAAGAATACAAGAAGAAATCAAAGGAAACGAACCAAGCCCAAAGCCAAATCACAAAACACACCCTCTCGGACAAGCTCGCCGCGGTTGCGGTGAGAGCCTGCCGCGGGTGCGGTGGTGTGACAGTGGCGAAGCTCCGACAGCTTCCATGGAGAATTTCTTACCCAAACCGATTTGTATCCTTTCGATTTGTCTATGGTTCGATCTCCCAACACCTCAAAGCTTCACACAACACTCAAGAGCACCTTCTCAACTCAAGAACCACTCGATCTCTCCCACACACGAAGCTCACAAGCTCGGTTTTAATGGAGAAAACAGAGGAAAACAGAGGAGCAAAGGAGGGAGAAGAAGAAGACGAGCTCACTTCGGTTTCACCTCCTTTTTATAGCCCCAATCCGAGCCTCCTCAAAGGGGACAAGGGGACAAAGCAAAGAGCCAAGTGGAGCAAGTGGCCAAGTGGCCAAAAGGATAGAATTTCCGAAAAATCAACGCGAAGACGACGACCCTTGTCGTCAACGCTCGCCGCGGGTGCGGTGACCGACGCTGCTACCGACTCCAGAAATTGGCCCTCGCCGCGGGTGCGGTGTCTCCTGGCGCCGGGTGCGGTCAAGGCCAAAATCACCCCTTCTTATCCGAACTCAACTTGGGTTAATTTCCTTAAACCGGGTTAAATATATTTGTACACTAACGATACATTAACCCTGAAAACACTTCAACTGTATTATATAATGCTCGGAAAATTTTACAGAGCTCAGACCCTTTACAGAAAGTCCTATCTTCTCTGAATTAAATCCGTCTAGCAATTCGGGCATAAGAAAAATTCAAAATACCCTTACAAAAATGCGGGGTATTACAGTGTCCCACTCACATCTTACGGCCTGGGCTATCTTATCCCCTTGTGGTGATTTTAGTACGACACCAACCTGTGCCCCTAACGTTTGATGCTTCATCGGTGTATAGTTCCCAAGTGCCTTGTTCGTCTGTCGCGAGTAGATCTGTTGCTTCTTTTATGGCCTCTTGTTCTAGTGTGGGGCTGAAATCTACCACAAAGTCGGCTAAAGCCTGAGATTTGATGGATGTTCTGGGCTCGTATTCGATTTCGTAGCCACTCAATTGTATAGCCCATTTAGCCATTCGACCTGTGAACTCAGTTTTCCTCATGATTGTTTTCATGGGATGGTTAGTCCTCACAATAATAGTATGTGATTCAAAGTAAGGTCTTAACTTGTTGGAGGCCATGACTAATGCCAAAACTAACTTTTCCAATGAAGTGTACCTTGTTTCGGCTAGGAGTAGTGACCGGCTTACATAGTAAATCGGGGATTGTTTGCCGTCTTCTTCTCTTACCAAGACGGCGCTTACTGACTTGTCCGACACGGCAAAATAGATGGGCGATGGCTCGTCATCCTTTGGTTTGGTGAGTAGCAATGGATTCGACAGATATTTCTTCAATTCCTGGAATGCCATCTCGTGCTCTGCTCCCCATTGGAATGATTTGTTCTTCTTGAGTGCGTCATAGAACGACTTGCACTTGTCAGACGATTTCGAAATAAAGCGGTTCAGCGCTGCTACTCGTCCTGTGAGCTTCTGGACATCTTTGACGCATCTGGGCGACCTTAGATTGATAATTGCTTTTACTTGTTCAGGGCTCACCTCGATCCCTCTTTGGGTCACCATGTATCCCAAGAATTTCCCTGAAGAGACTCCGAAAGAACATTTAGTGGGATTTAATTTCATGTTATAGCGTTTAAGTACCTCGAATGCTTCCTTCAGGTCTCATTGAAGGTGACTGTGGGCAAGTCGCTTGTTTTCTCGGGTCTTGGTTCAGATGGTGGAGGCACGTCTCCTATGCTTCTTTTGGCGTGGCGTTTTGCCGCGGAGTATGAGATCCCGCATATATCGGACCCACCTGAAATGGAGTTGACAATCTTGGCAGGTATAGGGGAGGAAGGGCGTCCGTTTTGTACCTTATCTCTTCGTTCCATGGTGGCTTTGGCTCTATCCGAGATGACATCTCGGAGGAGTCCTTGTGATAGTAGCCTTGCGACATCTTTTCGCAGCGCAACGCAATCGTCGGTTTTGTGCCCTTGGTCTCCATGGAAATCGCACCACCTCGTCATGTCTTTCTGGTAGTCCGGCTTGTCGTTCTTTCACGGCCATCTTACGTCTTTGCCATATTTATCGAACGTCTTAACTAACTCTGCAATCGAAACACAGAAGTTATATGATTGTACCTTGGGGGGTAGCGAAGGGTTTTCTTCCATTCGTGTCCCCTGTCCCGACTTTGATCATCGCGCCCTAGGAGGTATGGCTGTTAACGCATGTCCCTGCGATTATCAAACGTTGATCTGCGGTTGACTCGATCCGAATTTGGCTCGGTCTTGAAGGGTTCTTTGTCCTCTTACAGTCTGATTTGAGCCATCATTTTGGCTTGGACATCTTCGAAACTTCGGCAGGGATATTTCGTCAATTCCCGATACAGCTCGCTACCCCGGACCAGACCCCGTCAAAAAGCTTCGACGGATGTAGGGATGTCACAGTGGGGAATGGCGACCTTTTCCTTATTGTACATGTTAAGATAAGCACGTAGAGGCTCGTTATGCTTTTGGACAATACGATATAGATCGCTAGATTGTTTCTCTAGTCTTCTACTACTAGCGAATTGAATTTTGAAAGCGTTGACTAATTCTGCGAAGGATGCAATCAATCCTTGTGGCAGATGCATGAACCAAGTAAGTGCCGGCCCTGCGAGGGAGGTGTCGAAACTTTTACACATAACCGCCTCGCGATTGGTCCTGGAGACGGAAATTGTCATGAGCTTTTGCTTGTAGAGGGAGATATGGTTGTCTGGATCGCCCGTTCCATCATAACTGGCCATGCTTGGGAGATGGAACTTCTTTGGGATCTCGACCCATGCGATTTCATCGACGAACGGAGATTCTTTGAAGCCGTCCAACGCCTCTTTCTCAATGGGTTGGGGAACGCCTGGGATCTTCGTGAAACGTTTGTCGAGAGACTTCATATGCTCGTCGATAGCTTGTTGGATGAGCGTCTGGATGCTCGGCGTCGTCGTAACCTGCGGACTGGTTACTCGGGTCCTTTCGGAATCGGTCGATGTGATGAAAGAAACATTGTTAGTCATAATAGGGTTAACACGAGGAGTTTCAGGAATACCGGTCGCATTGATTTGGTTTCGCTCGCTTGCTGGCGTTACGACTATACCCTCCATGTCCAATCGAGTTTGGATCCCTTCGAGGTCGGTTGGGCGTCTGCTTCCGGCCGGTGCGGATGCGGCGGATTGTACCTGTGCCTTGAGAAGCTAATTTTCGTTAGTCAAACGATTAATCGCAGTAACAGAAATAGCACAGATCGATTCGTTAGTCCGACGCTGGTCGGCTAACTCTTCCTGGAGGGACGACAGGGTTTGTGCCATTTGACGGATCTGTTCTTGGGTGGAAACCTCTGTTGCATTGACGACCGTGTCGTTAGTGGTTGTTCCCAAGGTTAGCCTTTCTTTGGAGGTGCTGGGAGGAACGTCGTTCACCATTCTGGATGATTTTTGATGAAGTTTCTGAATGCGAATCGGCTAACGGCCCCACGGTGGGCGCCAAATTATTTTGGGCAAAAAGATATCAAACCTAAATTGTCTTCGATGTGGTGCTATTAGTCGAATGAATCAAATTATAACTTCAATCAAATCAGAAAATCAAAATGATGAGACAAAATAGTAATAATAAAGCTTAGCTATGACGAATCGAAATGGAGAATATTGAATCGATCCAAGCACAATCGAATGAACTTCCTCAATATATTGAACGAACTTTTAGTATATCGAGAGCTATGGAATTTCAGTAAATCGGCAATGGAGTCGTAGACAACGTGTCTTACAACGGACTGATTACAATCTATTTAAAATGAGGGGATTTAATGCCAAATTTTGGAAGATCTTTTAGCCGTTTAAGTGCTAAGATTATGCCCATGATTTTCGTTCGAATGTTTTCAGGGAGCCGTTGGTCGCATCAGCAAGCAGGCCGGCTTCTCCGCGTGATGGGCTTCAGCCTTTAACCGTCTATGGGCCGGTCCAACCTGATCGAAACGTGGCCCAACAGCTAGCTAGTATAGTATCCTCTTATCTATATATACGCACGGGAGTATCGAACTCCGATCCATTTAATCAGGACAAGATTGACGTTAAACTTGGGACATGTCATATGTATTATGTATATGACTTTATTCGGAAAAGACTACACTATATATGTGTGGGTAAATCATACATTTGTAGGAGTGCATCTTATAATTAATATGGCTATAGCCTATTGTTCTTTTTTTTTTCCCCGCACCAAATGTCTTCGTTAGCTACTCATTTCTCCTTGTCGATCTATCTCGTCTTTCTTTTATCTCTGTTCATACCTTTACCACCATCACAATTTAACCTCAATTCCACTCCCCACCCCCACCCCCTTCCTGTAAGCATTAACTAAGGCTTGGGGTCGAGTAATTTGTAGTCTTCATGTAACCGACTAATTCGACTATGTTGCTGCTTGTAAATAGTGAGTTAATAGCGTAGTTTTGGGCAAATTCGTCTACTAGCATCGATCTTCTCTTAATCTCAAGCGTCAAAACACGTCATTTTTGAATAAAATGATTTAAAATAATTAACTGAGTAATTTCTAAAACTTAATTAATATTTGAGAACACTTGTGTGCTTTAAATAATTCCGTATCTAGGTTGATAGTTATTATAGATATATATAGTTATATATGCATAAGGGGCACGCTCCGGTAAAACGGGAATTGTGGTAAAACGGAGGTATTGATTTGAGACGTTGGATGGAGGGTGATGGACGGATGGATTAAGAGAGTGTATATTAGTTGTGGTGGGAGTGTTTCCATAATAATAGGGATTAAAAAGTAGTTATCATATAATGTGGAGAATATTAATTAAAAAGAAATCCTGATATGGTAAATCTGCAGATTGGAGAGAGAATGAGATTCCTCAAATATTTAAAATTTAAATGGGAAGAACATTTTAAATTCGTTTAGATTTAAATCAATTGTCCTCGTTTAATCCAGCGTTCGTGAATATCGTTAATGTGTTCACGAATATCGATCATTTGTTAATGAATATCGGTCATGTTTGTTTGAATATCGATTTCTATTTAATAAGTGAATATTTAATATCTTAAAAATGTGAATATCATCACTTAAATCATGAATTTCACCACTTGATAATATGAATATCACACTAAGTTACATGAATATCTCAATTAATCACATGAATATCAAATTCACTTACATGAATATCACCACTCAATTTGTGAATATCACTACCCATTTTGTGAATATCGCCCACCAGGCCACCACCCAATTACATTAATATAGTCACCCAAGTTCATGAATATCATCACCTAACTACACGAATATCACCACCCAATATCTTCGAAGCTTTGATTCATGGCGGTAAGGTTTAACAATGACATTGTCGCGTCGATTTTGGGTCGGACAGTCGTAGTCCTCTGGAGTGCCTCCCTCCGAATCGCCACCGCTCTCCGGCAGTCCCCGAGCCTCGATTCGAGCGATTAGGACGGCGTCGTACCGGCGATAACCGATTCAACAACCTTCTCGTCATCTTCCGAGAGACGAAACGCGGATTTGGAAGAGAACGGGGCAATACGATTCGCGATTGGACCTTCTTGTATAATGAATCGGTCAATGGGAGTGTTGCTCCTCTTCTCCATCATGAATCGGTCAAGGATGAGGGGGACTGATCTGGGCTCGGGACAGGGTTCGAGCAGGCGTGGGCTAGTGATGGTGCGACTGCGGTGGGCGAGTCAGGCAGGTCCGCTGGGAGGTCCGGCTAGGGTGGTGGGTTTGGAAGTGTGAGAGAAGGGAGGATGGTGTTTTAAGGCTGGAGCGCAGAGACAGGAAAGTAAACAGAGGGAGGAAGAAAGAAAAAGAAAAAGGAAATAAAATAAAACCAAAAAAGTAGGGGTGGTTTTGGAGTGGGGTATCTGTCAAATAAATGGAATAAACCGTATCCATAGGAGAGAGAAGAATCAAATTTCAATTTCAATCCCCTAAAATCCGGGATTGATATTGATTGTGTAGAGCACCGGGTATTTTCCTAATATGCACCTCAAATTGGTGTAATCCATCCCATCCATTAAATTTCATCTAACGGATGTGATTAGTACCTCCATTTTACTGTAATACTCTGTTTCACCTGAGCATATATCTATATGCATATATGATTAATGTTGTTATAGTTGTAATGACGATATTGGGTGTGGACTTTGTGTGTTTGTGTGGACTTTAATAGTCGTGTATGTTAGAGATATATTATAGCTTTGCGAGGCATAATGATCTCTTTATAACTTGGTACTAGTCGAAATAGATCCTTAATACGTTTAAGGTCATGAACATTGTTTCTTATCCACTCGTTAAGGATAAAATGTGTTTAAGCACATTTCTAATGCAATTGGGTTGGCCGTAATGTCGTCCTGTGTTGTTCTCATTTTATTCGAGTCTGCTTAAAAAGCCTTAAGAATAATTATGGTGTGGTGAAAATTAAATAAGATAAGTGATGTGATCACATAATATATAAGCTTCGAGCGAGAAGTGCAACTTGAAAAAACTTGTGCTCCAGTTTAAGCGAGTCGTCTTTCCAATCCAAATGTGCATTATGCGGTGAGGTTGGTCGGACCCAATTATTCAATGGATTTTATATATGTTGTGTGTTGGCATAAAACGTTCTCAAACAAATCATATATCCTTTCCATAATACCCATATTCATTTTGGATATTCTTTTGGTGAATATCTATGTGTTCATCTTTTGTTCAGTGGAAGAATGTTAGTTATTTACCGTCTATTGACTTTTATTCAAGAGACAATTATAATAACTGGATATGACCACATAGAACCTCACATAAAATACCATTGCTTAGTCTTTTATTAGATTAATCAACCCCTCTTTTCCTTAAATGGTTGGATGACATCATTCGTCTCATACGACACATTAGTCAACTTGCCTCAGGTTGTCTGAAAGTAACAAGACGGAGAAAAAAGTTTGTAGTTGAAGTTTCGTTTTGAAGTATTTTCAAGATTGTTTGAATATAAAATTTATTTTTTCTAATTGATGTAATAGTTGAAATTATTATATAACATGGTCATGTAATTAAGATTTATTAGAATGTCTTCCGCTGTAATTTCAATATAGTTTTGTAAAACTTATCACCTTAATTTAAGAGGAGTATATTAATCAAGATTAGATACATATTTCAAACGTCTTCCGCTACTCTTTTGTTATTGAATATTAATTTATTTTACGAATAACTTCGTCGGATTAAGCCTATAGTGACTTTGGACATTAGAGTATCATGACACTGGTGTGTGACACTACCGACATAAGTCGTGGGTGTTATTGCGAATTACGTTTGGTATTCAAAGTTTTCAAAAAGTATGTGTGGTAAGTTTGAGGTTTTACAAATTCCGCCCCGACACCCGATGCTCTCAAACGTTATAAAAAGAAAAAAAATACAAATTATCCACATTTCAAATTTAATTTAATAAAATTATCATATCTTTGTTGTATTTAATTAAAAACTCAATCTTTATGTTTTACAAAACTACAAACTTTAATAATTTTTAAGGAAAATTTAAGAAACCTTATCTTATTTACATATTTTATGACATCATTATTACTATTTTTAAAATCTCTCAACTATATATATTTTAAAAGACTTTTTTTTCTAAAAACAATTACTAGTGCGATTTTTATGACATCGTTATAGAGTAACTTTTACAAAAAAATCAAAATTCAAATATTGTTTTGATAGAAAAAAGGATTTAGTCAAAATACCATGTAATTTTGATAGTTAAAAGAAATGTATTATTGAAAAATAAATTCGAATGAGGGTGTATTTTTATACAAAATAATTAATAAGATTAATTTTTTAAAACTAAAAAATTTCTTGTGTAATGAAAAATGTGTAAATAAGAGTACTTTTTTAAAATTTTCCTACAAAAAAATATAACATTTGATGGTCTTATAAAAAAATAAAGATAAGGTATTTTTTAAACGCTAGAAAAATATTATAATTTTATTAATTTGTGTTTAAAATTGTAAGCATCATGCGAAATTTGCAATACCTTATAACTACCGCATATACTAAAATCTAAATCTAAAAACGAAAGATGTCTAAATGAACAGTAAATTTTTTGACCTTTTTTTTTTCCAGAAGTACATACAATATTGCATTTAGTGTTTACATGTCTCCTCCTCCTCTTCTCCTCTCTTTTGATTTATATAAACTGCTCGCGTCTTCATTTAAAAACACCGTGGGACTTCCGCTCCAATCTCGCAGACTCACACCGCTTCATTCTCTCTCACTAGATCGAGCTCTCCGCTGCTCACATGCGAGCTACTACGAGCAGCAACACCGGTCTTCTTCTTCTTCTTCTTCCTTCATATCTGTTGAATTCCTTAGGTTTTGGTGGTAACAAACATTCAACTAATCTGGTAATCAAGTGCTTCAGGAACAATACAGTTGTCACAGGGAACCATTAGCATCGAAGGATTGCAGAGGGAACAAAGCTTTCTCCACATGCTTTGTTACCTCTCAAGGAACATCAATGACGAACAAAACTCAAGCTGCAAATAGAGTGAAGGATAATCAGCGTGAAGATTATGGGAATCATCTTTGAAGATCACGCGGTCACAGAAAAGGAAATCGGCTGGATGGATCACGCCGATGGGAAGATTTGGAGAGAGAAGAATTCGATTATGTTATCTCAGGAAATATTTCCTAAGATAATATATTTGGAGAGAGAAGAATTTTATCTTAATCCGATTATGTTATCTTAGGAAATCCTTCCTTAGATAACATAGGCGGTTAAGATAATATTCTTTAGATTATTTAATATCTTCTTGTTGCCGATTCTAGAAAGATACTTTATCTTGTTACGATTGGTTATCGTATTGTATTTATAGGAGTGTGAGATTTATTTCTATGTACAAACTCGGAGATTTAATTGATAAGAAAAAGAGAGTGAAGTGTTTGTGAGTCTTAGAAGAGTGAGTTCGTATTCACCATTGTAGAAGATATTCAAATCTAGGTGGGAAGTCTAGGGTTTGGAGTCCAGGCTACAAGCGTAATCGAACAAGAAATCAATAAGACGAGTAGACTCTTCAAAATCCTCTCAAGCGAGAAGCTTGAAGGTAGTGATTTTACTTGATTAGTTATTTGATTGATTAAGGTTTTCACTATACATCGTGAGTTCTTTACTTTATCTTTCTTGCTGTAATATTCCGCTGCACCTTCTGTGGGAACAAAGCATTTGTTCCCTCAGACGTAACTCTAACGATCCAACAATTGGTATCAGAGCCTGGTGCTCTAGATTGTTTTCATTAAAGACTTTGCAGGAAAGATGTCATCAAGCAATGCTATTGAAGATTCATTTTGGAAGCCTCCGATTCTGAAGGCTGGAGAATATGACTGGTGGATGGAACAAATCGAGTCTCATATTTGCTCCCTCGATGGACATATATGGAGAATCATCGAAGTAGGCCCCATAGCTATTCCAAATGAGAAAGATGACATAAAGCCAAAGCCAAGGGTGGACTATATGGATGACGATTGGAAAAAGCTGGAGAAGAATAGCAGAGCCAAGAAGATCTTTCACATGGCTCTCCTCCCCACTGATCTCAAGAAAATCATCGGCTACAAAACCGCCAAAGAGATCTGGGATGCTTTAAGGCGTCTTCATCATGGAAATGAAAATGTCAAGAAAAACAGAATTCTCTCCTTAATGAAGGAGTATGATCAAATCTCTCAAGGAAATGGTGAACACATTCAAGAATTCTACTCCAGATTTCAGGGGATTGTAGGTCAACTGGAGTTCCTTGATGAAGAAATGCCAGACTGGAAGCTCAATCACCACTTCATGCAAGGCCTTAACTCTCAGTGGGATGCGATTGCTCTCGCTCTCTACTCCCAGACTAACGTCAAGACTCTCACTATGGAAGAGGTTGTTGCCAATCTTGAAAGCAACGCCTCTGTCTATAACCGCAAGATGAACAAGAAAGGAATTGAGAAGGCTCAAAGCATTGCCTTGAAGGTTGAACGTGCCTTTGACTTATCTCAAGTCGAAGATGAAGACGAGGACGGTGATGAAGATGTGGCTCTCATCACTAAAGCTATGAAGAAGATATGGTCTCGAAACAAGGGCACTCCGCGTTCCTCCGAAGGGAACAAAGACACGAAGGATGTCGTTTGTTACCACTGTCAAAACAAAGGACATTTTGCCAAAAACGGCTTCAAGAAAAAGGCAGGTCTTCCTCCGGTTCGTGAAGGGGAGCAAGCAATGATCGCTACATGGGGTGATTCCAACTCAAATGATGAAGAATCATCTCATTCAAGGGATGTCTGTTTGATGAGCATAGAAGACCCTAATGAATCAGAAGGTTGTCTTCAGGAATCTGAGGCTGAAGCAAAGAAAGGTTCCTGGTACTTCGACAGTGCTTGCTCAAGTCACATGACAGGGAACAAAGGATGGTTCATCTCACTTCAACAGGCCTCCGGAGGTTCAATAACCTTTGGAAACAAGAGTAAGGTAGAAGTTTGTGGTATCGGTAAGATAAGGCTTTCTAACCATATTACTGTGAATAATGTGACACTTGTGAATAATCTCAAATTTGATCTTTTTAGTGTGGCTCAACTATGTCAAAACAAGAAAAATAGGATAGTCTTTACTACTGATGATTGTTATATTGAGTGTATAAGTACATGGAAAATTCTACTCAGAGGAATCTGTGACAACAACGTCTACAAAGTTGACCCTGCTTTTATCCCTGAGAAGGACCTATGTCTGTCGTCCATTGTTGGGACAACAGATCTGTGGCATAAACGGTTCGGACATGCAAGCCTTCAATTCCTTTCCAAACTTCATAGACAAGAACTGGTGAACGGTCTTCCTAAGATCGAAGCAACGAGAAATGGAGTTTGTGATGCCTACACCAAGGGTAAACAAGTCAGGTCTTCCTTCAAGTCAAAGAAGGAGGTTAGTACTACTCGCCCTCTAGAACTAATCCACATGGATCTTTGTGGGCCAATGCGCACAAGGAGCCGTGGCGTGGGGGGATGCCTATGTCTTCGTTATTGTTGATGACTATTCCAGGTACACATGGACTCTCTTTAAGTCATCAAAGGACGAAGTGTTCGCTGAATTTGAATCTTGGCTCAAGTCGGTTGAAAGAAGTGTAGGACAGTCTCTGGGGTCCATCTGCACTGATCATGGGACAGAATTTGAGAACTCTCAGTTTCTATCCCTCTGCAGGAACAAAGGCATTAATCACAATTTCTCAGCTCCAAGAACTCCGCAGCAAAACGGTGTTGTGGAAAGGAAGAACATAACTCTAGAAGACATGACGCGTACCCTCCTTATTGCAAGTGGTCTTCCTATGAGCTTCTGGGCCGAAGCCTTGAACGCTTCATGCTATGTTCTGAACAGGGCAACCATTCGTCCTCTCTTGAACAAGACTTCCTATGAACTTCTAAGGGGAAGAAAGCCTAACGTGTCTCATCTGCGCACGTTTGGCTGCAAGTGTTTCGTACACAACAATGGGAAGGATTCTCTTGGGAAGTTTGATCCCAGAAGTGATGAAGGGACCTTTGTAGGATATTCTCTTTACATCAAAGCCTACAAAGTATTCAACAAGAGAACTAGAAAGGTAGAGGAAAACATTCATGTGGTTTTCGATAAATCTGTTATGGCTGGTAACAATGTGCATGAACAATCAGCTAGTGTTCCCTCAAACACTGGCCCGTCTGAGGATGATTGCTTTCAGCTTGTGGAAAGCGGTATCGGAGATGGGGTCCCGCTAAATCAAGAAACTCATGATGACCCATCAACACCAAGAACCCCCAACTCCGCCAACTCTGTTGGGGCAGATGAAGGTGCTCAATCATCTGAATTATCTCAGGTTCATCCGGGGGAACAGAGCCCAAGTCCTTACTCGGTGGAATCTTCTGAGGAAAGCCATGTTGTTGAAGGAACTGAGGGTGCTTGCCCCACTGATGTTGGGACAAGTGGTGAAAGTTCAACTGTAGGTAACGCTGACTCAGACGAGTTTGACATCAACAATCTGCAAATAAGGAACTATCAACAAAAGGGATCTCATCCAGTTCATCTAATCCTTACAGACTTTCGAAAGGGAATTCCTCAAAGCACTCGCTCTTCTTTACAAAAATTTTGTGCTTTTAATGCTTTTCTTTCCTTTCAAGAACCTAAAACTGTAGCAAAAGCATTGAAGGATCCTGACTGGATTAACGCCATGCAAGAAGAACTCCATCAGTTCGAAAGGAACAAGGTTTGGCGGTTAGTTCCTCAACCAAGGAACATAACAGTGATAGGAACCAAGTGGGTGTTCAGAAACAAGCTGGATGATCAAGGTCAGGTCACAAGTGTAACATCCCAGGCCAAGCTACCCCATCCACCAAGCCGCCCAGCCACCCAACGGTGCCGGCTCCGGTACTGGTGCCGCCTGGTTGTCCAAGGGCATGCAGCCCACACACCCAACCCTTCCCCCATTGATGTTACAAAAAAGTACACTTTATGTTGGTGCATGACCTTGCCGACAATGGGCCTGACAGACACCCCGACACTGTCATCCTTAACAGGCCTGCAGGCCGTGTACCCCAACCATTCCCCCCTCACGGGTAGGTTGTTGGCGAGAGTCGAACACGCGACCTCTCCACCCTTTATCAAGCGCCTAAGCACCTTGATACCAATTGTGCTACAGCACAATTGGTAACAAGTGGGCGTTAAGCCGCTTGTTAAAGCGTGAGGTCTCATGTTCGAGACTCACGAACAACCTCCCAGCCATGGGGATTTGGTTGGGGTACATGGGCTGCGGCCATGGATAGAGAAATGGCTGGCCCTATAAGGTCAGAGCCCCTCTCATTCAAAGTGTACTTTTTTGTAACATCCCAGGCCAAGCTACCCCAGCCACCAAGCCGCCCAGCCACCCAACGGTGCCGGCGCCGGTATTGGTGCCGCCTGGTTGTCCAAGGGCCTACAGCCCACACACCCAACCCTTCCCCCATTTAAATGGGTAGGTTGTTGCCCACGGGGATCGAACCCGGGACCTTTAGATATAAGGGCATTACCTTGCCACTTATATCACCAATTGCGCTAAATGGGGGAAGGGTTGGGTGTGTGGGCTGCAGGCCCTTGGACAACCAGGTGGCACTAGTACCGGCGTCGGCACCATTGGGTGGCTGGGCGGCTTGGTGGCTGGGGTAGCTTGGCCTGGGATGTTACAACAAGGAACAAAGCAAGGATGGTGGTAAAAGGTTACAACTAGCAGGAATGAATCGACTATGATGAGACATTTGCTCTTGTTGCTAGGTTGGAAGCCATAAGACTTCTCATAGCTATAACACCCCCGACTTACGTCGGTAGTCCCACACGCCAGTGACCTCAAACGTTACTGTCTAAAGTCACCCTAGGCTTTAATCGGAACAATTAAGCTTAAATAGTATATTAAATAACGAAAGATTAAACATCGGAAGACTTTTTATAAGGAAACACAACCTTTTATTAACAGATCTCTCTTTAATTGGGAATGACAATTTACAACAGAGTGAAATTACATCGGAAGACTTTTAATTAAACCCTAGTACAAGACCAGTTTATAAGAATATATATATTAAAGTAATACTTAACAACCTTAAAACACTGTCACTTAAATCCTCAACTGTAAGCCTTTTCTTCAACTGGTTACTTCAAGTCTTCGGGGACCAACCACTGATGTACCGTATAGGATGGGTGACACCAGCCAACCATGAAAGGAATAAAACCCGGTTGGTTAGTCTAATGAAAGACTATGCAAGGGTGAAAACAGAATGGTTCTAGTGATCGTAACCGTTTACTATCATTGTCCCTCGAATAACAACCGAAGGAACGATACATAACCCGGAGCTTTCACGGAATGATTAAAGTTTAGACATGCACTGAAAAGAAGACTCCAAAGGAATTGAGTCTTATGGGAAACGTATGACAAATGTTTGGAAACGTTAAGTTTACACACAAGTTTAAAAAAGACCTTGATTATTTGGGTCTACGACCAACCTCACCGCGTAATGCGAATCCATATTGAAAAGAGGACTTACTCTAACAAGAGTCCGGGCGGTTTCCACGTTGTACTCCTCGCCCGAGGGTTCATTAATTATGTGCATAACCACACTGATCTTAATTAATTACAAAATGTATATTAACGTTAAAACTTTTAATACAATCTCGAGTGACTACGAGAATAACACAGGGTGACATTACACCCAACCCAATGGCACTAGCAAGGTGCTTAAACACCTCTTATCCTTAACAAGTGGATAAGAAGCAATGGTCATGACCTTTAAAAGTATTAGAGAATTAATCTGACTAATACCAAGTTATAAAGAAACGACTAATCCTCATAAGGCATTAGCGTTCCTACGAATACTCGTGCTAATCTAGCATTTAAGTTTACATTTAAATCCACACCAAATTCGTTACAGTAATCACAGGTATAATAGCGTTGTTCTAGCAATATATACAATCTATTATAGTATCATATTTTAATCACATCATTTTATTAAATATGTTCCCAAACGAAAACAACACTTCACCCCATTTTAATTAACAATCAAGTAATTGATAATTAAAGGAATTATGGAATGATAAGCAAGAGCGAATCGCCACTTGCCTTAATTTAGACGAACAAAGATTATCCTGTGGAACGTAAGGACTGGACACGTGCTCAACAACCTATTGGAATTCCCGTCGAAAATGACCGTCGTCCCAAGGTCCATCCCGACGATGCACGCGAACGAGGTATGAAAATCCTAATTAGATGTAGTACAAAAACCGAAGCACAACGAAGGAAATAGCCTGACCTGGGCAAATTCCGCGACCGCGGAATTCATATCCGCGGTCGCGGAATTTTAGGCAGAGCCGTGGTCGCGGCAGTTCATACCCGCGATCGCGGTTCTCCCTCCCGACGCGACGTTTAATCGAATTCGAGGCTTTATCGACGACGTCAACTCGATTCTCCACTCCTTTGCTGGATGCGCACCACCACCCCTTCTTCCCGACTTCAACGACACCTCCGGCGATCTCCAAAAGCTCCGGCGAACTCGAGCAACTCCGGCGATGATGCGAAACGAGAGGAAGAGATGAGATCTTGAAGTTATGGATGATGATTCCAGTCTTCTCCGACCTCCTTTTATAGGGAAAAGGAAAGCTCAACGCCGGCAGCCCAATCGTTCGGCATCCCCCCTCGACGAAACGCCGCCACACGAACCGGCGAAACACGGCGAGAATTGAAGACGAAGACGAACCAGCTATCCGTGGTCGCAAAAACGGAGTCGCGATCGCGGAGTGGCTCCTGGGCGAATCCGCGCCCGTGGAAGAGATCCGTGATCGCGGAAATGCCGTGTTCGCGTTCCTGGGTCTTCTCGCGGATGTTTGCTCGCGGATCTTTGCTAGATCTCACTTTTAGTACTTAAACATAATCCAAGACCCAATACACACCAAAACGTATATTATTACGTTCAAGAGGGTTCACACAGAGATTTCAAATACGTTTAACACGTCTTACTTACAGAACGAGGGTTGGGAAATTACCCAAATATCTTTACTGAATTGAGAGTTATTACATTACTACCCCCTTAAAAGAAGTTTCGACCCCGAAACTTGGCCGATAACAACTCAAAGAAACGACCTTATTATAAGTTACCCAACCTTATAAGTTTAACCATGCCTAGCCCATTTAACACTTGTAAATTGGTTCAAGCAATTCTAAGTTAAATTTATAAGTTGGTTCAACTTACAGTCAACGTAAGGTTAACCATAGTTTAGATCATTCACAACTTAAGGGAATTTTATAACTTGTTTTCCCCAAACATACATTTTACCATATTACCCCTATGGTAACATGAGGGTTATTACATTACTACCCCCTTAAAAATAGTTTCGACCCCGAAACTAACATCACTAAGGTAGAGGAACCGGTTTCACCATCAATCTCACCACCTGAACTTAATATCTTTAATCATTTCATCCATGAAATGGTTCCTAGGAAAACGATCTGTTTCCTCAACCATACCATTATCTCGCATATCTTATCTCCAAAATCATCGCAATAGACTTGCTATACCTTAAGCATGAGAATACACATTTCTCTTTCAACTTTTTCTTTATAAATCACTCCCACAGTACATACCTTATCTTCCTTAAGTTGATATCCTTAAATAAATTTGGTATTCATACCCTATATCCCCAAAGTCGAACTACTTATTCCATCATGATTCCACTTACTACATACTGCCTTCATTCTTTACCTTCGTTAGAATCGATATGATCCTCCACAAGATTACCATTGCCTTAGTCAGAGTATCCATTATAGTTTCCAATATCACCTCACTATTATGCTCTATTCCTCATAAAGACCTTGATGTCCTCAAGCAGAAGAATACAACATTTTTCTACTAACTTCCTTTCGATGATCAGATCCTCAAAGTACATACATAGTACTCACTTATACCCCAACGTAGTACCTCCAATTGTCATATCATCTTACTCTTTTACATAAGCTCCTTATCTATCTCATTGGTTACCTGAATTAAATTTGGCCTTTGTGCCATATCTTAACGCAAAATCTTTACTCATATGATCCCTTAATTTTCCATAATTAATCACACCACATCCTATGTCTGTTTATCTCAACATGATTTACTACTCCATTCCCCAAGATTATAACCTCGTCTTACCCAAACGTGTCATACGATCACCTTAATCGACGTAGGTCACTTTTTTTTCTCAAGTCCAGTTGACAACATCCACATATTTACTTGTTTGCCACACTATTGATCTTTAAAAATCATAACAAACTTTTACCGGTTGAGTTTGTTGTTCACCCCTAAATCCTTAAACAACCAATTGTCCTCACACGACTTATTATCCCAAATCAAACACCTTTTTGCTTTACTGATATTCATTATTTATCACAGACTTAATCACCTCAACTCTTCTCGTATCATCATCTCATTATCTCGTTTCCTTAAAGAAAATACCTCATAATGAAACCTCAAATAGGTCTTCCTAAAATAATACTTATGATTTCGCACACTTAACTTTCCCAAAAGCTTTTAATACTGGTCCCATAAATGGACACACTCATTTATAAACCTCATCAACATAACTCTTGGGTTCTAAAGTTTTACTCAAGATCGTATTAGGGTACGATCATCTTAGAGAAAATGACTCCTTATGAAATATCTCTCTTATACATTTATTCACTGAAATATATAACTTATACAACTCACCCCATATAATGCTTAGAGTATACACGTGAGGAATAGCCTCAAACACCACAGAGCATTACTACACACACCAAATCCTTATAGAAAGGAAGCCTTATAGCATCAACCTCTCGAGACAATGCTCATGACTTTGGGCAAAGGGAACCGATAATGTCAATACCCAACCTGACATTAATTCAGGAAATAGAGGAGTTCTTATGAATAGTTTTGACCTCGAAACTGACACTAACAAGATAGGGAACAATCACACATGTCCCAATCAAACACCGTCCTTTATGAGTCCAAACAGTCTTTATCAACGCGTGACATGTACTACTTTTGGCACTCAAGGATCCTCGTATGATCGAACAACTTGCAATAGTAACGAATCTAGTAATTTCCAGAACAAGGAAATACTTCTTTATTATTCGAAACATTACATTAAAACAACTGAAAGAAAGTCGAACAAACAGATTACTAAGCTATGGAGACTATCGACACAAGTCCTCGCTCCTTATTCTTAAAAAGGCTTAACAGAAATACAACTACTCGTTCAAAGTCTCATTCCCATTGGAGTGACGAATCACAAAGAGTCGTTGCCCCTGATCCGAAGACTCCATATGCGCCTTGCCTTTATTACGAGCAACAGATTGCTCCGGAGCGGACATCCCTGGCTTTGGGTTCTGCCCATTGCCAACATTTGAGGCTTGGTAAGACCGCGTTGGTCCTTGACCCTTCTGCCTACAGTATGTTTTCATGTGGCCTTCTTTCCCACAGTTATAACATACCCGCTTCTCCTTTTGGAAATTAATACTTTTATGCCCAACTTCACCACAGTTGTGGCATTGAATCACTCTGCTACTCCAACCTGAGCCTCTGACGGAGTCAGACTGAGTCGTCTCGGTCTTAGCACGACCAGACTTCTCAAATTTGGTGGGCGATGCCGGTCGCTTGAATGTACCAACATGGCGATCATGTTGCCCACCTCTTCCTTTAACCAGCTTCTCCCGCTTTCAGGCGGATTCTTCCAGTGTGGCCTCTATTTTGTAGGCCGCATCAACATATTGCTCTAGCGTAGAACAACCGTGACGCACCATCAGAGGTTTGATTTCTGGATTCATCCATCCATGGAAGTATTAGATCTTTTGCTCTTCACTCGACACTTCTGGTCCAGCATATTGCAATAGATGATTGAACTTATCTGCAAGCTCAGTCACCTTCAACCCTCGGTCGTAGGGTAAAGGAATTCCTTATGCTTCTCCTCCCTCATAGCACGGGAAAAGAAACGGTCGGTCATCTTAGTCTTGAACATACCCTAGTTCAATCCGGGATGATCAGCTAGACCAGTGCCCTCCCACCATTCGCTAGCCACATCCCTAAGTTGAAGGGAGACGATGTGCACTTTTTCAACCTCAGTGCAATCCACGTTCCTGAACAACTGTTCCATGTGCGAGAACCAATACGCCACTCTGACTGGTTCTCCGGTACCGTCATAACTGTCAGGCCTCATTGAGCTCACGACCTTCAAGGCTCGACCGTAACTCCCTCTGTTCCTGACGGCATCGACCTGAGGTACCAGATCCACTGGCTCCTCAAATTCAGGAATAACCTGAGGAACCGGCACACCTTGTGCATGTGGTGCAATTGGCCGCATTATATCGGTGACCGCTTACATGGCGATCCCCTGAATAGCCTCTATAGCCGCAGCGTCAAACACCACTTGAGGATTAGCCCGCACTTGACCATTGTCTACAGGGTTATTGTGAGAGACAAACTCGCTCTCTTCCCCTGGATTAGCGGCGTTCCTCAGATTAAGCCTTGGGTTGTTACTCAGCCCAGCTCCGGCATGGATTGTGTTTCTTGTGTTCACCATCTGTTGATGAACCATAACGTCAGTTTAGAACTTTTTCCAACTTGGACATGACACTTAGTCAATTACGTTATGATACGGATTATAAGAGTCCAAACTAATAACTTTATATCAGTCTGACTGACCCTTCACCATTAACCGCAGAAATGATCTTCTTCTCTTTACTTGAGAATGGGTACACTAGGAGAAATGTCAACCTTTAAATGACATTAATCCTAAGGAGAGACACTATCCCTAAGAATGGATCTAAGGAATAAGTAAAAACTCGAAACTTGCAGAAGTTTGAAAACCACTTATTATTAAACCTTATACCTTCAAACTTTCTACCTTGTACATGTAAACCTTATATATTTAACTTAATAAAATAATTATTTATAAAGTTAGTTTCTCAAACTAGTGATACGATTATCACAAAACTCTTACTAAGACAAAAAATCACACTTTTAAAGTTACAATCATAAACTTAAAATTGTTTATAACACACCATTTATAAACCAACTATAAGTAACTTTTGAAGTTCAAATAGTTAAACCATTATTTTAAATTAAATTCCAAGAAAACTTTAAATTTAACACTTAAACTTCTCAAAATTCCTTTTTAATAGAAAATAGGTTGAAAATAGTTTCGAAATTAATTTTCGAAAATTCTCAAACCTAACAGTAAGCCAAGAATTTTAAAATCATTGCTCTGATATCATAATTGTAACACCCCCGACTTACGTCGGTAGTGCCACACGCCAATAACCTCAGACGTTACTGTCCAAAGTCACCCTAGGCTTTAATCGGGACAATTAAGCTTAAATAGTATATTAAATAATGAAAGATTAAACAACGGAATACTTTTTATAAGAAAACTCAACCTTTTATTAACATATCTCTCTTTAATTGAGAATGACAATTTACAACAGAGTGAAATTACAGCGGAAGACTTTTAATTAAACCCTAGTACAAGACAAGTTTATAAGAATATATATATTAAAGTAATACTTAACAACCTTAAAATATTGTCACTTAAATCCTCAACTACAAGCCTCCTCTTCAACTGGTTACTTCAAGTCTTCGGAGACCAACCACTGATGTGCCATATAGGACGGGTGACACCAGCCAACCATGCAAGGAATAAAACCCGGTTGGTTAGTCTAATGAAAGACTATGCAAGGGTGAAAACAGAATGGTTCTAGTGATCGTAACCATTTACTATCATTGTCCCTCGAATAACAACCGAAGGAACGATACATAACCCGGAACTTTCACGGAATGATTAAAGTTTAGACATGCACTGAAAAGAGATTCCAAAGGAATTGAGTCTTATGGGAAACGTATGACAAATGTTTGGGAACGTTAAGTTTACACACAAGTTTAAAAACGACATTGATTATTTGGGTCCACGACCAACCTCACCGCGTAATGCGAATCCAGATTGAAAAGAGGACTTACTCTAACAAGAGTCTGGACAGTTTCCACGTTGTACTCCTCGCCCGAGGGTTCATTAATTATGTGCATAACCGCATTGATCTTAATTAATTACAAAACATATATTAACGTTAAAGCTTTTAATACAATCTCGAGTGACTACGAGAATAACACAGGGTGACATTACGCCCAACCCAATGGCACTAGCAAGGTGCTTAAACACCTCTTGTCCTTAACAGGTGGATAAGAAGCAATGGTCATGACCTTTAAAAATATTAGAGAATTAATCTGACTAATACCAAGTTATAAAGAAACGACTAATCCTCATAAGGCATTAGCGTTCCTACGAATACTCATGCTAATCTAGCATTTAAGTTTACATTTAAATCCACACCAAATTCGTTACAGTAATCATAGGTATAATAGCGTTGTTCTAGCAATATATACAACCTATTATAATATCATATTTTAATCACATCATTTTATTAAATATGTTCCCAAACGAAAACGACACTTCACCCCATTTTAATTAACAATCAAGTAATTGATAATTAAAGGAATTATGGAATGATAAGCAAGAGCGAACCGCCACTTGCCTTAATTTAGAAGAACGAAGATTATCATGTGGAACGTAAGGACTGGACACGTGCTCAACAACCTACTGGAATTCCCGTCGAAAACCACCGTCGTCCCAAGGTCCATCCCAACGATGCACATGAAACGAGGTATGAAAAGCCTAATTAGATGTAGTACAAAAACCAAAGCACAACGAAGGAAATAGCCTGACCTGGGAAAATTCCACGGTCGCAGAATTCATATCCGCGGTCGCAGAATTCTGGTCAGAGCCGCGGTCGCGGCAGTTCATACCCGCGATCGCGGTTCACCCTCCCGACGCGGCGTTTAATCGAATTCGAGGCTTTATCGATGACGTCAACTCGATTCTCCACTCCTTGGCTGGATGTGCACCACCACCCCTTCTTCCCGGCTTCAACGACACCTCCGGCGATCTCCAAAAGCTCCAGCGAACTCGAGCAACTCCGGCGACGATGCGAAACGAGAGGAAAATATGAGATCTTGAAGCTGTGAATGATGATTCCAGGCTTCTCCGACCTCCTTTTATAGGGGAAAGGAAAGCTCAACGCCGGCAGCCCAATCGTTCGGCATCCCCCCTCGGCGAAACACCGCCACACGAACCGACGAAACGCGGCGAGAATTGAAGACGAAGACGAACCAGCTATCCGTGGTCGCAGAAACGGAGCCGCGATCGCGGAGTGGCTCCTGGGCGAATCCGCGCCCGCGAAAGAGATCCGCGATCGCGGAAATGCCGTGTTCGCGTTCCTGGGTCTTCTCGCGGATCTTTGCTCGCAGATCTTTGCTAGATCTCACTTTTAGTACTTAAAAATAATCCAAGACCCAATACACACCAAAAGGTATATTATTACGTTCAAGAGGGTTCACACAGAGATTTCAAATACATTTAACATGTCTTACTTACAGAACGAGGGTTGGAAAATTACCCAAATACCCTTACTGAATTGAGGGTTATTACAATAGCCTACTCCTCTTTCCATGGCTTCAAACTGCAACAAATGGACGTAAAGACTGCCTTCTTAAATGGAGTGCTCAAGGAAGAGGTCTATGTGGAGCAAACACCTGGCTTTGAAGACGCTTCCCAATCTGATTATGTCTACGTTCTTGACAAAACGTTGTATGGTCTCAAACAAGCTCTGAGGGCCTGGTAGGATAGGCTCTCACAGTTCCTTCTGGCTCATGGATAAGTTCGTGGAAAGGTCGATAAGACTCTGTTCCTTCTGAAGGAGGGAAAGCACACTCTGTTTGTGCAAGTCTATGTGGATGATATCATCTTTTGTTCCACAGATGATAAACTGGTTCAAAAATTCTCAAATCTGATGGCTAGTGAATTCGAGATGAGCATGGTTGGGGAACTCAAGTTCTTCTTGGGTCTTCAAGTCTCTCAGGGAGAAGATGGAACCAAAGTGCACCAACAGAAGTATCTCAGGGAATGTGTCAAGAAATTCGAAATGTCTGATGCAAAGCCCTTCACAACTCCTATCTCTCCAAATAATCCAATGGGAAAGGACGAACATGAGCAATGAGTTGATCCATCTCTCTATCGGGGAATCATAGGTTTGCTTCTTTATCTCACAGCAAGTAGACCTGATATTATGTATAGTGTGTGTCTATGTGCTCGCTTTCAGGCTGATCCCAAAGAGACACACCTCAAAGCCGTGAAGAGGATTCTGAGATACTTGAAGGGAACAGATGATCTATGTCTGTGGTATCCAAGGGGTGGAAATTTCGATCTAGTTGGATACACAGATGCTGACTTCGCATGGAATAAAGTGGACAGAAAATCTACATCCGGAATGGCTCAGTTCCTTGGGTCGTGCTTAGTTTCCTGGGGGTCAAAGAAGCAGAATTCAGTTGCTCTATCCACTACAGAAGCCGAATACATAGCCGCCGCTGCTTGTTGCACTCAACTCCTATGGCTTAAACAACAACTCAACGACTATGGTATTCTTCTTGACTCTATTCCCATTCTCTGTGACAATACTAGTGCAATAAATATCTCCAAAAATCTTGTGCAACACTCACGTACCAAGCATATCGAGATAAGACATCACTTCTTACGTGACTGTGTGGAGAAAGGGTTGGTGTCCATGAACTTCCGCGGAACCAAGGATCAGATCGCTGATATTTTCACCAAAGCACTAAATAGGGAACCCTTCGAACAGTTCCGTATGGAACTAGGTATGATCTCTCTAAACTAAGTGTCTATCTCTTATGTTCCCTCGATGATTGGCTAAATTACAAAGTAAATTGTGAAAGTTTAATCATCATGTCTTGATCTGCATTCACTCTCTTGATCGTTAAATTGAACAACTTGCTTAGATTCGTGCTAATACTTCACCTATGTGCAACATTTCATGCATGATCATCTATGCTATCATTATAATACATGAAACAGTTTTCTTTCAGCCCAAAAGAGTCAACTTGATGCATTGATCCCTCATTACAAGCCCACATGATTGTTGACTCTATAGCTTACCCTAGCCATCATGTTTGATGCTTCCTATGAGTCCCTCTAATCATCCACATCTGGGAGCCTCTCATTAATGTTTAAACACTTTAAAATTCTCGTATATTTTTGTGTGATGTTCTTTGTACCCTCTCTGGTAACGTTACCCCCGCATCCACTCTTCTATTTTGTTTGGGAAGTCGAGAAAACGAATCATCGCCTCGGTGGCTTGTGGATGGTACTTGACCAGTATGGTGCGTATTGATAGCATGCAACTGCTTGGTAAGTCTTATGTGCATTCAAGATAGAAGTGGTGTTTGTTGCGATTGAGATTTTGTGGGATTTGATGGATTTGGACAGAATCTTCTACACGGTTTTTTTTAAGATATCTTATTGGTTATGATCCTTGAAAAAAAAATGTCTGAAGGTATAAACTCTGGGGAACAAAGTGAGGGACCTGATCTGAGAAAGGAACTAAGGAGGTTGTCCTGCGCACGTCTACACTGGCGGAACAACAAGGATATCTTATGGAGGATGTGCATGCCCTGATTGCTCTTCATTCTTTGGCTCCCTCTGCTAGCACCTGTGGCGCATGATTCATCTTTTTTCTGCTTACCAACCCCTCTTTTGTTCCCAACACTTCTATTCCATTGCTGCCTTGCTTTTCTTTCTCTCTGTTTCACATGTTTGTCTTGATTGGCATGTTAATCATATGTGATATCTTTGCGTATTTCGTTGTTGTCTTTGCATACAGTCCATGGTTGTGTGTTTCAATCTAATGCAAAAAGGGTTTGTTCGTTTATCATGACGTGCTTACTTTCCTTTTGCTATTTACTTATGTTTTTGATGATGCCAAAAGGGGGAAAATGACTGATAGCTTTAGTTGAGGGAAAAAAAATCATGTCTTCATAGTTGTTGGACTAAGGGGGAACTATTATGCCTAAGTGTTGAAACTTTCTCTATGCAACTGTCTTTATCTCATATGAATGTTTTATTGTCAAGGATGTTTGTCACCATCAAAAAGGGGGAATTTGTTGAATTCCTTAGGTTTTGATGGTAACAAACATTCAACTAATCTGGTAATCAAGTGCTTCAGGAACAATACAGTTGTCACAGAGAACCATTAGCAGTGAAGGATTGCAGAGGGAACAAAGCTTTCTCCACATGCTTTGTTACCTCTCAAGGAACATCAATGATGAACAAAACTCAAGCTGTGAATGGAGTGAAGGATAATCAGCGTGAAGATTATGGGAATCATCTTTGAAGATCATGCGGTCACAGAAAAGGAAATCGGCTGGATGGATCACGCCGATGGGAAGATTTGGATAGAGAAGAATCCGATTATGTTATCTTAGGAAATCTTTCCTAAGATAATATATTTGGAGAGAAAAGAATTTTATCTTAATCCGATTATGTTATCTTAGGAAATCCTTCCTTAGATAACATAGGCGGTTAAGATAATATTCTTCAGATTATTTAATATCTTCTTGTTGTCGATTCTAGAAAGATACTTTATCTTGTTACGATTGGTTATCGTGTTGTATTTATAGGAGTGTGAGATTCATTTCTATGTACGAACTCAGAGCATTTAATTGAGAAGAAAAAGAGAGTGAAGTGTTTGTGAGTCTTAGAAGAGTGAGTTCGTATTCACCGTTGTAGAAGAGATTCAAATCTAGGTGGGAAGTCTAGGGTTTGGAGTCCATACTACAAGTGTAATCGAACAAGAAATCAATAAGACGAGTAGACTCTTCAAAATCCTCTCAAGTGAAAAGTTTGAAGGTAGTGGTTTTACTTGATTAGTTATTTGACTGATTAAGGTTTCCACTAGGGATGCACAATATTAGACCGGACCAGAAACCCGGACCGGACCCGACCGGAATTTTCTGGGTCGGTCCAGGACCGGTATATTATCGGTCCGGTCCACGGGTCATGATTTTTTATAAAACCGGGTTCCGGGTCGGGTCTGGACCGGACCGGCATTTTCCGGGCTGGACCGTATTGGATCGGACCTTTTAAAAAAAATACAAGTTATATATATAGTTATATACCTTTAATATTTTATCCCTGATTCCATGTAGACTGTAGCCGGCCCTAAATCCCTAATCCTCTCTCAAATTTCTCAATTCTCACAGAGTCACAACTGCTTCTCGTCTTCTCCGGCGTCTCACGTCTGGCGACCTCCTTCTCGTCTTCTCCGGCGACCCAATTCTCGTCTTCTCTGGCGACCTGTTTCTCCCTACCTTCTCAGTCCGACCGGCCTCCAAAGTCCAATCTCCCTCCATTCGCAGCGGCGCAGCCTCATCGCACCAGCAGGTCCAAGTCGCAGTGTCGCACCAGCAGGTTCGATTGGCTTCCTCTCCGGCGACCTGCTTCTCCGGTTCTCCCTACCTTCTCAGTCCGACCGGCCTCCAATCTCCCTCCATTCCCACAGCGGTGCAGCCTCGTCGCCAGACTCCAAGTCGCACTAGCAGCCAGGTTCAATTACTTTAGGCTTCAAACTAATTATAATCCGGCGAGAAGCTTATGATAATTGATAATATATTATAGTTATCTGATTCCATACATATTACATACATGTTGATTACTTAATTTTTGAGTGAAATTTAACCAATCCATTCAATGTAATTGAGTGGAAATCAATATCCTTGGAATTGTCTATGAAAGTTTCATGCAATATAAGACTCGGAAGTTGGTGGGGGTTTTTAGTTTTGTGTAATTTGTGATATTAGTGCAGATAAAAACAATGTATTCTTTTGTTTGATGGACAGATGACAACTGAGCAAAGCCATGAGTCTCCTGAACATTTTGAAGAAGTTGATGTTGAAGTGGAGAACAATGACAATGTAGGCTCTTCAAGACAAAATGCAACAAGGGAACCTGTCAAAAAGAGGAGAAAAGGAACGAAGTCATATTATTGGGTTACCTATGATGAATATAGGGATGAGAACAATCAGTTAAGGTGTAAGTGCAAATTCTGCGGGAATACTTATGCTTGTGATCCAAACACGGTTGGCAACAAGAATGTGAAGCGCCATTGGGAGAAATGCAAGAAGAATCCAGCAAACATGGGAAAAGGTATGCAAACTCAACTTGTCCTTGATAATATGGGTGATAGTGACATGAAAATGAGATCTTGGAGCTTTGATCAAAATGTGGTACGAGAGTCTATTGTTGAAATGGTCATTAGAGATGAGATGGCTTTTAAATCTGTTGAGAAGGATGGCTTGAAAAGAGCATTTGCTGTGGCTTGTCCTCAGTTTAAGATGCCCTCTCATACGACAATTCAACGTGATTTCTTTAAGCTTTATATTAGGGAAAGGCAAAAGTTGAAAGAGCTTCTAAGAGATACTTGTCAGCGGGTTTGTGTGACTACAGATACTTGGACCTCCTCACAAAGGAACAATTATATGTGTGTCACTATTCATTATATTGATAATGATTGGAATCTACAAAGGAAGATTGTTAATTTTTGTATTATCACTACTCATAAGGGACGAGATATTGGCAGGGCACTTGAGGATTGTTTGAACTATTGGGATTTGGATAAGAAGCTTTTAACTGTGACTGTTGATAATGTTTCCTCAAACGATGTTGCTTGTGCTTATATGTCTGAGATGGCAATTGAAAAGGGCTGCATTACTGAGGGCAAGTATTTGCATATGAGATGTATGGCACACATTCTAAATTTGATTGTGCAGGATGGCATCAAGGAATGTGGTCAGCATGTTGATAAGCTTCGAGCTACGATTAAGTATGCTAGAAGTTCTCCTTCTAGAGCACATGCTTTCAAACAGCTAGCTGAGAAATTGAAGGTGGAGTACAACAAAGAATTGAAAACTGATTTGTGTACTAGATGGAATTCCACTTATGATATGTTGGTTAGTGCCCTACCTTATAAAGTTGTCTTTGCTCGTATGGAAATTCCCCGTATTGATGATTCTGATTTGGGTCCTTTGAGCTCTTCTGATTGGGGTAAGATTGAAGTGCTTGTCTCTTACTTGAAGGAGTTTTATGAGTTGACAAACCGTATTTCAGGATCCTTGTATGTCACAAGCAACTATTTGATTTTCCATATAGCTCGAGCTGTGAAGGTGCTTGGTAGCTTGGCTGCCAATGAGGACCCTACTCTAAGAAAGATGGGGAGTGAGATGAAAAAGAAGTGTGACAAATATTGGGGTTCTTTTGATAAGTTGAACTTGCTGATTTTTGTTCCTATCATTCTTGATCCTTTTTTTAAGCTTCGTGGGGTGAGTGTTGCTCTACAGATGATGTTTGGCCAAGATAATGTGGATAATATGGTCTCTCTGGTCAGGGCTGCTGCTTATGAGTTGTTTGATCGATACGCGAGTTGTTATGTTGTCTTGGATGGTCAAGATGTTGGATCAGTTTCAAATCCCTTGATTGAGAATGAGAGTTCAAGCTGGATGCAAGAAGTGAATGAAAAGATGACTAGAGGAAACCCAGACCGAGATGATCTTTCAAGATCAGAGTTTGATTTGTACTTGCATTAAAGACATGAAGCAAAAGAGAGTGATGTTTTGAAATGGTGGAGACTTAATGGGTCTAGATATCCTATCCTTTCACGTATGGCACGTGATGTACTAGCCATTCCGATCACTACAGTTCCTTCTGAGTCTACATTTAGCACGGGAGGACGAGTCCTTACGGACTATAGAAGTCGTTTGAAGCCTAAAGTAAGTCACTTATGTACTTATATTATGCAAATGCTAACTAGATATGCTCATAGCCTTATTTAATATATTGTTATATACTTATACTATGTTATTTTTGACAAAAGAATGTACAAGCACTTGTTTGCACTCAAGATTGGTTGCGTTTACGTACAAGGACAAAGAAATGTAAAGATGTCGATGATGAATCGGAGGATGACGATGATGATGAAGGTAATTAATATTGAATTTGACATTTCTGATTTCCTAATTGTGTTGATATAATTAATATTGAATTTCATTAATTTATGATTTTTTTGAATGGTAAATGATTAGATGAGAATGATGAAGAAACATTCTATGCTTGATGAGGCGATATTCTTTGCTTGATGTATGGTTGAATGGGTAAGATTTTTTCATCTTAACATTGTCTTATAATTTCTATTTAGACAACGAATTGAATGGGTTTGTTTATTATTTGTAGGTGATACATGAAGTTAACCAAGTGATCCACTAGTCAAAGTTTTGAACTTTTGAAGTCATGAAGAACATAAGAAGAAGCTCTATGGATATTTCTGAAAGACTACTAAACATTTATTGCACTTTTGATTATCTTTGTATTTTCGTTTAATACAGTATTTTGTTGAAGGATTTTGGAGTTTTTTCCACTATAATACATTATCTACTTAGACTATTTATATTAAATTATTAATTGTAATGAGATTATGATAAACTTTTAGCTTAATATGCGATACAAATAATCAATTATTTAATTCAAACAGGTACTCGTACATCGTAGTAATAGAATCGGGCCGGGCCGTCAGCGCGATGGACCGTTATACCAAAAAATGACAAATCGGGTTTTCCGATCCGGCCCGTGAACCGGACCGAAAAAGGACCGGACCGGATAGATCGGATCCGGTCCGATCCACGAGTCACTTTTTTATAAAAAGCCGGTCCATCGGTCCAACTCGGACCGGAGTTCTCCGGTCCGGATCGACCCGATTGTACATCCCTAGTTTCCACTATACATCCTGAGTTATTTTTTTTTTTTTGTTGTTGTAATATTTCGATGCCTTGTGGGAACAAAACAATATCCTCTTACACCGTCTTCAAAGCTGACTTCCGCTCCTACTACTCCAGCCTCAACCCGATCTTTCCTCGAACCTTATGCAAACATCACCTCCCCCTCTTCCTCCTCCTCCATCCAGAACCTTCCCATCTGAAGATCAATCGCGCCGCCGCCGCCTCTTCTAACCTTACAGAGGTTCGATTTTGTTTAATTTCTGTGGAAACTGGACTGAATCGATCGAATTTCAGAGATTGATTGCTTGTGAAAACTTTTGCAGGGAAATTCGAAGAATGAGAATAGAGGCGATGATTGGATTGAGCTCGCGGTCCAAGTATTTGCCCTACCAGAGATCTTTTGGTCGGGAGAGTGTTACTTTTGGTGTTACAGGTATTGTATGAGACTTTTCACCCAATTGATCTTCTCAGAGGGTTTATGTTCTAGGGTTTGTAGAGCTTGCTAATTTAATTAGTAGTTCTAAAGTTGACCACTTCTTTTGAAAGCTGATTTTGCAAAATTCATATCTGATTGTTTTGTCGTGTGTGTTTTGATATTCAAGATGGCCACTTTTTTTTGTTCTTGTTTGCTATTGTTGCAATTGGAATAATTGCATAGAAGCGACAACCACTAGAAGACCTGAGGGATCTTAATTCGATGAATGCGTCAGGATCAAGTATCGGGCATAACCGCTGCAAGTTCAGAAACTGTGAGCCTTCTTCAGTTTTCTTGTTTCCCCTCTTCTTACCATCTTCAATTTGGTTGGTGATCAGATTGTTACGTAGTTGCTTGAGAATGGGGCTGATGTGAATTCTCGGAAATATTGTGGCCATGTAGAATCAATTTAATGTCTTAATTGAATCTGTTTACAATTGACAAGGTATAATCATTAACTGAGATTTGATTCACTTGACAAAGTTGCATCTATGTTTGGCTTCTGGAATTGATTTATTGGTATCTTTGCAATTTTGCTTGGATGTTGAATTAATATGTTTAGATCAATATTTAATTTAACTAGCTATTGACAAACAGTTTGGATCTTCTTTGTTATATATGGGCTATGGGAATTTTTTCATTTTTTCCCTAATATATATCATTTTAGTTATATCTTCCTCTTTAAATTTCTTTTGGACCTTGGTAGCCGATTCTCTTCTTTTCTATTTTATTTTCACCAAATTTCACTTTTCTATGTTCCATCTAAAACCATGGATGATTTTTCTCAACAAACAAGTAGTTATTTGGGAATTTATATTTACCAAAAAAAGGGTTTGGGAATTTTATATTTTTTAGGATAATTAATTTGGCTATTATTCAATACTAGTGTAACGCCCGTGTCAAACACGGGGTTAATACAGCTTATAAGATAACAAATAAGTGTTGATATATAATTTTGAATACAACTCATGACCAATGTCGTTAACAAATACGGAGTAAGAAATTCTTCTTGAGGTGAATAGCTTCTTAATTTCACGTATCTACAAATAAACTGATGAAAATCGTGAGATAGTGTTAGAAATAACAACAAAGAGCACATAATAATTATGTATGGTGGGATGCCTTGAAGCTTTGATTCTGTTGAATTTACTCATTTTAAACTTATTTACAATGAGCCGTCAAAGATACCAGTGTGTGTGTATAAATGCAATTTGTGCTAGTAAAAATCTAGGAAAACAATCTCAATTCACAACTCAAACATCAGGTAATATAGATTGTGATCTTCTTGTTATGATTATGTGTCTGAAAGTATTGCTTTCTGAATTAAGGATGGCTATGCACACAAAACTAAAAAAATTATCAAAACATGTTTAAGAATATAAGCATCACCTCAGTGACATGTTTGCTTCAGCTACAAATCAATTAATAGGACTTGTCAAGGACACTACGATATGTTGAGTATTAGACAACATTTACTCCCAATCACAGAATTAGCAGTCTCATTACATGCACCTCTGCTTCTTGTCTCATTCGGAGGAGGAGAACCAATGACCATCAATCTGAATAGATACATTGAAACAATGCTCCTACCTGAAATGCAGGTCAAGTGAATTAGCAATTAAAGACCAAATTATCTTTAATGCTAATTATAAACTTATGTAACAATTAAACCCAATGTCTTCTTTACTCAACTGGAAAGTAGCATAGCCAAAAGAAATAGGGAGAAGAAAAGGGTTCAATAAAATCCAAAATACAAGGATTGCGCAACAATAAGAAATCTTAGGCAATCCTATATATAAGGAACTCGATAAGACAATTATAGAGAGCAACCTGAGACATTATTAGCCTATTAAGACCTTCTTGCTCTTTTACTATATGCTTATGAGCAATCACTATATATTGATTGAGCCTTGGCTAATATGTTATCTTCAATATTTTCATAACCATATTTGCAGCAGTCCACGGACAACTTGGTATCTACCTACCATAAATGCATATTAGATCAACAATAAAGTGAAGTTTATAGTCTGCATCATAAGATAGAGTGATCTTCCTCTAAGAGAAACTAAGTTATCAATAACAAATGCTTAAAAAATCCTTCTATTTCGGAACCAAAATCATTCAAAGAATTTCAAACTATAATCATTCAAACAATTCCAAACCATAATCATTCAAAACAAAGTACTACGCATGTCTATTGTTCTTCCATCACAAAAAGTTTCAGTGTTTCACAACCGACTTCCTCACAACAATCGAGCAAGTATCTCATGAAAATTAAGTTAAAGAAGCAATTACTGGAAGCCCTAAGCTAATTAATTGAACCCAATCATACAAAGTGTATAACAACATGTTCAAAAGACTGGCTATTACTTCAATAACTTCCCATATATGATTTGAAGTTATGATCCGACAAATAGTCAAAGTTGAAACAACCAATTTGACTAAATTCTACATATTGTTGTTAGGTGAAAGAAAGTGTTTGGACACAATAATTTGAGAAGGCTTGGCTCAACTGAAAACGTAAGAAAAGTTCAAGTCATGTTCGTTTTTCTATTAAAGATTCTAGGAATCATCATGCTGACATTCGAAACTAAAAGGAAGATATGAGGAAAAAGATAATTGAATTCAACAAAACCAAATTTGAATATGAATGAGAAATTGGATACTCTTCTTACCTCTACCGATTTCATAAAGTGAAAATAGAACTATTTGATCCATAACAAAATTTCATGTCACCAAGATCATATAACATCATGGGATAAAGGGGCTACTACTAATTACCATACACTCCTAGATAAGAATCCATATAATTTCAAGGAGAGAAAGGAATTCAATCATTTCCAGAAAGCATCAATGTGTGCTATTAAATTTCATCAAGGTGAAGAATGGTCTATGTAAATCAAAATTTGGTTCGTGTAATATATTTAACTTGCAATGCTTTGTCCAAGTAAGTACAAGGAAGAGAACACAAAGCTGAAGCAAAAGACAAAATACCTAATTGGCTAATTCGTGAAGTGGACCAGCGAAAGCATTTAAAGTAGCTGTAAATGAAAGGTAGGGATCTGAAAGAGCACTATCCACACAGGTTGTTCATTTGCATCGTTTGACACATTTTTCTTGTCATCTTCACGTTTTCTCTTCTTACAAGTACACTCTCCATTATGGACACCTGTTCATTTTCATAATAAAAATAGACACTTGTTTCAACTCACACATAGTTAACAAAACATATTCGTGCGGGAAACATTAAGAAATTTATCATTCCTGAAGAACTCATGTTGACAATAATTAACCATATGAATCATACAAGGGAAGAAGCTTACTGCTTGAACCATTGAGGTCACTGTTAGCACGTTCCATATTCATGGTCACTACATTTATTCACAAGAATCCAAAATCAAAATATTAAAAAGAGTGAAATCAAGAAGAACATATGAACAACAACAACAATAGCAAATGAAGAGTTCATTTTCACTGTCAACACTTTCTCTCGAAATCTTTCGAAAGGGGGGAAGAACATAATAGCATGAAAGGTATCAAAAGCCAAAATCAAATTTCTAGTTTAAGAAGTAAAAGTACCACATGATCGTGAGGATCCAATTTCGTACAATTAGCGAGGAAGAAATAAGAACCATGCTCGGTAGAAATCGGGAGGATTCAGTCTTCGATCGAGATGCAATCCGTGAACTGATGTTTATGTCTGCATATTGTCCTTGTAGTCTCTGACAAAGATCATGTAGCTGCTGGTTGAAGCTTTGACTTGGGTGTGCCAAATTTTGCTATGTTCTGAGCCAAGCATCCGAGTGGCCCCGTGTTGTGGATCCAAAAGTTCCTTGCTCCTTCATTGTACAATCTCTGTCATAAAAAAAATAGAAGTCAATTGCATCCATTAACTATTATTGTTGTCCAATGTCTTAAATCTTACTTGGATTCCAGCTTGAAATTTTGCTAAATATGCAGGGATTGAAGCCACCACATCATCATATGTCTTGGAGTAGAATGCACCAGCAAGATCATTCTGGCATATGTCGAACATGTAGAGACCCTTGTAGAAGTAATCTTTTGCCAAAAGATACTCGTCCAACAATATCATATTATCAGTGTATTATGTACCTACTTTGAGATAAGAAGTCAAGAGCTCGAGCTTTAAAGCGTAGAAACTGAGCCACCTGGACCCCAAATGAGAAAGGGCAGATTGAGTTTGCAGTTGTTGGGTGTATGGTGGAGCCTGCAGCTGCAAAGTTGCTGCCTGTGTGGAAATTGGGCGTGCCGATTGACTCTAGATAGGCCTTCAGAAAGGGCAGCTTCATTCCATACACTGTTGATAGCGTTTTTCAGTCGTGCGCGCTATCAAAGTAATCCTAAATTACAACTAGAGTATAACATGCAAGTAAGGAGTCGAACCCAAGGGAGTTAACACGTCAATTTCAATGCAATTACTAATTTATCAACTTAAAAGGACAAATGGGGGGGGGGGGGGGGGATTTGGTTTTCTACTAAAACTACTCAAATAAAACAACACCGAATCAAGTTTAAGCAAATATGAAGAAAGGGAGCTTCACCTAGCAAGTTTCCACACAAAGGTTAACCAAGTTGATCATAGATTCTTCTCATGTTCATATTTATCCTATGGATTTGTTCCAATTCTGATCTTGTTTATATTAGCAAGCCAACCGGTCTTACTAACACTTACTAATTGATAACCTAGAAGACCTCCTAAGTTGGTTCAATCAATAGCATAGAGTATAAGATTAATGGATTGCAAACAAGACTCAACACCGCAAATATGTCATGCAAATCAATTTCCTTTTCACAATTGAACTCAATTTACCAATTTCATGCAATTGTGGTTGCTACCTATGATTAGGGATTCCACCGTCTATCCCAAATCTAGCACCTAAATTACTATAGATTTAGACTTGGTGATCAATCTAGCAAAATAGATAGTAATAGAAATATGCTCAAGGAAATCAATACCAAATCCAAAGGGATGAACAAGAGAAATAAACCTTACAACCAAGTCAACCTTGTGCTTCCACGCTAGGCAAAACAAGGGTTTAGTTTTGGTTCATGTTCTTCAACAACAAATCAAATCCAAAAGAGATAAAAACAACTAAAATGTTCTTGAGAGGAAAGAAAGGGAGATCGAATGGCTGCTCAGTCTGGACATGCCTCTTTCTAAACCTAATATGAGCCCATTTAATTACCAATTAACTCAGCAAAACGAAACGGCCAAGCAGAAAGGAAAATCGGGAGCTGTTCAGTCGCGCGGCAAAACCGCGACCAACCGCGATCGCCATGGCTCGCGGTTTCGGCTCCCCAAGGTTCTGCTGACCACTGGTCGCCTGGAGAATAAAAGCGATCGCGGGAGATCGCGTCAGATCGCGGTTTCCACTCCAGCACTTCTGTCTTCTGATCACCTGCCCTCCAACATGTCTTCGAACTCCGTCTTCAACTCGTAAGTGCTTTCAAATCATCCACAATGCAGCTCCGCACTACAAGCATCAACATCGCCTCCAGAACCCTGCCAAAGTCTCCTAAAATGTGCTAATAATCCCTAACTATGCCATACAAAGTACGGCGTATCAAACTCCCCCATACTTAGACCTTACTCGTCTCGAGTAACTAAAGACAAGCTACCCTCACCAATACATGCAATCCAGGTCTCATGAAATATGACGAACCTTGCTAGAGATTACAACAACTCAACAATAAACATCCCAACCAAAACAACAACCAAATAGAGCAATGCAAAAGACAATAAAAAAGAACCCAACTACACCTTATCCCTCCAAGTGGTAGCTTACCCGAATCCTCCTATACTCCGCCCCTTATGTCGCCACGCCAAGCAAGAAAATCCTAGATCACTCACACTCATTTTGCTTAGGCGTCCTCTCGGGTTTTCACCTAACCACTCATTGTTTTTCTTAGATGGGCTCACCAATCTCGCATCACTCCAAGACTCATTTTTGCCTCAACCTAATGTTGAGCGGGTCACCTTCTTTTTACCTATGCGGCCCTTTCGGGTTTTCCGCATATCCAAGGATTTTCATATGCCTTTTTCATTTTTTCTGGCTTTTTTTTTTTTGCGTAAATAACCAACACCATACAACATGTGAATACATTCTCTCCCCCATACTTAAACGTTGCATTGTCCTCAATGGAATGAAAGACAAAGTAGAATCACGGGGAAAGAGAAAACAGAAGACTCACATACAAGACCGGATGGTCTCCCTCCAATGAAACACAAGGTGTGGTAGAAGTGGGATGAGCAACAATGATGATCCAATAATGCACCGCTCATCCAAGACAAAGGGTAACATAGAAGAATCCCAAAACAATTTTAGATTCACAAAATAAGATAGTGAATGACGAATACAGCAAATCGCCAACTTCCGAAAGGTTTCTGAGCACATACCTGTGATCGCAGTTTGCAACCTACAATCACAGGCTCTTCTTCTGGAAAACTACTGACATAGGATCTCGGATTCCTCGCTTTTTTTTTTTTGGGTAAAAGAAGGAACTTACAATGGGGAAAACCGCGAGCGGCCGCGATCGCGGGAGGTCGCGGTTTTGGCTGCAGAATGCAGTTGAACCTGTGCTTCGGGCATCCTTCCCTAACCACAAACACACTAAAATGGTAGTTAAAAAGAGCAAAAAAAAAATCAAAAAGAATTAAAGCATCACAAACCTTGGGTTGCCTCCCGAGAAGCGCCTTATTTAATGTTGTGGCTCGACTCAATGGTGCTCAATTCAAACCCCAATCTATATCATCAGGTCCCTTAGGAACCCTCTCATTTAGCACCTCCTTCTTGAACCATTCATGGAAAGGTTTAAACCTTAGACCATTCCTCTTGATATTCGACTCCTTCAGCGGCTCCTCCATCTTAACCTTCTTAGTTGCCTTCCCCCCATACTTGGATTGATCAGGGGGGTGTTTAAACTCAACTTCTGGGGCCTGCACAATAGAAGATGGGAGCTTCTCGCTCGGCACTATTAGTTCCATGGGGTCACTGCCCAAATGAGTACGAGAATGCTTACCTTCAGCATTCAAATGAGCCAAGACTAGTTGCATGTTAGTGGACAAAGACAATTTTGCATGTGGATCCACTACATCATTCTCTATAATAGATCGCAACTCATCACAGCAAGTAATATCAAACACATCTTGAGCTAAGGGCTCAATCACATCAATGGAACACAAGGAATGATCATCAATGGGATGTTTCATAGTATCATATATGTTGTATTGCACTTTCTCCCCATCAAATTCCATTGTAAGTGTTCCACTATTCACATCAATTTTTGTTTGTGCTGTTTTCATGAAAGGCCTTCCTAACATTATAGGTGCCGCATGCTCATCATGTTCCATATCCAACACAAAAAAATCAGCAGGAAATATCAAGTCACCTACCATGACAAGAACACCTTCAACTACTCCCTTCGGGTACACATTAGACCCATCAGCTAGTTGAACAACAATTCCTGTCTCATGCAAAGGTCCTAGTCCTAGGGATTCATACAAGGAGAAAGGCAAAACATTGATAGATGCACCAAGATCAAGCATAGCTCTTTCAATTTGTGTATCACCTATCACACATGGAATGCTAAACATGCCTGGATCACCACACTTTTTAGGCATTCGCCTTTGAAACACCGCAGACACATGCTCACTAACTTTGACCTTTTGTTTCCCTTTCAATTTTTGATTCCTTTTAATAGTGCAGATTTCTTTCAAGAACTTAGCAAACCTAGGAATACTCTTAACCAGTTTAAGCAAAGGAATGTTTACCTCACACTTACTGAAGGTCTCGAATATCTCCTTGTCATTCTCCGGTCTTCTAGTCTCCTTCAACGCCTCAGGGAAAGGCGGGACCGGCTTCTGAGAGCATAGAGGTGGAAAGCTCGGACGAACATAATCATCAGAAGGATCTTGGTCCAAACCGCGAGTGAGGGCGGGTGACGGCGATCGCGGTTCTGAAGCTGAAGTTTCTGGGACGTCTGGCAAATAACCGCGGGCGGCCACGGGCGCGGGTGGTCGCGGTTTTTCTTGCAGACTCCCGTCCAGATCTTCTGCAGAATCCAGTGGTTCTTCATCGTCAAAACAGCGATCGCGGTAGGTCGCGGTGGATCGCGGTTTTCTATTTTCAGACTTTGCAGAACTGTCTTGCAATTCACCATGTTCAGCAATAGGGCTCATATTCAGCTGCTTTCCACTCCTCAAGGTAACTGCACTCACATTCTCCCTCGGGTTGACCACCGTTTGTGACGGTAATTTTCCCGAATCACGGGCCTCTAGATTACTCACAGCTTGAGCAATTTGTGCCACTTGCTTCTCAAGATTCTGGATGGATGACTTTGTTTCAGCATCCTTCTGCATAACCGACTGAGCCAATGACTTGATCATGTCTTCAGCTGACATGGTTTGTCTAGGGTTGTATTGTGGCCTCGGTTGCTATTGTGGTTGCAAGAGGTGAGGATTCTGAACATTTTGATGGTTACTCCACCTGAGATTTGGATGATCTCTATATCTTGGGTTGTAGGTGTTAGAGAATGGATCATACTTTGGTCTTGGTTGCCATCCTCCTACAGCGTTCACCTCAGCATTTGACTCCTGAAGTGTTGGGAATAGATCATTTGGATGTCCCACTTCATTACAAATTCCACATGGTCTGGCTTGAGATGGAGTGCCATTCAGCATAAAGCACTTCATCATTTCATTCATCTCATTCACATCGGATTCAATCTTGGACGAGGAACCCACAGCCTTGAGACTCTCTCTTTTGCTAAATTGCCTTGAGCCTTCAGATAACTCTTGAAACATCTCAAAAGCTTGGGGAGGAGTTTTGTTCAGAATATTACCTCCACAAGCGGCATTCACCATTCTACGCTCCTCATCCGAGAGACCATTGAACAAGTAGAGGATGAGATCCTGATCACTGTACCCATGATATGGGCAACTTGCACATAACCGCTTGAATCTCTCGTAGTACTCATATAAGCTTTCACCTCCTTGTTGTTCAATAGTAGCAATGGCTCTCTTTAAACTATTCAGCTTTGTGGTCGGGAAGTATTTCTCAAGAAAAGCTTTCTTCATTTTGGCCCATGTCGTGATACTTCTCGGGGCAAGGTAGTAGAGCCAATCGTTTGCAGAATCCTTCAAAGTGAATCCAAATGCTCTCAACATGATGGTGTCAGCAGTGACACCTCTTGGCTTCATGCTAGAACATACCGCATGAAATTGCGCTAAGTGCTTGTTCGGGTCTTCTCCAGCAAGTCCATGGAAATGAGGTAACTCATGGATCAATCTTGCCTTTAGCTCAAAGTTCACTCCTTCAGCTAACTCAGGAATGGTTATAGCCAAAGGTTGTTGCTCCAAGTTCGGGGCGGTTAGCTGTCTCAAAGTTCTATCAGCCATCTCTGTTTGGTTCAGAAGTTCACGGGTTGCTCTTCGATTCCTTAAAAATGTCCGCTCAATTTCTGGATCACAATCAAGAATAGGAGAATCAGTAGCACGGGTGTGAACCATACAAATGGTTCACACCAAAAGTTGATAAACAAACAATTACAAAGAGAAAGAACGATTATCAACTCCTCGGCAACGGCGCCAAAATTTGATAGCGTTTTTCAGTCGTGCGCGCTATCAAAGTAATCCTAAATTACAACTAGAGTATAGCATGCAAGTAAGGAGTCGAACCCAAGGGAGTTAACACGTCAATTTCAATGCAATTACTAATTTATCAACTTAAAAGGACAAATGGGGGGGGGGGGGGGGGGGTTTGGTTTTCTACTAAAACTACTCAAATAAAACAACACCGAATCAAGTTTAAGCAAATATGAAGAAAGGGAGCTTCACCTAGCAAGTTTCCACACAAAGGTTAACCAAGTTGATCATAGATTCTTCTCATGTTCATATTTATCCTATGGATTTGTTCCAATTCTGATCTTGTTTATATTAGCAAGCCAACCGGTCTTACTAACACTTACTAATTGATAACCTAGAAGACCTCCTAAGTTGGTTCAATCAATAGCATAGAGTATAAGATTAATGGATTGCAAACAAGACTCAACACCGCAAATATGTCATGCAAATCAATTTCCTTTTCACAATTGAACTCAATTTACCAATTTCATGCAATTGTGGTTGCTACCTATGATTAGGGATTCCACCGTCTATCCCAAATCTAGCACCTAAATTACTATAGATTTAGACTAGGTGATCAATCTAGCAAAATAGATAGTAATAGAAATATGCTCAAGGAAATCAATACCAAATCCAAAGGGATGAACAAGAGAAATAAACCTTACAACCAAGTCAACCTTGTGCTTCCACACTAGGCAAAACAAGGGTTTAGTTCTGGTTCATGTTCTTCAGCAACAAATCAAATCCAAAAGAGATAAAAACAACTAAAATGTTCTTGAGAGGAAAGAAAGGGAGATCGAATGGCTGCTCAGTCTGGACGTGCCTCTTTCTAAACCTAATCTGAGCCCATTTAATTACCAATTAACTCAGGAAAATCGGGAGTTGTTCAGTCGCGCGGCAAAACCGCGACCAACCGCGATCGCCATGGCTCGCGGTTTCGGCTCCCAAGGTTCTACTGACCACTGGTCGCCTGGAGAATAAAAGCGATCGCGGGAGATCGCGTCAGATCGCGGTTTCCACTCCAGCACTTCTGTCTTCTGATCACCTGCCCTCCAACATGTCTTCGAACTCCGTCTTCAACTCGTAAGTGCTTTCAAATCATCCAAAATGCAGCTCCGCACTACAAGCATCAACATCGCCTCCAGAACCCTGCCAAAGTCTCCTAAAATGTGCTAATAATCCCTAACTACGCCATACAAAGTACGACGTATCAACTGTAAAATGCCATTTGACGGAGATCGATGATTTTGAAGAATACCCACAACAACACAAACACCATTTTGAAGAATACGCCGTTCCTCCCTTGCACTCATATGACCAACACAAGCATGGACCTTAACGACAAGGTAGTCACCAAGGGCTCACATTACCTTTTCAATCTAACGTGCAAGTTCACGAGTAGGTGCCAGAACCACAGAATGGCGCTAGAGTGGCTACGCCGCCGGCATGAAAATACCCTTTCTATTGACATCCACCTCAAGAATATAACTTCCATCCATGGCCCTGAATACCTCAATCAAAAGTGCCCAGAAATATTCAAATTATCGGAAAGGGAAAAAAGGAGGTGAAAACCCACCTCAAATCAAAAGCTGATTTTAGGATCTTAGATCAGAAATACCGAGTGAGCAGGCGCCCTTCACCCCCCCTACCTTCAAAACCCTAACCTTGCAGTTTTCTGACAAGGAGGAAGAAGACAAGCACATGGAGACTGACTCTAAATTTTATGCTCTCTCATTTTAAACCTTCAATTAAGGAGGAAGAAGACATCCAAAAATTTAAAGTTAAAACGAAAATCCAGTCCAATTCAAAGCAATCTAAACAACATTACCTTGTACGATGACCTCTGTAAATTTTACTGAAGACATTCCTTTAGCTTTAAGTATTTAGGGGAGATTGCAATCAGTTAGCTCTTTATCTGCTATCTAGGTATTGGTCATTCTTGTTAACAATTCTAGAGTTCTCATTTCAATTACTAAAAATGCTCATGAAAAGGTAAGTGCTTGAAGCTTTCTGATAGTTGTAATTTAAGTACTAATGAACTGAGAATGTCTCATCATCTTGTTGTAATGCATTTGTAAATACTATCTTCCTAAGAATTTTTGCATGACTCAAGTCTAGAATGGGAACATATACTCATTTGTATCTTACAAAGTAATGCACGATAGAATTTCGGTATCTACAGTCGAGGGTTTCTTGTTAATGGAAATTCCGTTATCCATGTCTTACAACATGTTCATGAGCTTCTCCAATTTGTGCTGTGGTAGACCGCGCTTGGTGTAGCATCCTCCATCTGCCTTGGTGTGAATATTTATTCTGTGAATCTGGTGTCATCGATCATCAATCATCATGTATATATAGAAGATATTGTCGATTGGAGACTCTCAGTCTGTCAGTAATAGGGTTATACTTTCAATTTGTAGAATATTTAGAAAAGTATTCTACCCATCTTGAATTTGTTGTAGTGTACGTTGTTTAACTCTCGGGGAGTTTTCTCAGAATCTATGAGAACTATGGTCTTGTATAGTACTGCATCAAGAAAAGGAACAGAGGTATATTGTTGAAGTTCCCCTTTCGTTTCAAAATATTGGCTTTGAATTAATTTGTAGTTGACCTTTTTCCTATTGTATTTATTTACCTTGTTGCTTCACATTGTCAGTAATGTTGTGACCTTTTCCAATTGTATTTATTTACCTTGTTGCTTCACATTGTCAATAATGTTGTCCATGAACTAAATGAGTATTTTTGGGGGGCTTATATTTATTTTTGGGTCATTTACATGTCTATCATATACTATTGAATTGTTTCTTTATATGATCACAATATAATTAAACCATTCATTATATTATATACATTAATTCATATACACTTTAATTCCCTATGTGTAGATTCATAGATAAATATATAATTATGTAACCAACTATTCATGATAAAAAATATTATGATTATGTTTTTAATACGGAAATTTCGCCCGATACCCTCGAGGTTTTGCATAATTCGCAAAATATCCAAAGGTTTGAACATTTTTGCGTGGTACCCCTGAACTATTGTCAAAATTTTGTCAAATATCCTTTCGTCTTATAACCGTTACCAAAACGTTAAATCATTTAAAAAAAATTCAACGACGTCGAGCCTCTTGTTCTTTCCAGCAAATCAACGAGCTCTTCCCCGAGCCTCTCCCACTCAAAACACTGTATCAGCGTCCCCAACACCAGCCCTACCATCCGCATCGCTAGTCCTTCGCCCGGACACACCCTCCGCCTGAACCCGAAAGGCATCCAATTGAAACCGACCCGGTTCCCCTGCACTCCCTCGAACTGCTCCGACGTGAACATCTCCGTTCCCGCTATCAACATTACCTGCCATTATAGATCCAATCGAATAGATGATTAAATTAAATCAAAATCAAACAAATTTGTTGAGTTAACAAGGATGAAAGATAAAAGGTACTTACAAGCACAAGGCCTTTGATGATCTCTTCTGTGTAAAATCCAAGATCCGATTTCTGCAAAGAGAGCAAAACCTGAATCATCGTCCTGTTCTTGTTGCTAATTTCATCTCCAGATCCGACACCGTGCTCTGTTTCAATTGATCTTCTCCAATCATCCACTAGACCCTGCATAAACGCATCCGTTTTCTCAAACACATCCTTGAGTTTCTTCTCAACTCCTCTGATTCCAATCCACCTTAGCACCGGAAAGAAATCTCCGATGGAGGTTATTCCTCCATCATCGGTAATCTCTTTCATCAGTGCCTTATACTTCCTGCCTTCCTCCGACTCCTCTCTCTCGCCGTAGTACCTCCTCCCCGCTTGCATCCTCGTCATCACGTTCATCGTTGTCTCCAATAACGCCGATTTCAGATCCATAGTCCGATAAGCGGATCCTTCTTCTGGAGGCGCGCGGTGGTAGATCCGCCGTATTAGAGATTTGACCTCATCAGCGCGGATGTCAACGAGTAGTTGGATGCGGTGAGGAGAGAGAATCTTGGTGTTCGAGATCCGAAGAAGATTGCGCCAGAGATCGTCGTATGGGGCCCAGTTGATGGCGGTGAAGTTGTAGCCGAAGGGAGGGAGGCCGGGGAGGAGATGAGGAGAGCTTGGCGGAAGCCGAGGCGGAGGAAGAGGAGCGGGCCGTGGCGGCGGGAGATCTGGAGTAAGGATCGGTGGATGGGCTCCCGGAAGATTTAACGTTTTGGTAACGATTATAAGACGGAAGGATATTTGGCAAAATTTTGACAATAGTTCAGGGGTACCACGCGAAAATGTTCAAACCTTTGGGTATTTTGCGAATTATGCAAAACCTCGAGGGTACATGGCGAAATTTCCGTTTTTAATATTGTATATGTTTTGTTATTTTAGTCGGTACAAAAGATCATTTTTTATTAATAAATAAAATATCATTCTTATATACTTGTACAAATGGTTTTTAAATTTCAAAGTTACATCTATTTGTTGAAAGTTTGAAATGTGGTTGTTTATTATAATATACATATTATCTACTATAAAAATGATTACTATATATATTATCTTGCAGAAAGGTAAAAAGTCCTCTTATGTGGTTGTTTCCTGATAAGTAGAACTCTTCAAATTGGCAAGTATTTCTTATTATTCAATGTCAAATTGGCATTGAAACTTTTGTTTACTTTTCTCTATGTGTTTGATTCATTTCATATAGTTAATAATTTTCGAGTGAGTTTTACATGTATTCTAGCTAGATGACTAACTACAAATCACAAGTACAAACATTGTAGTATGTTTTGTGTTTTTTTTTTTAAAGCTTTGCATCTCTCATCGTCAATTGTATGTAGGATGTTAAAGAATCGCAAATTATTATGAAAGCATCAATGATTATTGGAGGAAGACAATTAGTGAACAATGTAATTTCTTTTGATATTTTGTCGAAATTAGCATACACGAGATTTTGTATATATCTAACCAGATGAACGTAACGATTAGATGTAAATCCTTTATTTTTGATAAGGTAAAAATTAGACTGGAAACCACATAGGTGATAGTTTCTCAGCCTATAGCATCCTTTCGGATGAGAGCTAGAAGTTCTAGATTTCCTTGTAAGTCTTCCAAGGCACACTGATTCTCCAGCTTCACGATGTAGTCGGCCACAACATTTGTTTCTCGGAAGGCATGACAAATCTGCACTGTAGAAAAGAGTTGTAGAAGACAAAAGATATCAGAAATCAGAATTTCAATATCCTATGGACAATGCCAAATCTTATTCAGAACATTCACCACAGTGAGGTTATCACATTCAATTTCAATTTTGGCAATACCTTGTTCGTAAGCTTTTACCAAAGCATTCCTAACCGCTAAGGTTTCTGTTTTCAGTGGTGTAGAGATTCCACATTTGTCACCACATAAGAAAGTGGGTTCCCTTTTATTATTTCTAAAGATGATTCCGTATCTTGATTCACCATTGGTTTTGATAGATCTATCAGTATTAATTTTGATTACTTGATCAAGTGGTTTTTCTATTTTTTAATTGGTCGTTTATATTTCCTATTTTTATTCTTAACATTATTACGTTCAGCAAGACAATCTTGACTCCATGATTTCGTTTTGTTCCAATACTCAATCTGGTTTTTAATGTGGTAAATCCTTGATAGTGTCTTAGTCGTTGTTAGGTCTTACAAAGCTTTGTTGGTTTCTATTAGAACCGGATACTCCACCAAGAAATTGCCAATTTCACAAATTGCAATCAATCGGTTTTACTTTTGATTTCATCCAGTAATTCATTTGTTTTTTTATTGTCGATGTTTAAGGATCGGATAGTTCTATATGTTTGGTTATTGATTTTTTTTTTCTATTGTTTTCATAGTGTGGTTACAGTGGAATAATAGATGATTAGTATCCTATGTTTGTGCATTATAGCGAATGCAACCTTGAGGAATCACAATTTCTTTTTATGCCAGCCTTGCTTTGGTGGGAAGCCCATTTTTTATGATTTTCCAGAGGAAGTTTTTAACTTTTGGGTAAGTGTCCAATTTCAAAACCCAGAAAGAGTCGTAGGCTATATACCTTTTATTTGTATTGGTCATATTCATAGCAGAACTTGTGGAAAACCATCCATTCTTACTAGCTTCCCAGTACATTCTATCATGTATCTCATTTAAAGGTATGGTATGGATATTATTCGTTTTGATAGGTCGGGTGGTAGCAATTGTTCAATCATATCTTTATTCCATGTTTTATTTGGGAGGAAAAAATCATCCATTCTTGCATTTTTGTTAATATTTGGTTGAATAGTTATTATGTCACATAGGGGATCATTCGACATCCATTTATCAGTTCAAAATTTTATTGTTCTGCTATTTTCTACTTGCCAGATAAGTCCTTTTTTAAATTTGTCTATGATTTCAATCATTTTGGACCATTGCCAAGAACATCCTCCCTTTTTCTAATAGTGAAGAAGATGTTGTGTTTTGAGATATTTTTTAGTTATAATCTTAACCCAATAGTTATTTGGTACCACCAAAATTTTCCAAAGTAATTTAAATTGTAAAGCTTTGTTCATATCCTTAGATTTTCTCAAACCAAGGCCATCTTGATTCGTAAGTTTACAATTTTTTCCCATCCAATAAGTGGTTTGAAGGAAGAATCTTTATTCCAGAAAAAGGATCAATTGATCTTTTCGAGTTCATTATGAGTTTGTGTTGGTAGCATAAAGCTTTGCATAAGAAAAGTAGGTTTTGACGCTAGATTTGCCTTTATTAGTGTTGTTCTGCCAGCTTGTGATAAAGAGTTTGCTTTTCATCTTGTTAATTGTTATTGTGTGCTCACTATTAAGTCAGCAAAGGTATTCATGTTTACTCTCCCATTAATGATGGGACAGTCAAGATATTTTTCAAGGGAAACCAAATTTGTGATTGTAAGGATTCCCTGGATAGCAATTTTCTTAGCGCTACTAACTTTTTTCGTAACTTGGAAAGCAGATTTATGGAAATTGACTTTTTGTCCAGAAATTTTACAATATACATCTATGATGTCCTTAATGTCTTTACAGTTTTTAGGTTTTGCCTTTGAGAAAATCATAATGTCATCAGCAAAGGCCAAAAACGGGATTCTAATTCCAAGCCTAGCTAGTTGAAATCCAATCGGATTTCGAGGTCTGTCAGATGATTTTTGTAATTTTCGAGTTAGGATTTCAAATCCAAGGATGAACAAGAAAGGTGACAGGGGATCACCCTAATGAAGACCTCTTGTGGGTTTGAAAATTTCCGTAGGCCCATTATTAACAAGAATCGAGAAAGAGACAGTTGTGATTAGAGCTATCAAAATTTTACCCAACCCGCAAACCCGACCCGACCCGCGTTTTTTAGGTTGAGACCCGACCCAAAAAGTATTGGGTCAAAAGTGACCCGACCCGTTTGACCCGAAAATTTATGGGTTGGGTCAATACAAATGTGTTTATATTTTATATATTAAATATTATAATATATATTATTTTACTAAAATATCATATAATAATAATTTTGTTGATTTATTATTTTTTGCTTTAATTAAAATATTATTTTACTATTCATTTTAGAAAATTTTGAAAAGGCGCTCTCGACCCGCTGGGTCGACCCGAACCCGTACCTGACCCGCAATGACCCGACCCACAATCGACTCGCAAATTTTGACTCGCAATCGACCCGACCCATAAATGACCCGACCCGGTACGCTTAAACCTGAACCTGACCCGTTTGACACCTCTAGTTGTGATACACTCTTTGATCCAATTAATAAATTTTTCATGGAATCCAAACTTTTTCATTATTTCGATAATAAATTTCCATTCAATTATGTCATAAACTTTTTCCTTATCTAGTTTTAGTGCTATAAATCCTTGGTTTCCTTTTTTCAATTTAAAGGATTGAAAATTTTCATGGGCGATCAAGATATTATCTTGGATTGCCCGGTTAGAAACAAAAGCACCTTGTAATGGGTGAATTAATTTTTCCATCGTGTTTTTAAGCCTGGTTGTTAATATTTTTTAGATTACTTTATAAATTGTGGAACACAAACTTATAAGTATATAATGGTTTGTCGAATTAGGATTGTCACATTTAGGGATTAATGATATGAACGTATGGTTTATTTGTGTAAGTAACCTGCCCGAGAGAAGGAAGCTTTTCACTGCTTGGGTTACAAATGGACCTATAATGTCCCAATATTTTTGTTAAAATTTTGTTGTCATTCCATCTCGGTTTGGAGATTTGTCTGAGCCAATTTCAAACACATCCTGTTTGATATCTTCATTGGACACATTCTTTGTCAAATGTATGTTTTCCTCTGCTGATATTTCTGAATGAATAAGATCAAGATTTTCCCGGAGGATATTATCATTCAGATCTTCACTTTTAAATTTTTTAGTGAAATCATTCTTGATTTCATTTATGATGTCTTCTTCCCCAATAATCGTGGTCCCTTCCTGGGTTTTGATTTTTTTTATGATTTTTCTATTCCGCTTTCCACTTGCTATTTTATGAAAATAGCTAGCATTTGTATCGTTATATTTAATATGTTTAAATTTATCACGTTGGTTCTAGAAAACTTTGTGGAAGTTTAGAAGTTGTTCTTTCTTTTCTATGTCTCTATTTTGTTTTTGTATTAAGGTTGATGTCGGATTTGTACAAATATCTATTTGGATGTCAGATATATGTTTTTCTATGTCTTGTAGCTACATAAAAACATTGCCAAATGTCTTTTTATTCTAGTGTTTTGCTTGTTTTTTTAGTAATTTGGTCTTGGAGACCAGATCATACATTCAAGATCCATAATTATTTATTTTTCAAGCTTGTTTGACAATGTTTCTAAAATCTTTTCTAGTCATCCAGATTTTTTCAAATTTAAAAGGCTGATTTTTAAAGGGTGTAGAGGATGCTAAGTCAATCGAAATAGGATAATGGTATGAGCTAGTGAAGGCACAATATTTGGTAAAAATATCTTTATTTTTAAATCATATAATTTGTTATTATTTCATATTTTCATCGTAATCGGGTCTAATTTCATAGTTTGAAATAAATGAAGTCTTATTTTTAAAATACATTAGCTCTAAAAACGCAAACGTTTTATTTAATATTTAATAAAAAAAATATTTTTCAGTAATAATAAAAAGTGGGCTGCCACTACTTGCACCTGCAGTGGTGCTGCAGACACCACTGCAGGAATGCGCGATTAAACGGTGTTTCTCACCGTTCTGCAGTACGGTGAGAGACACCGTTCGCTTTTTTTTTTAACTTTGGTTGACAACGGTGATTATCACCGTTGTTTTTTTTTTAATTTTCTGGGTTTAGAACAATGAGAGACACCGTTCTAACCCAATTTATTTTATTTTTTTTGGTTTAGAACGGTGAGAGGCACCGTTCTAAACATTTTTTTATTATTATTATTATTGGAATGATGTAAAAAAAACGTAATCTGAGATTCGCTGGCAGGGAACTGCGAGATGCTCGGTACACTACGGGTATGGATGGGTATAGGAGTAGGAGTAATGGGTGTGTAAGAATGGGAAAGAGGGGGATTAAAAAAATTTAATTTTGACTTCCTATAAAATGGGAATGGGGAAGCCGGGTGAATCAGGAGTTAGCTTAATCAAAGAAAGGAAGAAAAAAATCAAAGAAAGGAAGAATAGGGAAATGAAGAATCAGTAGGTGCTCAAAGAAAGGAAGAAAAAAATCAAAGGCTTAGGATTATGAGATATTAGCCTAATCAAGTTAGAATCTAATAACATTATATAATTCCAATTGTTGTATTATGTCGTGGTCCAATGAAGATGTCGGAGAATCAGTTCAAGAGGTATGTAAATTAAATTGTATTAATTATATATAATTATTATTTATTTAATGTCATTCATTTAACTATGTTAGTTGATTTAATTATGTTACTTTTTTAATGTCATTGTTTAATTTATATGTTTACTTAAGGCATATAATATCTTTAATTCATAGATTAGATTCAAGTGTGTATATTATTTTTAATGTAAGTAGTTTGAAACTTGTTTACTGAAGGCATAGTTTAAAACTTGTTATTGTTGGTCATTTGACCGTAGTTAATAAAAAGTGTTAGAAAAATGAAAGTAGTGGTAGATGTGAAAATGGAAAGGGTGATGTGGTAGATGTGAAACTATGCCTTCATAGATTATTTTTAAACTATGCCTTCAGTAAAAATGAAAGTAGTGGTAGATGTGAAAAATGAAAGTAGTGGTAGATGTGAAAAATGAAAGTAGTGGTAGATGTCAAACTATGCCTTCATACATTATTTTTAATTGAAAAGTTAGAATTATTTTGCATATAATTTCCACGATTTTATTATACATGTTTATTTTATTTGTAAAATTATTTTATATGTTATTGGAAAGTTAGAATTGGACAAAAAAAGCATGAATATTTAAAATACTTTGAATTATAAATATTATATTTTATATATCATTGAAAAGTTATGATTATACATGTTTATTATACTAAACCAATACATGTTAAAATATTTGGAAATAGTGGCAGGATTTTACCTCCTACTTCCAAACGAGCTACATGTGGCCGGATCGTGAGTCCATGTTAGACTAGGCACGTGAACAAGGAACTAGACTTAACATAGTGTTGACTATCCATAAATCCTGGGAGCGAAAAGTCATACTGGCGTGCGAGAAGTCGGGAAGCTATCGTCCATTCAAGGATGTATTGATACGAAAGACGCGTACAAAGAAGAGCAACTGTCCATTCGTGCTGAACGGGGTGATGCAGAAGGACGGGTCATGGATGTTGTATGTGGAATGCGGTACACACGATCATGATCTTGCGACGAGCTTGGAGGGTCATGCCTATGTCGGACGCCTGACTGAGGAACAAAAGAGGCAGGTCAAGACATTGACGAAAGCGTCCGCGAAGCCGAAGATGATTATGACCTTCTTACGACAGCCGTATAACAGGGTCTTTACGTCGAGGAAGCAAATCTACAACATTCGGCAATAGTTTCACGCTGAAGAGATGGATGGTATGACTGTAACCCAGTACACCCTCTCATATTTATTAAGCTTTGGTTCCTATGTCAATCCCCGAAGGCTACCTAGACATGACGATGTGGTTCAAGACTTGTTTTGGGCTCACCCTCATTCCATTCATCTGCTGAGCTTTTTCCCTTACGTCGTCATCATGGATTCGACATACAAGACAAACAAGTTAGTAGTTCCGACATTAAAAAATTTTGAGCAATTTTACTCATTACTGTAGCATGGTTAGAGTCGTTTTAATACTTTCTTATAAAATGATTATAGGTACAAGTTTCCCCTAGTTGAGATCGTCGGCTTTACGTGCACGGGACATACCTTCAACGTTGCCTATTCGTTCATGGCACGTGAGAACGTCGACCACTACGAATGGACACTGACGGGCTTAAAATGCGCAATGCAAATATCGTTGATTAGCCTAGTCAAAGTAAATATCCTAATGGACCTACTAAACAGATGTATAGTAAGCAAGTAAGGGTCGAACCCACAGGAAAGATCTGATGCAGTATGCAATTATGAATGACAAGTAACAAGAAGGGGGTTTTAGTTATCACGAGAGAACAAAGCAAACACGTTTGGTTGAGTTGAGAAAATATGATGGAGAAAGTAGTCCTACTAGAGCGAGATCCACAATACAGAGATGCAATTTGATCAAAGAAATCTATTCAATCCAAGTTCTCTTACTATCCTTATAGTTGTTCCCACCCTGATCTTAAGTACTATCGATTCTCACAGTTATCGATAGACTTATTACTTTGTCAATGGGAAAATACCACCGATTCTCACAGTTGTCGGTATACTTTACCACTAACACAGCAATAGCAATGCACATAAGGATATAGGATACACGCAAACAGAAGGTGCTACCTTACTATTTAAATGCAAATGATTCTCACTCACGATTGCGCGCTCGGAACCCCTATACGCAACAATCGTGTATGCCACTAGATATGCACTCGGAACCCCTATATGCAAAATCCTAGCAATTGATAAAAAGTATTCAACATAGTTGATCAGGCTATGAAGAACAACAAGAAATCAATATTCAATATAACCAAAAGAATCAAAACAACACTTATAAGGATAAGAACAAGGAATATAAATCTCACAAACCCATCAACTGTATTGCTTCAAACGTCTAGCAGAACAAAGGGGAAGTTAGTTCTCCATTCAGATGAGAATGAAAACCTAATAGAAAAGTAACGATGATAACAATAGTAGAAGTAAAAGTCGTGTCTCTGGTTGGGCGTGTCTTTTAACCTAGAAAGAAAGTCTTATATAGGTTTTTGGAAAACTAGGTTAAAACTAACGAAAATAACAAAGGAAACAAAATAATAAAATAAGGAAATCCGAAAATGCATAAAAGGAAATAAATGTCTCTGGCCGCGAGGCATTGAACACGGCCACCGCGGGGCGGTGAGATCCACCGCGGGGCGTCAGGCTCCCACCGCGGGGCGGTGGCTTCCTCTTGGCGCGACCCTTCAATCTTCTCTGAGAACCACCGCCGGGTCGCGGTGATTCTGGCGCGGGGCGGTGAAGTCGCCCACTCCTCTTCAGCTCTTCTTCATTACTACCAAGTGTTGGTAGTCTTCTCCATGTATGCTTCAGCAGCTCCATCTCCATCCTCATGTCTCCATCTAAGCTGTAAATCCTGGGATATCTTCACTTCTCTCCATACCTTCTGGATTACAGACTTAGCCTAAAAATCACTCATAAACTCCTCTCAATCATGCTAATAACTGCTAGTACAGGTGTATGAAATAACACCTATCAGACACTCAGAGAATTGGTACACTTGTTCGCTCAAGTCGGCAAGAGGCGAACGACGATAGTCACGGATCAAGATTTGGATGAGGTCAAATCTCTAGGCCATGTATTCCCCAATGCCCAACATCTATTGTGTTGGATACATATACTGCAAAATTGCAAGGCTTTTTTCCTTAGCGTGACGCATAATGGCGGTCTAGCAGATGGATTCGTGAAAGCGTGTCAGATACTATTCAACTCGAAATCCGAGTATACATACTATGCGCACCTCCGTGAGATGCAAGATACCTACACTGGTTTCATGGGTTACCTTATGACTACGTGGCTTGGGCCTTATAGAGAACGTATCGTCAGAGCCTGGACTGATACCAAACTTCATTTAATCACAAGGACCACAAATAGGTAAAGCGGTTTAAGTTTATTGTGTATATTTTGTTAGTGTATCAATGTGTTTATTTATAAAATATTCTTCATGTGTCTACAAAGTTGAGGGGGCGCACTCTGTGCTTAAAGATTGGATTGAAAAGAGACCCGTATTAGGTTTCAACACACTAGCACAGAAGATCCATCAACCCATAGTAGACCAGGTTAGTGTAGTGAGAGGACACATGGAAATGGATCGTAATACGATCCCAACCGCAGTGCTGAGGCTACGAGCACCTTACGAGAATATGTTTAGCATGCTACTGAACAAAGTGTCAAAAATGTGTTTGGACACAATAGATAGAATCTTGGACCCGAAATATAAATTTGATATCTCTGTTTGCAATGAAGGTTGGTGGAGGGTGGTCAGAGGGCTTCCATGCAGACATGATTTGTTTGAAGCGATGGCAAACATCACCCCTATCCGGCTTGACCAAATCCACCTATTCTGGAAACAGGTGAAATGGGAAGGTGTTACGGATGTAAAAATGCTCCAAGGGGACAACATGGCATTCACATAAGAAGAATCTAAGTTTTGTTCCGTAATTAGTGATTTTTTGGGAGAAATGATGAGCTTTGATGACCTGCACCGGGTTAATTCGGCATACGATGACGGGAAAATTCCAGGAAGGTCCTCACTTCAGGAGCCGCCCAGTAGCTCATTTGTAACAAAGGGGAGGCCAAGAAATGATTCAACAAAAAGGGATAAGACTTGGCTGGAGCAAGAAGGAGCCACATTAACCAAGTCCAAGTCGATGGGCGACTCAACATTGAAGCGTCAGAGTAGTCGGGGAAAACGCAGGCGTCATAAGGCACCACTCAGCGGGTCGGTGGTCGGGCCCGAAAAGGAAAAACCAGAGGAAGCTTTTGGGGTGAATTTTGGTATTCGGAATGTGGACTCATTCATGTTCGTATACATGACCAAAAGCCTTAAACGTTGCGGGAGACGGCCATTGTGGCTACCGTTCACTAGCTGAGTTACTCGGGTTGGGCCAAGGTGAATGGAAGCAGGTTCGAAGGACGACGACGACAAAGCTGAAAAGAAACATGCATGTGTACAAAGCAATGGAGCATAAACTTGTCACCAAATTGCCCGATCTGTTGCACAACATAAACTACACCAGTGATAATTGCATGCAACATCAATGGATGGAGATGCCGATGTGTGGCTTGATTTTTGCTACAGCGTACCAAAAAGCGTTGGTGATGTTGTCATGGAGCGGTGCATACACAAGTCTACTGATGATTTCCCACCTTTTCGGCGATCACCCTCCTATAGACGTTCTTACAGTCTCCTTAGTCAGAGCGTGTAACCACGTAGTCATAAGGTAACCCATGAAACCTCTTCTTATGATGCCTCGCCAAGAATAATGAGTAATCCTAAAATCACTCTTCTTCTTTTTCGCTCATCTTGCCAAGGCGCCCTTTCGGGTTTTCACCAAGCCACTCATTTCATTTTGCTAGATATTTCACATATACTCACATCACTCCAGTCCAATATTGCCCTGGTCTATACCAACCGGACTACTTGCTTTTTACCTGAACCGCCCTTTCGGGTTTTCAGCTCATCCCAGGATTTTGGTTGCCTTTTTACATTTTTTTGGCTTTTTTGATATTTTTTTTAATAAAATACTTGAACGGAAATTACAGAACACAAAACAAAACAACTCTATAAACACTAGCTAGATAGATAGCAAGTCTAAATCCCTCCCCCATACTTAAACCGAACATTGTCCTCAATGTAGAAAAGAGAACATCAAATGAAATAGGGGAAGAAGAAATAAACTCACTGCGGGCCTGATGGTGGTGGTGGTGGGAACCTCCCGAAGTAGTCCCTCATATGAGCGTCCATACCGTCCAGACGCTCATCTACATCAACACGGAACTGGGTCTGCCAAGTCTGCAGACCGGTCTCTACTCGGGTGTTCCAGTGAGTCTGCTGCACTGAGAATGCATCAAATCTTGTATACAACTCCTGCCAAGGCGTGGCAGGACCGTACAAAGACGACGAGGGCGCATCAAACTAAGTCGGCATAGGTGTATCCTCACCCACAAACTCAGCAGTAGTAGGAGCAACACCAACACTAGGGCCCTCTCCAAACGGACCTGAAGGGGCAGCAACAGGAGCAACATCAGTCGTCATTCTGCTATCACTGGGAATCCACCAATCCGCAAATGAAGGAGAATAGGCAAACTCCCAGGGAAGAATCAGAATGTGGCCATCATAGGAAGACCAGACTAACTCACCGTCCTTTCCCAATGGCTTCAACATCGAGCACACTTTCATGTGCGCCATATCATACACCGCGTGAGCAACCAGTCGAGGAATCCGATCAGTAGCTATAATGTCAGCACAAAGAAGGGTGATCAAACCACCCCCACAGATGTCACGTGGCTCACCATTACGAATCCTCTTCAGGGAACCCATAAAGAGGGTTACCCAACACGGCGTGTACGTAACAATCTCCAAGATGCTCATAAACCACTGGAAGTCCTTTAGAGGAATCTTACCATCATCAGCATGGCCAAAGAAGTCCCTCATCATCACCTTGTGGATCAACCTAAGACAAGGGTTCACCAACTTCGAGTTCACCTCCTGACCCTTCCTGAACGTCCTGCCCGTAGCAGCCGTCCAGAACTGCAACATATCAGACTCAATAATTCCACCAGACCATCCATCCGTTGGTACCTTTGTAATACCCAGGGCATCACGAATCTCAACAGCAGACAAAGCATAATCACGCCCATTGTAGGTGAACGTGACCTTCATCAATCTCTTGTCGTCTGAACCATCAGAATACCTCTTGAAAGAGGCGATGAACTGGTAACAAAGCTCGGGATACGCATGGGCAGCCTTGTTTAGGAAGGTTCCCAAACCACACTCTGCTAAACACAGGGACACACACTCTAACATACCAAACTTAACCAATGTTGGCTTGTCAAAGAATTTAGTAACCAACACCTTCCTCTCCTTCACAACATTGTAGACCTCATTCTCATCCCTCGTAGACACTTGCTTCCTACCTCTAGGTGCCATAAGTAATGAATTTAAGTGCTCAAAACAAAGGGCAACCAAGAGGACTTACAAACGAGCAAACACACGAAGCCTGGAAGTCTCGATGCGGGGTGGTGGAGTCATCGCCGGGTTACGGTGAGAACAACTGGGAATTCTGGTCGGGTCGCGGTGGGGGTCGACGCTGGGCGGTGACAGCAGCGACGCGACGGGGTTGTGTTTGGCTTGTTTGTGAGGCTAGACTCCAAATTGAACAAGGAAACTCAAGGTTTAGGCAATTTGGGGCTAGATTCGGACCAAGGACAGGGGAAATAGGGGAGAATGAGGGATTTGGCTTTGGGAGCTTGAGAGGTGTGTTGGGAATGGAGGGCTTTATTGAGAGTGGGGGCTAAGTTAGGGAAGGTGAAAGGGAAAGAAAGGGATGATGGGGCCGGATATGTACCATGGCGCAAAGAAAAATCTTGGCCCAAAGGGGGCCCAATCCGTCAAAACCTTAGTTACCACTCAAGAAATAAAAAATTTACTCACCCGTTTAAGGTTTTTTTGGGGCCCTTTATTCTTGTTTTTTTTTCGGAGTTGAGAAGGTATACCAGACATCCACCGCGGGGCGGTGAGGATCGCCGCGGGACGGTGGGACGAACTGGGAAACTGTCTCCTCTCCATTTACTTTCGTACCTGAAATGTTAGTGACAGGCGAATGAAACAAAACAAAACAAATTATGAAATTAATCTAAGGGAAAGGAAAAATCAAAGAAAAACTACCTCGGGTTGCCTCCCGGACAGCGCCTTAGTTAACGTCGTTGGCTCGACGTACTGCAGATCAACTACCACCTGGAATAGGATCCCCTCAGAATCCTCTTACTCGTCTCTTCCTGTCGAGACTTCCCATGGAAAGGTTGAGACCTTAGACCATGTTCCCTCTTGGCCAATGACTCCATGATTACTTCCTTTGGAGCATCTCCCCCATACTTAGAGCGATGTGGGGGTCGATATGGTTCAACCTGAATATGCTGCACGTTACTAGATAAAGGCTTACAACCTTGTATGGTTAGTGTAGGGGGGCAAGTGCCCAAAATAGAGGGAATGTAATCTCCTATGTCATCCAGCAAGACATCATCAACATGCAATTCATGCAACTCAGTAGGTCCATCAATAGTAGAATACTCAACTACGGTCTCTACTACACCAGTTTTAACATTTTCATGCACATGATCATCAATATCACTAATGCAGCAAGGGGAAGGTAATTCAATGGAGTTGGCTTTATGAATATTATGTTCAAAAATTATTCCATCGAATTCCATAGTTAAAGTTCCACTATCTACATCAATCTTTGTCATGGATGTTTTCATAAAAGGTCGACCTAACATAACAGGAGCAATCTGCTCATCATAGTCCATATCCATAACAAAGAAATCAGCAGGGAAAATCAAAGGACCTATCCTCACAAGAACATCCTCCATAATACCCTTAGGGGCACACAAGAACCATCAGCAAGTTGTATTACAATGTTAGAATCATGCAAGGGTCCTATTCCTAAATCCTCAATCAAAGAATAAGGCAACACATTAATAGAGGCACCCAAGTCTAACAAGGCTTTCTCAAATTGATGCTCACCTATTGTAATAGGAATAATAAATGTACCTGGATCCTTGCACTTCTCAGGCAGACGCCTCTGAAACACCGCCGATGCATGTTCACCCACTGGAACCTTCTTCTGGATCTTCAGCTTCTGTGTCCTCTTCACGGTGCACAACTCCTTCAAAAACTTGGCATATCGAGGGACAACCTTGATAAGCTTGATCAGGGGAATGTTCACCTCACAGTCCCGAAATGTCTCAAACAGATCGTTGTCTTTAGCTACTCTCTTGGCCTTCAGCGCCTCAGGGAAAGGTGTTGATGGCTTCTCAGAACCCAAAGGAGGAAACACGGGGCGAACATAGTCATCAACACATAACTCATCAACGGAGCTGGATTGTTGGGGGTCGGGTCGCGGTAAGCCCACCGCGAGGCGGCAGTCATCGCCGCGGGGCGGTGGGGTCTCGGTAGGATTACTGAGATCTGCCGCCGGGTCGCGGTGAGGGTCGCCGCGGGGCGGTGGTAACAACTCTTCTTTCCTGGCTGCCTCTTCAATTTTTCGCCAGGTCGCGGTGGTGTCTACCGCGGGGCGGTGCGTGATTTCTGCCTTCTCGACTTCGTTCTCCTCTTCAGCAATAGGGGAAACGACCAACTTCTTACCACTTCTGAGAGTAATGGCACTCACATTCTCCCTTGGATTCACCATAGTCTGAGAGGGCAGGGAGTTGGATGTCCTCTGGTCAATCTTGGTCACAACATCAGCAAGCTGACCAAGCTGACCAATCTGTCTCTCCAGGTTCTTAATATTTGACTCAGTAGCCTGCACATGCATGGCAAAATGCTGAGTTAGGGTCTTGAGCATCTCTTCAGTAGAAGCACCAGTGGTTTGGCCTTGAGGCCTCTGTTGGTACGGGACTCTCTGCTGGTACTGCTGTTGTGCCGGCTGTTGACCTCCTTGAGGGTCACTCCATCGGAAACCTGGGTGGTCCCGCCCTCTCTGATTGTAGTTGGGTTGTCCACCATACTGCGGTCTAGGGGGTCCGTAACCTCCTACAACATTTACTTCAGCAGTACCTTGCTCCTGCAGCTGAGGACAAGTATCGGTAGGGTGGAATTGATCAGAGCAAAGTCCACATGCTCTGACTTGTTGAGGAGTGTTTTGATTTGCCATTCTCTTCACCATCTCCTTCAACTCAGCTAGCTCATTCAGCACTGGGCTAGGTCCTGCAGGGGTCACAGCATTGACCGCCTTTCTCTGGTAAGTCTTTCCAAAGTTCCTGGTACTCTCACTCATCTTCTGGAACCTCTCCATGGCTGCGTCCGGTGTCAGATTCAGAATGCTTCCACCGCATGCAGCGTCAACCATCCTCCTCTCTTGATCTAGCAGACCATTGTGTAAGTAGAGAACAAGGTCCTGTTTGGCGTATCCATGGAACGGGCAGCTGGAGCAAAGTCTCTTGTACCGCTCAAGATAGTCATACAACGTCTCATCACCAGCCTGCTCAATGTTAGCAATTGCCTTTTTCAAAGCATTCGCCTTCTTCGTTGGAAAGTACTTGTCCAGAAACGCCTTGTGTAGTTTATTCCAGGTATCTATGGTTCCTGGTGGCAAGTGATAGTACCAGTCGCTAGCAGAGTCTAACAAGGAGAAACCAAAAGATCTCATCTTGATTTGATCCTCTGTCACATTCCTGGGCTTCATAGTCATGCAGACATTGTGGAACTTGCCCAGGTGAGAGATCGGATCCTCTCCACTCAAACCATGGAACTTCGGGAGATATGCAACAACTCCAGACTTCAGCTCAAAGTTCACCCCTTCGCCAAGCGCAGGGATGATGACAGCCAGGGGTTGTGCTCCAATATTCGGTTCAGTCAGTTCTCTCAGAGTTCCGGCCATTGCAAAAGCAGGGATGTCAAATGGCTCAGTCGGCTCAACGATCTCCACCTCAACTTCTTCTTCTCCTTGATCGCGTAGGTTCGCACGAAACGATCTGTCGATTTCTGGATCAAAAGCTACGAGAGGAGAGTTAGTAGAACGCGTGTCGACCATAAGATAGGTCTCCACCAAAAATCAATCACAAAAACACACAACAAAACAGAAAACTTCCCCGGCAACGGCGCCAAATTTGAAGGGCTTAGAAATGCGCAATGCAAATATCGTTGATTAGCCTAGTCAAAGTAAATATCCTAACGGACCTACTAAACAGATGTATAGTAAGCAAGTAAGGGTCGAACCCACAGGGAAGATCTGATGCAGTATGCAATTATGAATGACAAGTAACAAGAAGGGGGTTTTAGTTATCACGAGAGAACAAAGCAAACAAGTTTGGTTGAGTTGAGAAAATATGATGGAGAAAGTAGTCCTACTAGAGCGAGATCCACAATACAGAGATGCAATTTGATCAAAGAAATCTATTCAATCCAAGTTCTTTTACTATCCTTATAGTTGTTCCCACTCTGATCTTAAGTACTATCGATTCTCACAGTTGTCGATAGACTTATTACTTTGTCAATGGGAAAATACCACCGATTCTCATAGTTGTCGGTATACTTTACCACTAACATAGCAATAGCAATGCACATAAGGATATAGGATACACGCAAACAGAAGGTGCTACCTTACTATTTAAATGCAAATGATTCTCACTCACGATTGCGCGCTCGGAACCCCTATACACAACAATCGTGTATGCCACTAGATATACACTCGGAACCCCTATATGCAAATCCTAGCAATTGATAAAAAGTATTCAACCTAGTTGATCAGGCTATGAAGAACAACAAGAAATCAATATTCAATATAACCAAAAGAATCAAAACAACACTTATAAGGATAAGAACAAGGAATAGAAATCTCACAAACCCATCAACTGTATTGCTTCAAACGTCTAGCAGAACAAAGGAGAAGTTAGTTCTCCATTCAGATGAGAATGAAAACCTAATAGAAAAGTAACGATGATAACAATAGTAGAAGTAAAAGTCGTGTCTCTGGTTGGGCGTGTCTTTTAACCTAGAAAGAAAGTCTTATATAGGTTTTTGGAAAACTAGGTTAAAACTAACAAAAATAACAAAGGAAACAAAATAATAAAATAAGGAAATCCGAAAATGCATAAAAGGAAATAAATGTCTCTGGCCGCGAGGCGTTGAACACGGCCACCGCGGGGCGTCAGGCTCCCACCGCGGGGCGGTGGCTTCCTCTTGGCGCGACCCTTCAATCTTCTCTGAGAACCATCGCCGGGTCGCGGTGATTCTGGCGCGGGGCGGTGAAGTCGCCCACTCCTCTTCAGCTCTTCTTCATTACTACCAAGTGTTGGTAGTCTTCTCCATGTATGCTTCAGCAGCTCCATCTCCATCCTCATGTCTCCATCTAAGCTGTAAATCCTGGGATATCTTCACTTCTCTCCAGAACTTCTGGATTACAGACTTAGCCTAAAAATCACTCATAAACTCCTCTCAATCATGCTAATAACTGCTAGTAAAGGTGTATGAAATAACACCTATCAGACACTCAGAGAATTGGCACACTTGTTCGCTCAAGTCGGCAAGAGGCGAACGACGATAGTCACGGATCAAGATTTGGCTGAGGTCAAATCTCTAGGCCATGTATTCCCCAATGCCCAACATCTATTGTGTTGGATACATATACTGCACAATTGCAAGGCTTTTGTCCTTAGCGTGACGCATAATGGCGGTCTAGCAGATGGATTCATGAAAGCATGTCAGATACTATTCAACTCGAAATCCGAGTATACATACTACGTGCGCCTCCGTGAGATGCAAGATACCTATACTGGTTTCATGGGTTACCTTATGACTACGTGGCTTGGGCCTTATAGAGAACGTATCGTCAGAGCCTGGACTGATACCAAACTTCATTTAATCACAAGGACCACAAACAGGTAAAGCGGTTTAAGTTTATTGTGTATATGTTGTTAGTGTATCAATGTGTTTATTTATAAAATATTCTTCATGTGTCTGCAGAGTTGAGGGGGCACACTCTGTGCTTAAAGATTGGATTGAAAAGAGACCCGTATTAGGTTTCAACACACTAGCACAGAAGATCCATCAACCCATAGTAGACCAGGTTAGTGTAGTGAGAGGACACATGGAAATGGATCGTAATACGATCCCAACCGCAGTGCTGAGGCTACGAGCACCTTACGAGAATCTGTTTAGCATGCTACTGAACAAAGTGTCAAAAATGTGTTTGGACACAATGTTGGGCACAATAGATAGAATCTTGGACCCGAAATATAAATTTGATATCTCTGTTTGCAATGACGGTTGGTGGAGGGTGGTCAGAGGGCTTCCATGCGGACATGATTTGTTCGAAGCGATGGCAAACAGCACCCCTATCCGGCTTGACCAAATCCACCTATTCTGGAAACAGGTGAAATGGGAAGGTGTTACGGATGTAAAAATGCTCCAAGGGGACAACATGGCATTCACAGAAGAAGAATCTAAGTTTTGTTCCGTAATTAGTGATTTTTTGGGAGAAAGGATGAGCTTTGATGACCTGCACTGGGTTAATTCGGCATACGATGACGGGAAAATTCCAAGAAGGTCCTCACTTCAGGAGCCGCCCAGTAGCTCATTTGTAACAAAGGGGAGGCCAAGAAATGATTCAACAAAAAGGGATAAGACTTGGCTGGAGCAAGAAGAAGCCACATTAACCAAGTCCAAGTCGATGGGCGACTCAACATTGAAGCGTCAGAGTAGTCGGGGAAAACGCGGGCGTCATAAGGCACCACTCATCGGGTCGGTGGTTGGGCCCGAAAAGGAAAAACCAGAGGAAGCTTTTGGGGTGAATTTTGGTATTCGGAATGTGGACTCATTCATGTTCGTATACATGACCAAAGCCTTAAACGTTGCGGGAGACGGCCATTGTGGCTCCCGTTCACTAGCTGAGTTACTCGGGTTGGGCCAAGGTGAATGGAAGTAGGTTCGAAGGACGATGACGACAAAGGTGAAAAGAAACATGCATGTGTACAAAGCAATGGAGCATAAACTTGTCACCAAATTGCCCGATCTGTTGCACAACATAAAGTACACCAGTGATAATTGCATGCAACATCAATGGATGGAGATGCCGATGTGTGGCTTGATTTTTGCTATAGCGTACCAAAAAGCGTTGGTGATGTTGTCATGGAGCGGTGCACACACAAGTCTACCAATGATTTCCCACCTTTTCGGCGACCACCCTCCTACAGACGTTCTTACAGTTGCCTTAGTCGGAGCGTGTAACCATTTTGTACCGGTAAATATTTTGTCACTCGTCCTTAATTTAACGTTTCCTACTTGTTTTCATTTTAATCTTATAGTAAATTAATCATATGTTGTAGGTATGGTTGGATAAAGACTTCTCAATTCCTCCCATTGTTGGTCTGTGTAGGGACTACCATCATTCTAGTGTTGATAATTGGGATCAAGGATTTCAGCAGCGGATAGCAGACTTCCAAAGATATCGTATAGAGAATGGTCGCCCTATCGCATGAGGATCATATTGTAACTTCATTCCTTGTCATTTTCGTATAATTATGATCATAATGTAATGAATATTAACATACTAATTTCCGTTTTTTCGAAAATGCGCATATATCCTACTTGATTGTCAAGTCTACCGATTTATTCTTCATTTAATATATTATTAAACTCAATACGTTTATTTTCCCCTAAACACGAACATGTAAAAGATACGAAGAAATAAATACGAAATGAATGTAACATGTTAAAAATTATTATTAATAATGTTAAAATTTATTATTAAACTCAATACGTTTAATAATAATGTTAAAAAAATTATTATTAATAAAAACTTTGAAAATAATAACAAAATTTTGCCGCTACTTAAACAAAATTGAAACAAAATTTAAAACGAAAAATTGAAGGCGGGAGGGAAAGGAGGCAAATTGAAACGAAATTAACGCGGGAGGGAAAATACAAAACAAAGGCCGAAAGGAGGTTGGGGGGCTAGATTGCCAACGTGTCAACGGGGACTGACACCGTTGTCACACGGCCAGGATTTCCAGCGGGGACTGACACCGTTGTGTCACACGGCGTTGGGAGCCGCGCGCTCGGATTGCCAACGTGGCAAATCCGGTGCCTCCCGTTTGTTGTCCTATTTTAATTTAAACCGTCGGATTTATTACCCCTCGGATTTACCTCTCATTTTTTTCTATAAATACCCAAACCCTTCAACTCTCAAACTCACAATTCAACTCTTATTTTCTACTATCAATTTCATACTCTCATTAGTCTCTCCTAATACAAGATGCCTCCCAAAGACGCCAATCAAGGGAAAGGACACTCATCATTATGGGTAAATTTTATTCTATACTTATATTTAATATATATAATTTTAATACTCATCATTTTAATAGTTGTCATTTAGTACTCGTCATAAATTGATATTTTATATAAACTTTGTATTAATTTCCGTTATCGTCATTTTAATAGTTGTCATAAATTGATATTATTTTGTTAACTTATAATTTTGTTAATTTATAATTAATGTAAATTTTGCTAGAAATCATTTTCAAGGGGCATTGGCTTCGGGGGGAGGGATTCCCGACACGTTTCCGACTGCGGAGTCACGCAATCGGCTCGGGCTCGTAACGATTCGCGAAGGGCTCAAGAGAGGCAACAGGAGGAGCAAGTGGACCTCCCTCATGGCCAAAGTGCATCTCCCCCCCCCCCCAACCCACCCAACTTTCATGGACCACCCCTCGAGCCAGCACCAATGCCGTTCCCTCAAGTAGTAGTACGAGGACACCATCATCAACAAGGTTGCACCGCTCTGCTAGCACTAGACACGATCATTCGTCCGCTGGTGCATCCTCCTCTCGTGCAACCGCCTCCCATGCAACTGACAGTGTAACGGGAGGAGATACGGAGGATGACATTCCATACGGCGGGTCTCAGGAGGGTGACATTCCATACGGCGGGCCTCAGGAGGTTGACATTCCATACGACGGGCCTCAGGAGGGTGACATTCCATACGGCGGGCCTCAGGAGGGTAACATTCCATACGGCGGGCCTCTGGATCATCAACTCCTATGGGATTACGACACACACATAACATGATTTGTTTATGCGGATGACGATAATGGAGAATACGTAAGTGTCAACTTCAGCGCTTATCATATGCATTTTTTAATACTTGTCTTAATATTTTATTTATGCACATCCTCATTTTAATTTTATTTAAACCTTTATGTTACAGAAAAATAAATGCTTAAGGGCGCTGACACGGTCAAAGGCCCTAGAATTTTGGAATGACCTAATCGCGGAGGATAACGAAGCAGAGTGGTATAGGTTGGCAGCTCGCAGCGGCCTCCTTAGACTTTTGAATCTGAAGTACAAGGGGATGGATAGTGCACTCATTTCAACTTTCGTGGAGCGATGGCACCCGAAAACAAACAGTTTTCACTTTCCATGGGGTGAAATTACCATTACACTCCACGATGTCTTTCAGATCCTGAAAATGCCAATCCAGGGTCGTGCTGTACATACATCATTGGATGATGTCGAATTAATTATGGATATCAACTCAAGGATGAACATTCCATTACAAGCGGAAAAATGACAAATACGTCATCTGGTTTTAATTGCAAATGGCTGAATGGCATTTTGACGACGACGGGGAAATCTGACAGTGTTATAGCCTCTGAGTTTTTGGCCGTTTTGCTTGGTAGCACGTTGTTTCCCGACAAGTCGGGGAACAAAATCAAGCTACAATTATTTCAGCTGCTATGGGATCACAATGCCACAGGGCAATACGCATGGGGTGCAGCTACACTTGCCTACTTGTATAGACAGCTCGGTATGGCAAGCCGTGCAAATGCCGCTCAAATTTCTGGTTTCCTTTTGCTCCTTCATGTAAGGATCCAAAACTCTTTCTTTTATTGTCATTTCAAATAATTATTTCTTGAAGTTTACTTGCCTAAAGTTTGCTTATTTTCGTGTAGGACTGGATTTGGAGCTACTTTCCTAAGTTTAGGGGCCACTTAAATCTGTCTCAAAACGACCCGAGAAATGAGGGCCCACAGGCGGCCCACATCGATCCTCGATCGCCGAAAGAAGATTGTAGCAACAGGGTCAAGGAAATGAGGCTTTCACTGGACTTATTACGACCTGACGAGGTACTACAATTTCTCTAACGAGAAGATAATTTCATTATTCATTTTACATTAATTAATTTTCATTTAAATTTATGCAACACATGCTCAAACTCTTATGTATACAGGTCGTATGGATGTCGTGGGACAATGTTCAACAACAACACTACCGCACATCGACGTACAGAGGAACTCTGAAGTGCATGAAATTCAATGAACCTTACATGCCTGATCGAGTGACTCGTCAGTTCGGTAAGGTTCAACCGATTCCCATTGACCCGATTCGCCCCAAGAGTAGAATCAGAAAGTTGATGCTCACGAAATACGAGGCAGTGTTCTTGCCCACAGACGACCATTGGGATGAACTGCCCAACTACTAATCCCCGATTCTGAGGCTACCCAATTGTACCACAAGCACGCAGATGGTGGATGGCTACGTTTCATGGTTGTAACGTCTTTCCCATCCTTACATGTATGCGGATTCCAAGAGTGTGATGGAAAACGAACGTCCCATGCCCGCATACATAGAATCTGTTATCAAAATTAATCATATACAAGGGATAGTCAACGAGACCCTTCGCCAGTTGGATACAATGCCAGACTTGCATATCGCAAAAGTGGTGCTTCAACGGATCCATGCGCTTGTGAATGTCCAACAGGTTGAAGCTCTGATTGTAGAGGCTGCTGAACCAGAAGGATATGTACCAGTTCGGGAAACACAATACGAGGAGCACGGGACACAATATGGGTCATCCACAGGTCCAAGTACAGGTGGAGGGTATCAAGGTCCATACTTCGGCCAAGGTTTGGGCAAGCATTCCAAGGCCCACCGTTCGCACCGACGACAGGAGGTCCAAGCTATGGGCAAGCATTCCAAGGCCCACCATTCGCACCAGCTACAGGAGGTCCAAGCTATGGGCAAGGACACCAAGGGCCACCGTTCGGAGTGCCGACATGGTTCGGGGGGCAGTACGGGGGAACGAGTGGATTCATGAATTTACTTGGATCTGTCCAAGAGTACCGATAGTACGGGGAAGGGTATCATCCACCGTACGGGATAAGTTATGGGCAAGGGTATGAGGGGTCGTACGAGAGAGGAAATGAGGGGAACAATTAAAAAAATCTTTTGTATTACCTTAATCCAAATTTTATTGACTTTAGTTCAATTAATATTTTGTTTTTTATGATTTAAATTTATTTGATATGTTAGTATATAAATAGAAAATTAGGCCCAACACTCATACAAATTCGCTAATTTTTTTATCAATATAATTTATTTTTAAAAATTCAAATGAATAAATTTTATTATATTTTTCAAAAAATCACATAAACCCCCATTAAATAAGTACTTACATTACAAAACCGTTGCTTTTTAATTAAAAAAAAAAACAAATTCATGCACGGTGAGAAACACCGTCCAATTCATGCACGGTGACAAAAATGCAACGGTGTTTCTCACTGTTGCTTGCTTATGTTTTTTTTATTTTTTTATTGTTGTTTAAAAAAAAAACCCCAAACGGTGAGAGACACCTTTTGTATAATAAAAAAAACAAAAAAAAATGAACCGTCTCTCACCGTTCGAATCAACAAATGGACCCAAATTCCAATCCGGTGCAAGTAGGAATCCCCTAAAAAGTGCTAGTATTAATAAAAAAAGATAAAGTTCACTTCTCCAATAATGAAGAACACAAATGTCAAATATAGGGCAGTTTTTAGCATAGTCTTCTTCTATTATGATTCAGACAAAAAAAAAAGGCCGATAAACCGCGTAGTCGATTTTTTTTAGCCGTGCACTTCCTCCTGGGCGGCTCTACATGCCGCCCAGAATACCCTTCCAAAAACCCGGTTTGCACATGGGCGGCACCTAATGCCGTCCATGCAAACCGGTTTTTTATGAACCCGAATTGTACCTGGGCGGCACATATTGCCGCCCAGATTTTTAGGTTTTTGTAGAACCCGGTTTTGTAATTTAATTTATTTATTTTAAAATTAAAAATATGGTTTTCTGGAAACCGGGTTAAAACTCGGCGGCACGGTAAGCCGCCAAGTGTAAACCCAAAATTGTGGGCGGCACAGCTTCCCGCCAAAGGGCGAATTTGAATTTGAAATTGAAACGTGGGCGGCACAGCTTGCCGCCCAGGGTCGTCTTCTCGGCGTTATTAAAAGCCACCCAGGGTCGTCTTCTCCGATCACGATTTCCAGAGTTCGAGAGCGAAAATGGATCCCGGTGGCGAATTTTCGGTTGACGACATATGGGAGTTCTTGGCGGAGGAAGAACAGACGGAAAATCAGATGGATGCGGCAGGAGTTCTTGGCGGAGACGGCGGCGATGTACCAGAATCGACGGCCGATTCGACGTTGGCGGCGGCGGCATCGACGGCCAATCTCTGTTTGACGGGGGGCAGCAGCGACGAGGCGTTGGAGGAGGCGAGGCTAGGGGAGAGGGGTGGCGACGCGGCGGAGGAGGCGGCTGAAGCAAGGGACGCGGTGGAGGAAGCGAGGCTGGCGGAGGAAGGAGGCGAAGCGGGGGCCGAGGAGGGAGGCGAGGCTGGGCTGCACAGCGTGCCGCCCACTATGGAGGAATCTGGGCCGCTCGTGGTGCCGCCCATAACCGATGTCGAGGAGGGCGATATTGGGGGGTTTTTGGGCGAGGAGGGCGATATTGCGGCGGAGAATGCCTTTAACGTCGCGTGCGCGGTTGCTCATCAAGCTATGTCAGACTTGGGTGAAATTCCCGTTCGCCAAAAGCGAAAATATGAACGGAGGCCAACTGAAAAGGTATGGTGTTTTTTAAATTTGTAATCGTTAAATCTAATTTATTTAATTAAATTGTTACTGCACTTGTAGATTTATATATACTTGGATTTTAGATTATTAAATCATTATCTGATAAAAAATAGTATAGGTAATAAACTCAATTATAGTGTTAAATAATATTAAATATATCATTGTAATGAAAATTTAATATATTATTTTGTTTGTAAGAAAATAATATTTGGACATATGTAAATAGGTTATAGTGGGTAAAATGAATATAGTTATATTTGTAAATTTGGTTTTTATTGTATTTAATCATTATAAAAAATAGTATAGGTAAATCGCGATAATTATACTGTAATATTAAATATGTCATTGTTATGAAAATTTTAATATATTGATTTTGTTTGTAAGAAAACAATTTTCTATATTTTTTATGCGAAAATAGGAAGTTTTGGGTAAGATCGCACGGTCCGATCGAGATAGTCGCCCTACTACTGCATCTGCTCGCAAGAGGAGGGTTGGCGGTGTATTGCAGGGCCATAGTGAGGCCGATAGTGAGGGCGCTAGTGAGGACGATGTTGGTCCCGTCCGCTCAGTTGAGGACGTGATTATGGAGGACCCACCTCAGCAGTCACATCAGGAGGACCCACATCTTGATGACTCACCTCAACAGCGGCTATCTCTGGAGGAGTCACATGAGCAGCATGTCCCATCTCTGTGTGAGGCATCTCAGCAGGCCCCGTCTCAGCCTAAGCCAGCCACACAGGAGACTCAGTATGGCCCATGTCCATCTCAGCATACCCCATCTCCACATCATGAGCCATCTCAGCATGCCCCGTCTCAGTCTGAGCCAGCCACACAGGCCCCATCTCCGCATGAGCCAGCTGAGCAGCTTGTATCTTTGTTGAGGAACTTTGATACGCACATTGCAGAGCTGATATGGACGAAGGCGTCGTTGGACCCACCCGAGGACGTTGTTAGGAGTTTGAGGGTTCAGACACGCCCTATGCAGTTTGCATTTTGGAGGGATCGTATTCCTAGAGGGGTCCCTGTGGAGGGTTCCTGGTTTTGGATTGCGCAGCAGACGGGGTTGACAGGTTTACTTGATTTGCAGTTCGGCAATGTTGATCACAACCTCATTTCAGCATTCGTTGAGAGATGGCATCCAGAGACGAACACCTTTCACTTTCCTTGGGGCGAGATAGCTCCTACTTTACATGACGTGCTGATGATTTTAGGGCTGCCGATCGAGGGATTTGAGGTGACGTCACCATGGACCGGTCATGATAGGGAGATGGCGGAGTGTGAGGCTTTGTTCGGCTATTTGTTTGGGATAGATTCGGACTACAGCTATGATGAGGATGATGCTGACATGGTCCGCGACCTTAGGAAGGGTTGGGTCAAGCAATTCCATCTTGGGAGGCATGTGATGCAGATGATTGAGGAGGGTGCCTACCCAGAGGATATAGCAGCCGGTTTCTTATGGCACGCCATGTCGGCTAGCATCTTCGTTGACAAGTCAACGAACGAGCTGAAGACCACACTGCTACCTCTTTTTGTGGACTCGGAGCGTGTTGTTCATACTGCTTGGGGTACCGGGGTTCTGGCTCTCCTTTATAGGAACCTCGGAGAGGGTTCTCGGCGCGGAGCTGCACAGTTCGCCGGCTGCGCATGTCTTTTGGAGGTAGTCCTTTAATATAGTTAAATTATAATTTAGATTATTAATATACATTATTGAATTGTTTATAACTAATGGTTTTCTTTCTCTGTACGCAGGTTTGGATTTGGACGTACTTTGTATACTTTCCGGGCAACCCTAACCTCAAGGAAGGTGCGGACGATGACCTCCGACGCGCTGGACGATACTGCATTGGCCGGACACCTCTCCGGTCCTCCCGTGACCAATCACACTACAGACGAATTCTGGACGAGTATAGGCCAGAGGATGTACGTATTATTTTTCAATTTTAATTTACAGTAAGATAGCTTAATGAATTAATTTATGGTCCATCGTGTTTTGTTAATTGCAGATACGGTGGATGCCGTACGAGGGTCTTGATTTTCGAGGTCGTCACAGGTCCTCCACTTATCGAGGGATTATTCGTTTTCTCGGTGTAGAGGAGCCATACATGCCAGATCGGCTTACACGCCAGTTCGGTTATCGACAGAGCAGGCCGATGGATATCATTGAGCCTCTGGTTGCAGTTCGTCCTCCTGATTTCAAGGGGACGAGGCGATACCAGTTGCACTTTGACCCGCGTTGGCACAGGTGGGACCAGCGTGAGCATCATCTTTGCCCCCACATCTTGGCGAGTCCTCCTGCGACGATGGCTTGGGATGTCCACGACGCGTACCTGGACTGGTATCTACAGGTGTCGTATCCTTACGTGAGTCCGCATGCGCCAGTCCAGCCTCGTATCAGTAGAGGACCACCTCCGGCTATCAACTTGCAAAGGGTATGTTTTTTTCCCATTTTATTCTTTTAAATTATTTTATGAAAGTCTATGTTTTTAAAATGTTTGTTTTCATTTGCAGCGTCATGCGATGAGCCAGGCCTATCTTCAACAGTGCGTTAAGATGGATGCGATTGCCTTGTGGACATTATCCTCTTGACCGAGTCAAGAGTCCTAGGACGAACCTCCTTGGGCCATGTCGTTCATGCTGATCTGTTCTTTTTTTCTTGCTGCATCACAGAAAAACTTGAAATCCTACAAATACCAAAATTTGAAGATCCCATGTTTTTCCTGTGCTGCAGCGAGGAAAAAAGAGCAGCTCAGCATGCACGACATGGCCGAAGGAGGTTCGTCCTAGGACTCTTGACTCGGTCAAGAGGATAATGACTACAAGGCAATCGCATCCATCTTAACGCACTGTTAGAAATGACCACAACATGACGTGAGTCTACAATGAATACAAGACAGTTCGGTTTAAGCTCACTAGTGAAGGTGGAAAAGGCGGTTGACTGTGTTCCTCCGGGACTGAAGTTCTGAAAATGCTAGACGACGAAACCCACGATATTGAATTCTTGTATCTGAAATAAAATATTATTTAATTAGATTCCAACGAATACTACAACCTAATAGCGTAAATAATCAATAAAATACATATATTTATTTTTCTTACCGCGATCAAACACATCCCTTCCTCTTGGATGTGAAAGCTTGCCTCTTTGGGTGAGACAAGCTTGGTAGAAAGGGGACCCCGTATGGCCTATTTATAGGCATCTTGGGCGGCACGCTGTACAACCCATGGGCTGCACACTGTGCCGCCCATGTGTGCCGCCCAAGATGCCTATGGGCGGCACTGTGTGCCGCCCAGTACCCTCATGGGCTGCTCTGTGGGCCGTCCACAACGGTCCTATTTTAGCCTATAAATACGGCCCCAAAACCCCTCGAAATACACACAATTTTCACTCCTCACAAACTTTTCTTCGGTTCTATTTAAGGTAATGGCGCCTTTGGTTCTCGAAGTTTACGAAAATGGGCGAATCACCTACAATCGAATGATACGCCAACGAAGTGGAATGGACATGTTTTTTCATGGCTACGAAGGTGGCGAGGTCCGCACGTTGCGGATGGGGGATCTCGAGCCTGGAGAGGGGGGGTTGTCATTAGGTTTCTTCTTGTACTTGGCGTTATTTTACCATCTCGAGCCTGGAGACAAGGTTCCCCCTGGTCGGATTTTTTACTTTCCAGCAGGCGTGGATCCTCCACGACTCTGTGAGGTGGTACACGAGGATCAGATAGCTAAAATTATGGCTCTTTACAGACCTGGTGTTCCAGTTCCCATTTACACAGAGTCTGCACACCCGAGACGCCATATCCCCGGTCTTTTAGAAGATCCAGAATCTGTGGTGGACAACGGCAGCTATGATGATGGCGGGGAGGCCGATTCGGACGGGGATTAGATAGCTTTTTTTATGTTTCATGTTAAACTAGTGTACGCTTTAATGTTTTCGTGAACGTGTTTTTGTTAATGATTAGTAATATTGTTGTCTCGTATAACATTTTCCCGATTTTTTTCAATTCTCAAAAACAAATGATTAAAAACACAATATACGATCAATCTCAATCAAACTTTCACACAAAAGGAAATACAATATCATATATAAAGTCGATTACAATCCAAAAAACCTAGGTAAGTATGTCAGGTCGCCCATGATATGCTCGCTCCTCTACATAATTCTTGAACCTATCCTTGAAGCGCTCATGACTATCCCATCCATCAACACTTGGATCCTTGTAAATGCGCCATTGTCTTGGAGGCGGTGGAATGGGACAATGGTCATTAACAAGCCAAATCTGTACACGTAAACAATACAGTTACTAAACAAATTATGAAAGAATAAGTAAATACGAGAGAGTAGGACTCCACGTACCGGTACGTAATGGTCTCTCCTGCCTACATGTGCTATCGCATAAACCTTTGTCGGAGGCTCGGTACCCGGGGGGGCCCACAATGGAAGACATGTGTGCGGTCCGAACCATGATAAGACAACAACAGCCACTTGGTGTTCCGTTGCAAATGCCAACCCAGTAATAGGCATTATACACCAGAAGTTTGCCGTGCACGGTGAAGGAATATAATTCAATTTCCTAACAAATTCTTCCAACGTCAACGCTTCCTCCGCAAGAATCGCTACGTAGTTCGCTCCATGTGCCTGGACATGCTTCGAAAGCCCTAACCGGACATCAATGTACTCGTCTTCTTGGCGACACAGCAAAACGGCAAGAGAACGGAACCCACAATGACCATCACCTTTGACATTTTGAACTCCAGAAATGTAGGCGAGCATGAAATGATCAATATTCTCGTGCCCCCAGTTGAAGCCGAGATACTTGACCGGCTTGTTTGAACCCGACTTGGACTTGGTTGAAGCAGATTTCGGCTTTGCAGGTTTAGTGGCACTCCCCTTTGCTGTTGAAACTCCACTGTGAGGTCGTCCGCTAGAAGGGCATCCTTTCGATCCCGGGGATCCAACGGACGATTTCACATTGGTCGTCTCTTTCTCTGCAGGCTCATCCTCCTCATCCACTCCCAGCTCCTCATCCTCCATCTTCATCTTCTGCTTCTCCTTCTTCATGTTTGCATCCACATGCTCGTCCCAACACATTTTCCTCTTCGTACCGGTCTTTCTCGCATTCATCCTAGGCCTCCCCTTCTTGGTCTTGCCACGTGGCGGGTCTTGAATATCGCACGATGTAGGGTCCTTTGACTCACGCCACTTTTCCGCCATCTTCTTCAAATCAAATCCCTCAACTGTCCCACATAAGTACTCTTCAACGAAGTCATCCACCGTGACATTGTCCGCTGTCAGTGAAACACCATCATCGACATCAAGATCCTTAGCATCCACCCCTTCCCATCGGATCTGCTTCCAGAAAATATCAACCTCTTCAGGCACTAACGGATAACCCGTCTCCACGTAGACCTTAATTGTGTGTGGGCAAGGCAGCCCCAGTGTGGACCTCCACCAAAAATCAGCACATTTGTTCCCAATTTTCCCCTCCTTTGCTAACACAGCTTGGGCATACAACATCCTCAGGCATTTTTCAGAGCACTTTTCAAGGATGTGCTTGAAGAACACCTTAACCCACTCAGGGCCTTTCACTATCTCCATGGGAAAGGCAGTGCAGTTCTTGGTCATCTCATATCGGATCTTTCGATGCTGATCAACAAACATGTTGTCGATGTGCTGCACAAGTGTGTCGAACCCTCCGACGGATGTCTCAATCATGTCCTTAAGCATAGAGTGCTGACCCTCAACCCTGAAAATAATATATTCGTATACAATTAACTAAATAAATTTTATAACCCAATTTGATTGCAAATGTTTGTATGAAAGTTACCTGTTTGATGTTCTTGTGGCAAAATGGAGAACATCATCACACCATGCCGCAACCAGCTTCTTCTTATGCTCATTAAACCAAGTTTGCTCCACATATCGCACCAAGCCTTCACTCCATATCCCCTTAAAGTGAGCAAGCCGCTCTCTGTACTCCTCCTTTGTGTGAGACCTCATCACCCGGCGAACACTTTCCGAGAATTTCTTCTCGTCAATCTTCATCGTCTTAGCATATGCCTTCACATTACGGTCTACATGGACCTGACACAAGTGATGACGAACCTTCGGAAACACAGTTTGGCAGCCTTGATCAGTCCTAGCTCTCGATCAGACATGATGCATACGGGATTTTTCTCCCCGTACAACCACTTCAATCGTCTCAGCGCCCATGCATAGTGGTTTGTCGTCTCCCTTTCCATGAACACAAGAGCAATGCAATATGTGTAGTTGGTGCAAGTAAACCCAACAATCTGGAACAGAGGCATACCGTACCTATAAATGCAACACACACAAAAAATTAAAACCCGTAGAAAATACCATTATCTACACATAATACAAAAAAGACTAAGGTTTACCTGTTGGTTTTGTAGGTCGAATCTATAATGACGACATTAGGAAACATGCACAACAAATGTCGAGCGTTTGGATGAGAAATAAACAAGCACGCCAAAACCTCCTTCCCATCTTCCCTCGTCTTAGTAGCAGTGTCCAACAAATAGCCTTTCTCATTCAAAAATCCTAATGACCATTGTGTCATATTCAGATTGCCCAGGGATTTCAACCTCTCCTTAGCCCTAATAGTGTACACCTGATTCCTCGAACTCATTGCACTCGAATATTCATTCCTAAGCTGTGTAGAAATAACCTTGGGTCTTGCACCCGCCGCAGTATCAATCATCACTTTCCTACGCTGCTCCTTCGTAAGTCGGGTAGCAAATGCATGGCCGGTCAAGGTGGTAGAAAGCATATGGTTATGGGATCCACTAACAACCGATAAGGTCCACCCAGGATCTCTAATAACATTTCATTCCCTAAAAGTACCATGCAGCAAAAAGGGACAACCCTTTTTTTTTGACCTAGTTTTATTCACTCGTATCGGGCTGACCTTTATACCATCGACTACCACCTTCTTCTTGCCGGACCTAGGTAACCCGGATCTCTCACAGTGAAGTATAATCTTTTTAGGATTTGATGATTTAGTAGTGATCACCATAAAAAGACTAAAACCTACCCTTTGCACCCAATCTCTCAATCCTTCCTTACTAGGAAATATCTCAGTAGTAGTAAAATGGGATGAGAAGTCGATAGCTATAAATCCATCATCACTAGAATCACCCTATTTATATACAAAAATTACCACATTAGAGACTAATTAATAATTAAATTTCTAAAAACTAATATCAACAAATTAAATATTATTTCAAAACAGTTTAACATTTCAAAGACTAAGTACATTTAAGATCTAATTATTTTATACAGTAAAAATTACAATATTACATACCTTGAAGTACTCGGGAGAAATTGGCGCCTGCAAATCACCCTCATCATCTACAGATGTGTTAGCGCTCGAAGAGGACTCCGACAATCCCCTCCAACCAGAACCGCTTGACGACGACATTTATTATGAAAATGAGTTTCTAGATTTGGATACAATACAATACCACCATCCCTAATTTATATAGCCGACTACACCTGTACTGGGCGGCCCTACGTGCAGCCCACATCGACCGTTGGGAGTGAAACGTATACTCACTGGGCGGCACCACGTGCCGTCCATGAACCCTGGGCGGCAGGAAGTGCCGCCTATGAACCCTGTCCCCCCAAAAAACCCGGTTCACTGACCCAGTTTCTTGGGCGGCACGAAATGCCGCCCACAACCCCGGTTTCAATGAACCGGTTTTTAAAAACACATTTTTATTTATTTCAAAAAAAAATCCCTAAACTGAACCCATGAAACTCGGGTTTTCTCGGCGGCATGTCGAGCCGCCCATGAGAAAGTGCGCGGCTAAAAAAAAGCGATTGTGCGGTTTTGCGCCGAAAAAAAAAAGGATAGCTTCTCTCACTGCCTCGTCCATGTTTTCTAACCCTTCCTCATTCTCCGCTACACACTTGAGCAGCTGAGCCTCTCTCTCCCAAGGGTAATTTATTTGTTTTCTTCTGCCATCAATTGATCGATTTCTGATGTCTACTCTGTTCTTGCGCGTGTATTCTTGTTTGAAGTCTCTACTTTCTTTTCGTAATCGTTTCTGAAATTTGCACTTGTAGACAGTCTATCGCTTGAGTCTTTCAAGAACTTGGAAGAATTTTCTTTCTTGCAAAATGGGATCTCGCTCGTGTCAGGTATGCAATGAAGCAGCTTCCAAGTACAAATGCCCATCCTGTCGTGTTCCCTAGTAAGCTCAATCAAAACCCGCCAAATTATTTCTTCTCCTTCCAATTTGCGAATTTTAATCAATGGATTCCTGCGCAGTTGTTCCCTTGTCTGCTTCAGAAAACATAAAGGTAACGCTTTTAGGGTTTCATATCTTGAACCATAATTTCTGTTTGAGCACACTAGATAGGCATTTTTGTAGTTACAATGTTGATCTTGGTATCTGCTAGAGCTGAGCAGCTGATTAGGGTTCATCTGACTTTTGCAGAAGCTCCTTGCGGAAAGCTAGTATCTTCTGACGAGAATACAAGTAAGAGCTAGTTTTTTGTGTTTGTTGTTAGTTTCAATGATGATATGAATAAGGATGCTGCTGGAATCAAGTTTTGTTATATTTCAAAAGCGGTTTTGCAATTTTGTTGTTTATATAGGCTCTATAATTTCTGTGTGAGCACATTTACTGATCCTGGTATCTGCTAGAGCTGAATTGCTGATAAGTATTCATCTGACTTTTGCAGAAGTTCCATGCACAAAGCCAGTATCTTCTGACCAGAATACATGTAAGATCTAATTCATGATTAAGGATGCTGTTGATATTGAGTTTTGGTAGCTTCTATTTTGCTGATGTGTTGTTGTTTTGTGACTTGTGTACATTCAACTTTGTCAGCTGCAATTCCTATTCCCCAAAACCTTGAAGAAAAACCAATCTATGTTGATGAAACAAGTGAAGTGTTGGATAAGGCTCAGCTGGAGGCCTTAGGTATGTACTTGCTAACTTGAAGAGCCCGAAAAAATCCCCTAAATCTGAGCCAACTCTAAATAGTAAATACTGTTAAGAATAACTAGATGAGGTTTTCATTAGTCTCACGGCGTTGTTTGCTTCTGCTTGTTTATTGCCTCCAGCTTCTTGTAGCGAAGTCAAAGAAGCTTTGAAGAATAACGATCTTCAGAAACTTATCAGAATGATTGACAGCTCTGAAAATGCCGAGGAAGTAACCACCTTCACTTTGGCTCTTTGAGAAAAAAACTTTTTGTTTCTGTTTTGCCACCGACTGTTGACTCAAATACGAATACTTTTGTCCAGGAATTTGAGAAGGCAATGGGGAGTGATGACTTCAGAATATTCACTGATAAGGTAAACCAGCAAGTGTCAATTGCCATACATTTAGGCTATTTTGTGTCCACAATGTATAGGCTTCTTTAGTTCTTTTAAGAGATCTTTTGGGTATGCTTATTTCAGGTCTTATCTTCTGCCAAACGGTAGGTTTGTATCAGCAAGAAATTTTGATATGCAAAAGTTGATGTAAGTGGTAAGAAGCTTGTAATTCAGTATTTTTCTAATAGACCTGCTTTGGTGCTTCAGTGATAGTCCATGTAACTCTTGTGTTCAGCAACATATGGTTTGATTTTAGCTTAATGTAGAGCTATATCCAATATTTGCCTTTGAAATCTATCTGCATTGGCTATATTTTTTTGCACAAATAAAGCCCAGTAGTTACCCATCTCATATCCTTAGCATCACGACATTTTTTCTGGCATGTAGTTACCTTGGACAAGCCATAAACCATGTAGTTACCTTCAGTTGCTTCCAGTCTTGCACTTCCAAGTCAGTAGGAGGGATTCAGTAGCAATTCTTATTTTCATCCGCGTTATACATCATGCTCAAACATCACAATAAATGAGACGAGAACAAAAGAATTTGATGTGATCTCGCTAGGTCATATAAAGGGACAAATATACAGATGACTACTGTGTAAAAAAACTTTGACGCTTTACTACATGTTAGCAGTGCTAATTAACCTTAGTATTCCATTTCTTGCTTGCTTCCGATGAGTTATATGTTTGATCTCTCCCCTTTATACTACAAAATTTGCAGGCTGGAAACCCCTTTTCCTTGTTCCTTCCAATCCAAAATCCTTAACCTGCAACAGAAAATAAAGCATGGAGCCATCCTCATTGCTTTTGTGTAAATTCTCAATACATGTACAGTTTACTGTTCTAAAATTCCTACATCATTGAAACCCACAAACACTTGGCTCTCTCACCAAGCATGGCATGCACAATTATATAGTTTCTGACCTTCAATTTTTCCCTAGTCTATTCAAGGAACCTCATGTTTGTCTTAATTAAACCAAGTCTAAGAAACTGTTATGTTTGTGCTCAATTGATATTGGTCAATTAACTCCCCATGCCATAATTATCTACACGTATATACAAGGGCGCAATAGCTCACCAGTTTGATGTTTTTCATCATCTTGGTCACCTCTGCTTGTACTTGGCTGTCTAGTGCCAGGCTGAGAAGTTGGTTGAGTCTGTAGAAGAAGAACATTCATATAGACATGCGAGTGCAAAGTGTTGATTTTCAGAGAAGGATAAAAGATGAGTCTACCTGGGGTATTTGCATTGGCATGTGCTGGATACCAATGTATTGGTGGCTATAAGGATCGGCCAAATTTGGCATTCCAAGGGGATTGACGGATGCATCTGCCTGGTTGCTTGTTTGTTGCATTGGAAAAGCTTGAAATGGGAATCTTGGATTCATCTGTGCTCCGGGTGCTGGCAAACCCGACCCGGATAGAACAGCGGGAAATGGCATCATGTGCCGAGTCATCCCCATCCCCATCCCCATCCCCATTGACGGCATGTATTGTTGAACACCGGGAAACATCACTGGAACCATACCACATCCCATGGACATCATCTGTAAAATGTCTTCATCATACAATCATCTAAAATACAAAGAAAACTGGAAAGATATGGTCCTCTACATCTGTAAAATGTACCTGCACTTGCATTTGAAGTGATTTCAAGTACTCAATTGCCTCATCCAGCATCGAAGCTTTATCTGTCTGATTTTTTAACCAACAAGGATAAAACAATAAAAATCAAAGTATTCACTACAAAGAACTCAAGAACCAAAAGTCATTAATTTTGCAGACCTTGCTGCATCGAGGTATGAGTTCCTGTAAGGCCTTCATCTTTTCATTGATCCTGTCGCGGCGTCTCTGCAAACAATCGTGTCAGAAACGGGGAAGAAGACACTTCAATTCAATTCAAAATCTATAAACCTTTGTTAAAAACAGAAGCACACACCCTTTCTGATTGATTATGGACCTCTGCTGCACGCGATCTCTTAGTATTAGCTCCACGGGCTTGTTTCTTTTCTTCATAAGATTCAATCTCTACATCCTTTTTACAACACCATAAACAACTTTGTAAGGGCTAATACTCATATTTCTATCCTTGTCAAGCATATTAGGCTTTAGCTAATGACAACATAAAGTTTCTTCAATCTTATCCATGATACTATCTTTATTCAGATAATCTTACTATACTATGCGGAAGTATCTTGATTTTATTATTTTATATGATGATTGGAGCAGGAGTAGTTGGAGACTTTTTTTTTGTAAGATACAAAAAAAAGAGTGCAGACTACAAGTGACAAAATTGGCACTCAATTCATAGTATGCCTGAAGTAGTAATCAGGATGATCCTCCTCCCCCTTATTTTAGAACTAACCATTCACCAGTCGTAACATGTGCAGAAACCAACGAATCTAATGACTCTGTGAAACCAAGTGGCAAACTCTGCGCACCAGATTAGAACATGGTAACGGTTGCCACGTTGGTACCATCGGAAATTGCTCTCAGACCCGGCCAAACTCAAATTTCCCGAATTTGGAAAAAAAATGGAAAAAGGAAAATGGGAGATGAACTCATCAAACTTTCGGCCGCTAACATGCACCGAAGAGTAGCACTAACGACGGCACACATTAGCATATAGATTATAAACGCTTACAAATATACATGTGCCACACTAACCTCGCTCTGATACTCGGTGGTGGCGTCATCAACTGGTTCCCGCCCTTTTCTTTTCCGGTCAACCGACGGCGGAAGAGTCATCAGATCGGCAGTGGCCGTTGCGCTGGCGCCGGAGCCGCCGGGCGATGACGTCAGCGTGAGCTCACAAGTCTCGCCGTCCCTACTCATACTGATGCTCATACAACCGCCGCCGGCCGTCGACGTTCCTCCGACGGTGCCGCCACCGCCGCCGCCGCTGAAGCTATTGCAACCTCGATTTCCCAAGCCGGAAGCCTCCATCGTGTTCCTCCTTGGCAGATTAATCTTCGATTTCTGAACGACGGCAGGGGTGTCGCTCGAATCCACCACCGTCGAATCTCGGAGGTCGTTATTTCTCGAGCTCGTCGACGGTCCGGAGTCAGGAAAGCGAGTCGTCATTCGCGAGAAGTACGGGAAATTAAGTCCCGCGGGAGGCGCCTCCGGCCGAGAAGGAATCGGAATCTGGTGGTTCGGATGAACAATAGGCGGCGGCGGCGGCGGCTTGAGTGCCGCGGCGGCCGAGGACGACGGAGGCATCGGCGAATGGTAGAAGAGATCGATAAGGTCTCGATCGAAGGGAGGATCCTCGAGCGGGTACTGTAGCCAGGAGATCATCTCGTCTTCGTGCATGAAGAGTTGAGCGGTGGAATCGCTGGTCGGAGGCGGTAGCGCCGCCGCCGACTGCGACGGCGTCTGGTGGGGGTGGTGATGCGGTAATTTCGTTGGCGGCGGAGAAGATTTTCTGAGCAACCGCGGATTCTGGCTTTGCACGACCACCTGTCCGTTCTGCCATAGCAGCTCCATGATCTCATCCTCCTGCCTGCAGAATGAACCAATTTCCAATCCAATTCAGAAATCCGAAAAGAAGAAACGGAAAAACGAAATAGAATTGTGTATAGAAAGACAGAAATTAATACACGTTCTTCTGCCTGGGAAGACCGGATGCGGAAGGGAGGGAGTAATCTTCATCATCCATGTTAAATTCTGGAACGCAGTGATTCATTTCTTCAAAATCGCATAGAGCTGAAAACCATATCAATCAGGTTCAGAACTACCAAATTCTAACCACCGCAAACGCCGAACTCGTTGAAATTCGAATTCAAAGTTGCAGGCAATCTTCAATCTCAACCGACTCTCTCTCTATCTCTCTCTCCCAACTGTGAAGCTAAATTGAATTCAGTTCTGGTGTCGGTGAGTGGTCAGGTCAAAAACAAAGAGAAATGAGCAGTTGAATTCTGGAAGGTTAGAGGTTGAAGCAATAAAACTATAGAGTAGTAAATAAAAGCCGGGATCCAGAACACGAAAAAAACAAAATACTATTTCCTTCTGGTTCAAAAAAGGGGGGCATTAAATGAAAATTAAACACAAGTAGGAAGGAGGATGTTGAGAAATGGAAATGGAGAGGTATGCTGTTATTATGGAGGGCGATTACTGTTCAGCCTTATCTGCAGATGCGCAATTCACACTTGCAGAGAGAGAGTGAGAGAGAGATGTGTTTGTGTGGGGAATAAGGAAAATTTGACGATATTCGGGTGGGGATGGGTACAAGTAGGGGCGATACAACGCACAGAGATCCCTCCCTAGCTCAATTTGATTTCAGGGGTCTAATTCTTCTCCATTTTACCCCCAAAAGAAAGTTTCTCAATTTCATAATAATGTAGCATCTTGTTCTTAAGATAATGTTTTTATTATATCCCGCTATACATTATCACCTTCTTTTTCATTTGTATTTGTCCTTGTATGATTATTTTGGCCTCCATGTCCTCTTGTTATAAGTATTATGATTGCCTTTTCTCTACGGTTTTTATTCTTATGGTCTATCTTATTGGGATATAAAACTCATCATACGTTAAAAAATTGGGAATAACAAGACTAATATATAAGCTTATTGAATCACTCATTTTATTATCAATTGATTTTAGGATAAAACCCCACTCAGCTTATATATTGGGCCTTGTGTATGCACGACCCCCATTCTATCGACCCACAGACTTTCTAGATACTTGGCTCGAAATCAAACAAGTTCTTGATCGTTCAATGACATTCGATGCTTGTAATTATCAATATTACTAGCTATGTCATAAAATGACGACATTGTTTTTTATTATATACATGTTAAAGAACTAGGCCGCGTTCAACGAGAAAGCTCAACCTAAATCATCTTTATGAATGATCTTAAGAAAATCATTTAACAAACGGTGAAAGTTTCCCATAAGAGTCGTGTTATATTGGGCACATATAGCTCTAAAGTATTGTATGTCGCACTGGTTAGAAGTAAGAAAGTTTGCCGCTTGATTGCCCTTTCTCTTATAATATGTATCTGAATCTCTTCAAAGTAAGCCAATAGTCGTCTTGAAAATGATGACATTGTTTTTTTTTTTTACATAGTCAAGAACTAGGATGTCTTTTTAGGAACGGGTAGAATCTTCGCACCCGAAATTTCTGGCGGCGCACCCCCTTTTGAGCGCATCCGGGATGCGCCCAAGAGGGGGATACATTTTTTTTTTGAAAAAAGTTTAATATTGGGCGCATCTAGGATGCGCCCAATAGTAACCCGGGTAAGTGTTGAACCCGGGTAAGTGATGAATCCGGGTTTAGTAAACCGGTTTACATTTTAAAAAAAAATGGTGGACCAGTTTACACTTTTTTTTTTAAATTTTCATAAATTAATATTTATTAAAACAATTAAAAAACGAAAAAAAAATCCAGACATGGGCGCATCGAGGATGCGCCCATGTAAAAACCCTATTTACCCGGCCGCATCAAGGATGCACCGTTCTGGTTCGTCTTCGTCTTCCTCCTTCACATCAGAGCGGGCGACTTCCGGCGGTGTTCTTCCTCTTCGTCTCCTTCAGATCTGAGTTCCTCAATGGCGGATTCCGGCGACGATTCACAGGGCAGAGCGGGCGGCGACGATAGCAGCGGCGGCGGAGCTTCCGGCGACGGGGGAGAGGCAAAGCGTCGACGGCTGGCGGCAGAGGCGTCGGAGGTGAGGACGGCGGCGGCGGATCTGGAGCGAAATTCAGAGTTCGCGGCCGATTTGGCGGCGTGGCTGGCGGCACAGCTTCCGGCGACGGCGGCCGAGATTCCGGGGACGGCGGCCGCGCTTCCGGCGAGGGCGGGCGATTTTCCGGTGTGTCCGGAAAATGCGTTGGAGGTTGCCGCGGCCGTTGGTGTCGAGGCAGTGGCCCAGGTTGGAGAGGCGAGCCCACACATACGAACCCCACGCAGACGAAAATATATTCGTCGCGAACGAGATGATGTACGTATTTTATCGGTTTAAAATTCATATTTAATTATTGTAATTATATTATTAGAATTGTTTTACCAAAATTTATAATGTATATAATTAATTTATAAAATATTTAGATTTGTTAGAAAATATTAGAATTGTGTAAAAGTATTGAATACATTATTCTAGTTATAGTATTTGAATATATTTAATATATACAGGAATAAAATGGATATAATATTGTAGAATTGCATATAGGTGAATTTCATATAATATTGCAGAATTACATAAGTTAGGTAATGTATAAGTTAGTATATAATTAGAATTTTAAGTTAGTCGCCCAACATAGTAGAATTGTACATAGGTGAATTGCCTATAATATTGTAGTTTTATAGCAATAATTTGAAATTTGTGTAAATTAGACATTATTTGAAAAAAAAACAGGATGTAGTCGAGAGAATCAGACGACAGATGCGGGGGGGTCGTATGGTGGAATCTCGACTCGTGACTGCTTCCGATCGCAAGAACCGATACCCCCCGAAGCCCCCCAAGCGAAAGCGCAAACTCAATTGTAGCGTCGTCCTCACAGATACGGTTCCAATAACAGAACCCGTTATTGGAACATTATCCGATCCGTTAGCGGATCCTCGTCCTCACGTGTGTTCACCTCCGGCTTCGCAGAGTCCCGTTCTAGACACGGAGGAGGCGGTTGACGACACAGAGGAGTGTGCGAGATTGGACGACATTGTTATGGTGGAGCCCGCACTCCGGGAGCCCGTCCCCCTCCCGCACCTCAGGAGCGCGTCCCCCCTCCCGCACCCCAGGAGCCTGTCCCCCCTCCCGCACCCCAGGATGCTCACATGCCGGAGATGCCCCCCGTACGGCCTTGAGTTGCCTGATGTGCTACGGAGCTTCACCACTCACGTTGCGCATCGGATTTGGCACGCTCCTCCTCCGCCTGTACCGTCTGTCGTACGATGTTTGAGGGCTTATACTCGCCCGGCCGAGTTCAGTGAGTGGGGTCTATATATTCCGGACGAGGTTGTTGAGGACAGTTGGTATTGGATGGTGCAGCAGACCGGCTTGGCCGATCTCCGGGATTTTCAGTTTGGTAGGGTCGACCACATGCTTATATCAGCGTTCGTCGAGAGGTGGCACCCTGAGACGAGCATCTTTCATTTTCCGTGGGGCGAGATTACGATCACGCTTCACGACGTTGAGAGGATCTTAGGACTGATGATAGAGGGGTTTCCATGCCGCGATCCTACAGTTTCCATGGACGCTGACCCCAAGGAGATTGACAAGGCGCTTAAGGCGCTGGGGGCGGAGATTTTCGGTTACATCTTCGGCGTTGGGGGTGAGATGGGTAGGGATGCCCGTAGCGGTCGAGTTTCGGCCTTTGATTTTGCTGAGCACCTGCTACACATGATACGGGATGAGGACGAGGCCCACTCGATAGCGGCTGGATTCCTATGGCATATTCTCTCCTGCAGCATTTTCATGGACAAGTCCACAAACCAGCTGATGGTGAAGATGTTGTCGTTATTCTATGATTGGGACCGAGTGCTTGGCACGGCTTGGGGGACGGAGTGCTTGCACTATTGTATCGGCATCTGGGCGAGGCTTCCCGGGGAGAGGTAGCAGGCATAGCGGGGTGCACCTATCTACTTCAGGTAAATGAACTTTGTTTTTTATTTCGTTGCAATAATTATTACATTATTTAAACTATTATTAACTAAACATATTATTTATTTTGCATGTAGATGTGGATATGGATGTACTTTGTATATTTTTCGGGGAACCCTACCCCCCGCCCCAGAATGGGCGACGACGATCGACGCGCTGCTCGATATTATATCCCGCGCTCCGCTGTGCGCCATATCGACACCGGTCGGCATTACCGGCGTATTTTGGACGAGTATCGGCCCGAGGACGTAAGCACCCTAATTTTGTTATTACTTATTGGTCATCTATGATTAAATTGCTATTTCATTGTACATATGTTTCCGTTGCATGTACGTTGGACGCCGTATGGTAGTCTAGATTATGCCGGAGCTTATAGGGCGTCCACTTACCGAGGGACGATCGCGTTCATGGACATCGAGGAGCCGTACATGCCTGATCGGGTGGTGAGACAATTTGTACGTCGACAGAGTAGGCCATTGGATGTCATAGAGCCGTCGTCTGCTCACCGGCCAACCAGGTTTAGGGGGAAAGATACATATAAGCTTTCATTTCCTCGTGCATGCGACGGCTGGGAGCACATCGACGAGCATCTGTGTCCATACATCTTGGAGAGCCCGATGGCCGTCCCGGCGTGGGACGTGGACGAGGAGTACTTGGACTGGTTTTTACAGATCTCACATCCGTATGTGAGCCCCTTGTCACGACTACAGCCTCGTATTCGAGCTTCTCCTCCCGCTGTGGATTCTTATAGAGTACGTTACCACTCAATCCTTGTTCTAAATATTTGCTTTGGTTATTCTTGACACTTGTCTTGTTGTTTTGCAGTGTTTAGCCATCGCGACAGCATTCGCTCGGGAGATCACCCAGATTCGGGGCGGCGATCCGGATTGGCACCATATGCTGGCCATTTTATGCGGCGACGAGCTTCCTGAAGCTGCACCACTTATCCGCGCGTCACAACTATCATCCCAGTCATCGGGTGGTGGCGCCGAGTCTTCATCAGCCGCAGAACACCGATCCCGAGCGGGGCGGGTCCCGTCTATATACGAGCGAGGAGAGTCCTCCAGGGCCGCGGCTTCGTCGAGCGATGACGATATGTAGTCACTGACATTGTTGTATGTTTTGGGTTGATTTCGCAACATGGAATTATGTATTGACATTTTTGGGTTTGATGATGATTCGGATGAAGATGCCATTATTTGTTGTATTGTCTAAGGTGGCATAAACCCCTTATATAGCGTTGTTACAACGGTACAACGAGATGCGTCCAACAAGTTACCGTTGTACAATGGTAACTTGTTGGGCGTATCCCGGATGCGTCCAACATATGTTGGGCGTATCCCGGATGCGTCCAACATATGTTGGGCGTATCCAGGATGCACCCAACTGGCTTTGATTTATTTTAGGGTTTAGGAGGGCTTGGGGCTAGGATTTTAGGGTTTAGGGTATACCATATGTCCAAACAAGGCCTGTAAGAGGCAATATGTCAATTGTCCAAAAGGGCAGGCGTTCTGATCCTGTTTGTCAATGGAGTCGTGTATAGACTCATGTCACTCCATTCACGAACAAAACTTCAAAATATCGAGTCCATATCTACCTATTCAATCATATATGTTTGGAAAAAAGCTTACGACCCTGTACTCTAAACCCTGAAGAATAGACTCCAACCAATAAAACCCCAAACCCAAAACCCTAAAACCTAAATCCTAAACCCCACCTAAACCCTATCCCAAACCCTCTCACATTAACTTGGGCGCATTCAGGATGCACCCAATTGCCTTTGATTTATTTTAGGGTTTAGGAGGGCTTGGGGTTAGGGAAAATTGTCAATTATCCAAACAAGGCTTGTACGAGGCAATTTGTCAATAAAGTCGTGTATTTAGCTTAAATAGAACACCTCATATACAACTTGGAAAAGAAGTGGATTTACATTGACTAATTTATCCAACTCCATCCCGTTCCAACATTTGTCAACTCTAAGTACAAGGTATAAAGAAATATGTCACCGTTACCACTCATCCTTCTTTGGATAACGTAATCTTGCATCCTAGCCTGAAATGGTTGTTCCCATCCTTCAACGCTTGCATCTTTCCATCGGGTCCAAACTCCGGGCGGGGGTGGAATCGGACATAGGTCATCAACTAGCCAAACCTTTACAAATAAGGATGATTAGAATACATCACAAAGAAATAAAGGTTAATGATGATCGAATATGGAAATGCTTACCGGTACAAAATGTTCATGGTTGCCTACAAGGGCTATTGCATTCACTTTTGTGGGAGGTTGTGCGCCTGAGGGAGCCCACATTGGGAGGCATGTGTGAGGTCCAGAATATGATAGCACAACAAGAGCCACCTGGAATCGTGTGGCAAATGCCAAGCCAACAATGGGTACTTCCATCCAGTGATCCCTCGTACACACCCCAGTAAAAATCACAGACCTGATGAGGTCAGATATGGGGGTTACAACACAAGCCGGGGTGTACAACGCTCGACGTTGTTGCAACTCCTTCGAAAGCTCAAATCGGACATACATATACTGGTCTTTGACATCCGCTTATAGTACATCAAGCGAACGGTACCCACAGTGACCATTGCCCATTACATTCTGTACTCCTCTAATGTAGGCTAACATAAACGAATCAATATTATCTCGGCCCCAATCGAAGTCGAGGTAATTAATGCCCGTGTTGGCCTTAGGTGGCCCACTATTGCTTTCCTTGCCAGGCGAGATTCCGCTGCGCCGCTTACCTTTACAAATTCAAGGGTTAGAATAAATTACAAAGAAATAACGATTAATGATGATCGAATGTGAAAAAGCTAACCGCTTGGAGGACGTCCTTTAGATCCCACTGAGGAATTTTTCCGATCCTCGGCCTTCTTCTTCTTTTCCTCGTCCTTCTTCCTTTTTTCTTCCGCCATGTGCTCAAACCAACTAGGGTCCCTCTTTGCATCGTTCTTCTTCTTTTTAGGTCTCTCCTTCTTGGTCGAAGCGGCCGGGGGCTCTTCTGCGGTACACGATCTAGAGTCATGGAAAACTCTGTATTTGCATGCAAAGTGAGTCTTCAGCTCTGGGTGCAATTCTTCGTTGCTCCACTCTCCAAAGATGGCACCTAAGACGATATCTTCTTCTGAGATCAATACGCCATCATTCGGTGTGGGATCAACATGCCCAACCCCTTCCCACTTGATTTGCTTCCAATAACTGTGGATTTCACTTGGCCTCAACGGGAAACCGGTCTTTACATATTCTTTGATCGTGTGTGGGCAAGGCAGGCCTAGGGTGGCTCTCGAAAACACATCACGACATTCTTCATCGGGAATTTTTCCTTGTATGGCCCTAACAACTTGGGCGTATAAAATTCTTAAGCACTTTTCCGACACCTTATAAAGAATGCGCCTGAAAAATATCTTCACCGCAGACGGGCCGGTTACGATCTCTGTGGGCGCCTTAAAAGCACTCTGCTCCATATCACCCCTGACTTCCCGAATCTGATCAACATACATATTGTCGATTTTCTGCACGAGGGTCTCCAAGCCTCCAACCGACGATTCAATCCCATCCTTCAGCATAGAGTGCTGACTCTCGACCCTGAAATTAAAAACTCAAGTTAAGCTTAGTTGCATATATCAATTTGGATTTTAGATGATCGCTTGTGAATTTACCTGTTTGATGATCTTGTGCCGAAATGGAGTACCGTGTCACACCATGCACATACTAACATCTCCTTGTAGTCCCTAAGCCATACCCTCTTCACGTATTCCATCAGCCATGGTAGCTTCTTCCACTTCTCCGTCAAGTACTCAAGTCGCTCATTATACACATCCTCAGTCGGCAACCTTAACAACCAACGAATATTACCACTAAAATGGTCAACATTGGGGACCCATTTCATGGCAAAACCCTCCACGTTGCGATTCACATGGACCCTACACAACAAATGCTTCGTGTTGGGAAAGACTATATCGACGGCTTTCGTCAAACCGAGTTCTCGATCTGACATGATCGCCGCCGGTTCCCGTCCCCCGAGAATGATCTTTAGGCGGTCCAACACCCATGTGTAGTGCTCCGTTGTCTCATCATACATGAATACGATCGCAATACAAAATGTACGGTTGGTGCAAGTGAATCCAACAAACTCCAACAAAGGCATACCGTACCTGTACATGTATGAATTATAAGAAATAAGGTATGCAATTATAAGAAATAAGGTATGCAATTATAAGAAATAAGGTATGCAATTAAATATTCATAATAACTGCTCCATAATTAAACATATTCATACATGTTCGTCTTGTAGGTCGTATCCATGATGACGATGGAGGAGAACAAACTCAACAAATACATTGCTCCGGGGTGAGAAATAAAAATATCACTCAAAACCTCCCTCCATTCTTCATTGCGACGCGTCTCATAGCTTGTATAATAACACCTCGCCTCTAGAAAATCCAGCATGTACTGCGGCACCGTCATATTGCCCCTACATTTCAGCCTCTCCCGACTCTTATAATTGTAGAGTTGGTTCCTTGATGTCAAGCATTTGGGATCCTCGTGTAGAAATAGATTCATAATAGCCTTCGACTTTATTCCGGAGGCTGACAAACTTTTCACACGCTCTCGTTGATCCTGCGAAAGCCTCCCAGCAAATGCATGACCGATCAAACTACTAGAAAGCTCATGGTCATGCGATCCACAAGCGACAGATAATCTCCAATGGTCAGATTTCAGCCAATCTCCCTTCACAATCACCCCATGCAACTGAAACGGACACTCACTCTTCTTTGTCCTCGCATTGTATTTCCGATTAGGGGTTGCCTCGGTACTGTCACCCGCCTTCTTCTTAGCCGCTCTATATGGCCCAGACTTCTCACACGACAGTATGACCTTTCGGTTAGGCCATGACTTACTTATTACAATCACCATATGCAAGTCCAAACCTATGTTCTTAGCCCAACTGATCATACTATCTCTATCACTCTATTCTTTATCCGTACTAAAATGAGCAGAATAATCCACTGGCAAAAATTCGCTATCACTAGAGTCCTCCTATTTATGATAAATAAATAAAACTACTGTAAATATTTCAGATTATAAATTATCGTAAACAATTTAATCAAAGTTCTAAACTACAACACACTACTGTATAAACTACAACACCTAAAATATTGTTTTTGAAGTAAATATATACTTACTCCGAAATCATCAAGACCGGGTGCGTCATCCATGTGCTCAACTGGCCTAAGTGCAGCATCCATCCTTGACAAAGACATAATCTTGAATTGATAAACCCCAATCAATAGTTGCATATATATAGCAACAACATGGATAAACCACAAAGAAATTACCGTTGTAAAATGGTAACTTTTTGGACGCATCCGGGATGCGCCCAGGAAGTTACCGGTGTAAAACGGTAACTTTTTGGGCGCATCCAAGATGCGTCCAAAAAGTTACCGTTTTACACCGGTAACTTCTTGGAATTTTTTTAAATTTTAAAAAAAAAAATTTGGAGAATTTTTTTGAATTTTTTTTCCGAACCCGGATTGTCAGTAACTCGGGTTTGTCGGTAAACCGGTTTTTTAATTATTTTCTCGGATTTTACAAAACCAGGTACCAGACCTTGGGCGCATCATTGATGCGCCCAAGGTTAAAACTTTTTTTTTAAAAAAAATATCACCAGTTTGGGCGCATCCGGGATGCGCCCAAACTGGGGTGCGTCGCAAGAAATTGCGGGTGCAAACAAGAATCCCCGTTAGGAAAGGACCAACCTAAATTATCCTTGCGGATAATCATAAGAAAATCCTTCAACATAGGGTGAAGGTTACCATTACAGACAATGTTCCCGGAGAGTTCATCCATACGAAGAACTTCTAAGTTACAGGAAAAAGAAGCTAAAAAATCTGCCACTTGATTTGCTTCTCTGTAGCAATGGCGAATGGAGACATCGTCAAAATAGGCAAGAAACTTTCTGGTATCACGAATGATCATGCCAATTTCCCACGGAGGGTCCCATATGCCTTGTAGTGCGTTAAGGACAACTAGGTTGTCACATTCGATAATAATCTTCCTGATGCCCAACCGATGTGCCTGGGCCACACCTACCCACATCGCATTAGCTTCAGTTTCTAAAATGGTCATTGTCTGTATTTTCTGACAGTCCATAAAAATTATGTTACTATTCCTATCCCTAATAATGTACCCAATTTTCAATTCCCCGTGCTTATTAACTGAACCATCAATATTCAGCTTTAGGCGGTCGCTGGGGGGTTTGGACCAGGAAACATACTTATTATTATTACTATTATGGGTTTGCTTGTTTTCTAACTCAATATTTCTATATCGTTGGTAGGAGTGGACAATAGGCAAGTAGTTGGGATGATCTTTTGAGGAGTCACAAAAAAATAAGTATTCCTGTAATTCCATATATGCCACCAGACAAAAGTTGGCAGCTCGATGTTTGAGGAAGCACCTCTATTATATGATAAGTTGTCATAGAAGTTCTCACCAATAGTAATTAGGTTAATATCTTCCTAAAGGGCTTCACCAGAATCCATAAGGATTCATAAAATGTATGGGCAAGTAAATTAGAGGTGATTGGCATCTTCATTTGCTTGTTTGCAAAGGATACACTGGGCAAGTACTCTATTGTAATGTTTGTTCAATCATTCTTTTATAGGTAAAGAGTCAGAGGAGGCTTTCCAGAGAAAATGCTTAATTTTGGGGGGATCTTAAGTTTCCAAATCCAGTCTAGGTTGTTATTAAACTCCCCAGAGCGAGGGGACTGGAGAGCCATAGCCGCAGTTTTAACTGAGTATTTCCCATTTGGCGCAGAATCCCAAATGAGATTGTCTTTAAAATTGTGAAGTGGAATTTAAATTGTTGTAATCCTTTGACAAACACTGCTGGGAACTGAAATGAGCAATTTGTCTGTATCCCATTCTTTGGAGGTTGAGATGAATCAGATACCTTCTGGGGTGGGAAATTTGTAGATAGTAGCTAGTTAAGACTAGAGTTGTATACCCATCTATCATTCTAGAAGTCAATGGTCTGACCATTGCCCAATTGCCATTTTAGATGTTTTGAAAGTCTTCCATGAGGCTGAGTAGTCTAGAGAATTGCCAGGAGAAGTTACTAGGTTGGATATCAAATAAGTTATTGTCCTTAATATATTTTTCCTTTACAATTCGTACCCAGGCATTGTCAGGTTCCGTGATAATTTTCCAAAGAAGCTTCATTTGTAATGCTCTGTTGTTTACTTCAGCGGTACGAAAACCGAGACCACCAAATTTTTTCGGGGTACATATACGATCCCAACTGATGAGTGGATGGAAATTAGAAGTGTCCATTTTGTTCCAAAATAAATTCTTATTAATTCTATCGATTTCATCCAAAGTTCCTTTTGGAAGAAGGAAGCTTTGCATTAGGAAATTTACTTTGGATATTAGATTGGCTTGGATTAAAACACTACGACCAACCTGATACAGAGTATTTGCTTTCCATTTAGAGAGCTACTTTTTTAGGGAGTTCGTGGCATCTGTAAAGGTCGCGTTATGAACACGACCTCGTAGGATAGGTATTCCTAGGTACTTGTCTAGATTTCGGGTGATTGGTACTTGTAGTATGCCGGTTACATTATTCATTATTTGGGGGGAAGCATTGATAACATCTATTTTATACATATTTTAGGAGTCTAGTTGCATATTGAAATAGTTCAATTGCATGCATATTTTATATATTTTATTGTTAGTTTTGCATTATTTTGTATTCGGAGTCTACACTCGTACTTTTGTGATTTCAGGTATTCTAGGTATAATTTAAAGATGATTCATGGCTATTTTGGAAGGCAACAAATAAAAGAAATTAGAGTTGGACCGACACCCGAATTTTAAAAGCCCACGTGATGATTTAAAGAATGAACTAAGTGGGCCTATTGATGTTGATTACGGATTATGGTTGGTGGGCCTATTGGGCTTGTAAAGCCTTTCACGTGGGACGACACACATGCAATTTATGGAGGAGAAGATTACATCATGGAGGGGGATGATATTGGCTGGGGTTTTGGGGAGTTTTGGAGGGGGGGACGTTACTTTAGGTTTAGTTTAGTTTAGTTTGGAGTTTTTATTTTTTTAGTTTGGTTTTTGAGCTTTGTTCGGCGTTCTGCCGCAGACATGGGGGAACTTCATGAAGGGATTTTGGCCTTTGGCATGGATTGAAGATTGCTCTTAATGCTCTAGTTTTCGTTTGGATTATTTCGCCATTGAGACTAAGTTTTCTTATCTCCTGTTTTTAATGAATAATTCATACATATCGATGGTTGGTTTGATCTATTGTTTACCTTCAATCATGCTTAGTTAAATTCCTAGTTCTAGGGTTATGGTGATCCAAACAATACGTATGTAATTAGAATTATTATCTCTGCATGAATTGAAATAGTGTTTGATTCGTTCCTAGATGCTTTATGCCCATAGTAGCTTTTGCGAATTGGATCTTATTAGGGTTTGAGACCGAGAGGTGAAAACGCTAGTAAGTAATCAGGTAGGATTTGAGACCGAGAGGTGATAATTTCTACTAGATCCCTAGGAATCGAACCTGAGTGTTATTTGTGCGAGAGCAACTTAATTACTCTTGAGGATACTAAGTCGTCATAGATGTTCTAGGTTTGAGTTGATTTAGCGGAGCGCGAGAGCGGATGTTATCTCAATTTATCTCTAGACTCTAAGTGCGTTAATGGGTTTGAATGAGATTAGCTCTGCGCGAGAGCGATTGTTAGTTTAGTTCAGACACGTCTATTATCGTCTGAGAGGAGTTAGTAGATTACCTTAGATGACTTACCTTCAATTACTTGGATTAGATTCAGGCAGAGTTTGATTTTATTTACTGAAGCATTGTTGCGGTGATCCTTAACCTTAGACACATTTATCCCATTGATTTTTATTTGTTTTCTTATTTGTTATTTCATAGTCTAGTTCTAGTTTTCCCAATCTCATATCTTTCCTGGCCTAGTTTACTGGTAGCATTTCAATTAATATTACATTGGTCTCTGTGGGATCGACACTTGACTACTATAACTGATCCCGTACACTTGCGGATAGGTTTTAGCCACATCAATTAGAAGAGAATTGTACCGAGCTTTTATGGAAATCTATTGTTAGTCTAGTTTTCCTGGAGGAAATTCTTGATATAGGTCGCCGAGCTGGAAGAAGCTTCAGCAAAAATAATTGTGTCATCAGCAAAAGTTAGAAATGGTATTGGCGTACCATTTCTTACTAGTTTGACAACTGACTTACCGATTATATTCCAATACTTTTTATAGAAGTCTATGGGGAAACAATCAAGGAGTAGTAGAGGGTCCATGTTCATCATCCTTTCTCTTGGGGGTTTCAGGGTAAGAGCAGGCATCATCCACAACATGGTGGAGGGCAATATTTTCAATCTGTCTAACAATAGTGGAGTTGGAGGACTCCGATCCCCTTTTTGCAACCAACACCCTACATCCTCATGGGGTTGCACCATTAGGGATGGCAACGGGACGGGAATCCCCGCTACGGGGATGGAGCGTTTAAACGAGGATGGGGGCGGGGAAAAATTTTAAACCCCGAGCGGGGACGGGGAGAGGGGAGGGGATAGAGGTCCCCACCCCGTTCCCTGCCCCGTCCCTGTCCCCGGCGGGGAAATCCGCGAGGATCCCCGCCGAATACATTACTTTTGTTATTTTCTTAACCTTAAATCCTAAATTTTATATTGTTTAGTCCCTAAACCTTATACCCTTTAGACGTTAAATCATAAATCTCAAATCATTTATACCCTAAATCTTATTAATATATAAATTAAAACAAAATTTAAAAAATTTATGTGTAGTAAAACGGGGACGGGGATCCCCGACGGGGAGCCGGGCCCCGGCGGGGACGAGGGACGTTTTTTATCCTCGTTCGGGGATGGAGGCGGGGATGGGGACTGTGGAAAAAAATGGGGATGGGGAGAGTACTCCCTGCCCCGAACCCGCCCCGTTGCCATCCATATGCACCATAGCAGATGTGACCACATCAGCAATGGTGCCATCCAACCGAGGGAGAGCAGGAGGGTCACAGGTAGAAGAAGAAGTCATCACAGTCTCAGTGGTGATAGGGGGCATAGGACAAGTAACATAAGCAGGGGGATGGGTCATGGAGAGGATCTTGGAAAGGTCCATAGGGAAATTGGGATCAAGCTGGGCTAACAATTCAGTGTTTAAGAGATGTTTTAGTTGGTGAGGGAGCAAATGGCCATGAGGAGAAGCAAAGAGGGGACCAGGAGAGGGGCTAGGCATGGGTTCATCATGAATAGCAATTGACTTGCCTTTTCTTGAGCTAGAAGCATCATCAGATTGAAAGTTACCTCTTACAATGGTAGGACCTCTTTGAGAAGCAGTCCTGTCAAAAACACTCCGAGTGTGGCCAATAATTCTTCTTCTGGTCTCCTGCTCAAGAGCATCATGCTCAGGAACAAAGGCAATATTGATAACAAGCCTCCTTGTTTGGATAGCATTAAGGGGACAAGCATCATAGGAGTGGTCAAGTTCACCACAACAGCCACAACCAGTGGAGAAATCCTCATACCACACCCTAAGAGCCATGTTAGTACCATCTTGAGAATTCATAGTAACAACAAAGACAAGGGGAACATTGAGGTCCAAATTGATAGAAACTCTGGCAAATTTCATTTTGTTTCTCATAGTGGAAGCATGATCAAGCTTAATGAAAATACCAACATGGTTATCTCTCATGATGAAATCAATGGTTGTCTGGTTGTGCAAGTGAGCAAGGAGAAAGGGGATTATGATCCAGATGTCAGTCCGGGTGACCTCCTTTTTGAAAGACTGGAAGGAGTCCACCCAGGAATAAATAGCCAGAAGCTTACCTTGGGCATGGTAGGGTCTGTTGTTCCAAACAAGGTCTCTGTCATCTTGGTTGGCAAATCTAAAGAGAAGCCATTGATTAGCTAACTCTTGAAAGTGGATAACTCCCTTGGTGTTTTTCCAGTCTTGCCAATAATAATCTTGGGGTCTAAGGGCTCCTCAACCATCTTGGCAAGGATGCCAAAATGAGCAAGCCTAAGCCTTTCCATCATGACAGTAGGGATGTCATTAAGAGTAGCAGGGGTAGCATGGGGGTCATTTTCAGAGTGGGGAGAGCTAGGGGCAGTATTTTTGTGTTGGTCATCAAGAGTGTAGTGAAGGGAGGATGGGGTGAGGGTAACAGGTTGGATGCAGGATAAGGGGAGCATGTGAGGGGTGGTGGAGGAATGATCAAAGTTATGGTTAACAACTTTGGTATGGACCAAAGCAGACATGTAACTCTTAGAAGCAGCCATGGGGCACAGAGAAGAGTGCTCAGAGAAAGCAGTAACAAGGGTGAGTGAGCAGGTAAAGGCCATGGAATATTACAGACGAGGATGATGGAAAAGAGGTAACTTGGGGGGGGGGTGATTTATAGCCAGATAACCACGAGTGTAATGATAAGTAACCACACAAGAGCACCATTCAGATTGCATGCAATAAAGATAGAGATAAGTACACGTTAAACCTAGAAAAGAGGCAATGATTAATGTAGCCGACTCTACAATCATCATTAGGAAAATGTAATTCAAATTACTACTATTTTTTTTTTGAGATTTGTGTTATAAAGGCAACAGTTCTTCGACAGAAAGCAAATCTCATTAAGGAGATAACGCATGCAGGGGAAGTGTTGGGATCTAAGGATCTTGAAGCCACGGTGCAAGCTTTGCTCGTCGATGCCTCAGAACACAAGGACTCAAGATAGCAGGATTCCAAAATTTGTCCTGACTTCAATGGGGTCGTTCTTCTTGCTCCAAACTCCAAATTGGATGATTCCGCCAACAGTAGTTAGATAATGAAGTCTAGTTTCTGTCCTCGAAATTGGAGCGCAATTGGATCACGGAAACGAAAGTTATGGTGCTTTTACTGAGGTGTCGCTGAGAGTTCCGGGAAGGACTTCAGCGAGATGATTGTTGTGGATGTTGGTTGTTGGCGTGAAAATGATGGCTCACAACTAGTTCTTCAAGGGAAGGGAAGAATCGACGCAGACTTGGTTGAGAAAGAAGAAGAGTTGGCGAGATGAACTCACTCGGCAACACTTAGAAATTTGACGCAAGGAAGAAAGAGAGAGAGTTTTGACAAGGCAAATTCGTTTAATCTTGCGTGCCTTTTCAGGCATTGGAAGGCACTTATATAGTGCCTTCATATTGTCATAAAGTGCCAACAAAAACAACAAAATGACAGAACTTGGCCTACTAACAAGAAACACTAAAAACGTGGCCATAGAAGGAAAGTCTTAAGTTTGACCATTATTTAATAAATAAAATACTCCTAGGCCATGAGCCTGGCATGAGGTGGCATGGTCCATGTGCCAACCCACGGCACTCATTGCGCCTAGCCAAGTGGTCCAGGATGGCTCGGCGCCTTGCTTGATTCTTCACGGGCCGCAAGCGCCGGTGTTCTCGGCGCCGGTTTGGAGACTTGTGTAGAAGTCGGCTCGGGCGTGGCTTAGGGGCCCTTGGCACGCCAACCCCTTCTTGAGGTCCTGGAGGATGTGGCGAGCCCTTGACCGAGTGATGGATCCGGGCATAGGGTCGTCGGCGCCGCCTTGGTTCTTCATGCTCGGCCGTCTTGTCTTGGCGCTAGGCGTTGTGCTCTCCTCTTGGCCTAGCTCTTGGCGTGGCTCCTCTTGCTCCTCGTCCGTTCCTAGCTCTTGGACATCCTCGCCTAGCTCCGGCTCATGTTCCTCGTCTGCGCCTAGCTCTTGGACATCCTCGCCTAGCCCTAGACCTTGTGATGGCACCAGGGATTGCCTTGTCATCTTGGACGTAGGCCTTGGTGACGCTTGTGCCCGGCGCGCCCGGCGCCTTGGCCTTGTCTTGGCCAATGCCTTGCTTTGGCTTGGCTTTGGCTCTCCTTGATGAGACTTGAGCTCCATCTTTAATACTTGAGCCATCTTGGAAGTCCAGGCTCTCTTGAAGCTCTTGATGGGACCCATGGTCACATCAGGAAGTTGATATAAGAAGCAAACATAATATAGTTCAGGCTATAACAATGCAGATTTGAACTATAAATATTACGCATGCAATATGTAGGGAGGTGATAGTTGTAATAGCAAGCATTAATAGTAGAACTTAAATTGACTAAAGGCTGATAGAAGCAAGAGAGAGAGATACCTGTAGAACAACCTCAAAAATTACACAGTCAGATTCTCATAATGGTGGTAAAAAAATTATGTTGAGTATAGTTTTGGTGAGAAATTTTCAAGGAGCGACCGCTCTTGAGTAAAGTAAGGATTTGATTGTAGATTTTGTTAGCGTGGGAGAAACATAGAGGTACCTCAATCCCAAAATAGTAGCTAGAGCAGCAAGCCATCAGGGAGAGCCTCCTCTCAAACAAGCCCACAGCAAATCATATAGGTAAGGTGAGGTCGAGATTACCTGCCCAGAAGAAGTGGTAGAGGGAGATCGTATGAGAGGGGAAACATTTTTCCAGTTGAGGGGACACGAATCGGGGCAGCAGATCCAACTGAGACAAGGGACCCAGAGGGTCCTCATCAACAGACCAATCGCTTGAGTGAAGAGAATAGTCAAATTGAGCCGAGAAATGGACGAAACAATCAGATGAGAGGGATTTGGGAATTAGGGTTTCTATTAGGAATTGGGGGAAAGTACAGGGGGTAACAAACCAATAATGGGTAAAAAGGAGGGGTATAGTACCAGCAAGTGTTAGGAAGATGCAAGGAAGAGTGAAGGTGGGTGACAGAATACACCCTAGAGATCATCGGGGCGGCTTCATCATGGCAAAATTGGGGATTTGCATGAATCGCCACTTGAAGGGGTGAAAGATCCAGATTATGGGTAGGGGGTTGGTCAAATAAGGGTTTATGGGTAGGTTTTAGTCGGTTAGCCACACCAAGGAGAGAGGCGTCGACGGTCGGCAAGGAAGCGAAGCCGCCGGAGAGCATGGAAGTTGATCTGGAAGGGTCCATGTGTCTAGAAAGGACCAATGGGAGGAGAGAAGTTAGAGTTTCTCTCTCTAAATGTGAAAAAAAATCATTTTACATGTTTTTTTGGAAGAAAAAATCATTTTACATGTGGATAGGTAAGTTAAAAGGGTTGATGTTGTCGATCATATTACAATTTTTTGTCCATGTCACGTATCACACGTTGTCCCCAATTCACAAGAAGGATCAAAGACTAATTCTTATTCATAACATATTAATTATGTTGGCTTAAGTAAATTTTACATACGAAAGAAATCTAACACAAGACATCCAACCTCAATAGATTGTTCTATCGTAGTATACCTTATATCACTACACGACCTATAAAGTTTTTATATTGTATGTTTGAGATTAATTACAAGAATATATTTGAAAGTTGATGTTGCTGTTAGCCTGACACGACTTCTTTTTAGTCATCAATTTTTTTTGGTATAATTGAAAGCTCCATTATAATATCGTTATAGGTTAGGACATCTTTTAGAAACTATTCTCTAAAAGAGAATACTTAAATAATTTTTTTTTAAAAAAAATCATTAAAATAAAAATACATAACCACAACTTTCTAAAATAAGGGCGGCGAGTTTATTTTCATACAAATTTATCCGAATTTGTTTTCTTACAACTCTCAAGTCTTCACAGTCCTTCGAAATTCCAAAATAATGGTTGAAACTCAATTCAACACCAAAATCAAACAATTCTAATCTTATTCGGGTGGCGAGTTTCAAAACACTTCCACATATCTAGAATATCATGGGACCATCCATCGAGTCTCTTGCCCTTACACCCAATCCCAAAGTGGAGCAGCTAAACACCGACATCAAACCCACATAAAAATGGTCTATCTCTCTTAACTTATGCTAAACTACCCATAAAGTTTTGGGAACATGCCTTCCATACAGCTGTTTATCTTCACAATCGGACCATAACCCCCATCCTCTCGCACCAATCACCATATGAGTATCTCTACAATAGGTCCCCCGACTATGGCTTTCTAAAATCGTTTGGGTGCCTATGCTATCCTTGCCTTCGCCCATATATCTCCAACAAACTTGAGTATCGCTCATTTCCATGTGTCTTCCTTGGTTATAGTCCTAAACAAAAGGGGTATGTGTGCCTTCATGTCCCTACATCCCGTATATACAGAGCCCGCCATGTTATCTATGACGAGTCAACCATCCCCTACCCCTTTCATTCCACCCCACCCACTAACTTGACTCTCATCCTTGGTGACTCACTATCCATCCTTCGCCATGCCTCTTCCCTAGTCTCGTCTTCAACGACTCATGTGACGATCCCACTGTCGCCTTCTTTCGAGATTTCCTCGCCATCGGTGCAACCACTATCACTTACTCCATCAACTTCTCCACTGTCCTAAAAGCCCCCCCGACCTCCTTAGATTCCTCTTCACAATCCCAACCGCTCTCGGCTTCACCTACGTTAGCGTCGGGTCTGCCCACCTCATCCCCCACAACGTTCCAAACCAACTCTTCTACTCCATCCTTACCTCAACTTCCACTGTCACCACCCTTACACTCACTACACCTTACCCATTCTGTTTTCGAGCCTCCAACACCACCACTCATGAAATGGTGACTAGGTGCCCCATTAACAGCCTGAATTCAGAGACCTTCACCACCTCTAAACACCCCTTACCAACCGATCCCACTGCTGAAATAGGGCCAAAAACTTTTGCCCAAGCCGCTAAGTCACCTGAGTGGCAACATGTTTTGCAGGCTGAATGTGATGCTCTAATTCGTAATGGGACTTGGGACTTAGTCCTTTGTCCAAGTGATTATAACACTGTTGGTTGCAAGTGGGTGTACAAGATCAAACGCAAAGCGGATGGAACCATTGAGCGTTATAAAGTTTGCCTAGTAGCAAAGGGTTCTCATCAAGAGGAAGGGATATATTATTTTGACACATTCAACCTCGTTATCAAGCCTACCACCATTCGTGTGGTTCTTTCCCTGACCCTAACTCAGAAATGTATTGGACACATTGATAGTAATAATGCATTCTTACATGGTTACTTATCTGAGCAAGTCTTCACGTATCAATCACCTGGATTTGTGTCCTCAACTCATCCATCTTATATGTGTCGTTTAAAGAAGGCCTTGTATGGTCTCAAGCATGCACCTCAGGATTAGTTTACCAAGCTTCGTATATTTCTTGGTCATCGTCGCTTCTAACCTTGTCGATCGGATACCTCCTTATTTATTCACCGAGTTGGTAAAGATGTTCTCTATATTATCGTCTATTTTGATGATCTTATTAATACTGGTTCCAACCCTGCAATTTTTTGGGAGTTTATTTGTCTCCTCAACTCCACCTTTTCACTAAAGGACCTTGGTGATCTTAACTACTTATTGGGTGTTGAGCTGGAAAATAAAGGTGACAATTGACTCCTCGCACAAAAGAAATATATTCGTGAACTCTTAGCTGATTGTAAAATGTCGAAAGCCAAGCCCATAGCTTCTCCAACTGAATTGGTGTCTCACTTAACTGTTGATGGGGATGTGTTTTGTTGAATTCCTTAGGTTTTGATGGTTATAAATACTCAACTAATATGTGTACCAAGTGTTTCAGGGACAAGAAGAGTTTTCCCAGGGAGCGTTGCAGCAGAGGATCTCAGAGGGAACAAAGACTTAGCAAGTGCTTTGTTACCTCTCCAGGAACTGAAGTGACAGACCAAGATCGAGGCTGCAAAAGGAAAGAAGTCATACAACGTGCAGAATTAAGGAAACAAATCAAGAAGCCACGCGGTAGAGGATGAAGACTTCGACTCCAAGGATCAAGTCGGATTGCGCAAAGATATGGAAAGAGAGAAAAGACCCGATCGTGTTATCCTAGGAATCTTTTCTAAGATAAGGCGATTGGAGAGAGAAGAATAATATCCAATCGGTTGGATTAATTAGGGAACTCCTTCCTTAATTAATATAATCGGTTGTGATATCTTATCTTCCAAACAAAATCATATCTTTGTAATCCGATTCTAGTATTTCCTAATTTGTGTCAATTAGGGTTTCTGCTGAGTTGTATTTAAGTGAAGTGAGGATTCATTTCTTAGGTACGACTTCATGGCTTAGAACGACTTTGAACGAAAAAAAAGAGAAAGAGAGTGAGGTGCGTGTGAGTCTTTGAGAGTTGAGTTTGATTCATCGTTGTAGAAGAGGTTTCGAGTCTAGCTGGTTGTTTAGAGGTCAAAGTCCAGGATACAAGTGTAATCAAGCAAGAAACTAATAAGACAAGTACGCAGTTCAAAATCCTCTCAAACAGAAGCTTGAAGGTAGTGGTTTTTCCTTGAGAAGTTAGTTTTGCTAATCAGGGTTTCCACTATATATCGTGAGTTCGTTCTGTTATCTTTCTTGCTATTTAAATCCGCTGTGCCTTCTGTGGGAACAAAGCTTTTGTTCCCTCAGACGTAACTCTAACGATCCAACAATTGGTATCAGAGCCTGGTGCTCTAGATTGTTTTCGTTACAGAATTTGCAGGAAAGATGTCGTCAAACAGCAATGCAATCGGTGATTCGTTCTGGAAACCACCAACTCCGAAGTCTGGTGAGTATAGTTGGTGGGTGGAGCAAATTGAGTCTCATATCTGTTCCCTTGATGGACAGCTCTGGAAAGTTATTGAAGTCGGACCTTTTGTGATCAAGAACGAGACAGATGAGACAAAGCCAAAACCAAAGGTCGACTACACCGATGAGGATTGGAAGAAACTGGAGAAAAACAGCAGGGCTAAGAAGATCATTCACATGGCCCTTCTTCCCTCCGATCTCAAGAAAGTCATGAGCTATAAGACTGTCAAGGAGATCTGGGATGCCCTGAAACGTCTTCATCAAGGAAATGAAGACTCGAAGAAGAACAAGATCCTTTCCATGTTCAAGGAGTACGACCAAATTTCTCAAGGGAAAGATGAACACATTCAAGAGTACTACTCCAGGTTTCATGGGCTAGTTGGTCAGCTTCAGCACCTTGGTGAAATATTGCCAGACTGGAAGCTGACTCACCACTTCATGCAAGGCCTCAACACTCAGTGGGACGCCATCGCTCTTGCTCTCTACTCTCAGACAGATGTTAAGACTCTTTCAATGGAAGAGGTGATTGCTAAACTAGAGAGTAATGCCTCTGTCTACAATCATAAGGTAAACAAGAAGGGAGAGGAGAATGCGAAGAGCATTGCCTTGAAGGTGGAAAGGGCGTTCGATTTGTCCCAAATGGGTGATGAAGATGAGGATGGCGATGAAGATGTTGCTCTTATCACAAGGGCAATGAGGAAGATATGGTCTCAGAACATGGACTCGCCCAGTTCCTCTGAAGGGAACAGAGACATGAAGGATGTGGTTTGTTACCACTATCAGAACAAGGGACACATGGCCAGGAACTGCTTCAAAAAGAGGGCAGGAATGCTTCCAGCAAATGAAGGAAAGTGATAGGTGTTATTTCATACACCTTTTCTAGCATCTATTAGCATGATTTGGAGGAGTTTTGGAGTTGTTTTAGTGCTAAGTCTACGATCCAGATATTATGGAGAGAAGTGAAGAAATCCAAGGATTGACAGCTTAGTTGGAGCTTAGAGATGGAGATGGAGCTGCTGGAACATCTATGGAGAAGGCTACCAACACTTGGTAGTATTTGGAGAGCAGCTGGAGAAGAGAAGAAGATGAGAGTTGAAGTCTGGAGTTCACCGCCCCGCGTTAGCAGTGACGCCCCGCGGTGATGACTCCCAGTGATGATGAAACCCCGCTTGAGAGGAGGCCACCGCCCAGCGGTGGAGAGCAGAAGCCGCGCGGTGGATCTTTACCGCCCCGCGGTGGACGTGTTTATTGCCTCGCGCCAGATTATATTTATTTCCTTTTATTTCTATTTCAGACTTTGTTATTTTATTTGTTTCCTTTTGGATTGGTTTTGTGATCTTGGGCTTTAGGTTAACTCTATTTAACCTAATGTTCCACAACCTCCAAGCCAGTCTGCGAACACTTAGACACATCTTGTTATCGAACTACTTTTGATCGTTATTTTCATATTATAGTTTTTCATCCCCTTTGATGGAGAACTAACTTTCCTTTGTTCTGTTAGACGATTGAAGCAGTACTTTGATGTGTTTGTGAGATTTCTATTCCTTGTTCTTATCCTTATAATTGTTGGATTGATTCTCTTGCTTACCACGTCTACGATTTCTAGTTGTTCTTCTTAGCCTGATCACCTAGGTTGAATGCTTGTTATCAATTGCTAGGATTGCATATAGGGGTTCCGAGTGCATATCTAGTGGCAAACACGTTTGTGCGTATAGGGGTTCCGAGCGTACACTTGTGTGTGAGAATCAATTGCATGTTAAGTAGGGGAGTGAGTACTTGTACGTCTTTCTACTTGCATGTATCCTAAATCCTTGTGTGCATCGCTATTGCTGTGTTGGTGCTAAAGTATGCTGACAACTGTGAGAATCAGTTGTACTTTATCATTGGCATATTGATAAGTCTATTGACAACTGTGAGAATCAATAGTACTTACGATTAAGGTGGGAACGACTATAAGGATAAATAATTGAACTTGGATTGAATAGATTTCAGGGATCAAACTCTATCTTTGTACTGTGGATTTCGCTCTAACAGGACTACTTTCCCTCATATTATTCTCTCGATTTTACTCAATCTGCATGCTTATTTGCTTCATTCTCTTGACTACAAAACCCCCAGTTGCTTGTTACTTGTCATTCACGATTGCATATTATATCATACCTTCTCTGTGGGATTCGACCCTTACTTGTCTGCTATACTTTATTTAGTAGGTTTGTTAGGATAATTTATTTTGATAAGGCTAATCAACGACATTTGCTTGTGCATCTTTAGCCCCGTCAGAAATCAAGCTATGGTTGCCACCTGGGGAGAATCAGAATCAGATGACGAAGACTCGTCACACTCCAGGGATGTCTGCTTGATGGCCGTAAAAGCTCCAAACAAGACGAATGGTGAGGTAATCGACGACGAGGTAACTGAATCTGAACTCGTGTCTAGTTTAAAATGCAAATCTAAAGAAAGCTTGATTGCTCTCATTAAGAATCTTGTTCGCGAGAACAGTCTTTTCAGTGAGCAAATCGAAGAGAAAGATGAATCGATCTCAGGTCTAATCGAAGAAAATCAAGGTTGGGCTGAAAAAGTGCTCAAGCTTGAGAAAGGTTCATCTTCCTCTCCAAACACGTGCTCTGAGTGTCCAAAACTCACTGAAAATATTGAGTCTCTAGAGTCCACTGTTTCCTCACTCGAGGCTAAGTCTTTAATGTTGAAACTAGGAAATGCAAAACTTTCTAGTGATCTAACCAAACTCAGTGAGGAACAGAAGGACAAGCCAAAAGGTATTGTCTTTGTTGCAGCCAAGAATGAAAAGAAGACTGAGTCAAAGGAAGTGTCTCGCTTTGGGATCGGCTATCAATCCAAACTTCCTGTTGATGATACCAAGAAAAAGGGCTCCAAAGTCGAAGGAAAATAGTCTGTAAAAGAAAAGGGGGAATGTTCCTCTGGAGGGAACAAAAAAAAACTGTTCAAACTCGACTGAGGAGGGCAAAGCTTGGTATCATGGACAGAAGGCTCATACAATTTGGCTAAAGCAATCCCAAAGCAGTAAGTCCAATAACATTGATTTTCATTCAAGGATTGCTAACAAAACGATTTGGCCTGGACAGAGCAAATATGTAGATCTGAAGTGTCACAGGGTCTGTTGGTATTGCGGGCATTCTGGTCATTACAAGCATGAGTGGCTTCTGAAGCAACACAATGAGGAGATTGCCCACACTACAAGAGAGCATATAGAAGCTGAACCTCCCAAGATTAGATATGTTGCCCCTAAACCCAGAAAGCATAAGCTTGTCTGGGTTCGCAAAAACTAACTCTTTCTGTGCAGGACAAAGTGAGGAATGTTCCCAGTGTGTCACTCATACAAGGGTCAGCTACGTGACAGGGAACAAAGCGAGTCTCACCTCACTTCTACATGGAATACTTGAGACTCAAAGGCCTGGTGTTAGAGGTAAAGGTGATGTGAACAAGGACTTAATGACTAATCTGTACCTTGTGTGAAAATTTCAGGTACCATGTACATCTAGGAAGGACATCATTGTGTCGAGAAAGATTGGCAAACGGGGGATCAAACACCAATTTTCTCATTGGAACACCTGTTGGGGAACTCTACATTCAGTTCCATACGAAGTCTGGTTTGTTCCCCTAACTACATGTCTATGTGTTGTGTTCCCTCGATGATTGGCTAGATTACGTGGTAAACTGTGAAAGTCGAATCTTCATGTCTTATTATGCATTAGCTTCCTTGGGTATTAATTTTCGAAAAGCTTGACTATGTGCTTTTACTTCCTTTATGTACTGAATGTCTTGCATGGTCATCTATGTTATCATATGTCACATGAATCAGCTCTATTTCGGCCCAAAAGAATCAACTTGATGTTTTGTTCCCTCATCATAAGCCCAAATGATAGTTGATTCTACAACTTACCCAGACCGCCGTGCTTAAAGTCTCCTATGAACCCCTCTTATCATCCACAACTGGAGACCTCTTATGCATGATGTAAAATTCAATCGCAAAAATCATATGTTTTGGTGTGATGCTCTTTTGTACCCTCTCTGGTATCTAACCCCCAGCATCACACCCTACTACTCTTTTGGATTGGCGGGAAACGATTCGGCTTCTGTGCGTGCAGGTTGAGGTGACGTGTTTGCAGGGTATAATGATGATATTTTGTGTTGAGCCGCGTTGCACATTTAAGGGTTGATTTGATGGAAGAGAGTTAGGAAGAGAAATTCAGCCGGCTCAGTTGGATTCGGACGAGATTTTGAATTATTTTTGGGAAGTTGGAAGATCGCGTTTATTATCTCTTGGAAACAGATTGATTTGGTCTTATCTTTGGCAACCCTTGAAGATCTTTTGAAGGCTACATATTGAGGTGTTCCGGGTAAGTCTCCTCCTCACTGTTTCCTAATCTTCCTCAAGTATCTATGTGAGCTCCGATGAGGAGTCGGTACCCCTCTCCGGGAACCAAGCGAAGAAAGCCAAGGTGTCCACCGCTCCCGTCCGACAAAGCCAGCGTCGTCTGCAGGCCAAAGCCAAAGGAAAGGCTGTGACGGTTGATGATGTCAAAGACATGAGCCATAAGTCTGTGGTGAGGGAGCTGCTGATGGACCCTGAGTTCCTAAAGGAGAACTTTCTGGAGGGGGTGCTTGACGTCTTGGAGGAACAGAAGTGGAGCAGGCTATTTGTGGAGGAAGTGGACATGGATGAGGAGTTGCTGAGGGAGTTTTACTCCACATTTGTCATGGAAGTGCGGTCGCATGCTGTCTAGGGGAGCTACAAGATGAATGGAGAGATTCATGTCTTCTCAAGTATTGAGTTGGGCATGGTTCTGGGTGTTCCTCATGAAGGGTATGGAGAATACCCAAAGGGCAGGTGGCCGAAAGATTTTGCCTACTCAGAGGCTGTGCTGGTTGTAGTTGGAATTGCGGATGCTCCAAGGAGTGCTGATCTTGACATCTCAGAGATGTCGGCCGTCAACAAAGTGCTATACCACTTCCTCATCAGCAACATCACGCCAAGGGGACAGAAGAGGAACCGCCTTCTGATCTTGGACATTGTCCTTCTGTCCCTTCTGCTGAAAAAGGAGCCCGTCTACCTCCCAATGATTTTGATGCAACATATGGCCCATGCCCGGAACACCACTCAGCATGCTCTTTCCTTCCCTCGTGTCGTCAAAAAGATTCTGGAGTACCACAAAGTCTACGACGCATCGGAGGATGTGAGTGTCTTCTCCCATCCCTTCAATGCAAGCAATCTGCACAAGATGCAGTTTGCTCTTCTAGAGGGAGAAGGCTGGGTGAAGGTCGAGGGCGCTCCTGCAGCTTCTGTGGTTGTAGAGGATGTTGAGGAAATGGAGGGATCTGAAGCTGATAGCTCCGAGGGGGAACAGAATACAAATCCCTCATTGGGAAAGGATGTGAGGAGTCTGTGCCGAGCAGTGAAGGACCTGGTGGCTCAGCAGACTCTCCTCATGGCAGATGTGCGCGCGCTTATTTCTCACCACGCATCGGCTCAATCGGCTGGTCACAGTGGTGCCTGATCGCTTACCTGCCATCCTATCCCCTTTTGTTCCCTTGTTGTCTACCCCTCCTTGTTCTGTTTTCTTGTTATCTGGTTTATGTGCCCGTTGTGGCAGTTGACAATGTTTGATGTTTTGTCTGTTTTGGTTGTGTTTGCATGTTTTCCAGTTTTTTTTAAATTAATGACAAGGGGTGTTTTTGTTTATCTGGCATTGATCTTTCTTCTCTAACTCTTTACTGTGTTTTTGATGATGCCAAAAGGGGGAAAATGACAGGTAGCATTGTCTGAGGGGGAACAGAACAGGTAAAACGTATTGCTGAACTAAGGGGGAACTAACGGTGTTTTTAGTGGGAAACTTTCTTGTCAGTTTTGTCTTATTCTAGTTGGTATATGCTTTATTGTTAAGGGTGTTTGTCACCATCAAAAAGGGGGAATTTGTTGAATTCCTTAGGTTTTGATGGTTATAAACACTCAACTAATATGTGTATCAAGTGTTTCAGGGACAAGAAGAGTTTTCCCAGGGAGCGTTGCAGCAGAGGATCTCAGAGGGAACAAAGACTTAGCAAGTGCTTTGTTACCTCTCCAGGAACTGAAGTGACAGACCAAGATCGAGGCTGCAAAAGGAAAGAAGTCATACAGCGTGCAGAATTAAGGAAACAAATCAAGGAGCCACGCGGTAGAGGATGAAGACTTCGGCTCCAAGGATCAAGCCGGATTGCGCGAAGATATGGAAAGAGAGAAAAGACCCGATCGTGTTATCCTAGGAATCTTTCCTAAGATAAGGCGATTGGAGAGAGAAGAATAACATCCAATCGATTGGATTAATTAGGGAACTCCTTCCTTAATTAATATAATCGGTTGTGATATCTTATCTTCCAAACAAAATCATATCTTTGTAATCCGATTCTAGTATTTCCTAATTTGTGTCAATTAGGGTTTCTGCCGAGTTGTATTTAAGTGAAGTGAGGATTCATTTCTTAGGTACGACTTCACGTCTTAGAATGACTTTGAACGAAAAAAAAAGAGAAAGAGAGTGAGGTGCGTGTGAGTCTTTGAGAGTTGAGTTTGATTCATCGTTGTAGAGGAGGTTTCGAGTCTAGCTGGTTGTTTAGAGGTCGAAGTCCAAGATACAAGTGTAATCAAGCAAGAAACTAATAAGACAAGTACGCAGTTCAAAATCCTCTCAAGCGGAAGCTTGAAGGTAGTGGTTTTTCCTTGAGAAGCTAGTTTTGCTAATCAAGGTTTCCACTATATATCGTGAGTTCGTTCTGTTATCTTTCTTGCTATTTAAATCCGTTGTGCCTTCTGTGGGAACAAAGCTTTTGTTCCCTCAGACGTAACTCTAACGATCCAACATGTTTGATGATCTCTCTCATTATAGAAGTGTTGTTGGAACCCTTTAATATATGATAATTACCCATCTAGAGTTATCTTATTCGGTTAATCGGGTTTTTCAATTCATCATATTTAATTTGAAGGGAACCATTGATCTTGGCTTAACCCTTGCCCCATGATTGACGCTCGACTGGTTGCATTTTTTATTTCGGGTGGGCTTCGGACCCCGACGATTGTCGTTCTCATCATGCCTTTGTCATCTTTTATGATGGAAAGTTATAGTTGGGCTTTGCGGAAACAAAAACAATTTTGCACGCTCGAGTACAAAAGCAGAGTACCACACCATTGCATTCACAATTGTTGAACTCATATGGCTACAACAAACCCTTCATGAGCTTCATGCTCCTATTTCCTTGTAAGACTCGAGGCCTTGTAGACTCCATCCCATGCCAATATAAGGACTTCCCAAGAGATTGCCTATCCTGGTATCACTCTCCCCTAGCACACTTAACTTCAAAGTTCTTTGTCCAGACTTAAACCCTGAAAAGGAAGATCTCTTATTGACATGGGTACCACTTCAATCCTTATAAATCAATCTCAAGTTCGGGGTGCTACAAACTTCCCACTTAAACTCTTGACGTCCTCGCCAAGCCCCAAAGATCGACCTCTGGGTCGAGTGATCGACATCGAGGCCAAGCCCACTTGTAACCTAAAGTCGGCTATGATACCTTTTGTAATACTCAAGGCCGTAGAAGCGTCATCTCATGCAACACGAGGACTTCCCATGAGGTCGTCCATCTTGATACTACTCTCGCTCTAGCACGTATAACTTCATAGTTCTTTGTCCTCACTTGAATCTTGAAACGGAAGAGCTCTTATTGGCATGAGTAACACTTCAACCCTTATAAAACCAATCTCATGTCCGAGGTGTTACATTCCTGTCTGCCTATTCTCTTGTCTGACAACCTCAGCACCACCTTCATGTCAGCCAACCCGGTCTCAATCAACGTTTCAAACTCATTAAGATTGATTACTATTTTGTTTGTGAAAAAGTTGAAGACAATGATCTTATTATTCATTATGTTCATTCACTAGACCAAGTGGTTGATGTCTTCACCAAGGTCGTTGACCACTCGTTTTGGCACTCTACGATCCAAGCTTTATGTTCGTGGTCCCACATGAGCTTCCGGGAGAGTATTTTTTCATAGTTCTATCCTTGTATATCTTGTATTATCTTGTACCTCTTAACAGAAGTATGTATCACTATATATTCATTGACAAATTTAATAGAAATAAGTATCTTTTACCTTCTCAATTCAACGTTCATAATATACACATATATAAATACTCCATCCGTTCAACTTTAATTGTCCTTTTAGACTCAAAAACTTGTTCAAATTTATTTGTCCTTTTAGATAATTTGCATCAAATTTACCATATATGCCCCTTATATTTATTGATTCCTTTTTACTCTTTTTTTCTCTAATACATATTATTTAATACTTACTCTAATTCTCAACACAATTAAATAAGGATATTTTTGAAGGAATTGTGTCTTTTAATCAAATGTGCAATTATCGAACATGGAATAAGACTATTAATGGAGATTTACAATCTGGGTATTTTAGGGATCGTAGTGTTTTGCTAGAAGCCAACTACGATTATTGGGCTTAATCGGGTTAGGCCCATGGCTATAATAACCGGGTCCTATGAGGTCACACACATAGAGTTATCGGACTGGATCAAACTGAACCGGAAGCCCATGTTGGACATGGAATTTTGGCCCTATGGTTTAAGTTGGGAGATTGGCTTTTATTATTAATAATAACTAGATAAAAGGAAATCCTATTAGAAGATATAAGTAATAGTTACCAAAAGTCAAAAGGATTACAACCCTAATACCTACACGGCCGGCCCCTCCCCCTGAAAGCCAAGCTCGTGTCTTTCGTTCTTCGTTCTAGCAGACGAGACCAAAGTCGATCCAGAATACAGACTCGTGTGGACCAAGTAGAGAAGTCACACTTGGGGCTTTCGATCTCCGTTGAAGCTCTGCCAGAACGATTTGATTCGCATCAATAGGTATATAACTCTACTTCTACTTGATCTGTATTGATTCATGCATAAGATCCTAATTAGATGCTAGCAAAAAGTTTTCTGAAATTCCGCTTATACGCATTTAAATCTCTTCAGTGGTATCAGAGCCTCTTGCATAAATTGATAGGATCAACAATTAAAAAAGTTAATTTTGATGCATGTCTTGATTCAAATTAAGTGGTAAATTGATAAATAGGTTAATTTACATGATTAAAATTGTGATTTTAATTGATTGAATTAATAAAATTGAGAACTTTATAAACATATATGCATGTAAAATTGTTTTACATAAAAGTTGTGAATTTTATTTGAAAAGTTCATAACTTTATACCTTGATTTACCCATGCTTGATTCATGTGATTTAATTATGCAAGAGATATGAATTTTGGCATGTTTTAAATCATTAGATAAAAATTTTGATTTTCAAAAGATGGATCAATCCCATAATAATTTTTTTTTATGACATGGAACCCACCACTTGCGGGGTGGTAAACCCCAGGCTCGTGACCTAGCCGGCAAAGGCCACGAACCAGGTAAACCGGCTTGCGCCCACCGGCTCGACCTAGAAGCAAGGAGCATGGTAAACCTTGGGAATTAACCCAAGGAAGGGGGGCCGGCAGGGATCGAACCCGGGACCTTCCCATATCCCTCCATGCCCCTTACCACTAGGCCACCACCGAAGTGGCATCAATCCCCTAAATTTGTTTTTCCACAAATTTGATTAATTTTGTATGAAATTGTTACGTACACAATTTTTTTGAATCATGGAGAAAAACGAAGGACCGAACCAGATTGGATCCGGACCCGACACGCACCACGCACCAGGCTCGACGCGAGGGCAGGACCAAGTTGCGCAGTAGCGCGCGGGTCCAGGGCGACCGCGGATCGAGCAACCCGGTGCGGGCGCGGGTGGGCCCAGCAGGCAATCGCAGTTCACGAGGTTCGGTTTGGGCATGGACCGCCCCAGCGGACTGCGGCTCGCGCACGAGTGGGCCCAGCAGACCGCGGCTCGGTTCACGTGGTTGCGCGGCTCGGGTCGGTTCGCGGGTCTGCGCGGCTCGGTCTGGCTCGGGCGCGGGCTGGCTAGTCCGTGAAGGGTTGGTCCGGTAAGCTGGCTCGATCTCGCGCGTAGAAAATATTTTGGGTAGATTTTGCATTTTAAGATATTTTCCTAAAATATTAAGATAAGATCTTATCTGCACAATTAGATAATATTTGATATTATTTATAATATATTTTCCTAAAGGTTGTTAGGAAAGAATCTCACTAGATTAAGATAAGGATATTTGATATCTTATCTTGTTTATGCATGTATTATGCAATAATGCATTTTAATGATTAATTATGATTAATTCTATATATGATTTTATTTGAATTAAGATAATGATATTAAATTATTTATCTCATGAGATAATTTATTTAATTTAATAGTATTTTATTTAAAATTATTTAAATTGCTTATTGTTATTAATTGGATTAATATTATTTATAATATTTGATATTATTATTGTATGCATGATTTAATATTATGATATTATTGCTTGCATGAGGTGACTAGTATGGCCCATTTTAGGATAGAAAATACGATATGCGTATCGTTATGTTTTCTTATACACGATCTGCGTATCGTTATGTATTTTTGTAATTTAATTTTCAGTAATTATATTATTTAGAAAATTATGTAATACAAGAAGAGAAGTGATAGCTCCATGACCCCCTCAAGATCGCCTTCGCTCTCAAATTGAAGGCTACCCTACTAAGCGTGGCGATTCCCGCGTCCGATACAATCCCACCTTTGCTCCGAGACTTGAGGATTACACTTCGGATCGCTCCCGTCGTAGTGTTCGCGCCTCCAAGGATCCCCTACCGTATGTAAACACCAAGGACCGTCGGGTACGAGGTCGACAACACACGCGGTATGACGATTCCGAGTCCGAGCGTGATGATGATGGCCGTGCCTCGGACCACTCCCGGGAAGGATTTGATGACGAGGATGCGTATGAGATGGAACGCCTCGAGGAGTTGCGCCCCACGCATCACGGCTATCGCCGACACTCGCGGTAACGGCGTCGCCCGAGCCTCGGGCGCCATGGACCACGTCGCCCCGACATTAAGGTAAAACTCCCAAAAAATTTTGATGAATTTGATCCACTTAAGTTTCTTGATTGGCAGCAGTCCATGGAGTATGTGTTGAATCATTACCAATACCCGGAAGAAGAACGGGTTGCTACCGTCGCTTTACACTTCGACGGCGCCGCCAAGGCTTGGTGGCATCGTTTCAGCGCTGACCGTGCGTATCACCGCGAGTGTCCAGTCACTTCTTGGTGCCACCTTATGCGGATCATGCGAAAGAAGTATGTCCCCGAGGACTTTACTTCTGAAATGCGCCTCAAGATACAACTCGCGGCCCAAGGTAACCGTTCTCCTCTTGACTTCTATGCTGAACTTGAAGAATTGTCCCACAAGGCAGGTATCCATCACACTGACGAGGACTTTCAGAGTATGTTCCTACGTGGCCTGCATGAGCCTATTAGAAACCAACTTCGGGTGCTCAACATAAGAGACCTCCAAAAGTGCGCACATACGGCACAAGAGATATGGTCGCAAGCTCAAGCGGCCAAACGAGCATCTTGGTCTCGCACTAACTCCAGGTATGTTCCTTCCCCTAATTCAGGTTCATTTCCTTCTAATGTGCACCCATCTTCACAGTCCGCTCCTGCGACTACAACACCGGCGCCGGCCACTCGGTCGAGCACCACTCCGGCGCGCGTCAACGAGCCACCACAGTGTCGTGCACCTCCTTCCGATGATAGGGCAAGGGACAAGATCTGTTTTAAGTGCCAAGGGCATGGCCACATACAGCGGGACTGCCCCAACAACAAGCGAGTCCTCTTCTCACACCTCTCCGGATACGAGTCCTTTGACGAGGACACTCCGGACGGCGCACCAGTGTTTGATTCGTATGGGCAGGACGAGGAGGAGGAGAAGTTGGATGGTTACGTCTGCAGTCCCATGGATGATCAAGGCAACGTGCCTCTTAGCTTGGTTACTCGCCGTGTTCTTACCGCCAAAGAAGGTACCTTACTTGACCAACGTGAAAATTTATTTCATACTAAATGTGCGGTACAGGGTGCTTCTTTGAGTGTCATTATAGATGGTGGAAGTTGTTGCAATATCATCAACGAAAAGGTGATCAAGCACTTCAAGTTCGACACAACTCCACACCCCCAACCCTACAGCCTACAATGGATTTCCGAGGGTGATGATTCCAATGTTGTGAAGCAACAATGCACCATCAATTTCAGCATTGGCCATTACAAGGATTCGGTCTTTTGCGACGTAGTACCCATGGATGCCACCCATCTTCTCTTGGGGCGGCCTTGGCAATTTGACAAGCGAGCTCTTCATGATGGGTTTCTCAACAGCTACGTCTTCATGCACACTGGCAGAAAGGTGACATTGCTTCCTATGAGCCCTCAGGAGATTATGCGGGATCACGTGGAAAGGAATCGCGTCAAGGCTCTTGAACAAGCCAAGGCACAGGCAGCTGGCCGTGAAACGCCACATAAGATGGCCCCCAAACAGCCCTCTAAGCCGTCCACAACAGGCATTCAAGGCTCGTGTGAGAACCGCCTTCTACTGGCTCGGTCTCGGGATGTCTCTCCAATCATTCAGGGATGACTTCCTTGCTTTTTACTTGTTCATTTCGCGTGTCTTTTAAATGTTAAAGATCTTGTTGATTTACCCCCTCCAGTGACTTCCCTTTTGCAGGAATTTGAGGATGTGATGCCCGAGGAACTACCAGAAGGATTGCCACCTATTTGTGGAATTGAGCATCAAATCGACTTTGTCCTCGGCGCCTCTCTTCCTAACCGCGCTGCATACCGTGCGAGTCCGGAAGAAACCAAGGAATTGCAGCGTCAAGTGCAAGAGTTGATGGATAAGGGCCACGTCCGGGAGAGCTTAAGCCCATGCGCAGTACCGATGATTCTAGTGCCTAAGAAGGACGGTAGTTGGCGCATGTGTGTTGATTGTCGGGCGATCAACCAAATTACAGTGAAGTATCGATACCCTATTCCTCGACTTGATGATATGCTTGATGAATTGCATGGTGCTACATTATTTTCTAAAATTGACCTTAAGAGTGGTTATCATCAAATTAGGATGTAGGAGGGTGATGAGTGGAAAACTGCTTTTAAGACTAAGTACGGCCTTTATGAGTGGTTAGTTATGCCTTTTGGTTTGACCAATGCTCCTAGCACTTTTATGCGATTGATGAATCATGTTTTACGGGCGTACTTAGGCAAATTTGTAGTTGCCTACTTCGATGATATCCTTGTTTACAACAGGTCATTAGATGAGCATGTTGAACATCTTAGGAAGGTCTTAGAGTGTCTTAGAAATGAGAAACTTAATGCTAACCTTGGTAAATGTTCTTTTTGCTCGGATTCCACTATTTTTCTTGGTTTTGTTGTTAGCAAGGATGGGCTGAAAGTTGACCAAAAGAAGGCCCGTGCCATAGAGGATTGGCCATGCCCCACAACTCCAACCGTGGTTCGTTCCTTCCTGGGCTTGGCTAGCTTCTACCGCCGATTTGTACGTGATTTCTCCACCATTGCAGCCCCATTTCATGAGCTTACAAAGAAGGTTGCGTCCATTGAGTGGACGACCGCACACGAGGCTGCCTTCACCACCTTGAAGGACCGGTTGTGCCACACTCCTTTGCTGAAATTACCGGACTTCTCTAAGACTTTTGAGGTGGAGTGTGATGCCTCTCATCATGGAATTGGAGGGGTTTTGCTGCAGGATAGGCGTCCCATTGCTTACTTTAGTGAAAAGCTCACAGGCGCCCAACTCAACTACCCCACGTATGACAAGGAGCTCTATGCTCTTATTCGGGTGTTGAAGACTTGGCAGCACTACCTATGGCCTAAGGAGTTTGTCATTCACTCGGACCATGAGGCGTTGAAGTACTTGAAGAGCCAGTACACCCTCAACCGGCGCCATGCACGATGGGTAGAGTTCATGGAGACCTTCCCCTATGTGGTCAAATACAAGAAAGGTAAGGAGAATGTGGTTGTTGATGCCCTTTCTCGCAAGTATGTGTTACTTACCCATCTTGATGCTTCTATCTTAGGCTTCTCCTTGATTAAAGATGTGTATATGCATGATGATGACTTTGCTGTAATTTTTCAAACATGCATGGAAAAGGGAGAGTCTAATGGATTCTATGTTGATAATGGATACCTCTTTAAAGCCGGGAAACTGTGTATCCCTAAAACGTCTATACGTAGGTTGCTAATTCAAGAAGCTCACGAGGGTAGAGGACATTTTGGTATCCCTAAGACTTTGGCTGCATTAAAGGAACATTTCTTTTGGCCTAAAATGTTGCATCATGTTACATGTTTTTGCAAGGCTTGTGTTACTTGTGTGCATGCTAAGTCTAGATCGAGTCCCCAAGGATTGTATATCCCTTTGCCTATCCCGGATGTTCCTTGGGAAGATATAAGTATGGATTTTATCACTAGTTTGCCCATGTCTAAGAAGAGGAGGGACTCGATATTTGTAGTGGTTGATAGGTTTTCTAAGATGGCTCACTTCATTGCATGCAAGACTACTAACAATGCTTCTGAGATCGCTTCCTTATTTTTTGAGTATGTTGTTAAGCTGCATGGTATCCCTCAGAGTATAGTGTCAGATCGTGATGCTAAATTTGTGAGTTATTTCTGGAAATCTTTGTGGGCCAAACTAGGGACTAAGTTGTTGTTCTCTACTAGCTATCACCCCCAGACTGATGGCCAAACGGAGGTTACTAACAGGACTTTGGGTGCTTTATTGCGTACTATGTTAAAGTCTAACCTCCGCAAGTGGGAAGATTGCTTGCCGTTTGTTGAATTTGCTTATAACAGGTCAATGCACTCGGCTACGCAGAAGACTCCCTTCCAGGTTGTCTACGGCCTCAACCCGCTCACCCCTCTGGATCTCGTTCCACGGCCAATGAAGGACAAGGAAAGCCTCAAGGGAGTGGAGCGTGCGGACCAGGTCAAGACTTTGCATGAGAGGACAAGGAAGCAGCTGGAGCGGAGGTCCGAGCAAGTAGCCGCTCAGCGCAACAAAAACCGCCGCCCGGTTACATATGAACCCGGAGACTTGGAGTGGCTGCACTTACGCAAGGAACTCTTTCCATTGAAGTGACGCCACAAGCTGGACGCGAGAGGTGATGGTCCTTTCCAGGTACTACAACGCCTTGGGGCCAATGCCTACCGCTTGGAGTTACCCGATGACTATGGCGCGCATCCGACTTTCAACGTCGCTGACCTTGCGCCTTACACGCCGCCTGCTTTTGACGACGAGGATGAAGCGGGGACGCTTCGCAGCCAAGAAGGGGAGATTGATAGCTCCATGACCCCCTCAATGACGGCGAAGGACGAGGAGGACGCAATGAAGGTGCGCTCGAATGGTCCGATGACAAGAGCACGCGCAAGAGCAATGGAACGAGCCACACAATCCTTAGTCTCGCGGGCGTACGCAAGTGACGCGGGTTCATCTAGTCCTAAATGGGTCCTCCTCGTGACCTATGAAGGCTTAGGTGATGTTTCGTCCTAACTGACCCCACCAAAAAGACGAAGACGATGAGTTCGCGGAAGCAGAGCAGCAGCCAAGAACTCGGCCCAGAACTCAACCGAGTTCTGGACCGAGTTGTCGCTCCAGTCAAGAACTCGGCCCAGAACTCGACCGAGTTCTGGACCGAGTTGTCAACCCTGGCCGAGTCATTGCAACAGTCAAGAACTCGACCTAGAACTCGGCCGAGTTCTGGGCCGAGTTGTCGTCCTGGAGCCGAGTTGGTTCAACAGTCAGGAACTCAGCCCAGAACTCGGCCGAGTTCTGGACCGAGTCGCGGCCCGCGTCAGCGATTTTGCTTCGTTTGCTTCGTCGTTTGTTGAACAATTTTATTATTATTTTATATTATTTCTTTTGACGCTATTTAAGACTTGGAACCCTAGTTTATAACTTTTCACGTTGAATTTGAGTAGTAAAGTTGAGTACGCTCCTTCCCTTGAATTCTAACGTCAACTCTCGATCCCCGAATCGTTTATCCCGTAGCTCATCGCTTCGAGAAATTTTCGATCATCACGTTAATCCCTTTCGTTCATCACGTTGAACAAGTTTGAAGGCTAACTCTTTAGCCCTAGGAAAGCCATCACGTTGGCTATAGAAGAGAAGAATCGAATCCAAGCTTGAGGAATCCAAGATCCTGCATTACATACAACACTTCAGGGGTTGTTCGCATCAAGAAGATCCTAAGAAGACCAAGGATGGAGATCCATGAAGGGTACCAAGGATGGAGATCCATGAAGAACAAGACCCTTGAAGATTAGATCTTTAATTTCGGTTTTTAGGGGTCATACTAGGATCACATTTAATTATTGCATTTTGAATGCTTTATTATTTTAAGCCTTGCATGATTGTTTGTTTATGCTATTTTGTTCATTAGTAGATAGACAACCATTGCATGCTTAAGTCCCTAAAAGAATATTGAGGTATTGCCTTTCCATGTCATAACCCATGAGGCCCTTGGAATTCGTTGGATAGGTTTCGCCAAAGCGAGGTGTCCTTCTTTGACCTTGGGATAGTGAGGATGGATCTATATAAGGGATTCATAAACCTTGATATGGTTATACTCAACAAGAAACCAAAAGGCAAAGTTTTGGATCTTGAGGCATATAGATGAGCCTAACATAGGATATGGGCCATCAACCAAGAATTATAAGGAGTTTTAATTAGTAAATGTTACTTACCTTGATCACATAAGACTTGAGGAAGTGCCAATGTACGCTTGGGTTTTATCTGAGATAGGGTCTTGGAATCATTTTATTCACTAAAGACAAACTTAATCTGAATAAAATGCGCATTAGCTTAAATTTTAAAGCATGTTTAATTTTGAGCTTTTACATATCAAGCATAAACTTATCTGCATGTTACTTCCTTTGTAGATATCATGTCTAGCAACAATAACTTGAAATTCGCCCCACGCTCAATTGTTGAGAAGAACAAACTCAATGGAACAATTTTTCTCGATTGGGAACGAAACTTGAGAATTGTTCTCAGATCCGAAGGACGTGAGGACGTCCTAGAGACCCCTATCTCTTCCTTGACTGACGCTTCTACTGCTGAGGAGAAGGCGAAAGAAAGGAGATAAGAGCTAACTCGGTGCATGCCACCTGTCTTATGCTCGCTGCTATGGAACCTGGCCTTCAAAATAGGTTTGAACGTCAGGATGCTCATACAATCGTTGAAAACCTGAAAGTACTGTTTCAGGAACAGGCAAGGATTGAGAGGTATGAGACTCACAAGGCCATACTAGAGTGCAAACTTGAGAGGGATAAACCAGTAAGTACCCATGTATTTGACATGATTGGTCTCTTTGACCAAATGGCTAGACTGGGTTCCCCATATAGCCAAGAGTTGGCTACTGACATCATACTGCACTCATTGCATGATGGATTCGCCCAATTCAGGATGAACTACCATATGCATGGAATTGGCAAAACTCTAAATGAACTCCATGGCATGCTCAAAACAGCTGAGAAAAATATCCAAGTTTGACAACAAGAAAGAAGTTCTTATGGTCAATTGAGGGAAAGGGTTCAAGAAGGGGCCTAATGGGAAGCAGAAGCAACAAAACCAAGGGAAAGGCAAGAAAGTTGCAAAACCCAAGGTAGCTGAGAAGCCAAAGGTGGCTGATGAGCATGACTGCTTCTACTGCAAGGCCGAGGGTCACTGGAAGAGAAATTGCCCTAAATACCTAGAAGACAAGAAGAATGGGACTGTGAGCTCTACTTCATGTATTTTTGTTATTGAAGTCTTAACAACCAAGGCTACTACTTGGGTATTGGATACCGGATGTGGCTCTCACATTATTTTGAATGTGCATGGACTAAGAAGTAGGAGGCACTTGGAGAAGGGAGAGATAGACATGCGCGTTGGAAATGGAGCAAAAGTTGTTGCGCTTGCCGTAGGAGATTATAGTCTATCTTTACCTTCTGACTTAGTTTTAGAATTAAATAATTGTTATTTTGTTCCTTCGATTACTAAGAACCTTATTTCGACTTCAGTTTTGGATCTTGAGGGTTTTGAATTTGTCATTAAGAATGGATGCTTTTTCTATTTTCAAGAATGATATTTTCTATGCCAATGCTTCAATGAGTAATGGACTCTATGTGTTGGACCTTATGATACCCCGTATTTCTGTAAGGATATTTTGGGAATTTTGGGAATTTTCCCGAGTACCCGTTTCGTACGTCGGATTTAATTCAGATAGTTTAGGACATTGTGTAATGTCCTCTGTATCTGTAATATTTTTCTCAGTGAAATAAAATACAGACGACGTACTTTGGATCTTAATACTCGTTTGCGTACGATAATTTTATCCCGGGTTAATATCGTTTTCGTCTAAGAGCTGAGGAGGCGGCAAAGCCAAGGGCGGCGCCCGCCGTCGCAATGCTCGAGGAGCAGGCTGGGTCTTCTCCTAGCTGGGGACGTCAGGCCTATGGCGGCGCCCGCCGCATTTATGACGGCGCCCGCTGTCGTTGTTGTCCGGAGGTCCTTGCCCGAAGGTCGCCGGCGTGGCTCTGACAGCACCGGAGTAGCTCTTCGTAGGGCCATCATTGTGCTCCCTTGTGATCTGGCTATAAAAGGAGAGGCTTTGGGGTCGGATTAGAGCACAAATCAAAGCTCAACCCTCAAATTTCTCTCTCGCCGAAATTGTTGTGCCTCGCCGGATTCTGGAGCTTTCGCCGGTGTCGTTTGGTGGTGCTCCAGTGTGCCTTTTGTGAAGCTTTTGGTAGCCCTTGGTGGTTAGAAACCAAAGCAAGTCGAAGGAGGCCGAGTCGCTCGTGTTTTGGGTGAGTCTTCTCGCCGTTTCTGTCATCGGAATTCTTCACGGCGACCGCCGTGTTCTTCACGGCGCCCGCCATGATGAACTACGGCGACCGCCGCCAAGAACAGCGACCGCCGCCAGAGCCCAGAATGCCTCTTTGGTTTTTGGCTTTGGTGGTCGTCGTCGAGGCATCGTTTCCTTCGGTTTCTTTCGTCTTTCCTTAGATTTGTACTCGTTTATGTCGAATCTAACTTAGGGTTTCCTTATGGGTCGATTCGAAGGAATCTGTGTGCCAGATCTGTTCCTGTGTCCAGCCCGGAATCCCGTCGTCGTTAGGCTTCGTTCAAACTATGTGGATTAAGGCAAGTGGCGGTTCGCTCTTGCTCATCGTTCCATATTTACATTAATTATCAGTTGTTTATCTGAGTAATTAATTTGGAATGATTCCTGTGTTTATCTAGAAATGGTTTTATAAACTATTTTGGAAACTGTAATAATGACATTATCATAGGTTGTATATCTGCTAGAACAACGCCATATATGTGATAATTACCGTGATGGTATTGTTGTGAATAAATCTTAATGCTAAAATAGCATGTGGGTTAATAGGAAAGTTAATCCAAGTAAGGACTAGCCATTTCTATTATCTCTATGTTTAAGACGTTTGCCTGGATGGCTTTAATGTGAATAATTGTTGTGTTAGACTGTTCAGTTAGCACGAGTGTTCGTAGGAACGCTAATCCAAGTAAGGATTAGTCGTTTCTTTATAACTTAATGTTCGTTGGAACGCTAATCCAAGTAAGGATTTGTCGTTTCTTTAAATCGTAATATTCCTCGGGATAATTTCCAAATAATAATTTAAGGGTCATGACCTATGCTTCTTATCCACCGTTAAGGATCTGAAGTGTTTTAAGCGCCTTGCAAGCGCCATTGGATGAGCATAATTGCAGTCCTGTGTATTAAGCACTTAGCTAGTGCAATTGGGGTGGACGTACTGTCACCCTGTAAATTAAAGTGTAAGCACTGTGGCAGTGTAATCTGGGTGAACGTAAGGTCACCCTGTGTAATAATAACTTTCGTTGTTCTCGGAATAATATTAAGCCTCGTGTGTGTGTGTGTGTGTGTGTGTGTGTGTGTGTGTGTGTGTGTGTGTGTGTGTGTGTGTGTGTGTGTGTGTGTGTGTGTGTGTGTGTGTGTGTGTGTGTGTGTGTGTTGTTTTAATTTGGGTCGACATAATGGTCACCCTGTGATTTAAACTTTGTTGTTGCGCTTAATAATATTAATGTACTTCAGTGTCGTGTGTTTTATAATTAAATAAGATATGTGCCCGAGTGCACATAATTAATAAACCTTTGGCGAGCAGTGCAGCTAGGAAAGCTCGTCTCGACTCTTGATCAGAGTACGTTCTCTTTCCAATCTGGATTCGCTGTAAGCGATGAGGTTGGTCGTGAACCGAAACATCTAAGTCAGTTTTTCAATCACTGATGTGTAATTCTTTAAACGTTCCAGATTTGTCATAATTTCCTTAATACTCAATTCCTTTGGAGTTTTCTTTCGGGTCGATTTCTGTGAAGATTAAGTCTTCCAGAATCTTCTCTTGTGCATACCTCTTGTTGTTATTCCGTGAAAGTGCCGGGTTATGTATCGTTCCTTCGGTTATTATTCGAGGGACAATGATAGTAAACGGTTACGATCACTCGAACCATTCTGCTTTTTACCCTTGCTTGTCTATTCAAGTAGACTAACCCACGAACATTGTTCTCCGCATGTGGGTTGGTGTCATCCGTTCGATTCGGCACATCAGATAGAGTGTAGATGAGAAGACTAGAAGGACTATGGAGTCGACGATGGTTCTCGATGTTTTTAATAATTTCTTTTAATCAGGTTGAGATCCTTGGAAGATGACCATTGTGGTCAAGATCCTTGTTTGTAATACATTTAAAAGACTTCCGTTGTGACTTATTTACTCTGTTATTTGTTTATCAAGACTTCCGCTGTACTTTGTTTAAGACTTTCGCTGTAATTTATTTAAACTCTGTGTTTGTCCTATTCGGGATTGGGATGTAATCCCGGGACTCATATTTTATATGAATAAGGTTATCATTTTGTATCATTGTATTTCATGATTTGGATTTAAACGGTAAAGCCTTGGGTGATCTCGGTAAGGAACACTGGGGTCACTGGCGGTAATACCTTTCCAAATGGGTTAAGATTTGGGGGTGTTACAGACCTCAAATCTAAAATTTATAACATTAATACTAAGAGGCAAAAGTCGAATGATTTGAGTGAAGCATATCTATGGCACTGTCGCTTGGGTCACATTAGCTTGAACCGCACGAAGAAACTCCATAAAGATGGAATTCTCAAATCAATAGATTGTGAATCATTTGAGACATGTGAGTCATGCCTAATGGACAAGATGACAAGGTCACCTTTCACTGGGACAAGTGAAAGGGCTACTGAGCTACTGGCCCTAATACATATTGATGTCTGTGGACCAATGAGCACAAAAGCTAGAGGATGTTATCGATACTTCATCACATTTACTGACGACTTGAGTAGATATGGGTATATCTACTTAATGACGCACAAATCTGAATCCTTTGAAAAGTTCAAAGAGTTTCAAAATGAAGTAGAAACTCAAACTGGCAAGAAAATAAAGGCACTTCGATCCGATCACGGTGGTGAATATCTAAGCCAGGAGTTCGATCATCATTTGAGAAGTTGTGGGATAATAACACAACTGACTCCACCAGGCACGCCACAACTGAATGGTGTATCTGAAAGGAGAAATAGAACCCTATTAGACATGGTCCGATCAATGATGAGTTCAGCTAACCTTCCAGTATCCTTATGGGGATATGCCCTCACAACCGTTGCGTTCACACTAAACAGGACTCCGTCTAGGACTGTAGACAAGACACCATATGAGATATGGACTGGAAGAGTTCCAAGTCTGTCTTTTCTGAAAATCTGGGGATGTGAAGCTTTTGTAAAGCGAACTATCAGATAAGCTTGCACCCAAATCAGATAAATACTTCTTTATAGGGTATCCTAAGGAAACCAAAAGATACTACTTTTACAATCCCACTGAGCACAAAGTGTTTATTGCAAGGGATAGTGTCTTTTGGAAAAAGAATTTATTTCCAAGAAGCCAAGTGGTAGAAATGTTCATCTTGAAGAAGTTCAAGATGAGCAACAAACCCAACAACAAGTCGATATGGACGATGCCGACAAGGAGATGCCAGTATATGGAGGCATAAATTCCCATAGAGAAGTCGTCCAGGTACAAGAACTAATCCCTCAAGAACCATATTCGAATGAGGACCCACAAACAGTTGTGGGTTTGTTGTGGACAAGGGGGATACTACTTTTACAAATCTCATCTTCCAAAATATACCCACATAAAACTAGATTTCTCTCTTACTTCTGCTACAAATTGCTTTCCTTTCTTTGTTCTTGTGCTGTTTCTAGTGATTTCAGAAAGCAAAGAAAGTGTTTTCTTTATTTTAAAAAAATGGGAAGTGAAAACAGAGGTGGGTTTGTTGTGGACAAGGGGGAGGCGACAGACTGTGAAATTGGCTGGGTTTGAAGATGATGGGCATTTATCATCATCATCATAGCCATAATAATGATGAAAGTGGTACCAATTTTGTTGGGTTTTCTGGGGACCATGATACTAGCTCACTTGGTGGTTGTCCCGGTTGTGCTACTAGTGTTTCCAGCGCTAGAATTGGAAACTTTGGGGCCATGTTTTCAAGCCACAACCAAGAGTCAACACCAATTACTTCTAGCAGTACTATTATGTACGGATTTGTAGGTGGTCGTGGTGCTCCAGCTGCTTCAAGTGTTGCTTCTTCTGTGCGGAGATCTTCTCTGCCCACTTCCCTTGGTTTTGATCCTTCCTCTTTCAAATCATGGGGTAAAGAAAGTTCTGACCTTTTTCTTGTTCTTCTAAACTATTTTTTTTGCTTTTGCTTTCTCTGTAATATAGTTTTTGTTTTGGGGGTCCATTCTGATGGTTTCTGAAGGGTGAAAACAGAGGTGTGCTTGTTTTTGCTAACTTAGGCTTAAGTTATTCTTATGGTTTGTGTTTGCAGGGCGAAAAGGTGTACAAGGAGCTGAACTGGCCCAGTTCTTACTTGGATCCAAGGATTGAGAATTGCGTTTGGGGCTGCAAAGGGTCTCGAGTATCTCTTGTAATATGGACCTGAATACTCCTACACGCAGGTGAATCCAGCTGAAAGTTGGATGGTCAATCTATTTTAGTACTGGAATTTATAGTTGTTGTTTCCTTAGTGCTTGCCAATGAAATTTCATCTTGAATCTTTTTGTAGGGTCCTTACTATCCTTATCTCTATCAACAGTACCTCCAGCTTTATGGAGTTCATGTTTGCTTGGTTATCTTACGTTCTTAATGGCATCTATAGGTATGTCTTATTCAGACATGTGTATTCTTAAAATTACATCCTTTGTGTTGCATATCCTATACACTTATGTTTATATATATGTAGACTCTTGGTGTTCTTAATCCGGACAGTTTCAGTTTTTAAATGTTTGATTCTCTGCATAATCATTTGCATAAATATTGCTCAAAATGTTGTTGATTAGAAGCTTCAATTTCGGATTTGAAGTCATGTGATTGCTTGCTATGCTCCCCTGATAACTATTGGATATTGGTCAATGTCTTATGGATGCTGGATATCGGGTCATTTTTTGTTAACTGGCTCTTCTTCTGGAACAACAAATCGTATTAACTGGTGTTCATTATTGTAAGAATTATTCAATGGATACATGCTTCAACATGGTTCCAAATATTCCACCATAAAAAATAAGCTAACTCAAGATTGGAGGAGTTAGATTGATGGAAAGTAGTCAAGCTTTCTCGGAAAGTATTCTCATTTGGAAAAGAGTAAGAGATTTCAAGTTTTTGGTAGACTTGATGAATATTGGGATATTCTATCTCTAATTAGTTAATCTTATCTTTGTCAAGAATATCTTATCTTATGTAACAAGATAGATTGCACTTTGTAACTATATATTCCTGCGTATCACAGCCAAATCGATCTTTAGCCTAAACTCAAAACACAACCCTCAAATTTTTTTTCTGGTAATTGGCCTGCCGCCGCTTCTTCGCTGCGCCTCCTCCATTTTCCAATTTCCGACCCCGCTCTGCCCATCTTCCTTCCGATGGCCGTCAAGCGCACCGCCCCCGACTTCACCTCTCCTTACTACCTTCATCCTTTGGATCATCCGGGACTCGGCATTTGCCCGGTTGTTCTGAAAGGTGATAATTATGAGGAGTGGGCCACCTCTATGCAAAATTCTCTCATGGCGAAACGCAAACTCGGTTTTCTCGATGGGAAAATCACCAAACCTGCCGTTGACCACGAAAACGCTGAGGACTGGCAAATGGTTAATTACATGCTCGTCGGATGGATCGTTCGCTCCATAGACCCACCGTTGCGGTCCTCCATCACATACTTCTCCTCTGTGAAAGCTCTTTGGGACGATCTTCGCCAACGCTTCTCTGTTGGTAACGGTCCCCAAAAGCTTCAACTACGCCACTCCATCGCCTCCTGCCGCCAGAATGGTCAATTAGTGTCGGCCTACTTCGGCATCCTCAAGAAGTTGTGGGAAGAACTCTCTACATATGTTCCCCCACAGGCATGTTCTTGCGGTCTTTGCAAATGTGATATCACAAAATCTGTCATTCACGAGAGGGAGGAGGAACAAGTTCATCAATTTCTGATCGGACTTGACGACGCCACCTTCAGTTCGCTTCGCTCTAATCTGTTCGCCCAAGACCCGCTTCCACCCATCAGTCGGGTCTACTCTCTCGTTGTTCAGGAGGAACGACTCAAGACAATGGTTATGGGACATGATTCTTCCACTGAAAATCCTGCCTTTGCTGCTCGTCGCTTCTCCCCACCGTCCACAGACACGCCCCCTGTAGACAAAAAGAACCTTCTTTGCACTCACTGTAGAAAGAAAGGACACGACACAACTACATGTTTCAAAATTCATGGGTATCCAGATTGGTTGAAGGAGAAGATTGCTGCTTCAAAAGATGCTACTGTCCGTGGTTCGACTCCTCCACAAAGCTCCAACGACAACTCTTCTCATGGTGGCCGAGGGCAAGGTCGTGGTTCTGGTACAGTAAACACCATGCAGCCTGCTGCGTCGTCGTCTGCCCCGGGCTCGTCTTTGACATCTCTCGATCGCCAAGCTTTTGGTCCAGCGCTCACCAATGATCAATGGTCTGTTGTCCTGAATCTCTACAACACCATGAATTCAGCAAACGACAAGTCGGGTAAGTATTTCTCTTGGATTCTTGACACCAGGGCGTCGTATCACATGACCGGCGACCGCGAGTTCCTCCGGGATCTCATTGACGTCTCCCCGGTCCCGATTAAACTACCTGATGGCCGCGTCTCATCCGCTGTCCAAGAGGGCACCCTTATGTTTGGTTCCCTTCGGATTTCTCATGTCCTATATATTCCTAATCTCAGTTGCAATCTGTTATCCTTCGCACAGTTGACTCGAGACCTTCGTTTACTCGTTCTTATGACTGATGTTCTTTGTGTGTTACAGGAAACCAGTTCGAGGATAGTGATTTGCGTGGGTAAACAACAAAACGGGGTCTATTGGCTGAAGGCGTTCTCCTCGATTGCTCGGGCTTCGTCTGCTCAGTCTTCTATTGCTTCTGCTAGCTTATGGCACTGTCGTCTTGGTCATCCATCTGCATCGATTTTTTCTTCTATCCCATCTATAGATTTAGATAGCTCTTCTTTTCATAAACTTAGTCCTTGTGATGTTTGTTATAAGGCTAAACAAACACGTTTGTCATTCTCTCCTAGTTTCAATAAAGCAGAATTTTTATTTGATCTCATACATTGTGATGTTTGGGGACCATATAGCATTCCTTCCTCTAGTGGCGCATCATATTTTCTTACTATAGTCGATGATTTGTCCCGAGCTGTTTGGGTATATTTGTTTATAGTTAAAAGTGAGGTTCCGACTTTGCTCAAGAACTTCTGCAGCATGGTGAACACCCAATTTCGGAAACAGGTTCGCCGGGTTCGAGCTGACAACGGAACTGAGTTCTTGCCTCTTCGACCTTACTTTGCTGAGAAAGGCATGTTATTCGAGACTTCCTATGTTGCCTCGCCATAACAAAACGGCAGGGTGGAGCGCAAGCACCGTCATCTCCTTAATGTTGCTCGTGCTCTGTGTTTCACCGCTCACCTTTCTATGGATTTCTGGGGTGAATGTGTCTCCACTGCATCATTCCTCATCAATAGAACGCCATCGCCTACTCTCGACGGATGAACTCCATTTCAACTCCTTCATGGCCGTCCTCAATCATATGACAGTCTTCGTGTTTTCGGTTGCTTGTGCTTTGCTGCTCAGACGCCCAAGCATCGCAATAAGTTTGCATCACGGAGTCGCAAGTGCATCTTCATCGGGTACCCTCAAGGCAAGAAGGGTTGGTTGCTCTACGATCTGGAATCTCGCGTTACATTTTCCAGTCGGGATGTTGTCTTTCACGAGACGATCTTCCCTTTCGCTTCTCCGCCACCACCACTCAGTGATCAACCGTCATCACCGCCGCAGCAACCTGCTGCCGCTTGTGACAATGCACTACCTTCCCCAGTGCCCGTCATGGAGGTTTCGTCGTCCTCCTCGTCTCTGGATGCTGTGTCACCTGCTCCTCCCTCATCCGATAGGGGGAGCTCGCCATCACTGGCTTCTGTTGATGTCCCACAGTCCGCCGACAGGGGGAGTACCAACTCTCCTTCTTCGGCTGCCACCGAACCAACTCCGGTCTCTGCATCTCCGGAACCACCTGCTACTGTGGCGCGTCATAGCATCAGAAATCGTCAACCGCCGAGTCATCTTCGTGACTACGTCTGTCGCACTGTTCGCCAAATAGACCCCCATGTTGCTCACTCTACTCCCACGCCAACCTCACTCTCCTCAGGTACCCGGTTTCCCATTGAGAAATATGTCTCTTGCACTAATTTTTCACCTACATATACTGGTTTCCTAGCTGCTATTACATCAGGTGCCGAGCCATCATCTTTTCAGCAAGCTGTTGTCCATCCGCATTGGCGACAGGCCATGCAAGCCGAGCTCGATGCACTCACGAAGAACAACACCTGGGTCCTTACGGATCTCCCACCCGGCAAGAAACCAATTGGCTCAAAATGGGTTTACCGGATTAAGTACAACTCCAATGGCACCATCGAACGCTACAAGGCGCGACTCATGGTTCTCGGTAACCGGCAAATCGAGGGAGTTGACTTCACCGAAACATTTGCTCCTGTGGCTCGTTTGGCCTCAGTACGGGTCTTTCTCTCGGTGGCTGCTGTGAAAGGATGGGAACTCCATCAAATGGATGTGCATAACGCTTTTCTTCATGGCGACCTGGATGAAGAGGTTTATATGACGCCTCCGTTGGGCCTCCCCGGGGTGGTTTCCGGACAAGTCTGTCGCTTACAAAAGTCACTCTACGGTCTTCGTCAAGCTCCAAGGAATTGGTTTGCTAAGTTGACGTCTGCCCTGTGTGCCTTTGGTTTCACACAAAGCTATGCCGACTACTCGTTATTCTCTTATCATCATCGGCACACTACCTTGCACGTTCTAATCTACGTCGATGATCTCATCATTGCCGGTAATGATTCTCCCACTGTTTCTCGCTTCAAGTCTTATTTGAGTTCTTGCTTTCATATGAAGGATCTCGGGGCTCTCAAGTATTTTCTCGGGATTGAGATAGCTTGCAGTGACAAGGGTTTGTTCTTGTCTCAACGAAAGTACACCTTGGATATCCTTTCCGAGTCGGGTCTTCTCGGTGCTAAGCCCGCCGAGTTTCCTATGGAACAACATCACCGTCTGGACACGTCTTCCGGACAGCTCTTTGCTCATCCTGACCGATATCGGCGTCTAATCGGCCGACGAATCTACCTCACTATTACTCGACCCGAGCTGTCTTACTCGATCCACACACTCGCGCAATTCATGCAATCTCCCACCGATGATCACTGGAATGCTACCCTTCGGGTACTTCACTACTTAAAAGGCAGCCCCGACAAAGGTTTACTTTTATCATCCTCGTGCTCGTTGCAACTACGGGCCTTCTGCGACTCGGATTGGGCGGCTTGCCCTAAGACCAGACGCTCCATCACTGGGTTTTTCATTCAAATTGGTACTTCTCCTGTCTCATGGAAGACAAAGAAACAGGCAACCATTTCTCGCTCCTCGGCTGAAGCCGAATACCGTTCTATGGCGTCCACTTGTTATGAACTAATCTGGCTCAAGTCTTTACTGTTATCTCTGGGGGTTGATCACTGTTTGCCTATGCGTCTATTTTGTGACAGTCAGGCCGCATTGCATATTGCCGCTAACCCGGTCTTCCATGAGCGCACGAAGCACATCGAGATTGACTGTCATCTTATTCGAGATCAGATTCAAGCAGGGAATGTTGCCACCAGCTACATTGCTTCCGCACAGCAATCAGCTGATTTGTTTACTAAGGCTCTGGGCAAACAACAATTCCTCTTTCTTATGGGCAAGTTGGGCATGATCGATCTTCACGCTCCAACTTGAGGGGGAGTATTGGGATATTTTATCTCTAATTAGTTAATCTTATCTTTGTCAAGAATATCTTATCTTATGTAACAAGATAGATTGCACTTTCTAACTATATATTCCTACGTATCATCAATGAATAGAACACACTATTTTCCCAATACTCTTCTCTTCCAAATTAACATGGTATCACAGCCAAATCGATCTTTAGCCTAAACTCAAAACACAACCCTCAATTTTTTTTTTCTGGTAACTGGCCTACCGCCGCTTCTTCGTTGCGCCTCTGCCGTTTTCCAATTTCCGACCCCGCTCTGCCCATCTTCCTTCCGATGGTCGTCAAGCGCACCGCCCCCGACTTCACCTCTCCTTACTACCTTCATCCTTCGGATCATCCGGGACTCGACATTTGCCCGGTTGTTCTGAACGGTGATAATTATGAGGAGTGGGCCACCTCTATGCAGAATTCACTCATGGCGAAACACAAACTCGGTTTTCTCGATGGGAAAATCACCAAACCTGCCGCTGACCACGAAAACGCCGAGGACTGGCAAATGGTTAATTCCATGCTCGTCGGATGGATCGTTCGCTCCATAGACCCACCGTTGCGGTCTTCCATCACATACTTCTCCTCTGTGAAAGCTCTTTGGGACGATCTTCGCCAACGCTTCTCTGTTGGTAACGGTCCCCAAAAGCTTCAACTACGCCACTCCATCGCCTCCTGCCGCCAGAATGGTCAATTAGTGTCGGCCTACTTCGGCATCCTCAAGAAGTTGTGGGAAGAACTCTCGACATATGTTCCCCCACAGGCATGTTCTTGCGGTCTTTGCAAATGTGATCTCACAAAATCTGTCATTCACGAGAGGGAGGAGGAACAAGTTCATCCATTTCTGATCGGACTTGACGACGCCACCTTCAGTTCGCTTCGCTCTAATCTGTTCGCCCGAGACCCGCTTCCACCCATCAGTCGGGTCTACTCTCTCGTTGTTCAGGAGGAACGACTCAAGACAATGGTTACGGGACATGATTCTTCCACTGAAAATCCTGCCTTTGCTGCTCGTCGCTTCTCCCCACCGTCCACAGACACGCCCCCTGTAGACAAAAAGAACCTTCTTTGCACTCACTATGGAAAGAAAGGACACGACACAACTACCTGTTTCAAAATTCACGGGTATCCAGATTGGTTGAAGGAGAAGATTGCTGCTTCAAAAGATGCTACTGGTCGTGGTTCGACTCCTCCACAAAGCTCCAACGACAACTCTTCTCATGGTGGCCGAGGGCAGGGTCGTGGTTCTGGTACAGCAAACGCCATGCAGCCTGCTGCGTCGTCGTCTGCCCCGGGCTCGTCTTTGACATCTCTCGATCGCCAAGCTTTTGGTCCAACGCTCACCAATGATCAATGGTCTGTTGTCCTGAATCTCTACAACACCATGAATTCAGCAAACGACAAGTCGGGTAAGGATTTCTCTTGGATTCTTGACACCAGGGCGTCGTATCACATGACCGGCGACCGCGAGTTCCTCCGGGATCTCATTGACGTCTCCCCGGTCCCGATTAAACTACCTGATGGCCGCGTCTCATCCGCTATCCAAGAGGGCACCCTTATGTTTGGTTCCCTTCGGATTTCTCATGTCCTATATATTCCTAATCTCAGTTGCAATCTGTTATCCTTCGCACAGTTGATTCGAGACCTTCGCTTACTCGTTCTTATGACTGATGTTCTTTGTGTGTTATAGGAAACCGGTTCGAGGATAGTGATTTGCGTGGGTAAACAACAAAACGGGGTCTATTGGCTGAAGGCGTTCTCCTCGATTGCTCGGGCTTCGTCTGCTCAGTCTTCTATTGCTTCTGCTAGCTTATGGCACTGTCGTCTTGGTCATCCATCTGCATCGATTTTTTCTTCTATCCCATCTATAGATTTAGATAGCTCTTCTTTTCATAAACTTAGTCCTTGTGATGTTTGTTATAAGGCTAAACAAACACGTTTGTCATTCTCTCCTAGTTTCAATAAAGCAGAATTTTTATTTGATCTCATACATTGTGATGTTTGGGGACCATATAGCATTCCTTCCTCTAGTGGCGCATCATATTTTCTTACTATAGTCGATGATTTTTCCCGAGCTGTTTGGGTATATTTGTTTATAGTTAAAAGTGAGGTTCCGACTTTGCTCAAGAACTTCTGCAGCATGGTGAACACCCAATTCCGGAAACAGGTTCGTCGGGTTCGAGCTGACAACGGAACTGAGTTCTTGCCTCTTCGACCTTACTTTGCTGAGAAAGGCATGTTATTCGAGACTTCCTATGTTGCCTCGCCACAACAAAACGGCAGGGTGGAGCACAAGCACCGTCATCTCCTTAATGTTGCTCGTGCTCTGCGTTTCACCGCTCACCTTTCTATGGATTTCTGGGGTGAATGTGTCTCCACTGCATCATTCCTCATCAATAGAACGCCATCGCCTACTCTCGACGGATGAACTCCATTTCAACTCCTTCATGGCCGTCCTCCATCATATGACAGTCTTCATGTTTTTGGCTGCTTGTGCTTTGCTGCTCAGACGCCCAAGCATCGCAATAAGTTTGCATCACGGAGTCGCAAGTGCATCTTCATCGGGTACCCTCAAGGCAAGAAGGGTTGGTTTCTCTACTATCTGGAATCTCGCGTTACATTTGCCAGTCGGGATGTTGTCTTTCACGAGACGATCTTCCCTTTCGCTTCTCCTCCACCACCACTCAGTGATCAACCGTCATCACCGCCGCAGCAACCTGCTGCCGCTTGTGACAATGCACTACCTTCCCCAGTGCCCATCATGGAGGTTTCGTCCTCCTCCTCGTCTCTGGATGTTGTGTCACCTGCTCCTCCCTCATCCGATAGGGGGAGCTCGCCATCACTGGCTTCTGCTGATGTCCCACAGCCCGCCGACAGGGGGAGTACCAACTCTCCTTCTTCGGCTGCCACCGAACCACCTCCGGTCTCTGCATCTCCGGAACCACCTGCTACTGTGGCGCGTCATAGCATCAGAAATCGTCAACCGCCGAGTCATCTTCGTGACTACGTCTGTCGCACTGTTTGCCAAATAGACCCCCATGTTGCTCACTCTACTCCCACGCCAACCTCACTCTCCTCAGGTACCCGGTTTCCCATTGAGAAATATGTCTCTTGCACTAATTTTTCACCTACATATACTGGTTTCCTAGCTGCTATTACATCAGGTGCCGAGCCATCATCTTTTCAGCAAGCTTCTGTCCATCCGCATTGGCGACAGGCCATGCAAGCCGAGCTCGATGCACTCGCCAAGAACAACACCTGGGTCCTTACGGATCTCCCACCCGGCAAGAAACCAATTGGCTCAAAATGGGTTTACCGGATTAAGTACAACTCCAATGGCACCATCGAACGCTACAAGGCGCGACTCGTGGTTCTCGGTAACCGGAAAATCGAGGGAGTTGACTTCACCGAAACATTTGCTCTTGTGGCTCGTTTGGCCTCAGTACGGGTCTTTCTCTCGGTGGCTGCTGTGAAAGGATGTGAACTCAATCAAATGGATGTGCATAACGCTTTTCTTCATGGCGACCTGGATGAAGAGGTTTATATGACGCCTCCGTTGGGCCTCCCCGGGGTGGTTTCCGGACAAGTCTGTCGCTTACAAAAGTCACTCTACGGTCTTCGTCAAGCTCTAAGGAATTGGTTTGCTAAGTTGACGTCTGCCCTGCGTGCCTTTGGTTTCACACAAAGCTATGCCGACTACTCGTTATTCTCTTATCATCATCGGCACACTACCTTGCACGTTCTAATCTACGTCGACGATCTCATCATTGCCGGTAATGATTCTCCCACTGTTTCTCGCTTCAAGTCTTATTTGAGTTCTTGCTTTCATATGAAGGATCTCGGGGCTCTCAAGTATTTTCTCGGGATTGAGATAGCTCGCAGTGACAAGGGTTTGTTCTTGTCTCAACGAAAGTACACCTTGGATATCCTTTCCGAGTCGGGTCTTCTCGGTGCTAAGCCCGCCGAGTTTCCTATGGAACAACATCACCGTCTGGACACGTCTTCCGGACAGCTCTTTGCTCATCCTGACCGATATCGGCGTCTAATCGGCCGACGAATCTACCTCACTATTACTCGACCCGAGCTGTCTTACTCGATCCACACACTCGCGCAATTCATGCAATCTCCCACCGATGATCACTGGAATGCTACCCTTCGGGTACTTCACTACTTAAAAGGCAGCCCCGACAAAGGTTTACTTTTATCATCCTCGTGCTCGTTGCAACTACGGGCCTTCTGCGACTCGGATTGGGTGGCTTGCCCTAAGACCAGACGCTCCATCACTGGGTTTTTCATTCAGATTGGTACTTCTCCTGTCTCATGGAAGACAAAGAAACAGGCAACCATTTCTCGCTCCTCGGCTGAAGCCGAATACCGTTCTATGGCGTCCACTTGTTGTGAACTAATCTGGCTCAAGTCTTTACTGTTATCTCTGGGGGTTGATCACTGTTTGCCTATGCGTCTATTTTGTGACAGTCAGGCCGCATTGCATATTGCCGCTAACCCGGTCTTCCATGAGCGCACGAAGCACATCGAGATTGACTGTCATCTTATTCGAGATCAGATTCAAGCAGGGAATGTTTCCACCAGCTACATTGCTTCCGCACAGCAATCAGCTGATTTGTTTACTAAGGCTCTGGGCAAACAACAATTCCTCTTTCTTATGGGCAAGTTGGGCATGATCGATCCTCACGCTCCAACTTGAGGGGGAGTATTGGGATATTTTATCTCTAATTAGTTAATCTTATCTTTGTCAAGAATATCTTATCTTATGTAACAAGATAGATTGCACTTTGTAACTATATATTCCTGCGTATCATCAATGAATATAACACACTATTTTCCCAATACTCTTCTCTTCCAAATTAACAATGAAACATATGAAGTATAAATTTGCATCTAAAGAGAAGATGATTTGTGTCTTCATCCACTTCATTGCAGAAACTGCAACGCGACGAAACTCTATTATAGAATCTATTTAAACGTTCAGTTGTCGGAAGACAGTCAGAACAACATTTCCATAAGAAATTTTGAATCTTAGGTGGTATGTTAAGCTTCCAAATCCACGAGAAACTAATATCAGTAGGACTCGATGTCATTGGAGAGACTAACCGAGTGGCAGATTTAACGCTAAAATTTCCATTAGGTGAAGGAGCCCATATTAATTTATCAGAAATATTTGTACTAAGGATCCGAATTGCCATAATTTTGGAGACAATATGGGGAGGCAGAAACTGAATAAGCTTCTGATAATCCCAAGTCTTGTTTGTGGTAATGAAATGTGCGACTTTGGTATTGATATCTTGTCCCGTAGAATAGGAGATCAAGTTGTGATGCTCAATCCAATTATCTTTTCAGAAATTTATCAGTGTGCCATTTTCATGTTGCCAAAATAGCCCTTTTTTAAATGTTTCAATTAGGTTGAGAAGTCTACCAAATTGCCAAGAGTGTTTTATTGACTTCTTATAGTCAAGAAGATGTTTTGGACCAATGTATTTATCATAAATAAGTCAAACTCACATATTGTTTGGTTCAATCAGAAGTTTCCAAAGTAGTTTCATTTGGAGAGCATTAATACGTAATAAGTTGTTGAAATAGATAACTTGTGGTATTTTTTTCCCATAACAACGATAGAAATTAAAAGGGTTGGATATTTTGTTTTGGAAATGAATAATAGAGGCCTCTTGAGATTTGAAAAATATTTAATAAATTTAAATTGCTGTGGGAGTGTGCGACCTAGCAAATAATTCAAGTCAATTATCTTTTGAAAAAAAAGGAATGACGTCGCACTATTAAATATAGGAAAGTAACATAATTACTTTAATAATTAATATTTGATATACTTGTTCGAAAGCTTTCAAATCCTCGTTAACATGATTGAGTGTAAAGCAAAGTAAGATTTTTGTGTAGCTATGATATTTTTAATTTTAGATATTTTTATAATTAGATTAGTTGATATTTTAATATATTAGTATACTTTGTAAAATTTATACAATCGGGTTTATCGTAATTTATGATCAATTAAATAGTCAAATAATATATATATATATATATGAGGTATTCTATTATATTTTATTAATTATTATGTTTATTAATTTTAAATAAATTGAAACAAAATCACTTTCTGAATTTTATAACAAAAGTTGTATAATTCTATCTCATATCAAATTATTATATAAAAGTTGCTTAAACATCAAGTATTTAGATGTTATTTCAAGTATTATTTAAAAAATCAATGTACCTTTATCATGCTTTTAGAATTTTTTATTCAATTTTTAATTCTAATTTATATTTATGATTAGTTTGGTTGATCTTTTAGATTTATTGGTGTATAAAATATGTATAGTCAATATATTATCACATCACAAAAAATGTATATTTTATCTCATATTTAATTACTATATATAAGTTAGTAATTTTTTTATATTTAGGTATTATTTCAATTATTATTCAAAAGTTATTTTAAAGAGTCAATATATGTATTGTTATTATATTGTTATGTATTATTTATATATATTCTCAACAGGCATATATGTAATATATATATAAAGTTTTGTGAAATAGTTGATTATGAAGGAGTTGTTGAAATAGTTGATTATGAAGGAGTTGTTGACATTATTTTACACGATTACTATTCGGCGCATATGCAAAATTGCCTTTCAGCGCATAGGATCGCCACGTTACGTGTGGAGTGGCTCCACACGTAACGTGGGGTAAATTTTTTTTATTTGTTTTTTAATCCACACGTAACGTGTGGTATTTTTTTTTATAAAAAAAAATTAAATTTTTTTTTTTAAACATCACGTAAAATAATGTCTAAAACTTATATTTTTTCTTATCAATGTTAAAATGTTAGGAAATTAGTCCTAACTGGATGGAGGATGCTGGTTTGAGAACGTGAGCTGATTTTTTTTGTCTCCATGAAGGTTCAAGCTAGCGTACTTTTTTATCTGACATTTGATCATTTCAAGGCTTAATACATCATTACTTATACGCTCTGCTTATTGTTGTGCACATCTTAAGCATTCATTTTTTGTTCATGTATGTAGTATTGGGTAAGTCTGACACTGGTCAAGCTTGGAATATTAAAAATTAGAGGTTATAGAAAGAAAACTTCTTAGTAAAATATATATATTTTTGTTTAGAATTGACTCTTAATTTTCCAGCTAAGATACTTCATATTACAATCATTGCTCATACCACTTTTTGTCTTTTTTGGGGTCCTGTGACACCCTAAATCCCATGCCCTAGAAAACCCTAGGGTAAGTAGGGTTTCAGATTTAGGGTTTTCAAAACTATATTATTTTCATACCCTATCATGCTTGTAGCACATAGGGAGTTCATACCACATTTTGTCTTTTTTGGGGTCCTGTGACACCCTAAATCCCATGCCCTAGAAAACCCTAGGGTAAGTAGGGTTTCAGATTTAGGGTTTTTAAAACCATATTATTTTCATACCCTATCATGCTTGTAGCACATAGGGAGTTCATACCACTTTTTGTCTTTTTTGGGGTCCTGTGACACCCTAAATTCCATGCCCTAGAAAACCCTAGGGTAAGTAGGGTTTCGGATTTAGGGTTTTCAAAACCATATTATTTTCATACCCTATCATGCTTGTAGCACATAGGGAGTTCATACCACTTTTGTCTTTTTTGGGGTCCTGTGACACCCTAAATCTCATGCCCTAGAAAACCCTAGGGTAAGTAGGGTTTCGGATTTAGGGTGTCACAAGACCGCAAAACAAGACAAAAAGTGGTATGAATTCCATATGTGCTACAAGCGTGATAGGGTATGGGATTTAGGGTGTCACAGGACCCAAAAAAGACAAAAAGTGGTATGAACTCCCTATGTGCTATAAGCATGATAGGATATGAAAATAATATGGTTTTGAAAACCCTAAATCCGAAACCCTACTTACCCTAGGATTTTCTAGGGCATGGGATTTAGGGTGTCACAGGACCCCAAAAAAGACAAAAAGTGGTATGAACTCCCTATGTGCTACAAGCATGATAGGGTATGAAAATAATATGGTTTTAAAAACCCTAAATCTGAAATCCTACTTACCCTAGGATTTTCTAGGGCATGGGATTTAGGGTGTCACAGGACCCCAAAAAAGACAAAATGTGGTATGAACTCCCTATGTGCTACAAGCATGATAGGGTATGAAAATAATATGGTTTTGAAAACCCTAAATCTGAAACACTACTTACCCTAGGGTTTTCTAGGGCATGGGATTTAGGGTGTCACAAGACCCCAAAAAAGACAAAAAGTGGTATGAGCAATGATTGTAATATGAAGTATCTTAGCTGGAAAATTAAGAATCAATTCTAAACAAAAATATATATATTTTACTAAGAAGTTTTCTTTCTATAACCTCAAATTTTTAATACTCCAAGCTTGACCAGTGTCAGACTTACCCAATACTACATACATGAACAAAAAATGAATGCTTAAGATGTGCACAGCAATAAGCAGGGCGTATAAGGAATGATGTATTAAGCCTTGAAATGATCAAATGTCAGATAAAAAAGTACGCTAGCTTGAACCTTCATGGAGACAAAAAAAATCAGCTCACGTTCTCAAACCAGCATCCTCCATCCAGTTATGACTAATTTCCTAACATTTTAACATTGATAAAAAAAAAATATAAGTTTTAGATATTTTTTTACGTGATGTTTAAAAAAATTTTAAATTAAATTTTTTTTTTAATTTTTAATTTTTTTTTATAAAAAAAAATACCACACGTTACGTGTGGAGCCACTCCACACGTAACATGGCGACCCTATGCGCTGAAAGGCAATTTTGCCTATGCGCCGAATAGTAAGGCCCTTATTTTATGTATATATGCAATAAAATTATAACACCTTATTATAAGTTGAAATTGTTGATGTTCTTATTCATGAATTCTAATATCAATTTTGAGCACTTATTAATTAAACAATAAATTTACATTAGCACAATCCTAAAAAATAAATTATGAACAAAATCCTAAAAATTAAATTATGAAACAATTATAAAATTTAAATTATTCTAATTTTTTTCATTTATTTATCTTTAGGTCATTTTATAAAAGATATTATATCTGAATATAACAAAAAACAATTTATTGAATTTACATTTGTCTAATCTCTTCATTTTTAATTTATGGGATTTTAAAATTTGTTTGATATTTAATACATTTGTTGCAAAAAATGTTAACTTTTTTTAAATAAAATAGAGGAAATTGTGTAAAAAAATAGGCATTTAGTAGATAGCATTTATTGGAGAGTATGTCAACATTTATTGTTAGATAGATTTTACAAAAAATGTATCAATCTTTACCTTTATGAAACCTCTTAAAATCTTCATATCTCATAATACTTATTTTAAAGTTTCAAACCTAACTCTTAAACAACAACAAAACTCAAAAGATTTTCAAAAATTTACACCACGGAATCTAACTAAGCACCTATAATAAGAGTTTGGATCATATGAGGGAATTAGGGTGAATAGTGGAGAGCTAGGATTTGATTGGATAAAAAAATGGAGAGTTAAGATTAAAACCAGAAAAATGTATAAAAAAACACGCAGTGACATAATAGTAAATATTGTGAATTGTTTTTCCAAGTGTCGTGTATACACTTTACCACAATATTAAGCATGCACTTTAACTAAAATATGCACTTTTAATAAGCATGCAAATTTACATATTAAGTATGCATTTTAGCATACTAAACATGCACACTTATATAATAAATGTGATTATTAAATATATATGTAGAGTTTATAAAGAAGTGTGTATATACTAAATCCAATTTTGATGCTTGTATATCTATTTTGTGTGCTTATATATACACTTCAAGCATAAATATATATGGTTGTTGACAAAAAATAAATAAGGAAAATTTTTATTGGTGCCCCTGAGTTTAAGGTTATTCTTGTTGGTGTCCCACGATTAAGTTTTTTTCTATTGGTACCCCTAAGGTTTTGGTTTGTTCGCTTTATAACCAAACTTTTTCATATTCGTATCATTTCGGTTCGAATTGATCAAATAGAAGCTCATCACTATGTTTATTGACCTCAACTTAGTAGGATTCGACTCCTAAAATACTCAAATCCATACTCGAACCATTCCGATTTGAATTCTTAAGGTCGAAATGGGTTGTTGATTCGGAATTCAAATCGACATGGTTCGGACATGAATTTGGGTATTTTAGGAGTCAAATCTTACTAAAATGAGGGCGAGGAACACAATGATAAACTTGGATTTAATCAATTTGAACTAGAATGGTACAAACATGAAAAAGTTTGGTTACGAAGCAAACAAACCCAAACCTTAGGGGCACCAACAGGAAAAAACTTAATCGTGGGACACCAACAGGAATAACCCTAAACACAGGGGCACCAACAGGAATTTCCCAATAAATAAAGATAATACTACTAAAGGTCGTCATATTTACGATTTTGTCATTCCATATCTCTTAATTCTAACTCTCCATTTTCCTTGATCCAATTATCACCATTGCTCCCCGAATATTCATGCTAAGCATTATATGCACCCGAACCTCACTCCCTATAATAAAATTTAACTTTTGAATTATACTAAGAAGGAGTTTATTGATAGTATAATTCACGATATATGTTTTTTTATACAAGGCAAACATTATGGCCCATTTACTAACAGACTAACAACCCTGAATCATTCCAATGGATGATCTTTACAAAATTGTTACAAAAGTTATCAAACATCGAGTTCAAACAGGAGAACTCATATCTAGAAGAAAGAAGCTGGTACTCAGAAGGGATGGTCGAAGAAAGAATATTATGGAGACTTGCAAGCGCACAGTTATCAATGTCATGGGTAGCAAGGTAGTCAGCTGCATGATTAGCTTCCCGAAAGTAGTGATGTACATGTATTGAATCGAACTAGGGTAATAGAGTGGTAATGTCGTTAATAATCGGCCTAATTTCCCAAGGAATTTTCCATAAACTTTTTATGGAGTTTATGATAGTTAAATTATCACCTTCTATAATCAATTTTTTGGTAATATTTAATCTAATGGCATCTTGAATACCAAACAAAGCTGCAACAACTTCAGTTTTCAAGACAGTGGTATCATGAATTTCCTTTCCAAAAATGGATAATCAGTTTTCAAGACAGTGGTATCAAGACAGTGGTTCATTCATTTGATTTTGATTTTTTTCCTTTTTTTATTATATAAATGAGCTGATTTGTGAAAACAAATTATCAACTCATGTTTTGTGGTGCCACCAGGCATTTCACAGGAAAAATGGACCATACCGTTTTGAGTTAATATTGACATACTTCAGGTATGTTTTTTATAATTTTCAAAGTTCGTATTATTTTCTATTCAAATGTGGTAGTTAGTATTATTTAGGGAGTTATTTTTTCTTTGTTTTTTAGTTAAAAATAATTGGGTTAGTTGAGAGCATAAAAATTAAGGGTGTTCATCTGGTCCGGTCCAGGACCGGTTAGACCGGATTTTATTTTAAAAAAACAAAATTTTAAAATCTATAAAAAAATATCTAAAAAACATATATACTCCTAACTTATTAAATTAAAAAAATATCTATAAAAAAATACATATAAATCTCCCAAAAAATATATACAAACATATAAATCAAAAAATATATATTTAAAAAAAATCCGATCCACCGGTCCAGATCGATTTTTTCCGGGTTTGGACCGGACCGAAACCGGATTAAGGAAATTATCTGGACCGGAGACCGGACTGTATTTTCACCGGTCTGATCCGGTCCGATTTTCCGGTCCGGTCCATTTTTGAACAGCACTAATAAAAATGGAAGTTGGCGGGAGAGTAGGGTGCATTAAATTGGTGATTGGTAGTCTTAAGTACGTGAACATGGATTGCAGCTCTCACTTATTACTTGGATCGTAGGCCCACAACAACACCCACTTAATTCTGCGCCCTTGCTCCTCCACGTACATTATTTTAACCCTAGCTAGCTAGTGTTCTTAGTTTCCACCTTAATTAATCAAACAAAAGAAAGTATAATTGAATAACGGACTCTCATTATCTAAGACTGAGAGGGTTTCTGTTTATAAATCTTTTAAGTTTAAAAAAACATTCACTTTATCATTATTTAAAAAAAGTAATGTCTTTTATATTTTTTTACAAAAATAAATGTTTATTCATTTTGTTTATATAAAAAAGTGTGTTTTTTCCGGTTCTGAAAACCGAAATCGGACAAAACCGAAACATCCGGTTTCAGATTAATTCGGTTCTGGTTTTCATTTTTCCGGTTTTGGAACTGGGGGTTCTGAAACCGAAAACCTCCGGTTTTGGAACCGTGCCATCTATATGCTCTCACTCTCACCCTCTTCTCTCAATATTTTCATTTTCACACTCCCGTTCTTTTTTTTTTTTGCTATTCTGGTGACTTCCTGGTAAATCTAATTATGTTCATAAGGAAATACAAATACAAGTTCTTTTCCTGTTTTATGACACGCTTAATTCGATTGCTCACTATCGCTTTATGAAGCAGGAAACCTGCAAATCCCAACTAGGAGTTCCAATGAACTCGAAATTAGGTTTCTCAAGTCTAGAACTCAATCACAAACAAGAAGGATCGAGTCGAAGATACTTGAAGAAATTGATAAACGAGAGAGAGCGTATGGTTCTAGAAAGAGATTCTGTAAATTGATGATATGGGAAAAGCAACCCAACAAACTACATATATTGTTCAAACCGTATTTTAAAAGCAGAACTAAAAAGGAATAAAGCAGAACCGGCCGTTAGACTCGAACCAGGGGAATAAGCAAAATAAAAGGCAGTTTAGTGAACCGCTACACAGCTTCCTGTAACAATACTCCCTCGTTCACAGGATCCTTGTCCTCAAGGATCAAATTCAGGGAACTTGCCGATGAAGTCTTGATAGAACTCCCAAGTGGCTTGATCAGCTGGGTAACCCTTCCACTGAACCTGAACTTTGGTAGCTATACCCGTGCCACGTTTGACCATTTTACGCTCGAGAATAACTTCAGGTTCCTTGAGCAGCCCAAGGTCGAGCAGGTACTGAGGAAGATTGGAGCTGAGAACAACAGGATTGACGCAAAGTTTCAGCTGACTGACGTGAAAAACGTCATGAATGGCCGCATATGGAGGCAATTGCAATTTGTAAGCCACTTCCCCAACTTTATCAACTACAGGGAAGGGACCATAGAACATGGGTGTTAGCTTATATGGGGCTCGTGTCTTTAGTGAATGTTGACGATACGACTGTAGCTTCAAATACACATGATCGCCAATTTGGAAAGAACGAGGAAATCTGTGGGCATCAACGGTTTGTTTCATATGATTTTGAGCTCGTAACAGGTGAAACTTCAGCATGTTGACAACTTCCTCTCGCTTCTGTAAGTTGCGATCAACCAAAGCAGATTTGCTTTTGCCAAGCAAGTAGGGGAGATGGAGAGGTGGTTGCTGCCCGTAGAGGATCTCATAAGGTGTAGCCTTAATAGCAGAATGATAGGTGGTATTGTACCACCATTCAGCAAGTGGCAGCCACTTGCTCCAAGTGTGAGGCACATCTGAAGTCATACAACGAAGGTATGTTTCAAGGGTTTTGATGGTGACTTCAGTCTGCCCATCAGTTTGGGGGTGATAGGCGGTGGAGAAGGTAAGGTCTATACCATGGGTGCGGAAGAGTTCCCTCCATACTTCACTCAAAAAGAGGGGGTCACGATCACTCACTATGGTTTGAGGCATACCATAGAGCTTAAAAACATTATCAAGGAAGACTTGGGCAACTTCTAGGGAAGTGTAAGGGTGAGATAATGACAAGAAATGTGCATTTTTGTTGAAGCGATCAACAACAACCAGGATAGTGTGTTTCTTAGAGGATGGCGGTAAGCCTTTAATAAAATCCATACTTATGGATTGCCAAATCCCCTCAAGGGTAGGTAGGGTGATGGCCAGTGACCTGGGTCAAGACCTTGGTCTAGCGCATCTCTGGTTTGAGCGTCCCTAGCGTCCCCCATGGTGTCGAGTGAAGGGCGTCTTCTCTGACGCAGGCTTCCAAGTTGTTCTATTTCCGGGCCGCGCCTCTCTGGCGTGCGTGCTCTTGGTGACATCATTTCATGAGCCACGTCCCGTTGGCATGCTCACCTTGGTTGTGGGCCCGCTTGCTATTTATAGCTTTGATAGTTTTGATTTGCTTTTCTATTTTAAGATGATGTAATGGATTGGACCTTGTTTTCTTAGACCCAAGCCCATTAGGGTTTGCTTGTAAAATCCTTAGGGGTCACGGTTCAGTTTAACCGAATTTTTTAACCGAACCAGACCGAAAAAACCAATCCAAATCGAAACCGAAATAGTTCGGTTTAGGTATTTTTGGGTTTCGGTTTTCGGTTCGGTTTAATTTCGGTTCGGTTAAACCAAATTTAAAAAAATAAGTAATGGATGCCATGCTTATTGGGCCGGTTTAGTTAAAAAAGAAAGGCCCATGACCCATCTCTTATTGAATCTTCCCAATATGCCCGCCTCTACGCTCCAGCTGTTGCCCTTGCTCACTTGCCCTATTTGTCGTCCTCAATGGCTGCTGCTTGACGCCGCCGTTACTGCCCAGATCCCAGTTGCTCGTTGCTGCTACTTGACGCCACCGTTGCTGTATGTTGTGATGGATGCTAAGGCGAAGGGAGCCACATTTTGCCAGGAGTACAGAAGGGAAGACGACCTTATATGGCTGCTTCTGTTGGATAATGTTTGGGCCGGCATGAGAATAGCCTGGGTCCCTGGGAAGAGCCATTTGGTCTTGCCCGTTATCAGGATAACTTCTGTTGAAGAAGGGATTCACCATTGCAATGCCAGCAACTTTGGGCTTCAGGTAGGACTTTTGGATGGCATTGTTGTGCACAACTTTAGCACTAATTTTGGTCTCCTAGAAGTCTAATGAAGTGAAAAATACAGGGATGTGTGTTTACAAGAGACATAAACAAGGCGATTCTGATCAGCGATGCCATGGAGTTCAGGACTGTTCAGACCAACTCTGCTTCTGCTCGTGGACCGGATCACTTTCCCTTCCAGGTATAACTCCAAATACACCAAATTCTAAAATGGGAACTGAATGTTCAAACTCATGAATTGGGGATGTTAATGATCAGACTATCATATGATGTTGGATATTTACCATTAGTGTTGATTTTTCGGTTGCAAGGAATCAAGGACAGCAGAATTGGTTCACAAGGTATAACAAACAACATTAATATGATGACGAAAATCAAGAGCACTGTGATCAACTTGCCAGGACCAAGTTACACAATGGGTTGATAAGCATTGTCCAATATTTTTGGGCTGGTGGCAAATAAAGGAATGTAATAGCAACTGAATCAATAGGATTTTAAATTTATTATATTTTAAATTATGTCATAAAACTTTAAACATGCAATTGTATTAGAATTAAGTACAAATATATCATATATGCATGTTTTTCATTAAAATTGTGCTAGAATTGGTAAAATCGGTTATTTTGGTTTTTTAGCCGAACCGAACCGACCCAATATATTTCGATTCGGTTTAGTTCTTTGGGAGTTTCGGTTTTTGGTTTTTTCGGTTCGGTCCGGTTCCGGACCGATGCTCACCCCTAAAAACCCTAGTTTTCCCTTGTTTTTCCTATAAATATCCTAGAACTCCCATTGTAATCTTCAAGTTGAGTTTTGATAAACATAGTTGAGAGTCACTCCTAGTTTATCCCTTGGCTTCACCTCTCTCTCTCTCTTTGAAGGCTTTCTAGCCTTTTTCTCAAAGTTCTCTAAGGAGCCATAACGTTGGCCTCCTTCCACCACCTCGGGTGTTCATCACGTTGAACCCCTCTACCCATCTGCCACCAGGGTTTGATCCACCGAACTCAAGAAGAGGAGACATAACGTTGTTTCCTCGAAGGAGTTCACGAAGAACGCGAAGAACGAGTGCTTGCTTGGGAAGAACAACGATCCGAATCTAGATCGGTCTTGCTCCACGGGGATCGATCGCATCATAGGGGTTGCAACAACCTAGGCTTTGCAGTAACATCATATTTATTCCTCTGACTGGTGTCACAATTGCGAATATACTAATGCACTTCTTTACTCATCCATGGCCAGTAGAAGAGTGACTTGACACGATGAAGTGTGGAATCCCTGCCTGAGTGGCCACCAATAGCAGAATCATGTAGCCACATCAGAACATGAAGCTTGAGAGAAGGATCATTGTCGACGACAAGCTTGCCTCTGCGTCTCAACTCATCATTGACAAAAGTATACTATGGGTGAGAGTGGCTACTAGTCTGTAAGTCAGTTATGATGCACTACAGCATGGGACCAGTTTGCCAGAGTAATTGTAGGGAATCATAAAACACCTAGTGGGCTTATGAGAGTGTGATGTGTAAGAGCTGAGAGCCAGTAACACGAGATAAAGCATCGGCATCAGCATTTTCCTTGCCCTGCTTGTATTGGATCTCGAAGGAGTAGCCCATCAACTTGGATAGCCACATATGTTGAAAGGGAGTAGTGATACGCTGCTCAAGCAAGTATTTTAAACTATTTTGGTCGGTCTTAATAATGAACGGTCGATGGGTGAGGTACAAGCTCTAACTCTGCACAGCATGAACAACAACCATCAACTCTTTTTCATACACTGACAGGGACTGGTGTCGAGGGCCTAGTGCTCGACTGATGAAGCTAATTGGGTGGTGGTCTTGCATCAGTACAACACCAACTCCCAAGTTAGAAGCATCAGTCTCAACAATGAAGTTTTTTCTCAAAACCAGGCAAAGCTAAAACTGGGGCAGATGACAGGGCAAGCTTGAGAGCAGAGACAATATCTGCAGATGTATCCCAGGTAAAATTATCTTTCTTCAGCAAACTGGAGAGGGGCTTAGCAATGAGGCTATAGCCCTTAATAAAACGCCTATAGTAATTAGCAAGGCCAAGGAAGCTTCGAAGTTGCATATGTGTGGTTGGTACAAGCCAATCTGTAACAACTTGGATTTTGGATGGGTCTGTACTCACACCTTTGGCTGAAATAAAATGCCCCAGGTATTCAATTGTTGTTGCGCCAAATGTGCATTTGGAAGGTTTCAGGAACAACTACTGCTCCCTGAGAATGAGGAACACTGCCTTGAGATGCTGAAGGTGCTCATTCCAGGAAGAACTGTAGACCAATATGTCATCGAAGAAAACAAGTACAAATTTCCTTGCTACGGCTTTAAAAATATGATTCATCAAGCCTTGGAATGTGCAAGGGGCATTGGTCAAGCCGAAGGGCATGACTAAGTATTCGTAATATCTCGAATGTGTCTTGAAGGCTGTCTTGTAGACATCACTAGGCTCCATTCAAAGCTGGTGGAAACCTGCTCTCAAGTCAAGCTTTGAGAAGTAAGTAGACCTACCAAGTTCATCAAGTAAGTGTTCGAGAAGAGGGATGGGGTACTTGTCCTTTATAGTTTGCTTATTCAAACCCTTATAATCAACACAGAGCCGCCATGAGCCATCTTTCTTTTTGACAAGTACTACAGGTGAAGCGTATGGGCTAGAACTGTACTGGATATATGATGCCTTGATCAAGCATGTCCTGGACTAATTTCTCGATCACATCTTTCTACAGGGATTAATATCTGTAGGGACGTTTACTGATGGGGTTGGAATTGGCTTGTAGGGGTATCTGGTGATTGAATCCATCTCTGAACGGTGGGAGATCAGTCGGTTCCTCAAACAGATCAGAGAAGGAAGTCAATAACTGCAGTAACTCAACATCAGTGTTATTGCCCCCTGAAGCTACAATATGACAAAATTGGAAATCAGAAGCAGTGGCCAAGGAAGTTGTGCAGGCTTGTAACAAGGCGATTTGGGGGCCACTCTTCATAATTTTGTTAAGGCTACTGCCCTTAACCACCTTTGTACTAGGATTACTGACCCCATGTATCACATGTTTAGTTCCCTTATGAGAGAGCTCCATGCGCATCTTAACAAAATCCCACCAGACAGGACCAACAACAATGAGCCATTGGATGCCCAAGAGTAGATCACAACAATCTAGTGGTAGTGTCTTGACATCTATAGTAAACTCATAGCCTTGCATCAACCAGGTGAAACTATCATATTTAAAATTGGAGCACATGTTGTTGCCATTAGCTGCGGCCACAAGCTTGGGTTTAGAACTTTCTAATCTGTACCCTAATCCCTTGGCAACATCCAAATCGAGGAAGCTATGTGTACTTCTTGGGTCAATGAGGATATTAAGCTTTCATTTGTTGAATTGTCCAACTACACGCATGCAGTTAAAGGTAGATGATCCACTTATGGCATTGACAGAAATCTGAGGTGAATCTGGCTCCTCAGTTAGGGGCTCTTCCACAGCAGGGTCAATTGGATTTACAGATTCCTCATCTATGTCATCATCACATTCCATGACATAGATCTGCCATCTTCTATGTTTCAAATGGTGTCCTGGAGTGTAGGGCTCATCACAGAACATACACAACCCTTAGTTCCTTCGCTCTTGCATTTCCTCATAAGTATAACGTCTAGGAGGTTTATCAGTCAACATCCTTGGAAGGGTATAAGGTGGGCGATTTTGTGGAGGTTTGGGAGTATCAGGAGTAGGTAAGAGAGGGGCATTTTTGTGGTGAGATGAGAAGGTAGATTTGTAATGAGGGGGCTGTTTTTTGTGGAGCTAATTGCAAAGATGACTCGTGGAGCTTGGCTAGCCTAGCTGCTTCTCCGAGTGTTGTAGGATTAAATTGGCGAACGTGTGATACCCCGTATTTTTGTAAGGTTATTTTGGGAATTTTGGAATTTTCCCGAGTACCCGTTTAGTACGTCGGATTTAATTCAGGTAGCTTGAGACATTCTGTAATATGCTCTGTATCTGTAATATTTTTCTCAGTGAAATAATATACAGATAACATGCCTTGGATTTTAATTGTCGTTCGCATACGATAATTGTTATCCCGGCTTAATGTCATGTTCGTTCAAAGCTGAACGGGCGGGAAAAATGTGTCACGGCGACCGCCGTAAAGTCGCGGCGACCGCCGTCGTGAGACCCAAGCACGGCGACCGCCGTAAAGTCACAGCGCCCGCCGTCCCAATGCTCGAGGAGGCAGCTGGTGTGTCATGCCACGGCGACCGCCGTAAATTACGGTGCCCGCCGTAATGGCAGTCATCGTTGTCCGGCAGTCCTTGCCCGATGGTCGTCGGCGCGATTTCCGGCGAGCGCCGAACTAGCTGTAGGCCCATCTTCTTCGTGCTCCAGACGCTTTGGCTATAAAAGGGGGTGTTGGGGGAGAGATTTGAGCCATCCCAAACACCGAACCTCTGCCAAAATTGCCTCTCGCCGGAGTTGTGCCTTCGTCGGAATTTTTGAAGGTCTCGCCGGTGTTGCTTTGGTGTGGTTCCTGAGTGCCTTTGTGAAGCTTTTGGTTAGCCTTGGAGGTTAGAAGCCAAAGCTAGTCGAAGGAGGACGAACCGCTCGTGTTTTTGGGTGAGTTTTCTCTCGTTTCAGTCGGCCGTGTTCTTCACGGCGACCGCCGTGTTCTTCACGGCGACCGCCGTGATGAATACGGCAACCGCCGCCAGTGCCCAGAACGCCTTCGTGGCTTTGGCTTGGTCGGTTGTTGTCGTGGCGTCTTTCCTTTCGTGTTCTTTCGCCGTGTTTAGATTCATACTGTTTATGTCGGATCTAACTTATGGTTCCTTTTATGGGTCGACTCGAAGGTTGTTGTGCTGTCGGAACTATACAGTGTCGAGCCCGGAATCCAGTGACATCTTTAGACTATTTTGCAGAGTAAGGCAAGTGGCGGTTCGCTCTTGCTCTTTCGTTCCATATTTACATTAATTATCAGTAGTTTATCTGAGTAATTAATTTGGAATGAATATTCTGTTTGTCTGGAAGCGGTTTTGATAAACTGTTTTGAAAATCATATAATAGGTTGTATATCTGTTAGAACAACGCTATTATCTGTGATCGCCTTTCGGGCCTTTATGTGGATTTATCCTGTAAATGTTGTGGTGCTGTAACTGTTTAGTTAGCACTGTTAAATAGGAACGTTACTCGGACTCTGTCCAGTCGTTTCTTTATAATCTGGTATCGGGATGGCTCGTCCCCATCTGGTACTATTCTATGATCATGATCGGTCTCTTACACATGTGTGTAGAGACAGGACACTTAGCTGGTGTCACAAACCTTTTGGTATACGTCACTCTCGATGAAACGTATACTAAGATGTGTCGTCCCATTGGTGGGGTACACATGTAAAAGTCTATAACGTGATGTGTGTTTTTGAAACATAAATCAGATAAGTGCTACCTTGACGCACATAATTAATACACCTTGGGCGAGTAGTGCAGCTAAGTTCAGTGCAGCTAGGAAAACTCATCTTGACTTGAATGTAGTACGTTCTCTTTCCAATCTGGATTCGCTGTAGGCGATGAGGTTGGTCGTGAACCGAAGCATCTCAGTCAGTTTTAAATCATTGTTGAATGATTCTGTAATATTCCAGATTTGTCATTGCTTCCTTAAAGACTCATTTCCGTTGGAGTCTTCTTTCGAGTCGATTTCTATGAAGATTCAGTCTTCCAGAATCTTCTCCTGTGCATACCTCTTGTTTATTCCAGTAGGAATATGATGGTCGACTACAGTTATCGGTTATTATCCGAGAAGCGATGAGTCTAACCTAATATGACTGATTCGAACCAGTCTGCTTTGTACCCTTGCTAGTCTATTCAGTTAGACTAACCAACCAATGTTTTCCCTTGCATGGTTGGCTGGTGTCATCCGTTTGATTCGGCACATCAGTTAAGAAGTAGCTCAGAAGATTAGAAGGACTATGGAGTCGGCGGTGGTTTTTGAATGTTTTAATTATTTCTTTAATCAGGTTATGATCCTTTGGACAATAACTCCGATTGTAACTTACTTTCTTAGTCTTCCGCTGTGTTTGGTTTAAACTATGTTTTGACCTATTCGGGATTGGGTTATAATCCCGTAACTCTTGTTTCCTCAACAATGTTATGTTTTGGAATTTAATGCTTGATCTTTGTGTATCAATTGCATTTCATAAATTGTATTTATTTGGTAAAGCCTTGGGTGATCTCGGTAAGGAACACTGGGGTCACTGGCGGTAATACCTTTCCAAAAGGGTTAAGTTTTGGGGGTGTTACAGAACGTGCATTTGCAGATGGGGTGACATGTTGGCCAAGAAAATATTGAGGGCATGTGGAGTGGGTAGGTTCGACCTAGTCAATGCACATTCAAATTTATCCAAATATCCATCCACAGATTAGTCTGCTTCAAGCTCACCAGATCAGCCAGCGGATCATCAAACAACTTTCCAAATCTAACAAATATGTCAATAATGTACTCAGGCCAAGTGGGATACTGATCGAATTTACCTCGGATGTAGTTGTGATGCCACTGAAAGGCTTTGCCATCCAAATGCAGAGACGCAAGCCTCACTTTCATCTCAAGGACGGCGTTGTCGAGGAGGAAGAATTGCTCACACTTGTAAATCCGCTCACGAATCATAGATCCATCAAACTTAGGGAATTCGACCTTAGCAAGTCGAGACACCAATCCTCCAGGGAAAATCTAAGTTGTTGGGACCATGTGTTGTTGACGTTGGGTGTTTGATGAATTAGATCGATTCAGATCTGGTGGATCTGGCCCGAGATTAGAGTGGATCAATCGATTCTGTTGAGGACTTGTTGATGAGTCCCCAGCTACGTGAGCATTCAAGGGAGTCGATGCAAGTCTTTGGTTCATCGCCATGGAGACGATAAGCTACTTTAATTCTGCCATCTCTCGCCTAGAATCGGCCACTTCCTTGCACAATTTGAAGTTGTTGATCTTCACTTCTTCGAATTGGCAAGCTCCGTCAACTTTCATCTCCTCAAACAGGCGATTTAAATCTACCAGAGTTTGGTGGCGAGTACCGTCGGCCATGGAAGCTGGTCACAGGAAGTTGGATGCTCTGATACCAATGAAGCAGGAAACCTGCAAATCCCAACTAGGAGTTCCAATGAACTCGAAATTAGGTTTCTCATGCCTAGAACTTAATCACAAACAAGAAGGATGGAGTCGAAGATACCTGAAGAAATTGATAAATGAGAGAGAGTAGGGTTCTAGAAAGAGATTATGTAAATTGATGATATGGGAAAAGCAACCCAACAAACTACATATACTGTTCAAACCGTATTGTAAAAGCAAAATTAAAAAGGAATAAAGCAGAACCGACCGTTAGACTCGAATCGGGGGAATAAGCGAAATTAAAGGCGGTTTAGTGAATTGCTACACAATTTCCTGTAACACTTTACGTCAAACCGAGTAGTTAATTCTTGACATTGTTTCATGGGAGACCTTTTCAACATCAATTTCTCCATACGTAGTCATGACGTTAGGAGGAACTCGAATCTCCTAAAACAAAACTTAAGGAGTCTAGCATCACTTCACCACTCGGTTGCATGCTCATCACCGACACGACCTCCGCCTCCACCTGCGCGGCGCCCGTGTCGGCGGCATCCAGCCCCCATGCAGCGCGCGGTGGCCCGGCTCCCCTCCAAGGGCGTTGCGAGTCTAGGCTCTTCTTGGCTCGCCACCTCCACCTCACATCGGTGCTTCAAGGTCGGCACCTTTGCTTTCCCTTGGTGCCTTGATTCACATCAACTGGTATCAGAGCTTCATGGTGCCACCTTCTTTTCTAAGGTGGATCTCAAGAGCGGCTATCACCAAATCCGCATGAGAGAAGGCGATGAATGGAAAATTGCCTTCAAGACCAAGTATGGGTTGTATAAATGGTTCGTCATGCCATTTGGGCTCACAAATGCTCCTAGCACCTTCATGCGCCTCATGAATCATGTCTTGAGGGCATTCTTGGGCAAGTTTGTGGTGGTCTACTTCGACGACATATTAATCTATAGCAAGTCCTTGGAAGACCACACGGCCCACTTGAGAGCCGTCTTTGAGTGCCTACGCAAGGAGAAGCTCTATGCCACCCTCGCCAAGTGCACCTTTTGTGCCCCTTCTACTATATTTCTTGGCTATGTTGTGGGCAAGGATGGGTTGTGGGTTGATGATGAGAAGGTCCGTGCCATCAAGGAGTGGCCACGCCCCACCACTGCCACCACGGTAAGGTCATTCCTTGGCCTTGCCGGATTCAATAGGCGCTTTGTCTGAGATTTTAGCAGCATTGCCACCCCCTTGCATGAGTTTACCAAGAAGGGTGCCGAAATTGCTTGGAAAGAGAGACATGAAGCCGCCTTCAACACCTTCAAGGAGCGCATTTGCAATGCTCCTCTCCTCCAACTCTCAGATTTCTCCAAAGTTTTTGAGGTCGAATGTGATGCCTTCAACATTGGCATCGGAGGAGTGCTCCTTCACGACCGCCGCCCCATTGCCTATTTTAGTGAGAAACTTTCGGGCGCCTCCCTCAATTACCTCACATACGACAAGGAGCTCTATGCATTGATCCATGTGCTCAAAACTTGGCAACATTACTTGTGGCCAAACGAGATCATCATACACTCGGATCATGAGGCCCTTGCCTACTTGAAGACCCAAGCCCACCTTGGTCGGCGCAATGCTCGTTGGGTGGAGTTTATGGAGACTTTCCCTTATGTTGTCAAGCACAAGAAGGGCCAAGACAACATTGTGGCCGACGCATTGTCTAGTAGGTATGTACTTATTTCTCATCTTAATGCTCAAGTTTTGGGATTTTCTCTTATTAAGCCTTTGTATGCTCAAGATCCCTTCTTTAGCCCCAACCTAGCCAAGTGTACCACTAAGGGTGAATTTGAGGGATATTTCTAGGATGATGGCTTCCTCTACCGTGCCGGTAAGCTTTGTATCCCTAGATCCTCCATTAGGCATTTGTTGATTAAGGAAGCCCATGAGAGCCGTGGACATTTTGGGGTTGCAAAAACAGTGGCTGCACTCAAGGAACATTTTTTTTTCCTAAGCTTGCCCACCATGTGACTAAGTTTTGTCAATCTTGTGTCACTTGCCATAAAGCCAAGTCTAGATCCAACCCTCACGACTTCTACACACCCATACCCATTCCATCCACCCCTTGGGAAGATATATCCATGAATTTCATAACCGGATTGCCCACGTCTAAGAAGGGGAGGGATTCCATTTTTGTGGTAGTAGATCACTTCTCTAAGATGGTTCATTTCATCTCTTGCAAAATCACCAACAATGCCTCGGAGATACCCAACATTTTCTTTGATCACATAGTGAAATTACATGGAATCCCTCATACCATCGTGTCGGATAGGGATCCTAAATTTGTGGGTCATTTTTGGAGGACTTTCTGGGGAAAACTTGGGACAAACCTCCTCTTTTCCACTAGTTGCCACACCCAAATCGATGGCCAAACGGAAGTGACCAACCGCACTCTTGGTGCCTTGCTTAGAACCGTCCTTAGAGCCAACCCGCGCCGTTGGGAGGACTTACTTTTGTTTGTTGAGTTTTCTTACAATAGGACCATGCACACGACGACCAAGCTTACTCCGTTCGAAGTTGTCTATGGTCGAAACCCGCTCACTCCACTTGCATGCTGACTTTGTGCGTGAGCTCCATGAACGCACCCGAGCTCAACTCGAGAGGCGGGCCACCCAATATGAGAGCTATGCCAACAAGGGCTGACATCGTGTTGTGTTTGCCCCAAGCGACCTTGTGTGGGTCCACTTGCACAAGGAGAGGTTCCCCACCCGGTGCCGCTCCAAGGTCAACCCTCGCGGAGATGGCCCCTTCAAAGTGCTCAAGTGCTTCGGCGACAATGCTTATGAGGTGGAGCTCCCCGATGACTACGACGTCCACCCCACTTTCAATGTGGCAGACCTTTCCCCGTATGTGCCTCCAGAATATGAAGAAGAATTGGGGATAATTCTACCCCAAGAAGGGGAGAGTGTTGGATGCCAACCCCTCTTGACCTCCATCGACGAAAAGGACATGCTCGCTTTTAAGAGTGATGGCCCGGTGACTAGGGCACGAGCTCGTGCCATGGCTCAAGCCATCACCTCACTTGTCAACCGGGCCCGCACAAGCAATGCTGCCGGCGAGCCACAAGCCCCGCGCATGCTCACTTGCATGGCCATTGAAGACACATTAGTCGGGGCCTCATCAATGCCATGACATGCCATGGCACCATGGACATCGACGCAACTGATGCCATGCCTATCCAAGCCTTAGCTCTTATCCTTGTTATTTTAGTGTTTGCTTTATGTTTTCTTAGACTTGTCTTAGTGGGTGTGAAGGACCATTTGCATATGAGCTTTAACCCAAGGCCCATTAGTGGCACAAGCCTTGTTGGCTGAAATGCCATAGTACTTAAGCGTCTTTTGTTGTTGATTTGTAACTAGTTGAAGATATTAGAATTGGACATCCAATCTTGGGTTGAGGAATACCTCCCCAAGCCTTCCAATTTATCTATCAACTCAAGCTTTCTCATTCTCCTCTCTTTCTCTCAATCTCATGCATTCCATACTCAAATCACTCTCTTGATCTTGTTCCACGAAGAAACCAGCCAAGGAACCTCCTCTAGAGGTTCCCTTGGCCCTTGCTCCCCTCGGCTGACCACTTGCTCCTCTCGGCTGGCCCATTGTTCATCTCGGCAGACCTCAAGGAGACTCCCTCTTGCTTCCGCCTTCAGCCAGCCCTCAAGGAGCCCTCAAGAGCCACTCGGTGTCCAGGGAGAAGAAGCCTTGCCTTGCTAGCCACGATCGAGCCTCCGCCGTGAAGAAAGGCTCCCCTTGGTGCCTTGATTCACATCAACTTCACCACTTGACTAACTAAGTATTGGTAAATCCAAGTTTATCTAATACGTACGTACTAGAGACTGTTTTTCCGTCAAGCCTCCCTTGCTTAACTGTTGGTATAAACATGATATCGAATTTGATTTAATAGATTATAGAAAGATAACCACAACGTGTAGAGCTATATGCTGATCATTATGTGCATGGGCAAATCTAGGGGGGCTGAGGGGGCGACAACCCCCGCTTTTCCCCGGGGAACCCCTTAGAATATGTCAAGTATTTGGTTTAAGCCTCCTTTGAATTTTCAATTTTCATTATATATATATAGAATGAAAATACAAAAAAAATACATTGGTCTAGTGGTTTTTATCTTGGAACTTGTGTATAACAAACAAGAGGTGTTCGAGTATTCAATCCCTCCCAAGTCCCAACTCTTCTTTTTTCTATTTTGTTAAAAATAGGGTATTAATGACCTTATTAAAATCTTTAAGTTTTTTAAACATGTTTATTTCTCTTTTATTTTTTATCTTCCATGTTTTACTTTTTTATTAAAATATTATATTATTTAAAATAAATTTTAAAAATGAAAAAAAATAGAGTATGTATTATATGAATTAGTCAAACTTTAACAGGTGAGTATCATACTTTTTTTATAATTTTTAAATATTAATATAAATATCTATTAATAAAACAAAAAACAAAAACTGGAACTAAAGTCAGCCTCCATCGATAGATTTCTGAATCCACCACACTTATGCGCAGTGCCGGTCCAAACATTTGGTAGGTCCTAGGTCGAAACAAAAATTAAGGCCCTCGTAAATATAAAAGTAACGCTTGAATAATTTTTTGATTTAAAAATTAAAAGGGAAATATATAATAATAAGAAAGTGTTATATATGATAATTGTATAAAGTAAATAAAGATAGAATTAAACCACTTCTTATGTCCAAGTTAAAAGTTGATCTTCTTAGAAGAATGAAATTTTATGATAAATAATTAATATAAGAAATAAATATTAATTAACAACATTCAAATAAAAAAATTATTTATATTCTAAATGAAAAATAAAAATCACAAAAAATATAAAGAAGAAATTATAATAAAAACCAAATCCAAATTGAAAAGGAAGTGGCTACATATCAAATGAAATAAAATTGAGAAATGAGCCACATATTAAAGAAAAAATATTATATACATTATATAAGATAAAAAATGAAAAAGTTTGAGTTTTTATATTTTGTCAAAAAAGAAATAAAAAGGGCTTAATGAATAAAAAAAACTATCAATAAAAAAAACTAGCACAATAAAGAAAATAAAAATCAACTAAATGAGAAATGTGCCTACATAGTAAATGTGAAAGTGGAGTTATTGAGATTTGAATCTAAAATCTTTTAAAAGTCAATTACACTTTCACCCATTAGACTAACTTTATTTTTTATATTATTATTTTTATTTAATAATCATATTACTACTACTTAATATTGAATTTGAGCCCTCCCACCCTTGACCCTTGACCCTAGACGGCCGACCTACCTAAACTATCTTTTGGGCGGCCCTTGCTTATGTGCCATACTCGAATAACTGATGATATGTGCATTATAATACTTCAAAAAATAGTAATACGTGGTGACATGGCAAGAAATTAGCGTGCCATGTTAGCTATTTGGCAGACAACTAGGATTTTAATGATGAGGTCCCACTTATCTTCATCTCCTATATTCAGAATGTCAATTTTAGCAATTTGTCATGGCAAAATTTTCCATGTTCCCTACTTTCCCCCCTTCGTTATTAAAATAATTATACCTTAGCTAAGAAGCATACAAATTAGTTGTTACACAATATCTCTTATTGTAACACCCCGTCTAATATCTCCAGCCTTACATAATTATAGACCATACTTTGGTCGATTAGATTTAGCCTAACAACAAATTTATTATTTTGGACCTTGTAACAATAATACGACGAGAAAAAATAAAAAAATATGAAAATTATTATTATTATTAAATAATCTCAATAAAAATTAACATGTATGCAATAATCAAACATAACTATAGAAACGATGCATAGGACAAAACTAATAAAGTATTTCAAATGCTCCTAGAACTAGTGAAAAGTTCAGGCAACCAAATAACCTCCAAACTCAAATTCTAACAAGCAAACCAAGAACCTATTCTAAGGCACATCACGTCGAGGTTGTCCACCGTCATTCTAGAAGTGTTCCCCTGGAACTAGGGGTGAGCAAAATCTGGGTCGGCCCGGAAATTTGGATCGGACCGGTTCTAACCGGTCCGGTCTCCGGTCCAGAGATTTTCAGATTTTCGGGTCCGGTCCGGCCCGGTGTTTTTAAAAATCCTAAAATTTTAACCGGTTTGAGGTTTTTTTACATTTGAGGTTTAGGATTTAAGGTAAATTATATTTAAGAGTAAATTATATTTAGATTTGAGAGGTTTTTTCATGTTTAAATTTGAATAAATTATATTTAAGTTTAGCAAAAATATAAACCGGTCAAAATCCGGTCCAAATATTTTCGGTCTAGGTTCCAGTCCAAATAGGACCGGACCGGTCTGGATATTTCCGGTCCATCATTTTTGGGGTTCCGGTTCGAACCGGGTTTGGATCGGTGCTCAACCCTACTTGGAGGATCGATCATTACCTAAAATCACAATTATTATCACGTTAGCTAACGATCCCGATATGGACTAAACAGAAAGGAGAAAGCATGTAAAAGTAAAACCACAATCACACTATACTAAAATCATGTATATATATAACTATAGGATATACAAATAAGTCTCTATACATATGCTCAAAACATTGAATAACAAATATAATGTTAAACATATACGAGGAACAATCATCCAACACAATTCACACCAATCTCACAACAACAATTATCCAACATAACTCAAACTTCTCATATCAATCGCGTGGCATCGGCCTCAACTCATGGCACACAACAGTTAGCACACAGCTCTACACGCTGTCATTATCAAACCATCAACTTCTAACCCCGGACGATTCTCTACTAGAGCACCCGTAAAAATATTTTATAATTTCGAGAATGGGTGTTGGAACGATGATGAATGAGTACATGTATTGCATAAAAAAAGCTAACTTTTTAAGCAGTATAGATTAGATTTTTGGTGCTTGATATATCGAAGGTGACGTGATACAATTACCAAAAAATGATGTCATTTAAAATTTGGGTATGAATTTCAAAAGGGTTCCGTATTTTCACCCTTTTTCTGTTATATGCACCCATATACCCCTGCTCATTGGGGACCCGTAGTAAATTCATACACGTACCAAGCTTTTGTTTCCCATTGAAAACCGGTAGGTAGCCTAACATTGCCCATTAGGAACCCGGACCAAGAGAAGTCATACAATGAAGTTTTTGTTGCCCATCGGGAATCATTACTAGTCTTTCCTTGGCCATTGGGAACCGGTACTAAGATTCCCATGCGCATTGATTCGGAATCAGAACCCCAAATATGGACAAAGGAACTTACCAAAGGATCCATGTCGCCTCCACCGTGCCGCTCACCGTCGTCCATGCTACTACTACCACCGCCCTTACAACCAACGCGCGTCTTCAAGGCTGTAGAGAAGCAAATCACCGGGGGGATGCACTATTGTGAGAAGCAATCGTCGGTAGAAGCAAATCGCGTCTCTTTTCCATCGTTTTTCCAACCACCAATTGTTAGAAATTGCACTTCCCATCGGAGAAGGAGAGTACTCACAAAGTCGATGGGTGAATGGAGTCACAAAGTCGATGGGTGAATGGAGAAGAAGGTGTTCTGTTGTCGGATCCGAATGTGATATGCTTTTAATATGACGTATCTACGGTTTCCCATTGGAAATGGGCAGCGTTTTAATGTCGTTGCCCATTGGGGATGAGCAAGCTTTTTTTTTAAAAAAAAATGGCTATTACGGCTGCCCATTAGGGATCAGATGTGTTAGAATTGGAAAAAAATTAAAGATGACTTTTTAATCTCATTCATAAAAGGGTGAGAATAATGAAAATAAAAGGATGAGTATATGACCCCCTTTCAAAAATGTATACAAAGAATTCGATGAGCATAGAAGCTTCACATTGATAAAAAAAAGAGTTAACTATAATAAACATTATGTATCTTTAGATTCATCATGTATGGTTTAAAAAATAGTAAATATTTAAGCTATAGTAAGAGCCCAATAGTACTCGATATTTTTTAGCATGTGTCCATAAACACACTCTAAAAACTTCATTTTTAGCAATAATTTTTTTATCCATTAGTTTAATTTTTTATTTAAGGATTTAACAATTCTATTTTAGAGAATATTTTGAAAATAATTTCCTATTTTAACTTGTTAGCATGTGCTCGATAATCTATATACTATTACTAAAGTCATAAGTCTCTCTCCTATTTATCACACATCTAGCTATGCCAAGTCATCAATCTAATTTGTACAATTACATATTCACCCTTCTAATTTTCTCCTAATTGCTCCATCTTTTCTAGCAAGATTACATATATAGTTTCCATATATATTTTTGTAGCTAAATTTTGGCATAAGTTATATTTTTAATTATGTTATAGCTCTCTACTAATTTTCTAGCAAGATTCCATATCTATTTCTTCCACATATATTTCCTTACGCAAATTATGGCAGCATACTATATGATTTTATATTTATTTATGGTACATTTTGGTTAGCTTATGTTCAATATTTATAAGACATATTCTTCACATATTGGTTTTATTTTATGGTACATCTATATCTATCTATATACTATTACTAAAGTCATAAGTCTCTCTCCTATTTGTCACACATCTAGCTATGTCAAGTCATCAATTTAATTTGTACAATTACATATCCACCCTTCTAATTTTCTCCTAATTGCTCCATCTTTTTCTAGCAAGATTACATATAGAGTTTCCATATATATTTTTGTAGCTAAAATTTGGCATAAGTTATATTATTAATTATGTTATAGCTCTCTACTAATTTTCTAGCAAGATTTCATATCTATTTCTTCCACATATATTTCCTTACTCAAATTATGGCAGCATATTATATGATTTTATATTTATTTATGGTACATTTTGGTTAGCTTATGTTCAATATTTATAAGACATATTCTTCACATATTGGTTTTATTTTATGGTACATTTTGGATTCACATATTGGTTAGTTATTGAATACTAGGATTTCATATTTGATAAAATTATTGTCAGACATATTTTTATTATTAGTCTTTATTTAATATTTCTGGTATTATATATGACAAAATTAGTATTAAGCGTTTTATGGCAGCATACTATATGATTTTATATTTATTTATGGTACATTTTGGTTAGCTTATGTTCAATATTTATAAGACATATTCTTCACATATTGGTTTTATTTTATGGTATATTTTGGATTCACATATTGGTTAGTTATTGAATACTAGGATTTCATATTTGATAAAATTATTGTCACACATATTTTTATTATTAGTCTCTATTTAATATTTCTGGTATTATATATGACAAAATTAGTATTAAGCGTTTTAATTTTATTTTAAAGTTATTGATTATTATTATTTTAACATTATTATAAATTATTATTTATAAATAATAAAGTTCTATTTTCAAGATCCCGTATAAGACACGGACTTATCTATTAGTACTTTACTAAAGAAGAACAATATACTATAGTTTATTATGAAGCACGTTTGACGTTTGCATAAAAATTGAGCGTATGGTATGTTTGCAGTTGTTTGACTTCCCAAATTAGGAAGGTCACATAAATTACAATTTTCTATCTAAACTAGGCTAAGTGGCACCATAAAAGGCGATCAGGAGATTATTCAACATAAGCTTGATTCTTGTCATGTTATAAAAGAAATAATTTAAAGGTGGAAAAGGTTGCAATGCCTTTTACTGTACTTTTTTTCATTCTTCACCTTTTTATTCATGTACATGAGCTTCATTATGTCTATAAGGACCTTAAAATAAATTTATCTGGTTGTTGATGTTAAAAAAACCTAAACTTAAAATATGTATATTATTGAACCCAAAATTAACAATTACACGTATCGATTATTGAACCAAGATTATTTTTTTGATGAATTGAACCAAGATTTAACAAGAAAGGTTTTCTTTTGAAATGGTAAAAAAAAAAGGGGGAAATTTTAGTAATGGAGGGAGTGTATATAAAAATTCAGTTTTTTTTTTTGTTAAATAGGAGTAAGTTTTTCTTGAGTTATCTAAGTTCTTTTGTTCTTGTTGAATGTTGAGCCAAGTGGGAAAGGAGAAGTCACTCTCATGGGATACATATTTTTTTATATATATATCGAGTATTGATTTTTCTTATAACATCAATTAATTTTTTCACACATATAACTTTGACTTTAACAATGATTTCTATTCTAATATGGAATTCTTCTACTCTAAAAACAAAGATATCATTCTGGTCTTTTTTCTCTGGTGGACCATCTGAAAAGACCGTAATTCTATAATTTTCAAAAAATATCTTATTAATATTCAGAAAACTGTCAACAGTGCTTACATTTCTTACAAAGATTGGACCTTGTCTTTATCCCAACAGCATTCCTATGCCAATAAAAGGAAGCGCTCCAAACAATTTTCTCGATGGCGAAAACCTCCTCCTAACTATATAAAATTAAATTTCGACGCATCAGTCAAACCTAATGGTTTTACACACATTGGATACGTATTCTGCAACCACTCTGGTGAGGTGGTCTTCTTAGACCATAAATAGGTTCTCTTCTCCTCACCTATTAAAGCTGAGGCGTTGGCCGCTCTTGAGTGCCTTCGTAGGGCTATTTCGCTTCATTTTACGCGGGTAGTTCTTAAAGTAGATAATCTTTCTGTCATTAATGCCATCCGTGAAATTTGGAAATTTCCTTGGGAAATATCTCCTATAATTACAGAAATTTGATCCTTGTTACGTGGTTTGGACTATTTTCAGGTTCATCACTGCTACCGAGAATCCAACAAAGCCGTAGATTTCCTAGCTACTTCTAACATCTCCTCCACTCTTCTACGCAATGCCATTATGGATTACCTTTCGCCACACCATGGGTGTACACAACTCCATCGATCTCGTCTTCAGTTTTTGGATTCAAGCTCTACTGTTTCCTCAGCTTGTAAAATATTTGTAAAAATCATCCGTTGTGATAATTTAGGTATGTCTTCTTGTTTATAAAGATACCTTTTGTTTGCCTGTATAAAAAAAATTAATCTTTCCTTATTTAATTGCCAATCATTTTCCAAAAAAGCCAATTGATAAGAGAGGACCCCACAACTTTGAATAAGGAGAAATAAGCTTCACTCATTTAAGACCAAAGTTTTGTGTGTCTACATCCCCTGTTTCTTCTCCCTCCAAATTCTTTCATCAAATCATCAAAAATCTTGTGAGCTACTTCTCACAATATTGCCTTTTCAAATATGTGGTTGAAATAGATAAGGAATAATTACACGATTTACACCACAGAAACACGGTTTTGACAAAGATTTTTATCACCCAAATTCCTTTTTGATTCCAAAATCTTGAATGTAACGACAATTACAGAAATCAAACATTTCGGGTTCAAACTCTTTAAAAGCTCGTTTAGTATGAGTGTGATTTTTCAATTTTTAACATTTATATATTATTAATCAGATTGTTTGAAATTTCTTCTTATATAGTATCTATCATTCTATTTATTAAAAGTCAAAACTGCTAATTGAACACTTAATTGAAGATGTTTAAAATCATGCTATCCCGACCATTCTCATCTTTCAAGAGCATCCACAATGGAGAGCTTTTGGGTTTCTCTTATAAAAAAGAAAAAAATAAAATAAAATCTGACAAAATCAAAATTTGACAGAAGAAAATTTTCTCAATTTTTAGATTAAGTTTCTACTTCAAGAAACTAATTCTAAAAAATAAAAAGTATTGTAAGATAAATATTTAATTTAAAAAAAGAAGATTATTTTATCTATATTTTTAAATAGAAAGAAACTCATGATTTTTGCCTTATAGACCGCCTTAAGCCTTAACTCTTAAGTGGAGATCATCTAACGTTGACAAGTTTGTTAAAGATTGGGCCAGAGAAAAGCTCATCATGTATAAGGCACTGAAGAGCAGGAATGAATTTCTGAGGTGCGCGTACCAGACTCGTAATTTTATCATGTGGTAGGTGGACACAATTCATAAAAATGGTTCAAGGATTCTAGCTTGTTGCCACTGAAGAGCAAAATGTATCAACATGTTATTTTACATATGTTTAAAAGTATGAACACAAATGTTGTATGACTGAAAATTTAAGTAGGTTATTGAAGGTAAATAGTAATTGTGAATTATTCACCTTTTTTACCTTAGTGATTAGTTAAAAAATTATATATCACTCTTGACCTATAAATATAGGTCTTAATCATTATAAAAGATGTACCAACAAAGAGCAATAATATATCTCTAAAGTTCTTGATCTTTCTCCCTCTCTACTAATTAGAGTTGTCAAAAAGTGATTGAATCCGTTTTACCGACCTGACCGACCCGCTTTTGGACCCGACCTGACCGAAAGTTTTGGTAACCCGAATTTACCGAACCCGAATTTACCAAAACCGAACTCGACCAACCCGAACCCGACCCCGAATAAATGTGGAGTATTAATAACATATAACGTAAAATATATAAGATGAATGACATAGAAATAATGGTAATATGCTCAATTATCCTAAAAAATAACATTATTGTACTTATATAACTTTTATAATTAAGAAATTTATAAATAATATATAATAAAAATTAAAAATTAAAATAAAATATGATTTTGGTCTACTAATATAATATTATTAAAACAATGAATAGTATTTTTTTTTTAAATTCATTTCATCTTATTTTGACAAATTAAAATTAGTTTTTAATTATTTAATAATATTTAAATAGTGAACAAAATATTTAAAAAATGTCGCTCTTAACCCGTTGGTCAACCCAAACCGCTCGCTGACCTATAATGACCCGACCCGGCTTGACTTGTTATCTGAAATGACCCGACCCGTTCTCAATCCGAACCCGAAATAACCGACCTGAACCCGACTTGACCGACCCGATCGACAAGTCTACTTCTAATACTTATAGTTGTTTTAAGTGCTTCTTTATAAGGACTAAGCGATCTTGTCTTAATCACTTTATAACACGTTATCAGCACAAGTCTCTAATTACCACTTGAGCTTCAAGAATCATCAAGGTAGAAAGCTCTACCCTTACATTAGTTTAATCATGTGAGAAGATTATTACAAAATTGATTTGAGGAGTATGCTCTGTAGTTGGCCAAATTTGGGATCCTCTACATCAAAAACTCGATTTATCTTTCTGAATATGAAACGTTTTTTCCAAACATGGAAACACAATATCTACATTCATACAAGGTACAAACAAAACACTAATTTTGCTTTCCTCTTTTGATGTCAAGCTTCAAACCCTCTTTGTTAAATCCTTGATTTCACCACTTGAAATATAAGTAAGTTTTGCAAATAAGTTGATGAGAATGATATTGATAATCATGATAAGAACAAGGCAAGAGAAAAAGTTGATTAAAAACTGATCATTACTAGCTCTAATGCGATAGAAAATCTCATCGTCGGCCATGAAAATGGTCGAACGAAAATGGAAGGGGAGATCGAAATTAGAGATGAGAAGGAGATGATATGGCGGATAAAAAGGGTAACAAAGGGTGGCTTAAATAAAAGGGGTAAAAAGAAACAGTCGGATTTTAATTTTCCCGCCAAAAGTATCTTCGTATGATTCGTTACTTGCATTATGTCTATACAGTATGATCACTATTCTAATTCGCGTCTTCTGTTTGTATACTATATGCATTCTTTATATAAAGTCTATCCACATGGTATCTACGTACCTATGTTGATACGAAAAGATAATATGACATGACTTTAACAATTATTCGGCCATATCGTTTCATACATGACTCATAAACCATACATGCATAATGTTGAACATGCTAATTCATTTATATTATACAACTCCTTATCAGTACTAATTAAATGGCTAGCATCGCTATGATAAAATTTGACATCCTTGAGCTATCAGGTCATAAATACCTCGAATGAAGGGTTGATGCCTTTACTCACCTCAAGGCAAATGGCCTTGAGGGAACGATTGTGAAAAACAATAATACCACGCTTCAAGAGAAGGCGAAAGCCATTGTATTCCTCAACCACCACATATATAAAAGTCTCAAAACTGACTATTGTTTGTAGAGGATCCAAGATATTGTGAGAGAGCATGAATGAACGTTATGGACATCAAAATGAGGTCCTGCTCCCACAAGCACTATACGAATGGAGCAATCTAAGGTTCTGTTTTGGGGCAAAAAGATCAATCAACCTAAATCGCCTTAGACGGGATAACGAGTCGATCGGATAGAATGCGGTAAATCCAAACCAAATAAATAATAAACTATGTATGAAATAGGAGCAAGATTGTATTATGATATATTGATCAAGTGATAACAGAAATGAATCGAAATACAACTTATCCTCAAGGAATAGAAGATCAGGTCTTGTCCGACCGGCTATTCTGGTGACTCGACTGTCCGCAGTCGGATGATGTACCAAAAGAACTAAACGAGAACCAGTGAGTTAGTAAGCTTCGCAAGAGCTGAGTTGATGAATGTTGTTTGGTAAACGTGTCTAATGTCGATCGTCCCCTGCCCAGCCTCTTCACGATCTATTTATGGACTTTTTCCCTTGACCGTTACTGTTTTTGTGAGATCTCTCCATTTCATGCCGAGCATAATCTCTGGGATCTTCCTCTTAATGACACCCATAATCTTGTACTTGAATTGGCTGCCGTTTGCTCAGGATTGAGTAGTTAAGGCTTTGGGCAAGATTCTCGGGATTGGTCGGATCGTATTCGTTTGAGGAGCGTCCGACGCCTTTCTTCAATCTTCTCGGCCCACTCCTTCAACTGAGGTTGGCCCAATTTGTTCTCGATCGGTTTGTGTAGAGCATTTTGGGCCCAACAATAGCCCCAAGTTGTTTTGGGCTCAAGGCAGCCATGAGCGGGAGCCCAAACGACTTCCATTCTGCACGACCTCCACCATCCGATTCGGGCGCGACAGGTGAGGGTCGACGTGGCGATAATCGTGTGGCACGATGGGACAGCCTAAGGCTCTAGCCTTCCCTCCATAAATTCGAAGTAAACCGATAGGCTTTTTCATCTTCTTTCCTTACGATCTCTTTGCGTTTCTTTGCTTTTGGTAAGTCTTTAGGATCTTTTCAAGATTGCTTTATGATTTCCCCCCTCTCTCCATTTTAGACATGGTCTCCAGTAGCTCCACAGAATCGTCTGCCACTCATTCAAGCAAAAACGACGGTTCCCCCCTTTTCTTGTTTAAGGAGGCCGACGCCCTGACGGGGACTTTGACAGAGGCAGATTTGGAGCAGATTCTCCAAGTCGGTGGTTTTCCACTAGAGACGGTCGCGAGGCTTCCTCACCCGGATGAGAGAGCAGACGCTAGATATGAGGGGTGGATATGTTTTTATGCTTATATGTTTCGGATTGGGCACAAATTCTCGTTTACTCCCCTCGTACGTGATTTTTTGGCGACTCTGGCGCTTGCGCCGTGTCAAGTCATGCCACATGCGTGGCAGGTTCTGAGGGTTTTGGATCTCTTCAATTTGAAGTCGGGGATTAGCTTTGACTTCGATGCCCTATGGTACAACTACGCCTTGGGATCAAAGAGTTCTTCCCGGGTTCAGTTGTGTAGTCGTCAGGGTCGGAAACCGTTGGTGTTGAATCTGGATGTAAACGACCGTGGATGGGGGTCGAAGTTCTTTTTCGTCGAGCGGTCGTCTTTGGAAAAGGGGGGTGATTGTTCGTTCTTGCTGACGGAGTGACGAGTCGAAAGTACGCACCTTTATTTTGTTTTCGTTTGCTAGATATGTTTTAACTTCGTGCTTACCCCTTTCTTTATGCAGTTACTGAACCTGAGGACCTAGAAGTCGATGCTAAATCGGAGAGTCTGACCAACATGCTGCTTGAAATTCCTTTGTCGGAGCAAAAGTTCGTGAACGTCAATTTGTTATCTACTAGTCCGACGACTCAAGACGCTATGTCGGCCCCTTCATCTTCTCTTGTCAAGCGTAAGTCTTCTGTTTGGGTCGCTCGTGTTTTTATGTGCCGTATTCGTAATTTTGTTTCTGTTTGGTGTGACATCGTCTCGTATTGGTCGGTCGAGTTCCCGTTTAAAGGGTGTGTCTGGGAAAGGTTTGATCGAACAGAAGTTGGCGGCGGCTAGAGCTTTGTAGAATAAGTCGATGCCTGTCGAATATGGTCCTCCATCGAAGGTCGGCGACAAGAGAAAGGCAGTCGTTTCCCCTGATGCTGAGAAGACCATTCCGGATGTTCCAAAGAAGAGATCGGAGATCCCTTCTGGCATCGAAAGAATTGATTTGGTCGGGCGATCGATTGCTGATCTATTCCAGGCCCAGGACCCGACTTTGAAATCGGAAGTCGATGGTCTTTCACCTCTGGACTGTATTGGCGAGGCCGGTTGTTCCGCTTGAAAGGTATGTTTTTGTCAAGTCTTGTCTCTTTTCTCGATTTTTCCACTAGGTGACTTTTCACATGTTTTTTCTTTGTTTTACATCTTTTAGACCTTCCAGTTTCTCTTGGGTGCCTATTCTGGCGCGAAGGAGATGGTTTCCAAAGTTGAGGAAAGGGCTGCCAAATCGGAATCTGACTTGGCAGTGTTGAAGACCAAGGTGAAGGGAGCTGAGAGCCGTTTGAAGGAGGATGAACGCCGTTTCGCGGGGGAACTGAAGGCTCGTCAAGACGAGTTAGACTTTTGTCGGAAAGAACTCGACGAGAGCCGAGTTGGAGTCGAGGAGAAGGTCAAGCAAGCTAGGAACGACGCTGGTCGAATTGTATGCGATGTTGGTACCTTTTATGCATTGAAGTCGCGCGTCGAAATGGTCGAGGAGTTTGAAGAGGGCAAGCACGAGGCTTGGGACTTGAAGACGGAGAAAGGAAATATGGATACCTTGTTTCCCAAGGGGAATCTGGGGGTGGAGCTGTTTTGACTAGCCGGCATCGAAGAGGAGTTTCCCGATGAGAGCGCTGGTGAAGATGAAGTTCATTCCAGCGGCGCTGCTCCTATTGTGTCGTCCGAGCCCCAGCCTTCGTCTGACCCGGCTCTCGTCGAAGGTAATGATGCGACTCCTGACTCCTAGTTCTTCGTCCTCCTTTTTTATGAACTTTTTGCAAATGACTTATGGTTTCACCTATGTGTGGGTGAAGTACTCTTGGTTTGGTGACCCGTCCACCATCGCGGGTCGCATAGAATGTTTTTAGGAATGTTTGAAGTCCTACTCGTGTGTAGGCAGACAATATATTTTGGCGACCCGTCCACCATCGCGGGTCGCATGGATGTAAAAAGAATTAGACTCTTTTTTTATTGACGTAATCTGTTTTACAAAGGGTCGACCTTGTTCTATGTCTAAATGTTTGTCCGACTCTTTTAGAGAAGATAGTCGCGACGCCTTTGATCTGTGTCGGATTTGCTTGTATGCTCCGTCGAGTAGGGCTTTCCGTGTCATATAAGAAAAGGGAGGCATGCAAGTGTATATGTTTATGTTTAGTCATGACTTAGTGTTGTGCCGAGGAGGAAAGCAATATGTTTTTATTGCGTAAATGTAATAAGGTGTTCGACCTTATGTATTGTATAAGGCAGGCGGTGTGCCGGTGTGCCTCTGGTATTCATCTCCTCATGTTCCGATCGATCGTGTAAATGTAATGTAAGCGCTTTTGTGTGTGACTGGATCCAGCTTGTTTTTGTGTTGTCCTATACTTATAGTCACAAGAATGTATCCTTGCTAGATGTAAGTGTTAGGTTCACGAAATAGAATCGAGTTCGTAACAATGAATAATATACGAAAGTGAGAGGGTTCTAGTGCCTTACCAGATGGGGTCAGAAGTGATACAACTTTAGATGTGTTGCATTTCAACTTCTTGGGATCGGTTGTCGGTCTTTATTTTCCAATCGATATGCCCCTTGTCCGACTACTTCTTTGATGAGGTAGGGACCTTCCCACTGCGGTGCGAGCTTGTCGTCGGTCAGATCCTTGGTGTTTTGGAATGTCTTTCTAAGGACCCAATCGCCAACTTTGAAGACCTTGGTCTGAACGTTCTTGTTGTAACTTCTTGTGACTTGCTGTTGGAACCTGACCATTCTAATTCTAGCTTTTCCCCTAGCCTCATCGATCGTGTCCAAGTTGTGTGATAGTTTGACATCGTTTTGTTGATTCGTTTGGAGACTGTAACGAGCTGTCGGAACTAGCAGTTCGGCGGGAATGACCGCTTCGCTGCCATAGACGAGTGAGAACGGCGATTGTCTGGTTGCGTTCTTTGGAGTGGTCATGTCGGACCAGAGGATGAGGGGGAGTTCATCTTCCCATTTTCCTTTAGCCCTTGTGAGGCGTTTCTTAAGGTTGTTGATGATGATTTTGTTGCTAGACTTGGCTTTCGCGTTGGATTGCGGGTATCGAGGAGTGGATGTGACCAGTTTGATGTTCCACTAATCGCAGAAGGCTCGAGTCTTATGATTGATGAACTGGGAGCCATTGTCGCACACGATTTCTAACGGGACGCCAAATCTGCACAAGATATTGCATTTTATAAATGAAATGACATGTTGATCTTTTACCTCTCGATAGGCTTCAGCTTCGACCCATTTGGAAAAATAGTCTGTCATGGCAAGGAAGAAGACCCGTTGGCCCGATGCCGGTGGGAGTTTTCCGACGATGTCCATCCCTCACCTCATGAAGGGCCATGGTGCTAAAGTCGGATGGAGGAGTTCTGAGGGTTGATGTGGAACGGGTGCGTGTCGTTGGCAGGCGTCGCATTTCTTGGTGTATTCCATTGCGTCTCTTTTCATTGTGGACCAGTAGTATCCCGTTTGCAGGGCTTTCCCCGAGAGGCTTCGTCCTCCGGTGTGGTTGCCGCATTCTCCTTCATGTAATGATTGTAAGATGCGTTTGACTTCTGGAGTCTTGAGGCATCATAGGAGTATCCCTGTAACAGATATTTTGAACAAGACATCACTTATAATGTCGAAGGAAAGAGCTCGTACCTTTAGCCGTTTTGCTTCCGTTTTGTCATTGGGAAGGATGCCATCTTTTAGCCATTTGACGTAAGGTAGTGTCCAGTCATTATGACCGTTGATGATGTCTTCTTTTGGTCGGTCGCCTATTTCCAATGCGACAAGTTCTTCCAGCGGCGTGCTCAGATCCTTGGATGTTCTTGGAATAGTTGGTGTCGTGACGTGTGCCAGTGGGATGTTTGGGAATTCTTTCGGATCCAAGACATACCCTAGGTTGGCCAGTGCGTCGGCCTGAGCGTTGAGATCTCTGGGAACCTGTTTGATGTCGAACTTTCAGAATTGATCGATTAGTTTCTTGACGACGTCCAGGTAAGCTATCATTCTGTCGTCCTTGGCGTTGTATGACCCTTAAATTTGATTCACGACTAGGAGGAAGTCGCAAATGACTTCAATTTCTTGGACTCCTAGGTCGCGTGCCAAAATGAGCCCAAATACGAGTGCTTCGTATTCGGCTTCATTGTTAGTCGCGTCCCATTCGCATCTTACGGCTTGGGCTATCTTGTCCCCTTGTGGCGATTTTAGCACGACCCCCAGCCCTGATCCTCTAGCATTTGACGCGTCGTCTGTGTGGACCTCCCTTTTACCCGTTTCCTCTGTTGCGAGCAATTGTGTTGCTTCTTTGATGGCTTCCTGTTCTAGGGTCGGATTGAAATCTGCCACAAAATCAGCCAATGCTTGTGACTTGATCGCCGTCCTGGGCTCGTATTCGATCTCGTAACCACTGAGGTGTATGGCCCATTTAGCCATTCGTCATGTGAATTCTGGTTTCCTCGTGATTGCTCTCATGGGATGGTTAGTGCGAACAATTATAGTATGAGATTTGAAGTAGGGTTTAAGTTTGTTCGATGCCATTACCAATGCTAGGACGAGTTTTTCCAGTGACGAATACATCGTTTCCACTAGGAGTAGCGTTCGACTGGCGTAGTAGATCGGCGATTGCTTGCCGTCTTCTTCTCTGACCAGTACTGCACTTACAGCAAACTCCGACACTGCTAGGTACAATAGTAGTGGCTCGTCGTCTTTAGGTTTTGCTAACAGTAGGGGTTGGCCAAGTACTTCTTCAGATCTTGAAATGCGACTTCATGTTCTTCCGTCCATTGAAAGGACTTGTTCTTTCTGAGAACGTTGTGGAAGGGTTTGCACTTGTCCGACGACTTTGAGATAAACGTGTTTAGGGTTGCTATTCGACCTGTCAGCTTTTGTACGTCCTTGACACATCGAGGAGATCGGAGGTTGATGATGGCTTTGATCTGCTCCGGGCTGGCCTCTATTCCTCTTTGTGTCATCATATACCCCAAGAATTTCCCTTACGAAACTCCGAAAGAGCATTTCATAGGATTTAGTTTCATATTATACATTTTCAGTACCTCGAAGCCGTCGCAGAGGTGATCGACGTGATCCTTCTTCTTTTTCGACTTGACCAGCATGTCATCTATGTAGACTTCCATTGTGTCCCCAATCTGGTCTTCGAACATCTTGTTGACTAGTCGTTGATAAGTAGCCCCTGCATTTTTAGTCCGAAGGGCATCACTTTGTAACAATAAATACCTTGACTTGTGACGAATGCCGTTTTTTCTTGGTCTTCTGGTTCCATTAGGATCTGATTGTATCCACTGAACGCATCCATGAAGGATAGCATTTCGTGTCCTGTTGTCGCGTCGACCATGGCGTCGATATGGGGGAGTGGGAAGGAGTCCTTGGGACATGCTTTGTTAAGGTCGGTGAAGTCGATGCAGACTCTCCACTTGCCGTTTTTTCTTTTGGACCACAACCACGTTGGCTAGCCAATCGGGGTAGTCGACTTCTTATATCTTTCATGTTTCCAATAGGCTCCTGACTTCGTCGTCGATGATCTTATTCCGCTCGGGGGCGAATTTCCTGCGCTTTTGCTTCACAGGAGGGTGAGATGGATCTACATTTAATTTATGAGTAATAATGTTTGGAAATATCCCGACCATGTCTTCATGTGACCACGCGAAGCAATCAACATTAGACCGAAGGAAGTCCAATATTCGTTGTCTGGTCGAGCCTTCTGCGACCAATGGAACATCAAATTGGTCACGTCCACACCTCGGTATCCGCAATCCAACGGACAAGCCGAATCCAGCAACAAAATCATTATCAACAACCTCAAGAAACGCCTCACTGGGGCTAAAGGCAAATGGGCAGACGAACTCCCACTCATTCTCTGGTCCGACAGGACCACTCCAAAGAATGCGACCGGACAATCACATTTCTCTCTCGTCTACGGGAGTGAGGCGGTCATCCCGACCGAGTTACTGGTTCCGACCGCTCGTTGCAACCTTCAGACAAACGAGCAAAATGACATCGAACTAGCACACAACCTGGACATAGTGGACGAGATCATAGAAAGAGCCCGAATCAGGATGGTTAGATTTCAACAACAGGTCGCAAGGAGTTACAATAAGAACGTCCGGATCAAGGCATTCAAGGTCGGAGACTGGGTCCTAAGGAAAACTTTCCAGAACACCAAGAACCCATCCGACGGAAAGCTAGCACCACAGTGGGAAGGACCTTACTTAATCACCAAAGTAGACGGACATGGAGCATACCAATTAGAAGACAAGGACGGACGACCGATCCCGAGAAGTTGGAACGCAGCACATCTAAAGCTATACCATTTCTGAACCAACGAGGTAAAAACATCACACAATTTTATACATTGCTATCTATCGCATATACATCGCTATCTATCGCATATACATCGCATCTTATCGCATGTACATCGCTATCTTCTTTTACATGTTATCACCTGACACTAAGCGAGGACTTCCTCCTTACAAAAACACAAATGCAGAACAGCATTTACATTGGATCCAGTCATCCGCAAAAAGCGCATACATTACATTACACGATCGATCGGAACACGAGGAGATGACAACACAGGCACGTCGGCACACCGCCTGCCTTACACAGAACATAAGGTACAACACCTTATTACATTTACGCAATAAAACATATTGCTTACCTCCCCGGCATACAGTCATGACTAACACACATACGAACATTCACACGCCTGTTCTACACACATACATACGGGGAGCCCCACTCGACGGAGCACACGGGCGAAACCGACACATCAAACACAAAACGTCATCGACAGTTCTCTTGAACGTCTGACGACATGTACAAAACGAGCAAACGTACGATCTTATATGTAAAGACAAATTGCATTAAATAAAAGTACTAGCATTTTTATACAAATACGCGACCCGCGATGGTGGACGGATCGCCAAAACATATAATATTCAAACCCACACACAGGTGGGGCAAACGAAGTCAAACTACGCAAAGAAAACAAATCAGGCGTCGGGGACAACGGCATTACCTTCGACAGGGGCTGGCTCTAGAGAGGCTACCTCGTTAGTCGGCTTGACATCTCCAGAGTGGGCCTCGTCCTCGTCGACGCCCTCATCCACGACTTCTTCTCTGACGCCGGCCAAGCAAAACAGCTCCTGACCAGGATCGCCCTTTGGGAACATGGAGTCCAAGGTCTCCTTCTCTGCCTTCAGATCCCAGAGCTCATGCTTGCCTTCGTTGAACTCTTCGATCATCTCGATGCGTGACTTCACCGCATAAAAGGCCCCAACGACACCAGCAATCTGGCCATCCGTAATCCGAGCCCGCTTCACCTCTTCCTTAACGCCTGACCGACACTCTTCAAACTCCTTCCGACATGCGACCAACTCCCCTTGACAACTTTTTAACTCCCTGGTGAGGCGACGTTCAATCTCACGACAACGACTCTCCGCTCCCTCCAGCTTGGTCCTCAAGGAAGCAAGGTCGGACTCTGACCTAGCAGCCCTGTCCTCAGCCTTAACGACCATTGCCTTGACACCGGAGTATGCCCCCAAGAGGTACTGGAAAGACTGAAGTCTAACATAATAGCACGACACACAATCAGAAAACACGGTCGAACGAAATAAAAAGAAAAGAGCACAAACAAAAGGCAACTCACCTTCCACTTGGAGCACCCCGCTTCACCAATGCAATCAAGAGGGGAGACGTCATCGACCTCCGACTTCAAAGTCGGATCCTGAGCGTGAAAAAGGTCAGCGATCGATTGTCCGATGGCACCGATATTGCCGATCCCCTCGGCTGTCGCATCCTTCTTTCTAGGGACCTCCTCCACCTTGACGTCTTCAGGGCGAGCGCTCGCCTTCCTCTTGGAGCCAGCTTTGACTGGAGCCGTCAGATCCACCAGAGCCGATTTGCTTGATGCGGCTTTGGCCGCCGCCTTCCTTTGCTCGATCAGGCCTTTCCCTGACACTACCCTCAGACGAGCATTCGTTCGACCACCAGGGGAACCTGACACGATAGAAAAAAAAAAAGAAATACTAAAGTACACGACAAAATGAAAAACAGTAAAGGACTCCTAGAGCTGAGAGTCTACCTTTTGCGCGAGACGATGAAACAGTCGACATGACTTCCGGACCAGAAGGGGATGCTGACAACAGATTGACGTTGGTAAAACCCCTCTCCGACGCTGGGACAGCTAGGACAATCTTGGACAAACCTTCCGATCGACTGCTCACTTCCAAATCTTTTGGTTCGGGAACTACAAAAAAGAAAAGTTAAGACGCATAAAACAAGCAAAAGGGAAGACAAATACATACTCTCAACTCGCCACTCCGTCAACAAGAACGGACATTCCCCCTCCTTCTCCAGAGAAGAACGTTCGACAAAAAAGAACTTTGACCCCCATCCGCGGTCGTTGACATCCAGATTCTGCACCAAAGGCTTCCGACCATGTCAGATACGCAACTGAACGCGAGAGGAACTCTTCGATCCAATGAAGTAGTTATACCACAGAGCGTCAAAATCAAAATCGGCCCCAGATCGAACATTTACAAGGTCCAAGACCCTTAGAACTCTCCACGCCTGAGGCATTACTTGGCATGGTGCCAATGCCAGAGTAGCTAAAAAATCCCTAACAAGGGGAGAAAAAGGAAATTTATGCCCTATTCGAAACAGGTACGCATAAAAACAAACTCATCCTTCATAACGAGCATCAACCCTCTCATCTGGATGAGGCAACCTAGCGATCGTCTCCGGGGGAAAGCCCCCAACTTGAAGAATCCGATCCAGTTCTGCCTGAGACAAAGTTCTAGTCAGCACATCCGACTCCTTCAAGATGAAACGAGGAGGAGCTTCGCCTTCATGCGGATCAGAAAGAGTCTTCGACAACTCGGAAGCCTCTCTAGAAACCATTTCGAGAATGGAAAGAGAGGGGAATCGAAGAGCTATGACTAGAGAAATCAGAAAGCTATGGCGAGAGAGACCGAGAAGCTTACCAGAAGAAGCTTGCAAAGGAAGATGAGGTGAAGACTAACCGATTCCCTCTGCTCTGAATTTATGGAGGGAAGTGAAGATTTGCAAAGGCGTCGCATCATGCCCCGATCACATGCCACGTAGCCCTGAACAAACGCGCCAAAAAAGGATGGTGGAGATCGTGTTTACGGAAGTTGCCTCGGATTTCATTTTCCTTGCTTAAATCGAAAGCCCAAGGCAACTTGGGGCTATTGTTGGGCCTAGCTTCCCCTGGGAGAATGGGTCGAGTAAATCAAGCCCAAGCCTACGATATATCGGAAGAACAAGGGAAAAGCCCAGAGGAGGCGTCGAGACTTCTCTGGTCGAATGCCCTCCGACAGGATCGCAAGAATCTCGCCATACATTAAATGCCCAGATCACGCAACGGCCACAACATTCAAGCCACCGTAACTACAATGATTTAATGGCATAATCCCCGCCATTACTCTCAGCATTGAAGATAAAATATACGATCAAGACATAACGGTAAGAAGAGTAAAAAGACTTACCATATTTGGACAAAGAGAAAGATAAGAAGGATACAAACACAAATTACGCCACACACAAGCATTCTCGCTCAGAAATACACCAGAACAACATATCTGCTCCAAGCTTAGCTCTTCGAGAGTCATCCACGCTGATTCGTCACCGGTCGCAACCTGGAAGCCACCGGTCGAGTCCTACCCGATCTCTTGTCTTACTACGATAAGTTGTATCTCGATTCGATCTGATTAACACAACATCTAATAAAATCATCTCGCTATTCTACATTTCTTCTTTGTTTGTCTATTATTTATTTGGTTTGGATTGTTTTCTATCACCCGATCGACTAGTTACCCCGTCTAAGGCGATTTAGGTCGTCCGATCTTTTCGCCCCAAAACAATTTGGCGCCCACCGTGGGGAAACTTGCTGATCACCCTTCCGAAACTTTCCAACCATGACTATCGACCCTCCTACCAACACCGAAGAGCCAAGCCTCGGAGACAACACCCAAGTTCAAGGAAACATGACCCCTACTGAAAATCCTACTCCGACCCAGTTCCAAGAACTTTCCCAGAAAATGGCCACCCTTCAAGAGGAACTAGCCCAGCAACGCCAAAAGACTGAAACCTTAGCCGCCCTGTCGACCCAATCTGAGGCCGAGATCGCACAACTAACCCGTGAAAATGAGTCTCTGAAGTCACATGTACAATCGATGGCCTTAGGGTCCAGGAACATGCCAATCCATGGCAGCGTTCGAACACGCCTCGACATGGACAACGTCGATCCGACACCTCCGAGTATACGACAGCCCGGACACACAGAGGGTACATCTCGAACTCCCTTTTCTAATCCGTTTTCGACTAACAATGTCATCTTTTCCACACCGATCGGGTCGACAAGGGCCCGAATCGACGAACCGCAGGTTACCAATCCGCCAAATGTCCTAGCCCTTTTCCAGCAGACGCTCGACCCACACATGAAGACGATCGACGATCGCTTCAACAGGCTCCCAGGAGTCCCACAACCGATCGAGAGGGAAGCGACTGATGGATTCGAAGAATCCCCGTTCATTGAAGAAATCGCCAGGGTCGAGATCCCCAAGAAGTTTCATCTTCCCAGCATGGCGACATTCGACGGCACCAGCGACCCAGATGACCATATTTCTATATATAAACAAAAATTAATGGTTGCATCTGTTTCAAGGGAGAACCGCGAGGCCGTCATGTGCAAAAGCTTTGGCACGACCCTCGCAGGTTCCGCACTAACTTGGTTTATGCGTTTGCCTCATGGAACGATTGCATCGTTTGCGGATCTGGTCAACTCCTTCAAAAGTCAATTCGCCAGTTGTCGGAGGCTCGAAACGCAGTCGAGTGACCTCTACCGAGTCACACAAAGGTATAACTAACCCCTCAGGAATTATCTCAACAGGTACAATAAGGAGAAAGTGGCAATCCCCCACTGCGACGTCACAACCTCCATCAAAGCCTTCAGACAAGGACTGATCAAAGACAACAACCTTTACGACGAGATTACCAAGTACCCATGCAAAAGCTTCGAAGACGTCCAGGCCAAGACCATGGCCGAGGTAAGATTGGAAGAGGACCGTGAGTCGCGTAAATCCTCACGCGGATCCGATCCATCCGATCGAAAAAATCGCTCCGACAACCGTCGAGACAGGCGTCCTCATCCCTATTCTCGTAATCGAAATGAACCAAATCAGGTAAACTCTTTCCAAGACAGGTCACAAGATTGGAGAGACGGTCCGGCGTAGCCTCCTAGAGTCCAGTCTTATAACTTTAACGTTTCCGTGTCGGAGCTCGTCAAGAGTTTCGACAAATATGGAAAAGAGGTAAGATGGCCCCGAAAGAGCGACCGACTGGACGTCAAGAAGGACATGAGCCGATGGTGCGAATTCCATGGCGACCACGGGCATTCGACCGACGAGTGCATCGCCTTGCGAAAGGAAGTCGCTAGGCTGCTCTCACAGGGGCTCCTGCGCGACGTAATATCGGAACGGGCAAAAGCTACCATGGAACGACGAGACCAGGTAAAACAGAACAAACCCCCATCTCTCATTCATACAAAAATTGTCAATACTATTTCAGGTGGATCGGACATATGTGGAAACACATACTCTGTGGCTAAGCGGCACGCCAAGGAAAGCAAGGGCGACAAGCCCGAATCATCAGAATTCAAGCTAAAGAAGACTTCCAACCTTCCGACGGTCACATTAGACGAGTTCGACTCCGACGGGTCGGATAGGCACCACGATGGTCTGGTAATCTCTTTATCCATTGGTAATTGCTTAATACGGAGAGTACTAATCGATACAGGGAGTTCGACCAATCTCTTGACCCTTGACGCTCTTAAAGAAATGGGTCTAACTGAGAATGACCTAATCAAGAAGTCGACCCCACTGGTCGGGTTTAGCGGTGAGGTCAAGCATACGACTGGCGAAATCATTCTAACCACATACACTGGAGGAATCAACCAACAGGTGAAATTCTTAGTCCTAGACTGTCCGTCTCCCTATAATTGTATTCTTGGCAGGCCATGGATACACGCTATGAAGGCAATACCTTCAACATATCATCAAGTCATCAAATTCCCCACTGAATGGGGAGTCCAAGAAATCAAAGGAGATCAAAGGACCGCTAAGGAGTGTTACGTCGCTTCTATGAAGAGCGCAGTTAAACACAAGACCGCATAGCAACCACAGAGCAGCGAAGGACCTAGTCGGTACGTCAAACCAGAAATGGAAAAACTCAACGAGATCGCACTAGATCCTTCAAAGCCAGATCAAACGGTAAGGGTCGGGTCGGACTTGGACGACTCGACCAGACAACAACTCCTTGACTTTCTCAGGACCAATGCCGACTGTTTTGCATGGTCGCATGAGGATATGGTCGGAATATCTCCAAACATTATTACTCATAAATTAAATGTGGATCCATCTCATCCTCTTGTCAAGCAAAAACGCAGGAAGTTCGCCCCCGAGCGGAACAAGATAATCGACGACGAAGTCAAAAGCTTATTGGAAACAGGAAAAATAAGAGAGGTCCACTACCCTGAATGGCTAGCCAACGTGGTCGTAGTCCAGAAGAAGAATGGCAAATGGAGAGTCTGCATCGACTTCACAGATCTCAACAAAGCTTGTCCCAAGGACTCATTCCCACTATCCCACATCGATGCCGTGGTCGACGCCACAGCAGGGCATGAAATGCTTACTTTCATGGACGCTTTCAGCGGCTACAATCAAATCCTCATGGAACCCGACGATCAGGAAAAAACAGCATTCGTCACTAGCCAAGGTATCTACTGTTACAAAGTAATGCCCTTTGGCCTAAAAAATGCAGGGGCTATCTATCAGCGACTAGTCAACAAAATGTTCAAAGATCAAATCGGAGACACGATGGAAGTCTACATAGACGACATGTTGGTCAAGTCCAAAAATAAGGAAGATCACATAAACCATCTATGCGACAGCTTCGAGGTGCTCAAAAGGTACAACATGAAACTAAACCCTACTAAATGCTCCTTCGGTGTAACACCCTCAAATTTAACCCCATTTGAAAGCGTTACTGCCGATGACTCCGGACGTAAACCCCGAAGTCACCCCAGGCTTTTCCGACGTCATAACTGACTTAAAACACAGTTACAATACTAAAATCATAACTTTTATTAAACCATATGGTCGCGGAATTACACGATTCCTAAAATGACCCAATTAATCAGAAATACAACAGCGAAAGTCTTTAACAAAATACAAAATAGCACAGCAGAAATCTTTAAAATACAACGACAAAACAACTTGTCAAAACACTGTTCATCTTCATAGTCGTTCTAGCCTTCTCGGATCTTCAACACACCTGATGTGCCGAATCGAACGGATGACACCAGCCAACCATGCAAGGAATATAACGGTTGGTCAGTCTAATGAAAGACTACGCAAGGGTACAAAGCAGAGTGGTTCGAAGCAGTCGTATTAGGTTAGACTCATCGTTCCTCGAATAATAACCGAGTACGCTAGTCAACCATCATACTCCTACTAGAATAACAAAAGGTATGCACAAGAAAAGATTCTGGAGATCGAGTCTCACAACAATCAATCCCAAAAGAAGACTCCAAAGAAATGAGCCTTATAGGAAACATGACAAATGTTGGGGAAACATAACCAAACACACACAACCACATCACACAAGTATCGCATACGAGCGATCAACAACTACGATGAGCTTTTCCTAGCTGCACTAGCGCCTAGCTACACTACTCGCCAAACATTTTAAATAAGTGCTTACTCATACGGCACTTTATATTATGGTCAAGGCATTTTAATTATGTGCGTTATTCATTGCACGTATCTTATTAAATGTCATCACACACACACATCACGTTAAGCTTTTAACATACATGTCCCGCCACTCGCGAAACACATATCGAACCGGGTTGTGACACCTGCAGAGTGCACCACTTCTTACTCCACTCGAGTATAGAAGTCAGTCAATGACTTTACAAATTTATTATAAAGAGACGATAGGACCTGTCATCCATTGTCCCTACGAATACTCATTCTGACTAAACAGTCAAACACACAACAATTCATATACAGGACCATCACGGCCCAACCTGCACAAACATCTATATCTTTGCCCACCTGGCAGTCATCCTAGATTTAATAATCTAAACACACACACAATAAATCACATCAAAGTCCCTTAAGGTCTTCACCTGCACAAAATCTACAATATACTAGCGTCGGTTCTAGCAAAATATACAACCTAGTATAATATCTTCTTTTTAATCACATAACGTTATCAAACAATTCCAACATACTTAACAATCATCCCAAATTAATTAACAACAAAACTATTGATAATTAATTGAAATATGGAATGATGAGCAAGAGCGAACCGCCACTTGTCTAAATCCGCAGAAGCTTAAGCACAGCTTAGAGACAACAGCTCTTGGGTCCAAAACTGGAACAGATCTGGAATAAAAATCCCTAGGAAACGACCCATAACAAGATCCTAACTTAGATTCAATACACATATATATGAATCTAAAAGAATACGAAAAGAAATCAAAGGAAACGAGCCAAGCCCAAAGCCAAACCACAAAACACACACTCGGACGCCCTCACCGCGATCGCGGCGAGTCGCGGTTAATGGCCGATTTCGTTAATTCTTATCCGAACTTGGTTTGGATTAAATTTCTTAACTCCGGGTTAAATATATTCGTACATTAACGATACATTAACCCCGAAAACACCTCAACTGTATTATATAATGCTCGGAAAATTTTACAGAGCTCAGACCCCTTTTGAGAAGGTCCGAGACTCACTGAATTAAATCCGTCTAGCAAAACGGGCATAAGAAAAATTTGAAAATAATTCAAAATACCCTTAAAAATTACAGGGTGTTACATTACTACCCCCTTATTTTAAGTTTCGACCCCGAAACTTGCATTATCAAGGCCGACAACAAGTAGGGAAAGTATCTAAGTACACCCGTCTCAGTCTCCCAAGTAACCTCTTCGGTTTCTAACTTGGAGCACAAAACTCGTACCAAAGGTACCACATTGCTACGCAATTGCCTCAAAGCCAAAGAGGAACCTGCCTCAGTACCAATCTTTAATATCCTTAATCATAACATAATCATACAATCTTATCTCCATATAACATACCATGTAATAATTCTTACTAACTCCTCAAGATCATGACTATCTTAGAATAAGAGTTTCCCAAATTCATCATAACGATATTACTGCACCTTCACTAGGAGAACACACATTTCTCCTCCAATCTCTTTATAGACAAACCCAAGGTTTATACATTAACTTCTTACAACTCAGATATTAAATCTTAGTAACCTCGAATCATAACTTCCTTAATTTCCTTAATGGTACTTTACACAATTCCATCATTTATCTCAAAGTAAGACTGGCCTTACGCCATCTCTAACTTAAAATCCTTACAAGAATAATTTAACACCTTCCTTTAAACAATCTCTAACTTAAATCCTTACAAGAATAATTTAACACCTTCCTTTAAACAATCTCTAACTTAAATCCTTACAAGAATAATTTAACACCTTCCTTTAAACAATCTCTAACTTAAATCCTTTAAAATTCCTTAATTTTCTCCAAGAATAACCACAACATCTTATTCCTACGTTCCTCAAAACGAATTACATAAGATACTACTCATATTTCCTCAAAAAGAGTGATACCACAAGTCTTATAACCTCAAAGCATAACAAGGAAACTGGGAACTCAAGTCTCACTAGAGATTCACCTTAACAGACTCAAGAGAAGAGGCACGACTATGAACGGTGTAATTTTTTCACTTTTGAAAATTTAGAGCCTTCGCAAATATTTCAAACAAGTGAAAATATTTCAACGAATGAAAATATTTCAAACCGGACCTGTAACATCACCAGGCCAAGCTACCCCATCCACCAAGCCACTCAGCCACCTTACATGGTGCCGGTGCCGGTACTGGTGCCACCCGTGAGTTCACAAGAGCCGTTTGAAAACATTTTCAAACAAAACGAGTAAATGGTCCATTAAATCCCAAACCCGTTTTAAAAACCTTCGGCTCTGATACCATTTCTGTAACAGAGCCTACGAAAACTTTTTAGCTCTGATACCATTTCTGTAACACCCCCAAATTTAACCCCATTTGAAAGCGTTATTGCCGATGACTCCGGACGTAAACCCCGAAGTCATCCCAGGCTTTTCCGACGTCATAACTGACTTAAAACGCAGTTACAATACTAAAATCATAACTTTTATTAAACCATATGGTCGCGGAATTACACGATTCCTAAAACGACCCAATTAATCAGAAATACAACAGCGAAAGTCTTTAACAAAATACAAAATAGCACAGCGGAAATCTTTAAAATACAACGACAAAACAACTTGTCAAAACACCGTTCATCTTCATAGTCGTTCTAGCCTTCTCGGATCTTCAACACACCTGATGTGCCGAATCGAACGGATGACACCAGCCAACTATGCAAGGAATATAACGGTTGGTCAGTCTAATGAAAGACTACGCAAGGGTACAAAGCAGAGTGGTTCGAAGCAGTCGTATTAGGTTAGACTCATCGTTCCTCGAATAATAACCGAGTACGCTAGTCAACCATCATACTCCTACTAGAATAACAAAAGGTATGCACAAGAGAAGATTCTGGAGATCGAGTCTCACAGCAATCAATCCCAAAAGAAGACTCCAAAGAAATGAGCCTTATAGGAAACATGACAAATGTTGGGGAAACATAACCAAACACACACAACCACATCACACAAGTATCGCATACGAGCGATCTACAACTACGACGAGCTTTTCCTAGCTGCACTAGCGCCTAGCTGCACTACTCGCCAAACATTTTAAATAAGTGCTTACTCATACGGCACTTTATATTATGGTCAAGGCATTTTAATTATGTGCGGTATTCATTGCACGTATCTTATTAAATGTCATCACACACACACACATCACGTTAAGCTTTTAACATACATGTCCCGCCACTCGCGAAACACATATCGAACTGGGTTGTGACACCTGCAGAGTGCACCACTTCTTACTCCACTCGAGTATAGAAGTCAGTCAATGACTTTACAAATTTATTATAAAGAGACGACAGGACCTCTCATCCATTGTCCCTACGAATACTCGTTCTGACTAAATAGTCAAACACACAACAATTCATATACAGGACCATCACGGCCCAACCTGCACAAACATCTATATCTTTGTCCACCTGGCAGTCATCCTAGATTTAATAATCTAAACACACACACAATAAATCACACCAAAGTCCCTTAAGGTCTTCACCTGCACAAAATCTACAATATACTAGCGTCGGTTCTAGCAAAATATACAACCTAGTATAATATCTTCTTTTTAATCACATAACGTTATCAAACAATTCCAACATACTTAACAATCATCCCAAATTAATTAACAACAAAACTATTGATAATTAATTGAAATATGGAATGATGAGCAAGAGCGAACCGCCACTTGCCTGAATCCGCAGAAGCTTAAGCAAAGCTTAGAGACAACAGCTCTTGGGTCCAAAACTGGAACAGATCTGGAATAAAAATCCCTAGGAAACGACCCATAACAAGATCCTAACTTAGATTCAATACACATATATATGAATCTAAAAGAATACGAAAAGAAATCAAAGGAAACGAGCCAAGCCCAAAGCCAAACCACAAAACACACACTCGGACGCCCTCACCGCGATCGCGGCGAGTCGCGGCCAGTCGCGGTTTTCGTGTGGCATGACAGCGGCGAAGCTCGACAGCTTCCATGGAGAATTTCTTACCCAAACCGATTTGTTTGCTTCGATTTGTCTATGGTTCGATCTCCCAACACCTCAAAGCTTCTCACTACACTCAAGAGTACCTTCTCGACTCAAGAACCACTCGAAATCTCCCTCTCACAAAGCTCCAAAACTGCTCAATAATGGTGAAAAACAGAGGAGAAAGAAGAAGAAGAAGAAGAAGAGAAAGAGAGCTCCGGTTCTCACCCCTTTTATAGCCCAAATCCGAGCCTCCTCATGGGAAACAAGAAGGGGACAAAAGGACAAGGCAAAAGAGCCACTTGCGAGCCCAAAAATATCTCCCCCAAGCCACTTGCGCGAGGAAGACGAAGCCAGCTCTGTTTTCAGCGAAACCGCGATCGCGGCCGGTCGCGGTGAGTCGCGGTTAATGGCCGACTTCGTTAATTCTTATCCGAACTTGGTTTGGATTAAATTTCTTAACTCCGGGTTAAATATATTCGTACATTAACGATACATTAACCCCGAAAACACTTCAACTATATTATATAATGCTCGGAAAATTTTACAAAGCTCAGACCCCTTTTGAGAAGGTCCGAGACTCACTGAATTAAATCCGTCTAGCAAAACGGGCATAAGAAAAATTTGAAAATAATTCAAAATACCCTTAAAAATTACGGGGTGTTACATTCGGAGTGTCGTCAGGAAAATTCTTGGGGTACATGGTGACACAAAGAGGAATAGAAGCCAGCCCAGAACAGATCAAGGCTCTCATCAACCTTCGATCCCCCCGATGCATCAAAGACGTACAGAAACTTACAGGTCGGATAACAGCTCTGAACAGATTCATCTCCAAATCGTCCGACAAGTGCAAACCCTTCCACGACACTCTCAAGAAGAACAAATCCTTTCAATGGATGGGAGAACACGAAGCAGCGTTCCAGAACTTAAAAGAGTACCTGGCCAGTCCTATGTTGCTGACCAAACCTAAAGGCGACGAGCCCTTATTTCTATATCTTGCAGTGTCTGAATCAGCCGTAAGCACAGTATTGGTCAGAGAAGAAGACGGCAAGCAGTCACCAATATACTACGTCAGTCGGACGCTGCTGCCAGCCAAAACGAGGTATTCATCACTTGAAAAGCTCGTGCTATCATTGGTAATGGCTTCGAACAAACTCAAACCGTATTTCGAATTCCATACTATTATTGTTCGTACTAATCATCCCATGAGAGCTATCATGAGGAAACATGAGTTCACAGGAGGAATGAATAAATGGGCTATACACCTCAGCGGTTACGACATCGAATACGAGCCCATGACAGTGATCAAGTCGCAAGCCTTAGCCGACTTTGTGGCCGATTTCAGTCCGACCCTAGAGCAAGAAGCAACGCAACTACTCGCCACAAATGAAACAGGCACATGGGAGCTCCACACAGATGGAGCGTCAAACGCTAGAGGATCGGGGCTAGGGGTCGTACTGAAATCGCCGCAAGGGGACAAGATAGCTCAGGCCGTCAGATGTGAGTGGGACGCAACTAACAACGAAGCTGAGTATGAGGCACTCATATTCGGACTCATCCTGGCTCGCGACCTAGGGGTCCGAGAGATCGAAGTCATTTGCGACTCCCTTCTAGTCGTGAACCAGATACAAGGGTCGTACAGCGCTAAAGACGTCAGAATGATAGCCTACCTCGAGGTAGCAAAGAAGCTGATCGGACAATTCCAAGCATTCTACATCAGACAGGTACCCAGGGCTCTTAACTCCCAAGCTGACGCACTCGCCAACCTAGGGTCCGCCTTAGACCCGAAAGAATTTCCGTACATACCATTGGCCCACATCATGACACCAGCCGTCCCAAGGACATCCGTCGAGTCAACAACACCGCTTGAAGAACTCGTCGCCATGGAAATAGGCGACCGACCAGAAGAAGACATCGTCGACACCAATAACGACTGGATGCTACCTTACATCAGATGGTTAAAAGACGGCATTCTGCCCGACGGCAAGACAGAAGCAAAAAGGCTCAAGGTACAAGCACTCTCTTACGATATCATAGAAAACATCTTGTACAAAAGATCTGTTACAGGGCTACTCCTACGATGCCTCAAGACCCCAGAAGTCGGACGTATCTTGCAATCGTTACACGAAGGAGAGTGTGGCAACCACACCGGCGGACGAAGCCTCTCGGGAAAAGCCCCACGAAATGGATACTATTGGCCAACGATGAACAAAGACGCTATGGAATACACCAAGAAGTGTGACGCCTGTCAGCGGCATGCACTCGTCCATCATCAACCCTCAGAGCTCCTCCATCCGACTCTGGCTCTATGGCCCTTTATGAGGTGGGGAATGGACATTGTCGGGAAGCTTCCGCCCGCGTCGGGACAAAGAGTTTTCTTCCTTGACATGACAGACTACTTTTCTAAATGGATCGAAGCAGAATCCTACAGAGAGGTAAAAGATCAACATGTCATTTCATTCATAAAACGCAATATCTTGTGCAGATTTGGCGTCCCATCAGAAATCGTGTGCGACAATGGCTCCCAATTCATCAGTCATAAGACTCGAGCCTTCTGTGACCAATGGAACATCAAATTGGTCACGTCCACACCTCGGTATCCACAATCCAACGGACAAGCCGAATCCAGCAACAAAATCATTATCAACAACCTCAAGAAACGCCTCACTGGGGCTAAAGGCAAATGGGCAGACGAACTCCCACTCATTCTTTGGTCCGACAGGACCACTCCAAAGAATGCGACCGGACAATCACCTTTCTCTCTCGTCTATGGGAGTGAGGCGGTCATCCCGGCCGAGTTACTGGTTCCGACCGCTCATTGCAACCTTCAGACAAACGAGCAAAACGACATCGAACTAGCACACAACCTGGACACAGTGGACGAGATCAGAGAAAGAGCCCGAATCAGGATGGTCAGATTTCAACAACAGGTCGCAAGGAGTTACAATAAGAACGTCTGGATCAAGGCATTCAAGGTCGGAGACTGGGTCCTAAGGAAAACTTTCCAGAACACCAAGAACCCATCCGACGGAAAGCTAGCACCACAATGGGAAGGACCTTACTTAATCACCGAAGTAGTCGGACAGGGAGCATACCAATTAGAAGACAAGGACGGACGACCGATCCCGAGAAGTTGGAACGCAGCACATCTAAAGCTATACCATTTCTGAACCAACGAGGTAAAAACATCACACAATTTTATACATTGCTATCTATCGCATATACATCGTTATCTATCGCATATACATCGCATCTTATCGCATGTACATCGCTATCTTCTTTTACATGTTATCACCTGACACTAAGCGAGGACTTCCTCCTTACAAAAACACAAATGCAGAACAACATTTACATTGGATCCAGTCATCCGTAAAAAGCGCTTACATTACATTACACGATCGATCAGAACACGGGGAGATGACAACACAGGCACGTCGGCACACCGCCTGCCTTACACAAAACATAAGGTACAACACCTTATTACATTTACGCAATAAAACATATTGCTTACCTCCCCGGCATACAGTCATGACTAACACACATACGAACATTCACAGGCCTGTTCTACACACATACATACAGGGAGCCCCACTCGACGGAGCACACGGGCGAAACCGACACATCAAACACAAAACGTCATCGACAGTTCTCTTGAACGTCTGACGACATGTACAAAACGAGCAAACATACGATCTTATATGTAAAGACAAATTGCATTAAATAAAAGTACTAGCATTTTTATACAAATACGCGACCCGCGATGGTGGGCGGGTCGCCAAAACATATAATATTCAAACCCACACACAGGTGGGGCAAACGAAGTCAAACTACGCAAAGAAAACAAATCAGGCATCGGGGACAACGGCATTACCTTCGGCAGGGGCTAGCTTCAAAGAGGCTACATCGTCAGTCGGCTTGACATCGCCAGAGTGGGCCTCGTCCTCGTCGACGCCCTCATCCACGACTTCTTCTCCGATGCCGGCCAAGCAAAACAGCTCCTGACGAGGATCGCCCTTTGGGAACATGGAGTCCAAGGTCTCCTTCTCTTCCTTCAGATCCCAGAGCTCATGCTTGCCTTCGTTGAACTCTTCGATCATCTCGATGCGCGACTTCACCGCATAAAAGGCCCCAACGTCACCAGCAATCTGGCCATCCGCAATCCGAGCCCGCTTCACCTCTTCCTCAATGCCTGACCGGCACTCTTCAAACTCCTTCCGACATGCGACCAACTCCCCTTGACAGCTTTTTAACTCCCTGGTGAGGCGACGCTCAATCTCACGGCAACGACTCTCCGCTCCCTCCAGCTTGGTCCTCAAGGACGCAAGGTCAGACTCTGACCTAACAGCCCTGTCCTCAGCCTTAACGACCATTGCCTTGACACCGGAGTATGCCCCCAAGAGGTACTGGAAAGACTGAAGTCTCACACAACAGCACGACACACAATCAGGAAACACGGTCGAACGAAATAAAAAGAAAAGAGCACAAACAAAAGGCAACTCACCTTCCACGTGGAGCACCCCGCTTCACCAATGCAATCAAGAGGGGAGACGTCATCGACCTCCGACTTCAAAGTCGGATCCTGAGCGTGAAAAAGGTCGGCGATCGATTGTCCGACGGCACCGATCTTGCCGATCCCCTCGGTTGTCGCCTCCTTCTTCCTAGGGACCTCCTCCACCTTGACGTCTTCAGGGCGAGCGCTCGCCTTCCTCTTGGAGCCAGCTTTGACTGGAGCCGTCAGATCCACCAGAGCCGGTTTGCTTGATACGGCTTTGGCCGCCGCCTTCCTTTGCTCGATCATGCCTTTCCCTGACACTACCCTCAGACGAGCACTCGTTCGACCACCAGGGGAACCTGACACGACAGAACAACAAAAAAGGAGAAATCCTAAAGTACACGACAAAATGAAAAACAGTAAAGGACTCCTAGAGCTGAGAGTCTACCTTTTGCGCGAGACGATGAAACAGTCGACATGACTTCCGGACAAGAAGGGGATGCTGACAACAGATTGACGTTGGTAAAACTCCTCTCCGACGCTGGGATAGCTAGGACAATCTTGGACAAACCATCTGATCGACTGCTCACTTCCAAATCTTCTGGTTCGGGAACTACAAAAAAGTCAAGTTAAGACAAAGAGTTAAGATGCATAAAACAAGCAAAAGGGAAGACAAATACATACTCTCAACTCGCCACTCCGTCAACAAGAACGGACATTACCCCTCCTTCTCCAGAGAAGAACGTTCGACAAAAAAGAACTTCGACCCTCATCCGCGGTCGTTGACATCCAGATTCTGCACCAAAGGCTTCCGACCATGTCGGATACGCAACTGAACGCGAGAGGAACTCTTCGATCCAATGAAGTAGTTATACCACAGAGCGTCAAAATCAAAATCGGCCCCAGATCGAACATTTACAAGGTCCAAGACCCTTAGACCTCTCCACGCCTGAGGCATTACTTGGCATGGCGCCAACGCCAGAGTAGCTAAAAAATCCCTAACAAGGGGAGAAAAAGGAAATTTATGCCCTATTCGAAACGGGTACGCATAAAAACAAACTCATCCTTCATAACGAGCATCAGCCCTCTCATCTGGATGAGGCAACCTAGCGATCGTCTCCGGGGGAAAGCCCCCAACTTGAAGAATTTGATCCAGTTCTGCCTGAGACAAAATGCTAGTCAGCACATCCGACTCCTTCAAGATGAAACGAGGAGGAGCTTCGCCTTCATGCGGATCAGAAAGAGTCTTCGACAACTCGGAAGCCTCTCTAGAAACCATTTCGAGAATGGAAAGAGAGGGGAATCGAAGAGCTATGACTAGAGAAATCAGAAAGCTATGGCGAGAGAGACCGAGAAGCTTACCAGAAGAAGCTTGCAAAGGAAGATGAGGTGAAGACTAACCGATTCCCTATGCTCCGAATTTATGGAGGGAAGTGAAGATTTGCAAAGGCGTCGCATCATGCCCCGATCACACGCCACGTAGCCCTGAACAAACGCGCCAAAAAAGGATGGTGGAGATCGTGTTTACGGAAGTTGCCTCGGATTCCACTTTCCTTGCTTAAACCGAAAGCCCAAGGCAACTTAGGGCTATTGTTGGGCCTAGCTTACCCTGGGAGAATGGGTCGAGTAAATCAAGCCTAAGCCTACGATATATCGGAAGAACAAGGGAAAAGCCCAGAGGAGGCGTCGAGACTTCTCTGGTCGAATGCCCTCCGACAGGATCGCAAGAATCTCGCCATACATTAAATGCCCAGATCACGCAATGGCCACAACATTCAAGCCACCGTAATTACAATGATTTAATGGCATAATCCCCGCCATTACTCTCAGCATTGAAGATAAAATATACGATCAAGACATAACGGTAAGAAGAGTAAAAAGACTTACCATATTTGGACGAAGAGGAAGATAAGAAGGATACACACACAAATTACGCCACACACAAGCATTCTCGCTCAGAAATACACCAGAATAACATATTTGCTCCAAGCTTAGCTCTCCGAGAGTCATCCATGCTGATTCATCACCGGTCGCAACCTGGAAGCCACCGGTCGAGTCCTACCCGATCTCTTGTCTTACTACGATAAGTTGTATCTCGATTCGATCCGATTAACACGACATCTAATAAAATCATCTCGCTATTCTACATTTATTCTTTGTTTGTCTATTATTTATTTGGTTTGGATTGTTTTCTATCACCCGATCGACTAGTTACCCCGTCTAAGGCGATTTAGGTCATCCGATCTTTTCGCCCCAAAACAACTTCAATTTCTTGGACTCCTAGGTCGCGTGCCAAAATGAGCCCAAATACGAGTGCTTCGTATTCGGCTTCATTGTTAGTCGCGTCCCATTCGCATCTTACGGCTTGGGCTATCTTGTCCCCTTGTGGCAATTTTAGCACGACCCCCAGCCCTGATCCTCTAGCATTTGACGCGTCGTCTGTGTGGAGCTCCCTTTTACCCGTTTCCTCTGTTGCGAGCAATTGTGTTGCTTCTTTGATGGCTTCCTGTTCTAGGGTCGGACTAAAATCTGCCACAAAATCAGCCAATGCTTGTGACTTGATCGCCATCCTGGGCTCGTATTCGATCTCGTAACCACTGAGGTGTATGGCCCATTTAGCCATTCGTCCTGTGAACTCTGGTTTCCTCATGATTGCTCTCATGGGATGGTTAGTGCGAACAATTATAGTATGAGATTCGAAGTAGGGTTTAAGTTTGTTCGATGCCATTACCAATGCTAGGACGAGTTTTTCCAGTGACGAATACATCGTTTCCGCTAGGAGTAGCGTTCGACTGGCATAGTAGATCGGCGATTGCTTGCCGTCTTCTTCTCTGACCAGTACTGCGCTTACAGCAAACTCCGACACTGCTAGGTACAATAGTAGTGGCTCGTCGTCTTTAGGTTTTGCTAACAGTAGGGGTTGGCCAAGTACTTCTTCAGATCTTGAAATGCAACTTCATGTTCTTCCGTCCATTGAAAGGACTTGTTCTTTCTGAGAACGTTGTGGAAAGGTTTGCACTTGTCCGACGACTTTGAGATAAACATGTTTAGGGCTGCTATTCGACCTGTCAGCTTTTGTACGTCCTTGACACATCGAGGAGATCGGAGGTTGATGATGGCTTTGATCTGCTCCGGGCTGGCCTCTATTCCTCTTTGTGTCATCATATACCCCAAGAATTTCCCTTACGAAACTCCGAAAGAGCATTTCATAGGATTTAGTTTCATATTATATATTTTCAGTACCTCGAAGCCGTCGCAGAGGTGATCGACGTGATCCTTCTTCTTTTTCGACTTGACCAGCATGTCATCTATGTAGACTTCCATTGTGTCCCCAATCTGGTCTTCGAACATCTTGTTGACTAGTCGTTGATAAGTATCCCCTGCATTTTTAGTCCGAAGCGCATCACTTTGTAACAATAAATACCTTGACTTGTGACGAATGCCATTTTTTCTTGATCTTCTGGTTCCATGAGGATCTGATTGTATCCACTGAACGCATCCATGAAGGATAGCATTTCGTGTCTTGTTGTCGCGTCGACCATGGCGTCGATATGGGGGAGTGGGAAGGAGTCCTTGGGACATGCTTTGTTAAGGTCGGTGAAGTCGATGCAGACTCTCCACTTGCCGTTTTTTCTTTTGGACCACAACCACGTTGGCTAGCCAATCAGGGTAGTCGACTTCTTATATCTTTCTTGTTTCCAACAGGCTCCTGACTTCGTCGTCGATGATCTTATTCCGCTCGGGGGTGAATTTCCTGCGCTTTTGCTTCACAGGAGGGTGAGATGGATCTACATTTAATTTATGAGTAATAATGTTTGGAGATATCCCGACCATGTCTTCATGTGACCACGCGAAGCAATCAACATTAGACCGAAGGAAGTCCAATATTCGTTGTCTGGTCGAGTCGTCTAGATCTGACCCGACCCTTACCGTTTGGTTTGGCTTTGAAGGATCAAGTGCAATCTCGTCGAGCTTTTCCATTTCTGGTTCGATGTATCGACTGGATCCTTCGTCGAGCTGTAATTGCTACGCAATCTTTGGTTCGACCGCACTCTTCATGGAGGCGACATAACATTCCTTGGCCATCCTCTGATCGCCCTTGATCTCTTGGACTCCCCATTTGGTACGGAACTTGATGGTTTGATGGTATGTTGAGGGTACCGCCTTCATCGCGTGTATCCAAGGCCTGCCAAGAATGCAGTTGTAGGGAGACGGACAATCTAAGACTAAGAATTTTACCTGTTGGTTTATTTCTCCGACGTATGTCGTAAGAACGATTTTGCCAATAGTGTGTTTGACTTCGCTGCTGAACCCAACTAGTGGAGTCGATTTCTTGACAAGGTCATCTTCACCCAGACCCATCCCTTTGAGGGCGTCGAAGGTCAGGAGGTTGGTCGAACTTCCTGTATCGATTAGTACTCTATGTATCAAACAGTTTCCGATAGACAGAGAGATTACCAGACCGTCATGATGGTTTTCCGACTCGTCAACGTCGGATTCGTCGAACTTGACCGTTGGGAGGTTAGAGACCTTGGGTCGTCTGAACTCTGGTACCTCGGGCTTGTTGCCTTTGCTTTCTCTCGCATGTCTTTTTGCTGCGGAGTACGTGTTTCCACATACGTCCGAGCCTCTTGAAATAGTATTGATAATTTTTGTATGAACATGAGATGGGGGTTTATCGGGCTTTACCTGGTCTCGTCGTTCCATGGTGGCTTTGACCCGTTCCGAGATTACGTCGCGTAAGAGGCCTTGTGCAAGCAACCTAGCGACCTCTTTGCGTAATGTGATGCATTCATCCGTTGAGTGACCGTGGTCACCATGGAATTCGCACCATCTGCTCATGTCCTTCTCGACGTCCGATCTGTCGCTCTTTCGGGGCCATCTTACTTCTTTCCCATATTTGTCGAAACTCTTGACGAGCTCCGATACGGAAACGTTGAAGTTGTAAGATTGAACCCTGGGAGGCAGCGTCGAACCCTCTTTCCAGTCTTGAGGCTTGTCTTGGAAGGAGTTTACCTGACTTTGTTCGTTCCGACCACGAGGGTACGGGTAGTGGCGTCTGTCTCGGCGATTGTCGGAAGAGGATTTGCGATCAGAATGATCGGGTCCATAAGATGCTTTTCGCGACTCGCGATCTTCTTCTAAACGCACCTCAGCCATGGTCTTAGCTTAGACGTCTTCTAAGCTTCTACACGGATACTTGGTGATCTCGTTGTAGAGGTTGATATCTTTGATCAAACCTTGTATGAAGGCTTCGATGGAGGTGGTGACATCGCAATGGGGGATCACGACCTTTTCCTTGTTATATCTGTTAAGATAGCTTCAGAGAGGTTCATTATACCTTTGGGTGACTCGATAGAGATCGCTTGACTGCCTCTCGAGCCTCCGACTGCTGGCGAATTGGACTTTAAACGAATTGACCAGATCTGCGAACGAGGTGATCGTACCCTGAGGCAAACGCATAAACCAGGTTAGTGCGGGACCCGCGAGAGTCGTGCCAAAGCTTTTGCACATGACAGCCTCGCGGCTCTCCCTTGGAACAGATGCAGTCATTAATTTTTATTTATAGAGAGATGTGATCGTCTGGATTGTTAGTGTCATCGAAAGTCGTCATGCTAGGAAGGTTGAATTTCTTAGGGATCTCGACTCTGGCGATTTCTTCGATGAACGAAGATTCTTCGTATCCGTCCGATGCTTCTTTCTCGATCGGCTACGGAACTCCAGGAATTCTAGCGATGCGATTGTCGAGCGCCTTCATGTGATGACTGAGAGTCTGTTGGACGAGATCCAGGATATCGGGGGGATTGGTAACCTGTGGTTCGTCGATTTGGATTCCTGCTGACCCGATCGGTGTAGAGAAGGTAACATTTTTAGTCGAAAATGGATTGACCAAAGGAGTCTGAGATGTACCATCAACATATCCGGGACGTCGGACGCTTGGGGGAGTCAGCTCGACGTTATCCATGTTAAGACGTGTCTGGACGCTGCTATGGACGGGTGCTTGTCTGGATCCAGAAGCCATCGACTGTACCTGCGATCTAAGAGACTCATTTTCACGAGTCAGTTGTGCAATCTCGGCTTCAGATTGGGTGGACAAGGCAGTCAGAGCTTTGGTCTTCTAACGTTGCTGGGCAAGGTCATCTTGGAGGGTGGTCATTTTTTGGGCAAGCTCTTGGAGTTGGTTCAGAGTCGGGTTTTCAGTTGTGTTTCCTTGAGTTTGGGAGTCGTCTTCGAGGCATGGCTCCTCGGTATCGGTAGGTAGGTTGGCGGTCATGGTTGGAGGATTTTTGAGATGGTGATCGGCAAGTTGCCCCACGGTGGGCGCCAAATTATTTTGGGGTGAAAAGATTAATCAACCTAAATCGCCTTAGACGGGGTAACGAGTCGATCAGATAGAATGCGGTAAATCCAAACCAAATAAACAATCAACTATGTATGAAATAGGAGCAAGATTATATTATGATATATTGATCAAGTGATAACAGAAATGAATCGAAATACAACTTATCCTCAAGGAATAGAAGATCATGTCTTGTCCGACCGACTATTTTGGTGACTCGACTGTCCACAGTCGGATCATGTACCAAAACAACTAAGCGAGAACTAGTGAGTTAGTAAGCTTCGCAAGAGCTGAGTTGATGGATGTTGTTTGGTAAACGTGTCTAATGTTGATCGTCCCCTGCCCAACCTCTTCACGATCTATTTATGGACTTTTTTCCTTGACTGTTACTGTTTTTGTTAGATCTCTCCATTTATTGCCGAGCATAATCTCTGGGATCTTCCTCTTAATGACACCCTTAATCTTGTACTTGAATTGGCTGCCGTTTGCTCAGGATTGAGTAGTTAAGGCTTTGGGCGAGATTCTCGGGATTGGTCGGATCTTATTCGTTTGAGGAGCGTCCGACGCCTTTCTTCAATCTTCTCGACCCACTCCTTCAACTGAGGTTGGCCCAATTTGTTCTCGATCGGTTCCTTTAGAGCATTTTGGGCCTAACAGGTTCCATGACTTTAAGTCCATATATGAGTATAATAGTGCTATATATAGGATCACTCTTAATTGAGACTATGTGGTCATATGATAAACTAACAAGAAATGCATGCCTCTAATATTGTCATGTTGTGTTACATCAACAATATAGAGAAAGAGAGAGGCCTCAAGAGATACTCTGACTTGTTAAAACTCTTGTTGGTTGCTGAAAAGAATAATGATCTCTTGATGAAAAACCACAAACTAAGGCCTACTGGCTCCACGGTTGTTTCAGAAGCAAATGATGTGAATAAAAGGTTTTCAGATGGGAATGCCAACATATATGGGCAACAGTCACGACGCGATAATGGTCGTGGATGTGACCGTGGTGGTCATGGTCAGGGCCACAACAAGGGTCATATTAATTATCGTGGTAACTATGGCCACCAAGGGAATGGAAAGCAAAAGGTCTAGACGGGTCAAACTTGACCCTTCCACAAATCCAAAACTGTTTGCTACAGATGTGGCATGACTAGTCATTCGACAAGGGTATGTTGTGTAGTTCCACACTTAGTAAATTTATACCAATATGAGAAAAATAAACAAAAGGCTATTGAGACCAATTATATTGAAGGTGTGAGTAATTCACACCAATCACACGTGACCAATTTGGAGGTCGATAATTTCCTCAACTTTGATAATTACGATGACTCTGTCTTAGAGGCTTAGATAAAACACCGACCTCTAAATATCTATGCTATTTTTGTTGTTGTATAACATTATGTAATGTCTTCTATTTCTTTGCACTATGCTTTATCATTCTCTCGTAAGAACTTTGTACAATATAACTATCCATGTGTAATATTTATGAAGTTTTTATTTACTAATGTCTTGATTAATCTTCTCTCCTTTTATCTAGAAAACATGAACTCACCTTAAGTGAAACTCAATGGAAAGGAGCAATGGAAGACATTTTAAATGGAACTCAACCTTTTATTTTTCTACTCGTAAGAGAAACAAAATTATTGATAAATGACGCACTATATTCGATTATTTCTCGAAGGAATTTATTGAGTTTTAAAGATGTGCGTCATAATGGGTTTCATACGAATACCATAAATGAAAATGAGAGAGAATATTTGTGCATCATAAAACATGAATCTGGTCGTAAACAGATCCTTGAAAGTCAGGGAAAATCTATGGATTATATCTCACATATATTTATCCATTTGAGGTCAATGCATCGGTAAGTAAAAGATTAAATGATCAAACTGTATTTACATTGTGGCATGACCGTTTGGGTCATCCTAGATCAGTAATGATGCACAAAATCATAAAGAATTCACTTGGACACCCATTGAAGAACAATAAGGTTCTTGTAACACCCCCGACTTATGTCGGTAGTGCCACACGCCAATGACCCCAGACTTTACTGTCCAAAATCACCATAGGCTTTAATCGAAACAATTAAGCTTAAATAAGTATATTAAATAACAAAAGATTAATCAACGGAAGACATTTTAAATGGAACTCAACCTTTTATTAACAGATCTCTCATTAAATGAGAGAGACGATTTTACAACAGAGTGAAATTACAACGGAAGACTTTTATAATAAACCCTATTACAGGACTCGTTTATAGGAACACATGCTAAAATAATACTTAACAACCTTAACACACTGTCACTTAAATCTTCAACTTCAAGCCTCTTCTTCGATTGGTTACTCCAAGTCTTCGGGGACCAACCACTGATGTGCCGTATAGGACGGATGACACCAGCCAACCATGCAAGGAATAAAACCCGGTTGGTTAGTCTAATGAAAGACTATGCAAGGGTACAAACAGAGTGGTTCAAGTGATCGTAACCGTTTACTATCATTGTCCCTCGAATAATAACCGAAGAAACGATACATAACCCGAAACTTTCACGGAATGATTTGTATTAGACATGCACTGAAGAAGAAGACTCCAAATGAATTGAGTCTTATGGGAAACGTATGACAAATGTTTGGTAACGTTAAGTTTTCACACACAAGTTTTAAAACACGACCTTGACAATTTGGGTCAACGACCAACCTCACCGCGCAATGCGAATCCAGATTGGAAAGAAGACTTACTCTAGCAAGAGTCCGGGCGGTTTCCACGTTGTACTCCTCGCTCGAGGGTTTATTAATTATGTGCATAACCGCACTTATCTTATTTACTTCCAAAACGCACATTAACATTGAAGCTTTTAATACAATCTCGAATAACTACGAGAACAACACAGGGTGACATTACATCCAACCCAATTGCACTAGCAAGGTGCTTAAACACCTCTTATCCTTAACGGGTGGATAAGAAGCAATGGTCATGACCTTAAAAGTATTAGAGAATTATTCCGACTAATACCGAGTTATAAAGAAACGACTAATCCTCGTAGGAAATTAGCGTTCCTACGAATACTCGTGCTAACCTAGCATTTAAGTCCACATATAAATCCACACAAAAATCCATTTACTGTAATATCATATCAAACTATATACTAGCATTATTTCTAGCAATATACATCCTATTATAAAGTCATATTTAAACACATCGTTTAATTAAATCTGTTCCCAAACGGAAAACAACAACTTTTATCCCATCTTAATTAACAATCAATTAATTGATAATCAAGGGAAACATGGAATAGTGAGCAAGAGCGAACCGCCACTTGCCTTAATCTAGACGAATCAAAGATGTCGGGTTCCGAGATCTGGAGACTGGAATCTGCGTACGGATTCCTACGACGACGACAAGATAAACGACATAACCCTAAGTTAGACACAATACGGACGAAACGATACGAACGAAAACGATATGAATCGAAATGAAACAAAGCCTGAGTCGTGACCGTGGTTGTCCAAGCCACGATCGCGCTTGCTAAGACAAGCCGCGGTCGCGGTTTGGACTTCCGCTGTCGTGGAATTCTGGGCAAGCCGCGGTCGCGGAATTCATCCCCATGATCGCGGATCCCTTCTTCCGACGCGACTCCCATCCGACTTCGAGGCTCCCATCCGACTTCGAGGCTCACCGACGACGAAGACGACGATGTTTTCTTCTCCTTCTTGCAATGCCACCACTCCAAGCTTCCAAGGCACTACGGAGACCACAAAAACTCCGGCAAAAACTCTGACGAATGCACGAACTCCGGCGAAGGCACGAACGAGAGAAAGAGAGAGATCGAGGGTTGTGGATGCTACTCTCCTCCGCTGAAGACCCCTATTTATAGGGTAGGAAGGAGCTTAACGCCGGCCACATGAATCGATTCAACCTTCCTCAACGGCGGAGTTACGAAACGTGGGGAAAATCGAATCGGCGAAACGCTGAAAGAGACGAAGGGGACGATGAACAGTGTTTCCGCGGTCGCGGAAATGCTGCGAGCGCGTCGTTTGGATTTTGGTCGCGGGTCTCGATCGGGGACATGCTAAATTATATTTTTAGCATTCCCTAATTACTTTATGACCCAAAATCTTATTAACGTATAATATTTCGTTCAAAAAGATTATTACAGAGATTTACAGAAATTGTCCATCACGTTTTTCTTACAAAATGACAGTTCGGGACTTTTAGGGGTTATTACATTACTACCCCCTTAAAAGAAGTTTCGACCCCGAAACTTGGCCGATAACAGCTCGGAGAAACGACCTTACTTTAAGTTACCCAACCTTATAAGTTTAACCATGCCTAACCCGTTTAACACTTTGTAAATTGGTTCAAGCATTTCTAAGTTAAAATTTATAAGTTGGTTCCAATTATAGTTAACGTAAGGTTAACCATAATTTAGACCATTCATAACTTAAGGAGTTTATAACTTGTTTTCACCAATTATACATTTTACCATATTACCCTTATGCCAATCATGAGGGTTATTACATTACTACCCCCTTAAAAATAGTTTCGACCCCGAAACTAACATCACTAAGGTAGAGGGACCGGTTTCACCATTAACCTTACTACCTAAACTTAATATCCTTAATCATTTCATCCTTGAAATTGCTCCTAGGAACACGATATGTTTTCTCAACCATACCATTATCTTCGCATGTCTTATCTCTCTGTGCTACAACTGTAATAACTCGTGACTATATCCACAAGGTCATAATTATCTTAGAATAATAGTCCCCAAAATCATCGCAATAGACTTGCTATACCTTAAGCATGAGAACTCACATTTCTCTTTCAACTTTTCTCTTTATAAACCATTCTCAACGTTCGTACCTTATCTTCCTTAAGTTGATATCCTTAAATAAATTTGGTCTTCGTAACCTATATCACCAAAGTCGAACTATTATTCGGTCATGAATCCACCTACTACATCCTGCCTTCGTTCCTTACCCTCGTTGGAATCGATATGATCATCCACACGATTATGATTATCTTAAACCGAGTATCCATTATAGTCACCAATATAATCTCGCTTTTATGCCCTACACATCATAACGATCTTGATGTCCTCCAGCAGAAGAATACAATATTTCCCTACTAACTTCCTTTCGATGATCAGATCCTCAAAGTACATACATAGAACTCACTTATACCCCAAAATTAGTACCTCCAATTGTCATATCGTCTTACTCTTTACATATGCACCTCATCTATCTCATTATTTACCTTATTTAAATTTGGCCTTATGCCATCTTCTCCCAACATCTTTCGTATAAAGTTTCTTAATTTTCCACTATTAACCACATCCTATTCTTGTTTACCTCAACATGATTTAATAACCCATTCCACAAGATTATAATCTCGTTTTACCCATACGTGTCATACGATCACCTTAATAGACGTAGGTCACTTTTTCCTCAAGTCCAGTCGATAACATCGACATACTTATTTTATGCCACACTATTGATCCTCCAACATCATAACAAACTCCTACCGGTTGAGTTTGTTATTCACTCATAAGTCCTTAAACAACCATTCGTCCTCACATGACTTATTATCCTAAATCAAGCACCCTTTTGCTTTACTGATATTTACTATTTACCCAAGACTTAATCACCTTAACACTTCTTGTATCATCATCTCATTATATCATTTCCTTAAGAATACCTCGCAACGAAACCTCGAATAGGTCTTCCAAATTAAATCTTATGATTTCGCACACTTAACTTTCCCAAAAAGCTTTTAACACTGGTTCCAGAGTGGACATGCTCGTTTATAAACCTCATACACATAGCTCTTGGGTTCTAAAGTTTACTCAAGATTGTATTAGAGTACGATCATCTTAGAGAAAACGACCCCTTATGAAATATCTCTCTTATACATTTATTCCCTTAAATATATAATTTATACAACTCACCCCATCTAATGCTCAGAGTATACACATGAGGAATAGCTTTAAACTCCACAGAGCATTACTACACACACCAAATCCTTCTAGCAAGGAATCCTTACAGCATTATCCTCTTGAGACGATGCTCATGAATTCGAGTGAAGGGAACAAATAACGTCAATGCCCAACCTGACATTATTCCCGGAAAGTAGAGGGGTTCTTATGAATAGTTTCGACCTCGAAACTAGCGCTAATAAGGTAGGGAACAACCACACATGTCCCACCCAACACTATCCTTTATGAGTCCAGTCAGTCTTTATCAACACATGACATGTACTATTTTTGGCACTCAAGGATCCCCGTATGAACGAACAACTTGTAATAGTAACGAATTTAGTGATTTCCCTGCACAAGGAAACACCTCTTTATTATTCGGAACATTACATTAAGACTTTTGACAAAAAAGTCGAACATACAGATTACTAAACTATAGAGACTATCGACACGAGTCATTGCTCCTTGTTTATCAAGTGTATAACTCGCGATTTACACTATTTACTTTAATTAAATTTGGCATTTATGCCCATCTTTAACTCAAAAACTTTTTCCAAAGGAAATTTAACATTCAAATGATTCATCTCTAACTTAAGCCCCTTATTTTGCTTAAAATAATCACTCAACATTTTATCCCTATTTTCCTCAAGCACGATTTTGATAATTCCTTTAACACATTTATGATCAATCATTTTATTTTATCCAAAACGTGTCACAAGATCACCTTAATAATTATAAATAACCTTCTCATCAAGCTTAGATGGCAAGAAATTATAAACTTATTTTACTCCATGTTTTAATCAACACAATTCAAACAAACCTTTACCGACTGAATTTATTATTCACCAATAAACACTTAATTTCCCTCACACAATCTATTATCCTAATTAAAGCACACTTTTTGGCTAACCAAATTTACCATCTACCTCGTATTAAATCCCTTAATAATCCTCATATCATTACATTACTTCCTAAAAACATGTCCTTATAATGTCATTTATCACTTGAGTAAGTTTCTCCAATTAAAACATTTATACACTTAGCTCCTTCCAAAAGCTCTAAACCATTAGGCCTATAAAGAATACACCTACTCATAATCATAACGTTTAAATCCTTATATGTTTAAATAATAAACCATTAATCGCATTATATTGCGATCCTCTTAGGGAAAAACAACTCTTAGTAATTTCTTTTTCTCAAAACGAACCACATAAGGTATTACTCTTATTTCCTCAAAATATCATATTGATAAATGATTCATTACCAACAAAATCAATCACTTCAGTCATAATCGTTCAGTAGATATATACGAGTAACAATCTTCTTCGATTGGTTACTTCAAGTCTTCGGAGACCAACCACTGATGTGCCGTATAGGACGGATGACACCAGCCAACCATGAAGGAATAAAACCCGGTTGGTTAGTCTAATGAAAGACTATGCAAGGGTACAAACAGAGTGGTTCAAGTGATCGTAACCGTTTACTATCATTGTCCCTCGAATAATAACCGAAGAAACGATACATAACCCGAAACTTTCACGGAATGATTTGTATTAGACATGCACTGAAGAAGAAGACTCCAAAGGAATTGAGTCTTATGGGAAACGTATGACAAATGTTTGGGAACGTTAAGTTTTCACACACAAGTTTTAAAACACGACCTTGACAATTTGGGTCAACGAGCAACCTCACCGCGCAATGCGAATCCAGATTGGAAAGAAGACTTACTCTAGCAAGAGTCCGGGCGGTTTCCATGTTATACTCCTCGCCCGAGGGTTTATTAATTATGTGCATAACCGCACTTATCTTATTTACTTCCAAAACGCACATTAACATTGAAGCTTTTAATTCTATCTCGAATAACTACGAGAACAAGTAACAACACAAGGTGACATTACGTCCAACCCAATTGCACTAGCAAGGTGCTTAAACACCTCTTATCCTTAACGGGTGGATAAGAAACAATGGTCATGACCTTAAAAGTATTAGAGAATTATTCCGACTAATACCGAGTTATAAATAAACGACTAATCCTCATAGGGAATTAGCATTCCTACGAATACTCGTGCTAATCTAGCATTTAAGTCCACATATAAATCCACACAAAAATCCATTTACTGTAATATCATATCATACTATATACTAACGTTATTTCTAGCAATATATACAACTTATTATAAAGTCATATTTTAACACATCGTTTAATTAAATCTGTTCCTAAACAGAAAACAACAACTTTTATCCCATCTTAATTAACAATCAATTAATTGATAATCAAGGGAAACATGGAATAGTGAGCAAGAGCGAACCGTCACTTGCCTTAATCTAGACAAATCGAAGATGTCGGGTTCCGAGATCTGGAGACTGGAATATGCGTACGGATTCCTACGACGACGACAAGATAAACGACGGAATCCTAAGTTAGACACAATACGGACGAAACGATACGAACGAAAACGATATGAATCGAAAGGAAACAAAGCCTGAGTCATGACCGTGGTTGTCCAAGCCACGACCACGCTTGCTAAGACAAGCCGCAGTCGCGGTTTGGACTTCCGCGGTCACGGAATTCTGGGCAAGCCGCGGTCGCGGAATTCATCCCCGCGATCGCGGATCCCTCCTTCCGACGCGACTCCCATCCGGCTTCGAGGCTCACCGACGACGAAGACGATGATGCTTTCTTCTCCTCCTTGCAATGCCACCACTCCAAGCTTCCAAGGCACTACGGCGACCACAAAAACTCCGGCGAAAACTCCGACGAATGCACGAACTCCGGCGAAGGCACGAATGAGAGAAAGAGAGAGATCGAGGGATGTGGATGCTACTCTCCTCCACTGAAGACCCCTATTTATAGGGTAGGAAGGAGCTTAACGCCGGCCACACGAATCGATTCAACCTCTCTCAACGACGGAGTTACGAAACGTGGGGCAAATCGAATCGGCGAAACGTTGAAAGAGACGAAGGGGACGATGAACATCGTTTCCGCGGTCGCGGAAACACTTCCGCGGTCGCAGAAATGCCGCGAGCGCGTCGTTTGGCTTTTGGTCGCGGGTCTCGATCGGGGACATGCGAAATTATATTTTTAGCATTCCCTAATTACTTTATGACCCAAAATCTTATTAACGTATATTATTTCGTTCAAAAAGATTATTACAGAGATTTACAGAAATTGCCCATCATGTCTTTCTTACAAAACGACAGTTCGGGACTTTTAGGGGTTATTACAGTTCTATCGTCCAATGATTTTAAGTGCATTTCTTGTTCACCTGGGAAGCTAATTATAAGGCATTCCAAATGCAAAATTCGAAGTGAAATGCCTGCATTCTTGGAAAGAATCCAAGGAGATATATGTGGACTAATTGCTCCACCATGTGAACCATTTCGATATTTTATGGTGCTAATTGATGCATCCACACATTGGTCACATGTAAGTCTATTATCGACTAGAAATGTTGCATTTGCTAATCTCCTTGCTCAAATAATCCAATTAAGGGCGCAATTCCCGGATTATGTCATAAAGAAATTTTGGCTTGATAATGTAGGAGAATTTACCCAAATCTTCAATGATTTTTATATGTCAATTGGGATTAATGTAGAGCATCTAGTGGATCATGTTCACACACACAATGGTCTCACTAAATCATTGATAAACCGATTACAAATAATCGCTAGACCATTGTTAATGAAATCCAGATTACCACCATCAGCATGGGGACATCCTATATTGCATGTTGCAGCCTTGGTTCAGTTAAGACCAAGTGCAAACCATGAACATTCCCCACTGCAATTAGTATTTGGTAAGAAGCCGAACATTTCACATATAGAAGTATTTGGATGTTGATAACAGGTTTTCGTCGTTCTAAAAACTGCTATGCAAAATATCCAAACAAACCCTAAACCGTAGTCATAGGTAAGTAAAGGTCGAATCCACAGGGAGGCGGATTCTATCTAAATATGCAATTCGTATGTCAATCAAACGTAACCAAAGGGGGGTTTTGTTTGTTTTAAGTTATCTAGCATGCAAAGGTAAGACAAACTAAAGATGATGAATTTCAGTGATGGGAAAAGGCACTTAGTCAAACAACATCCAATATTCGTATGACAAGTTGATCCTAGATACTCATTCAAAATCTCATGCAATGGAAATTCCAATTCCTTTTCAAATATAACTAATAGCACAACCAGATACTATTAGCACTAACTAATTAAACAACCCTGAAACTATCGAGATTCAGTTTAACAGCAGCCTTACGGATAGGAATATAGTTGGATACAATTCTAGCATAAAACAACCAGCTTTTATCCTAGAATGTAAATCAGTTCTCTTCTGTATTAGACTAGCACAACCAGTTACTAATACGATGCAGTTGCTACTCTGAAATAGATATGCTCAACCAGTAACAATCTAAATCTAGCAATTAATCAATAACAATAAACCCTAGTTGCGTCCAAATAGAGATTATCAATATCAATCATAAACAACTTAAGCAAGAGAAAGATAAAAACCATGCAATAGATTAAGAACGAGAATCTCACAACTTTATCGAAACGAAAGCTTCAGCGTCTGACTAAGCCAGGGAGGCTTAGTTCTTCATAGCAAATACGTAAAGAGAAATTAGGGTTCAAAGAAAAAGATGATAGATTGATTCGCAAACAAGCCTTTTCTCAACCCTTAAATACTAAAGGAAAATAAAGCTAAGTTAACCTAAAACGAAATATTAAAACCGTAATAAAATAATCCGAAATAAAACAATAAGGAAAACGGACTCGGTGGTCTTCTGACATCGGCGGCGGTCGCCGCATCTCCCACGGCGGGCGCCGTAATAGCGGCGGACGCCGCAATTAAACGGCGGGCGCCGTAATCACTTCGTAGCCAAGGTCGGTGGAAAGCCAATTGCGGCGGTCGCCGTCTTTGTACGGCGGTCGCCGTTCTTCGGTTCAGCTCCTGCGACACTTCCGTAAAAACACCATAACTTTTGATTCCCAACTCGGATTGCGCTCATACTTTGAGGACTTGCATTAGACTTCAAAAGCTAACTCCTAGAATTGGAATCACTCCATTTGGACATCTGAGTAGAGAGAACGAACCAATTGAATTCAGCACATTGTTCTTCTACTCTTCATTGCACTCCCTTGGCGCCTACTACTGGTGGCTTCCTCCTCAGTGTCTCATATGATTTCCAAAACTGCTCAAACACCTCCAAAAACACCAACTTCACCCCCAAACACCATACACATGAATGTGTCTAAATCTACCCGAATGGCACCAATAAATCCTCTAATGACTCTTACTTAAGCCCTACAAAGTAGTGCTTATCAGATGTGTTGTTTATGTTCCTATTGATCCACCTCAGTGTACAAAGATGAGTCCACAAAGAAGATTGAGAATTTATGTTGGTTTCAAATCCCCATCGATTATTAAATATCTCGAACCAACAAGTGGTGAATTATTTACAACAAGATTTGCTGATTGTCATTTTGACAAAAGTACATTCCCTAACTTAGGGGGGGAAGAAAAAAAGGTGGACCCACATATGAAAGAGGTTACATAAAATGCAACAACATTATCTAACCTTGAGCCAAGCACGAAAATGTGTGAACAAGAAGTACAACGGATCATTCATTTGCAAAATCTTGCAAATCAATTACTTGATGCATTCATCGATACAGAGAAGGTAACTAAGTCACATATACCTGCAGCAAATGCTCATGCGAGGATTAAAATATCCGTTAGACAGCCAGAAGCGTCCATTGAAAGTAAGTCTACAACACACCGGAAGTGTGGTAGACCACTAGGTTCAAAGAACTTGAAACCAAGGAAGCCAACGAACCAAAATGGTATGGCTGGAGATGCCACAATGGCTCTTGAGAACGATGATAGAGGCAAATAGATTGATAATGAAAACATTTATGGTTGCTTCTTGAGGATGTGGCTATATAAAGGAAGACACAAACAAAATCATAGAAATAGCGTTGCATTTTAGTTTGAACAATGAGAGAAGTCTAAGTAAGAATTCATCAACACACTAGATCCATCAAAATCAATTAAAAGTACGCTTAACTTCAGAGTTCTTTGTCCTCACTTGAATAATAAAAATGAAGAGTTCATGTTTATATGGGTAGCACTATAATCCTTATAAAGGATCACAAATCTGGGGCGCTACAAGCCTAACTAGGAAAAGACTGGTTACTCGTATTTACAACAAGTCAAGTTACTCATATTTAACATCTAACACTGTACCCAAAAAATCATGGAAGTGGTGTTGCATTTTAGAATGAACGTTAGAACTTTATTTCTTATGAGCTTGATGAAGACGACTCTGATTCGGAGCTACATGATTCTAAGCCAAATGATGATCCAGATTCTTCTTCAGCCACTTGTTGTTGTTGCATAACAATTATGGGCATGTTATTCATATAGTCTCTTAGATTTTCCGTAATGTCACCAAGACCAATAGACGTGAATCAAGTACGTGGGCAAAAAACTTTGCCACATTTCATAGTTTATTAGTCTCAAGCCGATGGATCACTAAATATTTGTTGATCATACAAAAGCGTTGACCCAAAAGACCATAGTAACGGAAATAGGTTATCTCTTGGCTGCAACACTCGAGCAACATGATACAGAGTTCCATCTGCATTCACAAAATCAAAATGAATTCAACAAGGTTACAGACAATGATGAATATTAAACCAAAATAGACTTCTGCAGCAGTAAATAAGAAGCGTTTAAATTTTTGGATGAGTTGAGTAAATGACATATGTGCGACGTTTTTATTAGGAAACTAACCCTCTAGGAAACTAACCCTCTCCCCCTAAACCCTAAACCCAAAAAGTAATATTTTAGAGAGAGAAAAAACAAAGAAGAGGGAGAGAGAAATAATAATAAAATAAGCTAGTAGGGGTAGGAAAAATACATAAAAACTAGTAGAGGGTAGTTTTATTAATTAAAAACTCTTAAAATGCCAATGGGCCCAAAACCCTCTAAATTTTCAGAATGGGAATTTTCTACTAGTGCCCATGAGTTTATGGTCATTCCTATTGGTGTCCCATGATTAATTTTTTTTCGATTGGTGCTCCTAAGATTTTTGGTTTGTTTGCTTGGTAACTAAACTTTCCATATTCGCACCATTCCGGTTTAAATTGATTTAATCGAATTCCACCATTGTGTTCTGACCCATTCTCGACCATTAGAATTCAAATCGAAATGGTTCGAGTAGAGATTTGATTGTTTTATGAGTCGAATCCTACTAAGTTAAGCCCAAGAAACATAATGATGAGCTTGGATTTATCAATTCGAACCGAAAAGATACGAATATAGAAAAGTTCAATTATGAAACAAACAAATGCAAAATCTTAGTGACACCTACCAAAAAAACCTTAATCAGGGACACCAACAGTAATAATCCCAAATTAAAGGACACCAACTAAAATATCCATTTTAGAAAGCAACAATTGCAAGTAAATTAGTAGGAATTTGGAACATCGAAATACAAGCCATGGATGAAACATAATGCAACAATAAACTGATAGATATACAACTAGTGGTGTACAGAAAATACAAATTAAGAGTGTGGTTCCTGTACGGAGGCTCCTTACTGAATAAAGTGTGAAATTTTCCTGGCCGTTGGATGCGGAGCATGAAAGGTTTGGATGGAGCCACATCAGCCAGCTGAAGCAAGAGGGAAATAAAAACAAGCGCTTCATTTAGAGTGGCAGTGGTGTAATTATACCAGAAATCATACCCTTCTCCTGCACGGATTATACCCTTCCCAAACGAGTCTTCTCCTGCACTCCACTTGAAACACTCCCAAAAACTCATCTTCGACAACGATCCCTCCAAACGCTAGACAGATCGCTCCAAAGCCCTAAATTTTGAAGAACATGGAGAAAGGGGGAAAGATTTGAAAGGAAAAGCATCCAAAGGTTAGCTTTTGTGCATCTTGTGTAGCGTTTTATGCTCGATCATCCTAATTTTCAAATTTAGGGTTTTTTTACTCGGATTTGCCATTTAGGTTAGGATTTTGTTTCTCGATTGTAGCCTTTTGTGCATTGTCTACCGTTTTTTGCTCGGATTTGTCATTTAGGTTAGGGTTTCAGATTTAGTTTTGAACTATTTGACTGAAATTTGTGAAATCTTGACGGTTCTTCAAAATCGGAACATGAGTTTTTATGTCCTGTTTTTTTGTCCCATGTACGCTTGTCCGCTTGTTCTATTCTTTATATTCTCTTATGAAGACATTCCAAAGACAAAGATGATATGAATTTGTATTGATACGAAGTTATGCTGTTTAGTCATTAAGTTGCTTCTGCTTACTTTGCTTTCTTGAATCAATCTCTGAATGGATATGCTCTTATGAAGGCATTCCAAATACAAATGTGACTTTGTCTATAACATTCCTAATATTTTACAACATTCCTGAACTGTCTATCTAGAATATGAGTTTAAATAGTATGTGCATGAATAAGAGCTTTCTATGCATGAATAATAGTATGTGCATGAAGAGAAACGCTCCCAAGGGAGCAGGCCCTAGAAAGCCATGGCACCTCCACCACCAGTTGAGCCACCACTGCACACCGCTCCCATGGGAGCCGGCCCTAGAAGCCATGGCCACCTCCACCACCAGATGAGCCACCATCGTACACTGTCGGAGCTGCGCCCTTTGCAAATCCCAGCCGCCAGCCTCACCACCTCTCACAGCCTCACCATCTCTCCCTCCTTTCTCACCACCATACCAACCGCTCAACCTTGCTCTCCCCACCGGCGACCTTCACTCGCCCAGATCCGAGCCGCCTCGCACCATACCGCTCCCAGATCTACTGAACCACACCGCGCCACCACGCTGTGCCAAGCCAGAACCACCACCCGCGACTTGCTCCGGTCGCCGCTGTTGTCTGCGTCTTAGCAAAGAAAATGTTTTAGCCACTTCAGCGGCTCCCCCTCCCGCCCAACACCAGCCCACTTTTGGCTGGGCTAACGAAGAGCGCCCTTACCCCGCTGCTCCGACCGAGCCCCTTGCTCCCAGAAGAGCCGCCGAGCGTGGAGTCTTTCCACAAATCCGTTTTTTTTTTTGCCTTTTGATGCACTCTTCGGTTGATGGAGCTTTCCTAGGCGGTGAATCGAGTTCTAGTTCCGGACTTGTCATGGATGATGACGAGCTCTTCCGACGGCGCAAGGTTGTTTTGTGCTTTACTCACCTCACTTCTAGGTTCCTTTGCTTTATCTTCTTCTAGTTTGTATCTTGTGTTTGTTTCTGTTTGGTTCTTTGTCAGTTTTTCCGACAGCTGATGTATTCGGCCTCTCAAAGTTGTATTCATGTATGTTTGCAACTTTGAATTCTTACCTTTTCAAAAAAAAAATAGTATGTGCATGAATAAGAGTTTAAATAGTATCTAGAATAAGAGTTTTTTTTGTCCCATGTACCATTTATAATAGTTGTAACTGGGACTATAGATCCAGGGGTTGGTGAGACAACAACAGTATACTCGATTCTTTTGATACAATTTCTTTTAATGTTCAAATTAGAGCTTTCTGTGTATGAATAAGAGCTTTGTGTGCATGAATTATGTAAATTAGTTCATGAACAAGAGATTATGTGCATGAATTATTCTGTGCCATTTTGATGATTGGTAAACAAATTAGAAAATTTAGCTTTATGTGCATGAATAAGAGCTTTTTGTGCATGAATAAGAGCATTATGTGTTTGAATAATAGCATGTTTGAAGGTACAAGCTATCCTTGCCTTCTCTTATTATCTTGTTTTTCATTTTGTTTTATGGCCTTCTTTGTTTTCTTGATGTCTAGTCACCAGTTGTTGTGCTCCCTTCTTGCTGTCTTTGGTTCACTCGTGTTGAGTTAGTTGTTGATGTTAGCTCTTTGTCTTGCTGACCTTTTCTATTTCTTTTACTTGCTGTTTTTTTTGCTACTGTTGTTTGACCTGGCTGATTCCCCCTCCCCCCTTTTTTTATACAGATTTGTGCCTTTTCTTGTTGTCCTTGTGTGCTAAACCCCTTCCCTGTCTTATTTTTCTCAATTGGATGTTCATAGATTTGTTTACTTAGTGTAAATATTTTCTAGGTTTGTTTTACTCTTTTCTGGTTGTTATCTATTTTCTTTTCTTTTTTAATTTCTTGTTTGAAGTTGAGTAGCTGATCGTGCCCCACTTGTCCTTGTATGCTGTGAGTTTCTAATTCATGGGGCTGTTGTGGTGAGCCAGTTGTGCTTATTTGCTTTCTTTTTTAACTGTGTGGTTTCTTTCTATTTAATTTCTCTCCTTTGTTTTTGCTAATGTCCGATCCTCATTGAGTAATCTCTTATCTCTACTATATGTTTCAGGGTTTCTTTTTTATTGTTTTATTGATTTTCCTCTGGTTTTAGCTATTTTGTTTTTTTGCTCGATCTCCTGCATGATGTTGACTAGTTGATTGGGGTTTCTCTATGACTGCTGATTGTTTTAAATCTTATGTGTGGACTCCTTATGTGTGTCTGTTATGGTTTTATTTATCATAGTTTCCATTTTTATTTCTTACTTTTTGTTGTTTCTTTATTTTGGTGTTTGTGCCCTCTTTTATTCTTGTGATTTCACCTTTTTTTGTTTCGTAATGAACACTTCTCACTTTTCTTTTTGTGATTTTTTATCTCGGGTTGTGAGTTGCTTGTTGGGTTAACTTTTTGTCATGCTTGCGTTTTTGTGCATGAATAAGAGCTTTGTGTGCATGAATTATGTAAATTAATGTATGAACAATAGATTATGTGCATGAATTATTCTGTTGCCATTTTGATGATTGGTAAATAAATTAGAAAATATAGCTTTATGTGCACGAATAAGAGCTTTTTGTCAATGAACAAGAGCATTTTGTGCTTGAATAATAGCATATTTGAAGGTACAAGCTATTGCATACATGTCAGTTGAGTAGCTAGGGACTGATAGACAACAAGAATATTTTAAGTCCTTGAATTTAAGAGCTTAGTTTTTATTGGTAATTTTTTTTTCCCTTTTTGTTTGTCTATCCCTTCTTGGGACCATGGGCTAATTATTTCCATAATTCAAACCAAACGGGCCCTAATTCACAATGCTTCAGACAGTGCAGGAAACCAATGAGTTCATAAAGGAGCTTATTCTATTTCAAAGGCATGCAGGACATGAAATGCCCCAGATGCGTATCAAAAGGTGACACGAAGACGCCAACACAAAACTGACTAGTTACTTGTGTTTGCAAATTGCAATGGTTTTACAACTAAAATTCCCCACAACTAACAGTAGCTCATCGGGAAATATTGCCAACACAAGCACAACCCATACATAGCTTCGGTAGACTGAGAAAGAAGCTGAACAGTTTGGAGATGGTGCTTCATCACAGGTGTCAGGCCAACAACATCTGCATCAAGACAAAGCTTTGTTAGCCATATTTTCAGAAAATTTGTAGTCCTGACACTTTTCAAGCTTTATTTTTATCATAAACTATTTTAGTAAATGTTCCGTAATTTAAGAGAACTTGTTCAAGATTATCTGAAGGCACATTGCACTAAAGAATACCAAATATAAACAAAGTTTCCTTGGTGAGCAAGTATGTTTTCATAGGTTCTATAATCATTTGTTGTATCACTTCTCCCTTTCTCTGTTCGGAGTGTTTTCACTACAGCAAATATCCTACATATATGCTACCTATAAACTACAACTTTTTCCCACGTTCCTTTATCGTGTTCTTAGTTATACTACCTATATACTAGTCAGCCAATTCCAGAGAGAGGTGTTACAAAGTACGAACTACCTCACAATAGTATATTTGGCTAGACAACTAGAACAGTCTTGAAAATTAAACTTTGTTCAACAATGAAAATGAAAAAAACAATGTTTAATTGACAAATATAGTCATTCCTTTAGTTGTAGGGCCAACAGAAGTAAAAATTTATACGCTGAATCACTCATTCCTTTTACAAGAAGAAACAACTTCCATAAAAATTGGAGATACATTGAAAACAATCATGCCTTAGCAATGTGCAGTTATGGTGTCCACTAAAGGATGTGCGATGAAAGGCTTCATACCTTGCTCAAAATCGGCCCAAGTCTATCCATACCTTGCTCAAGTATAGTAAACGTTTGACCGATAGAAAGGCTTCATATCTTCTTGACAACGAGGCAAATAGTACATTATTTGTTCTTCTTGCGAGAATTGAATCACATAGCTCTCACTAATATCCGACTCAACAAATGAAGAAGAATCAATACCACCACAACCCACAACATCTGAAGCACCAACTGAAATATAGAATGGATGAAAGTGCATGAATAAGATCAATTGGTGCAGAAATAACGTGTTCAAGGAATGCACATATATAACAGAGGAAAAAGAAGCTCCAACAAAAAATGCGTACACAAAGTGAAAGTGTACAGATAAGGACTAATTGTTACAATAACAGAATACTTTGCAAGATCAACCAGGAAAAGCGTTATGCAAGCGACACAACAAAATCAAAACAACAAATTAATTCAAAGCGAAAGTGCACAGATAAGGACTAATTGTTCAAAGCAGGCCAAAACCAAAGCAAAACAACAAAATTTCATACCACACAATAAAACAGAAGAAGGTCGACAATGGCGACGCAATCTCAAATTGTTGAATTCACGAATTTCACTGGAATTCGTGAAATAGGGAGGCACAATAAGTACAACAATTGCACTGGAACGAAGAGGCAATCTCAAATTGAGTAATTCACGAATTTCACAAATCAAAATAATGACCTAATTCCACCGAATCAAATAGAAGAGGGAACGAATTTCATACACAGATCAAAACAGACGAATTAAACAAAATAACGAAATATTATCGTCATCCATCACGCCAGGAGCGAATTCACGAAGCAAGCAAGCGGTCGACAATGGCGGAATGCTGGAGAAGGAAGAGCGAATTCATCCGCTGGAGAAGGAAGGGTAGAAGTGGTACGAAAATTAAAAAGTGACATATATTACAATTATGTCACCGTCTCTTGTAAGTGCAAGAGAGACTTTCAACCCTTGGATGAAGTAGATCTAGTGGTTATAAATGCTCTCTATTTTATACCCTAAATCAACTCCCTATATGATTCAAACTCTATAAATTAATCCATCAATACTCCATTTAAGTTCTCAAGTTCATCCGAATATACCAAACTCGCTCAAGGGGGCAATTATTTATTATTTCATCACTAGCCATAAAACTGGTTTCTTTAAAAGGAAATTATTTCTTATTCCCTAAATGTTGAGCCACCATTAACATAGTTTTTACTACAATCACATCACCAGTGTCTTCAAAAGGAATTACAAGTATTCAAACCGTTATATTAACACCTACAAATCTGCATTCAGCTTATTCTAGGCTTTGGAATCAAGATTGAAGTTGAATGAATGTGCATGTTTGACCGGTCTTCAAATGGCCCTTTGTTATATATTTGTACACCCTCCAATCAGAAAGGTAATCAAGATTTGATTCTCCCAGCCTAAAAAAAGGATTATTTTCCTTCTTGTTTTCAAAACTTAGATAACATCAAGAACAGAATAGAACGTTGTGGCCACCAGCAAAGAGAGTGGCCGGCCACCATGTACATATATTGACTACCACCAGAATATTTTTTTCCCTTCTTCCAATTCATTGGACAGTATAACATAAAAAACACAAAAACTATATGATTTTGGAACGAAAACTCAATTAAAATGCCAGCTAATTCCAATTTAATTAGCTGCATAACTCCACACAACCATCATCATCCCCTGCCAAATCACCGGTATTTGGCAACCACGTCACACACCCCCTTCATTCAAAAATTCAAAATTAATCATTATGATCCATTTTTATCCTCCTTATCTCCCTTGTGTATCTATTCTCATACCTAAAAAGTCAAATTCTCTTGCAATCCTTGCTGCATCTCATTGAATCCCTTTTTTTTTTGCTGAATTTTAACTTCTGAGTTCCCTTTGTCCTCCAAAATCATCACAAGTGTGCTGAAAGAGAGTTGCATTGTGCAATCACAACATTTGACAATTGAACTTGTCTTTTTGGGTAGCTTTTTCCTCGGTGTTTAGAAACTTATTTGTGCTAAAAACAAATCCTTGTGAGCTGGGCGAAACTCTGTTTTCTTATAGGGTGATTGATCCTTTTGGAACTCTGTTAAGAGTAGAGAAGAGATGAGTTGTTTTCCTTGCTTTGGGAAGAAAACACAAGAAAGGACTAATAGCAATAGAGAAATCCCTACTTCTGTAGCTACACCCACAACCACCTCACAACCACACCCTGGTAAGTATACACAATTTACTAGTGTCTAGTGGAGTGGATATTGATTAATTTGGCCCTTATTGAAAGGGATTAACTTTTTTTTTGTACACAGACAAGGCATCTGTTCAAAATGAAAATGTGCCTAAAGAGGCTGCAACCAACAATATTGAGGCCCAAACCTTCACCTTCAAGGAGCTGGCCACCGCCACCAACAACTTCCGGCAAGAGTGTCTGATAGGTGAAGGCGGCTTTGGAAGGGTTTATAAAGGGCAACTTGAAAGAACAAGCCAGGTAATTCACCATCTTTTTCAACAAATCCTATTGCCATAAGTGGTTTTGGAATATAACTTTTCACGAACATAACTTATATAAGCTTGATATGCTACTCCTCCTATTGTCAATTGATTTTATGATGAACCCACTAAACTTATATATTAGGCTTATTTGCGCCTATGCGCTCGTGTCCACACGACTCCCAGTCTATTGGTCCACGGGGTTTCACATTGGTCTTTAAAAATGAATGCTGATGACTTGTCAATTTGACCTCTAGATTGTAGCTATAAAGCAGCTTGACAGAAATGGATTGCAAGGAAACAAAGAGTTCACCATGGAGGTTGCGACGTTAAGCCAAGCCCATCACCCAAACCTTGTAAATCTAATCGGCTATTGCGCGGATGGAGAACAAAGGCTACTCGTTTACGAGTTTATACCTTATGGATCTCTTGACAACCATGTTTTCGGTAATATTATATCATACCTCCTTGGTTTTTAGAATATATATATATACACATAACATACATAACTCATCTCACATCTGAAGTTGAGACATAACTTGTATAGTATATAAACTCAATGGAATTCCACTAGGCTTATGTGTTAGGCCCATACTGCCTCTTCTAAACTTGACTTTGGTGCATCTTCCAGATCTGGCACAAGATCAAAAGCCTCTAGATTGGTATACAAGAATAAAGATAGCTTTAGGTGCCGCCCAGGGCTTGCAGTATCTACACGATAAGGCGGACCCACCCATCATTTTCCGAGACCTCAAGTCCAGCAACATCTTGGTGGATGAACATTTGAATGCCAAGCTGTCTGATTTCGGGTTGGCTAAGCTTGGGCCTCTCGGTGACAAAACACACGTTCCTTCCAAGGTGATGGGAGCAGATGGCTATTGCGCGCCCGAGTATCAAAGAACCGGCCACCTGACTGTCAAGTCGGATGTTTATAGCTTTGGAGTCGTTATGTTGGAGTTGATTGCTGGACGAAGAGTTATTGACACCACAAAACCAACCGAAAAGCGGAATCTGGTTGCTTGGGTAAGATTTGTTTTCTTTCTGTTATTGTAAAAAAAACATAATTAAGTGTGTTAGAATATATATATACATAACACATCCTCATCTAAAGTTGTGACATAACTTGCCTAATATATAAGGTTAGTGGATTACTCCTCTTATTGCCAATTAGTTTTAGGATAAAACCTCACTACGCTTATGTGATAGGCCCATATACACATTTTCGCACATACGTACACGCATTCCCTCGCGTAGGCGGTAGGCCCATGGCCCACTGCCTCTTCTAAATTTGACAGAGTGACTGATGGTTTTTAGTTGTAAACGTAACTAATCAGGCACAACCGGTGTTCAGGGAGCCAAAGCGGTTCCCAGACCTGGCTGATCCGAGGCTTGGTGGTGAGTTCCCGGTAAAGAGCCTAAACCAAGTGGTGGCGATTGCAGCAATGTGTCTTCAGGAAGAGGAAATGGCTCGGCCTCTGATGAGTGACGTGGTGACCGCACTCAGCTTCCTCTCAGCCACCCCAGAAGAAGCCAGCCCATCTAAGGTTTACCCTCAAGATTAACAAGGATCATGACTTGCACTTACATTGAATCTTCAATGTAGTTGCTATGTCATGGGTTTTCTTTGTGTTAAATATTGGGTTTGTTGGGGTATTTGTTCTGCTTTGCCCTGCAGATCAAGACACACTTGTTAATGAGTTTGGTTCAAGTTTGATTCATTTGATTTGGTTAATGGTTATGTATGCCCTCAATACTTAGCATGTATGTGAGGATGCCTTTTTGAACAGCAATTGGGGTGACTCAAGATTTAAAAAGAGCACCGTACGTACCAACAGTTACCTTACTTGTATCTTTTGTGCACATTTTTGAGTTATTCAGTGGGATAAATAATACTGGATATAAAAGGAATTGGTATTTTCATGTAAAAAACAAAACTGGTGCAACTAAAATGAGCAAATACAGTATATTGCTATACTAAAATGAGCTAAGGTGGTTTGTGCCTTCCTTAATCAGCAATTCCTTGTGAAGTTTACATGGGCTGTTGGTCTACTAATAACTCTCGCTAACCCCACATGTTGTCAAGTCCGTTCCTTTCCCCAAACAAATACTTATTCTCTAAACTTTAATTATATAAAATAAATTTATGGTAGAAAACTCATTATCATCTCTTTATTAAAAAAATGATTAGGTTCACCAAACACCATTTGTACAAATAACTATTTATATCAACTAATGTCATTATAATATGTTCAAACAAACAAACCCTTAATTGTCTTTTATTAAAATCTTGTTCAAGTTTATTTAACTTTATAAATAATTTAGATTAAATTTATCATATTTATCATTTATATTTATTAATTCACTTTTATTCTTGATTTATCTAATACATATTCTAACTTTTAAATAAGGATGTTTTTATTAAGAGTAAGTTTTTTTAATATATATGTGTAAATTGTTAAAAAAGACAATTTAAATTCAATTACTTAAACGAAAATGTATTTACATAATGACTTCAAGTTGGCAAGATAAGTATGAAGGGAGTCAATATTAACAAATCGTGATCATATTGGATTGGAGACCTAGTGTAAGAATCCATATAATATTTTCGACAACTAAACAATAAAAAATAGTACAAAACTAAGATTATCCAATATTTGGAAGAAAAACTTAATATTTCCTGACGTGTAGCCCTCATCTGCTGTAAAGAACACCGCTCTTACTATTTTGATTGCATGTGCGATTTAGGAATTCAAATCTTCATTTCATCACTCTCTTTCTCTGTCGTTAACAAGTAAGGATAAGAAGAAGAAGAAGAAGAGAAGATGCAGAGGCTGTTTGCAGCGAGGAAGCTACTATCCTCTACGGTTCTCACCAGGAATCCACGATGCGCTGCTTCCTTCTCCACCTCACTCCTCTTAGATGATACTCAATTGCAGGTCCTCCCTCCCATCTCTCAACTCCTCTTTTAGGGTTTCTGTTCAATTTCGGTTCCTAATGTGATATCTGATTGCGTCTTTCTTTAGTGCGAAACGAAACCAGTAGATGTATGTTGCGAACAATTGAGCGATACCTATTTGTGTTGGTTATTTTAGCTCAATTTCTGTACATACTTGTGGGATCGTGTTTTCCTCCTTCAAAGTTTAGGCGTTCTAGCCAAATTTCAGTGAAAAACACATCTAGTTTTTTTTTCTATGTTACGAATAAACAGGAGGAATGAAATTAACGATGCATATAATGATCCACAACTCTGCTTAGTAAGTTTTTATTGCAAAAATATTTGGTACAGTTTTGCGTACCCTATTTAATGGACCATTTGGATTTCTGAACGATCAGACTCCAATTCACCAAGTTTCATTTTTCTACAAGAGTTGATGGTACTGTGGATATATTGCTTCTCAAAAAGTGCATGTTATTGAATTGGGATATATCATTTGATTATCTAATTAATTGAAGAATAGGATGATTAAGAAGTATGTCAGATTGATTTATGAAATTATTTTCAAAGTAGAGGTTTGTAGGTCATTAGATTTTTTTCCTGAATTGTCTTTTTTGTGGGATTTGACTTCTAGAGGAACATGGAATTTTTGTACAAGGTGAAGACAAGTTATTGTACTTAAGTAGTTCTGATATGACTCATAAAGTTTCTTTTTGCTCATTCATTCATGCACTTTGTTTAGGCTACATGTTAGTGCAGTTTTGCAGAGCTTTATCTCTAATTTTTGGCCCCTAAATCTATTAATGGATTTTCTGAATGGCTGCCTGTCTTTCGTGTCCATATTCGCAGTTCAAAGAAAGTGTATCCCAATTTGCTCAAGAGAATATAGCTCCTCATGCCGCTGATATTGATAGAACGAACTATTTTCCAAAGGTTGTGAGATGCATGTTTCTTTTCTTATCTTCTTGATATTGTCTTTTGTATGTGTCTGAATCTTCATTGATTGATTTGATTTATGAAAACATTTCATGGTTTTCAGGACGTGAACTTATGGAAACTCATGGGTGACTTTAACCTACATGGTATCACTGCACCAGGTGTGTTCTCGTCCCTTATTGTGTTCTGGAATTTGCATCTTGAATTATAACAGAACCATGGTCCTTTTAATTGCTACATGATTCAGTGGGAGACCATTCCAAATTTGATAAATATTGTACTTTCATTTTTATGTTTATAATATATTCTTCCTCTTTTACAGCCTCTAGATTATTGATACATAAAGCATCAAAGCAAATAATTGGAAAAATGAAAATGCTTGGATACCTGAAGTTTGTATCATGTCTAGAGGCTCCATCATCTTGTACATTTTCTGGTGGCTGAAATTCCATTTTTTTATTCCATAGTTTCCATTGTGAGCACTGAGTATTGCTTGAATGCGAATCATTTCTTCTTTGCAGTTTCCAGCTATAGATTACATGATTCTGTATCTTGCATTATAATAATCTTTGGTTATTTTCTAGAGGAATATGGTGGACTTGGTCTTGGTTATCTGTACCACTGCATTGCAATGGAGGAGTTAAGTCGTGCTTCTGGATCTGTTGCCCTATCATATGGAGCTCACTCTAACCTTTGCATTAATCAATTGGTAGATCATATATATGCTTCAAGTTTTGAATTGCAATATTAATTTTGTAACTTTCCTTGTTGATGATTATAATATTGTTTTGATCATTCCTAGGTCAGGAATGGAAATGCTGCACAGAAGGAGAAATATTTGCCAAAGGTTTCAGTTGCTCCTAATTTATGTTACTAATGACAGATTTCCAAAAAAGAATAATACTTGCTTTGTCTTACTGTTAATAGTTTGCTATTTTGTTACTGTATGGATTATATGAGAAGATTGAGGAATGAGGATTATAGTGCCCACTTGTAATGGTCCACCTTACAAGATTAGATGATGTTTACTGTCTATTTCAAAATACAATGTAATATTTTGGATTTTCTTTATTGAATTAGAGCTTCTTAAAAAGATTCTTAATATCAGTGTTCATTATGTATTTTTATGTTTTGCACTTCATTGATTCTTAGATTGTTATCTTTTGTTGTTTGTATTAACCTTTAAAGGTCCTGCTTGTGTGCAGCTCATCAGTGGTGACCATGTAGGTGCTTTAGCAATGAGCGAACCAAATTGTACGGTTAAGCAAGCATTTTCATTACTTTCTCTTACCAAAGCATATTCATTACAGAATCACCTTTGAGCAGAAATTTTCATTTCAAATCTTAATTCGTGCACATTTTTATTTTTTGTTTTTTCTTCAGCTGGTTCAGATGTTGTCAGCATGAAATGCAAAGCTGATCGTGTTGATGGTGGCTATGTTCTAAACGGGAACAAAATGTGGTGTACTAATGGCCCTGTTGCTGAGACACTGGTATTTATAGTGAATAGTCCCGAATCTGGTGGACCTTGTCATCGTGTTGATGCTGATTTTTTGTAATAATTATGTAACAGGTTGTTTATGCAAAAACAGACATTAAGGCACATTCAAAAGGAATTACAGCATTTATCATTGAAAAAGGAATGCCTGGGTATGCTTACCAGGAGTTACTTGTGCCTTCTCTTTCTTTTCCTTCTCTTATTGCCTTCCCTGGTGTGTTAATACTTAATAGTCTGCGTGCATGTGATGTTTCTTAAGAATTGCTTGGATTGTAATATTTTATTTTGTGTCACAAGGAAGAAATTTTTAGTTGTATTCGTTTTTATCAAAAGATAATACGAATGCATCCTAGCATTAAGTTTATATACATGTACCACAAAAACTAAGACATTCACCTATGACAGTAGAGTACGCTATTTTTTTTTGCCTTAATCTATACTTCGAAATGCAGATTCAGCACTGCCCAAAAACTAGACAAACTGGGGATGCGAGGAAGCGATACGTACGTGCCCTATTATAATTTAAGTGAAGTATATTGTTTGGAAGCGATTATTACGTCTCTGAATATGCTTTAGCAATGGACTATAAAAAACTTTGCAGGTGTGAGCTTGTCTTTGAGAATTGCTTTGTTCCTGAGGAAAACGTTCTTGGGCAAGAGGGGAAAGGTAACAAGCTAAATGCATCCTATGTCACTCTTTGATGTGTTAGCAACAGTATTCTCTGTGTGCTGAGGAGTGCTCAGGAAGATATAACTCTCTTTCACCAGGAGTATATGTTATGATGTCGGGACTCGACTTGGAGAGGCTTGTTTTAGCAGCAGGGCCACTTGGTATTATGCAGGCTTGCCTTGATGTTGTTCTCCCTTATGTTCGACAGAGGGAACAGTTTGGTCGTCCAATTGGGGAATTCCAGTTTATACAGGTATGAACTAGTTCTTAAGTTTTATGGCTTTCTTTCTGTCTTTTTGCCTGGCCTATCCTATGAAGCTTGCTCTGGTGATTTGACGTACTAATGTCTAATGCAGGGAAAGATGGCTGACATCTATACTTCACTTCAATCATCGAGGTTACCCACCTATCCTGTTGTTTGATAGTGTAGGACTATCATGTAATGGTCTAACCCCTCTTTCTGTTATTCACAGGTCATACGTATACTCTGTTGCAAAAGACTGTGACAATGGAAAAGTTGACCCAAAGGTACTCATTTCTATATAATTCTTACTACTTGATTTGCTAATTTCATGCGAGTTTTAACAGTATGAAGCTCAAGTGGTTAAACTGGCACCATAACCGTTGGTTGTATAAGCTAAAATGATGTTGTACAAGTGGCTATTCCATCACTGTATTTTGAAAATTCGTTGAGTATTCTGATCTCGGCAGCAAATCCTGTTTGCGGTTTACTCAGTTGAGACCTAAAAGATTAGTACTCGTGGCTTCCAATACGCTATTGATTCCATCATTTGCTTGGTTTGTCCTTATATATTTGAAAACAGATTTCCCCCCAAACCGTAAAATCACTGTTTGTTATTGCTGCAGGACTGTGCAGGAGTAATCCTTTGTGCTGCAGAACGAGCAACCCAAGTCGCTCTTCAGGTAAACTACAATTTCTGGCTCCAATAGTGAATAATGTTGCCTTTCATGTTCAACCATATATGTTTATGTATATTTTTCTAAAGGGTTTTTCATCTATCTTCAATGAAGACAACTGTTGCAAAATTTGTTCAAACAAACTTCAACCTTGCCTTGGGGTACATATTCTTTTATAGGCGTGACTTGATTTTGTTATTGCAGGCTATACAATGTTTAGGTGGAAACGGGTACGTGAACGAATACCCGACTGGTCGTCTTCTCCGAGATGCCAAGCTATACGAGATCGGGGCTGGCACGAGCGAGATCAGAAGAATGATTATCGGACGGGGGCTTTTCAAGGAGCAGTGAAGATAAAGAGAAGGGAAAGTTGGATAGAATTTGATATGCAAGATTTTCCAGCATGGGGTTTTGTACATTCTGGTGTATTCATACACAATAGCCAACAACAACCCCCAGTTTCTTCTCACACAATAATAAGGAATTTGTTGGTTGTGGAAGAACTGACAAAAATAAATTAGGTCACAAGTTGGAATCCCTTTCTTTGGTTCTGAATTGAATATACAGATAAATGAAACAAAGTTACAGGGTGAAATGTGATTGTTAGTCATTTCCTTTTCTCTATCTTGAACCCCAACAACACCACAGTGCACCTTTATACAAGTGTGCAAAACTGCTGATGAACATGATGTTATTATCACAAAATTTGTTAGCATTTCTTTCCCTCTATTCTAACTTTGCAAAATCTGATATATGAATCTTGGCATTTTTTATTTTTTATTTTTTTTGGGTGATGTTGGAACAATTTTAGGATGTTGGGTCTTTTTTTTTACACAGAATAATGATATTATCACACCTTGTGCATGAGGCTGAAGCCACCTTTAAAGTTCTTAAACTTCATCCCATGTCTCTATTTCAGGGTTCACATGAAGCTGAGGTTCCAAATAATTGGTTGGGAGTTGTGGCAAGATCCTTGCCAGGATTCAACATATTTGAGCAGTATGTGGGCGGTGTTATAGTTGTTTAATGAGGGGCTTATCTTACAACCATATTCAAATGTTGGTCAAGTAAGAGAAAGCCATTTAATGATCTTACTATGTCTGTTAGGCTGTCCTCTGGAACATAGATATGTTACAAACGGAGAACAAGCCCAGAGAAGCTAAGCACGTCAATCTTATTACAGATGTTTGGCTTAGGCCAAACTTTACTCAATCTGCGACAATTTCATTTCATAAATCAGCGCAAGTATGGGATGCAATCATACATATTTTTTACAACTCTTGTTTCATTCACATTTCATTTCAACAGCTTCATTCTTTTGTGGAAATGCTAGTGCTGCTAGTTTAAGGCTGCTACTATATGTACTACGTTTTTTGACGTTTCGTACTACAAATCACTACGCAGAAACCTGGCGTACGTCAGATTTCTGCATAGAAGACCAAATTTCTCTACGCAGGTATTTGGCGTACGCCAGATATCTGCGTAGAGCTAGAATATAATTGTTGGAGATAGGGAGTTGGATTTTTTTTTTGAAATTTGCCTCCTACGCAAGGATCTGGCCTACGCCAGATCCTGGCGCATGTCGCCCGCTACCAGAGGGGAAAGGTAATATACATATCGTAACTAGTCCTCATTTGCATGACGCACGTAGAATGGGAGGGGCCGAAGGCGTCACGTCACCCGTCAGATACTCGATCCAACAGATCATCTGATATGTAAGACGGGGAGGCGTATCGTCGTACTGGGCCAGATAAGCCCTCATCTCGCCGGCCACCAGCTGTGAGCGTTGTATTAAAAAAATACATCAAAATAAACATAAATAAAATACATCAAAATAAACATAAGAAAATGATGACATACCGTGACAGCGGAAGCCGGGGGAGGTGGAGGGACAGGATCTCCTGCATGTGGGTCCTGTGTGACGGACCGGAAATCCAAATATGGATGAAACATCTGGTCAATCCAACTATAATATATAACCATAGTTATATGTGATTTTCGAGAATAATAATAACAAACAGAAAATATCAAACAAATTGGTGGAGAAATATACATGAATAAAAGTATATTGAAATCTCATGATACAAACGAATTTATTGTCATGTAACCTTGATTACTTGATAACGTCTATTACTAGAGTCAATTGCAGATTTTAAAAAATATATTGTTCACTTGGTTGCGTCTAGATTTTTTTTTTCTGCGCCAGGATCTGGCGTACGGAGGCAAATTTCAAAAAAACCACAACTTCCTATCTCCAACAATTATATTCTAGCTCTACGCAGGTATCTGGCGTACGCCAGATACCTGCGTAGAGAAATTTGGTCTTCTACGCAAAAATCTGGCGTACGCCAGATTTCTACGTAGTGATTTGTAGTGCAAAACGTCAAAAAACGTAGTGTATATAATGGGACCGTAGTTTAAAGGTATAAAGAGGCAACGTGTTAAACAGAATGATCAATATAATCAGTGGCGGCCTTAAGTACTACGTTTTTGATTGCTAGTATAAAGGTATATAATAGGTTTTGATACATAAAAGGTACGCCAGATTTCTGCGTAGTGATTTGTAGTGCAAAACGTCAAAAAACGTAGTGCATATAATGGGACCGTAGTTTAAAGGTATAAAGAGGCAACGTGTTAAACAGAATGATCAATATAATCAGTGGCGGCCTTAAGTACTACGTTTTTGATTGCTAGTATAAAGGTATATAATAGGTTTTGATACATATAATCAGTGGCGGAATCAGAGAATTGTAAAAGAGGGGTACAATTTTTTTTAAATATTAATAAAAATAGTTATAAATAATATTAATATCAATTTCACATGCATTCTTACTTCTTACATTTTTTCTTGAAAACCAACATGAATCTTTCTCAACATTTTAAGATTCATTAGGAATAGCCGAAGACTCGACACTTGAAATCAATAATCTCTTATTCGCACAATAAATTTGTCTATATTTTTTTTTAGAATAATTTAATTTAACACAAATTCAATTGAACATGTCAATCAAAATAAATTAAATTTGAATTATAAATAAATTAATCCAAGCAAATCTATACCCTGAATCTATTGGGAAAACTAGACTTTTTCCTCTTTCGTGTGATTAAGATGAAAAATATGACAACTAAAATTACAAGGTAATATTTGTACACTAGGAAAGAGACTAGAATAAAACTAATTAATTTTGTGGACAAACTTAAATAGTTAGGGAACTCATCTCGCTTAAAATCTCTTAATTGCTTCCAACTTTGCTAGCTTACAAATTTCCAACACACACCCCTATTTATACTAGGAGAAAGTCGGTGGAAATGGCACAAGAGCCAATCGACATTCATCAATTACAAGGTAGATTTTATTTTACTAATTCTAGATTAGTCTATAAGCTTCTTTCAATTTATATCTAGAATTCTCCTATAGTTAGGCTTCTAATTTTGACAAAATTAGGCCCATTTGTTTTGGGCTAATGGAGGGAACCCAACAATACCGACCCATCACGATTTGAATTCATAAGATCGAAAATGAGCTTTTGTTTTATAATTCAAATTGAGATGGTTTGGATGAATTTGACTATTTTATTAGTCAAATCCTACAAATTTGAATGTAAGAAATACGATTATAAATTTAGACCGAAATACTCTTAAACTCAAGAATATTCAGCAAAATTTTCCAAAAAAAAATAAAACAAACCCTAGAACGAAAGGGAAGGGGGGGGGGGGGGTTGGACGGGACCCTGACCCCTTCAGTTCCGCCCCTGGATACAGTCGATGGATTTCCAAATTCCCTTATAAGATATTTCAGTTTCAAGACTTGGGTACGATTTGTTTTGTTTTTTTTAGCAGAAGGGTACGATTTGTTTGAGTCGCATTGAAAATTTTATTATCTTGCATTATAATGAAGATGAAATAAAATCCTAAATAATGCATTTTTTACTGCGATCCCAAGACTCTTGTTCACGACTAAATTCCAAAAAATGTTTGAGATATGAATATTGGGTTATTTCAGATCGATATTAGAATTCATGATCAATCTGGTGCAAATCGAAAGACCAATTTATTGACATGCCGAATCAGGCCTAGAGAGTGAATTATTAAAATGTTTTAGAATACAAAACTTTGGCAGCACAATTCAACTCTGAAATATGTATTCTGAAAAAAAAGAAAACTGAAAGAAGCACATTGATCCAATCTTGTGCTCCCAAAAAATTAAGGATAACATCGAAGTCTGCGCAGAACGTGATTCCTTAGCAGTATCTGAGGCAGAGTTTGAATTCTACCAAAAGCTTTGAAAAAACAGAGCCCATAATTGTATGAATTAGAGGACAAATTAAACAAGAAATTTAAGGTGTGGGTGGCAAATGCATGGCTTGAACGTGTACAAATTAAAGTGGTGGGCGATGACAAGATGAAGCTAATTCTGATCAACTTCAGTCGTCGTTTGCTCACGAGTTGCTTAATTCTGTCTCCTGTCCTGTCTTGTTCTGAGTATCATCTCTGGTTAGATGCCCATTGAGAAGTGATTATCCCTTTCTTGTTTTCAACCAAGCCATTGGACATCTGGACTCCTTGTTAGTTACCCCGCAGCCGTGCATCTCGCCAAAGATTAGATGCCCTCCTAAACTAACATTTACCTTTACTCCCATTTGATTTTAATTTATAACGGACATGAAAAAATGATGTAGTCAAACTTTGACATCATTATATATCGGTCCCACTATATGCACTACGTTTTTTGACGTTTTGCACTACACAGAAACCTGGCATACGTCAGATTTCTGCGTAGAAGACCAAATTTCTCTACACAGGTATCTAGCGTACGTCAGATACCTGCGTAGAGCTAGAATATAATTGTTGGAGATTGGGAGTTGGGGTTTTTTTTGAAATTTGTCTCCTACGCAAGGATCTGGCGTACGACAGATCCTAGCACAGAAAAAAAAAATCTGAACGCAACCAAGTGAACAATATTTTTTTTAAATCTGCATTTGACTCTAGTAATAGACGTTATCAAGTAATCTAGGTTACATGACAATAAATTTGTTTGTGTCATGAGATTTCAATATACTTTTATTCATGTATATTTCTCCACCAATTTGTTTGATATTATCTGTTTGTTATTATTATTCTCGAAAATCACATATAACTATGGTTATATATTATAGTTGGATTGACCAGATGTCTCATCCATATTTGGATTTCCGGTCCGTCAGACAAGACCCACATGCAGGAGATCCTGTCCCTCCAGTCTCTCCACCTCCTCCGGCTTCCGCTGTCACGGTATGTCATCATTTTCTTATGTTTATTTTGATGTATTTTATTTATGTTTATTTTGATGTATTTTTTTAATACATCGCTCACAGCTGGTGGCCGACGAGATGACGGCTTATCTGGCCCAGTACGACGATACACATCCCCGTCTTACAGATTAGATGATCTGTTGGATCGAGTATCTGACGGGTGACGTGACGCCTTCGGCCCCTCCCATGCATTCCACGTGCATCCCAGAGATTCCGCGACTCGGTTCACGAGGAGGGATCTTGTAGCGGGCGACAGACAGATGAGGACTAGTTACGATATGTATATTACCTAAATTGTTACGTATCACATGAAATATTTTGTTCATGTTTATGGTATTTTGTTGATGTTTATAGTATATAAGTATATTCACATGAAATATAAAGAAAAACTATATTATATAAGCTTATATCACATGAAATAAAAAAGGAAAACTATAGTACATAAGCTTATATCACATGAAATATAAGGGAAAACTATAGTACATAAGCTTATGTACTATAGTTTTCCCTTATATTTCATGTGAATTAACTTATATACTATAGTTTTTCTTTATATTTCATGTGATATAAGCTTATGTACTGTAGTTTTCCTTTATATTTTATGTGATATAAGCTTATGTACTATAGTTTTCTTTTATATTTCATGTGATATAAGCTTATGTACTATAGTTTTCCTTTATATTTCATGTGATATAAGCTCATGTACTATAGTTTTCCTTTATATTTCATGTGATATAAGCTTATGTACTATAGTTTTCCTTTATATTTCATGTGAATATACTTATATACTATAGTTTTCCTTTATATTTCATGTGATATAAGCTTATGTACTATAGTTTTCCTTTATATTTCATGTGATATAAGCTTATGTACTATAGTTTTCCTTTATATTTCGTTTGAATATACTTATATACTATAGTTTTCCCTTATATTTCATGTGATATAAGCTTATGTACTATAGTTTTCTTTTATATTTCATGTGATATAAGCTTATGTACTATAGTTTTCCTTTATATTTCATGTGAATTAACTTATATACTATAGTATTCCTTTATATTTCATGTGATATAAGCTTATGTACTATAGTTTTCCTTTATATTTCATGTGATATAAGCTTATGTACTATAGTTTTCCTTTATATTTTATATGATATAAGCTTATGTACTATAGTTTTCCTTTATATCTCATGTGATATAAGCTTATGTACTATAGTTTTTCTTTATATTTCATGTGATATAAGCTTATGTATAATAGTTTTCCTTTATATTTCATGTGAATATACTTATATACTATAGTTTTCCTTTATATTTCATGTGAATATACTTATATACTATAGTTTTCCTTTATATTTCATGTAAATATATTTATATACTATAGTTTTCCCTTATATTTCATGTGATATAAGCCGAGACACGAGCAACACCGAAGCGGGGAAAACTAATATAAAAGGATCGGGCAGTGTCCAACGATGGCATCTGTTCAGTGCCAATGGCGGAGTGTCCAATGATGGCAGTATATCTCATTATCGTTACAATAGGTTTGGAACCCAATAACGAACATTAGGGAGATTTTGCAAATCAAACTCTAATTTGGACGTTTTATTTTTATTTATCTTGGAGAATTGGTCTTCCTATTTATAAATATGTAAAGTAGATTGAGGATGTAATTAATATTTAATAAATATGAAAAATTATCTATTTTTTTTGTTGATCTTTCATTATAAATTAAATCTTCTAATATAACTCAGTGGTTAAGACACTCTCATAATTATAGAAGAGGTTTAGGTTCAATCCCCTTCTTAACAACTTTGTTTTACTATTTTATCTTTTATTATTTTTTTGTTTATATTAATTAGTTACGCAAATCTTTATATCTATTTATCTATCTATCTATTTATAAATATATAAAGTAGACCCTTTGAAAATTTAATGCCTCATAAATTCCATCTCATTTCATTTTTACATTCCACTTGAAGTCAAATATTCTATTTTATCTCAACGGTTTAGTGAATGGATTTCATAAATCATAAAACAAAAGGTTAAAAGTTCAATTCTTCTTAGAAATAATTTGATTTTCGATATGTTTTCCTAAACCTAAGGAGTTATTTAATTTCTCAAACCAGCCACTAAAATCTATAGTACTTAATATCTCAATAAGTAAACCTAAAAGTAACATTAAAAAATCGAAAAAAAAAAGAGAAAACAAATATAAAAAGGAAATACGAATACATTTATTGTCTTCTTCATACCTAAGTAAACAATGTGAGATTTCTATAAAAAAAATAGACAATTTGAGGTGGTTTGGTAAATGCAATTGAAAATTTCAAATCACAAATAGAATATATATTTTTATCTGTTTTATGGTCATCTTCATGCCTAACTAAACAATTTCTTTTTCTTGCTACTTATAGTTACATATATAAATCAAAATCTCTATATAACATAAAAATACATAATTAAATGTAAAACAATATATCAAAATTAAGACATTACAAATCCAAATAACATAATTCGAATATAAAAATTTGTATCCACTTGAGTACCAAAACTAATATTGTATCCACCTTGTAAGGATTAAATTACAAATTATTTTAATGTAATAATTTAACAAATCACTTCAAAAATTAAAATGATGCTTACCTCATTCAAGTTAAAACATGCAAATATCGTCTTCATAAAACTCTCAAATCCACTACCAACATTCAAACTTAAACACCTAATTTAAATGCATATATTGATTTTTTATACTTATTGTAATGTTTTTTCCCATAACTCTAAACGATTATTTTTCAATTTTGACGTTACAAACCCAATTTAGTTCTAAAACCCTTCAAATTTTTTTGTGTAAATCGAAATAATTAATAGAATTAAAATCAATGAATAGTCATCAACTATCAAATTCAACATAGGGAAAAAACAAAGTTAATGGAAGATTATTTGGCAGGATAAGTTTGTTGCAAACGTTATCTTAGAAATGTAACTGATTTGAAAAATGTGTAACATATTCCCCTATTGTCCGTAATAAATAATAATTAATGTTCACTTAAGAAAAAATATTTTAAATAAAAGTATACATTTTGGAAGAAGTAATAGAGAAGAGGATTAGAACATGAAAAAATTACCATCGAATTGCAACATCAAGACATTGAAAAGTTCATTATACATTATACTAATTGCTGATATAATTATATTAATGATAATTATGTCAACCTTAGTAACGTTCGGGTCATTCAAACTCACTTGGACGGGAAAATATATATTTAAAAACACTTGCATGGTCGTTCAAACTCACTTGCACATAGCTTTTATACGGAAATTTGTTTCATTTTTTAAAGAAATGAACTTATTTAAGATATTAGATTAAAACATTATTTTAATTTATAGTAATATATTTTGTTGTGACCGTTACATCTTCATTACACTTCCAATGTCAATTAATCACATTTAAATTATAGATTGTAACTTCTTCTTTTCATATTTCAAACTCCTAATTGATTAGAGGTTGATTTAATATAGATGACAAATGGATGTGGCCATAAAGAGAAATTTTACCTTTATAGGCCATACGGATACAAGATATCCATTCCAAAAAATAAAATATCTCAATTTACATCTCTATTTTCTTATGATTTTCTTACACCTTATTCTTATTATTGCTTGGATTAGATTTTTATATGGTTAGTTTATTGATATCTATTTTATGAGTTGTAATTGACATTTTGTATGTTTTGTTGTTCCCCATTTTATGAATTTGAATTGATATATGTGTATTTTTTTTTTATATTTTGTTCAATGGCAAGTATAATCTCGATCTCTTGAGCACATTATCACAATCCTCCTGGACTGTTGATGCTCATTCACATGAGCCAAATTGAAAGCTTAAGCTATTTAGCTCTGTTCTTTTTTCAAAACATTTTTCCCATAAATTCTTTAGCTTCAAGCCACAATGAGAATATTTAACTAATTATTTTTTTAATTCTTTATAATAATAACAAAGTCAATTATTACTACTCATTAACAACTTTAAAACTAAAAATATACATTTGTCAAATGTAGATTTTTGAGTGGTTTTGCATTCCCTGAGGTCATGTCCTACCAGTATCACAAAGTTGTATATGTGATTAATTGGTAAACTTCTATTAGTAAAGAAAAATAGCAATATGTTTTTATTCTAAATGAGAAAGATTTAACTGATCGCTGAATTATTTACATAGCTACATGCAATAACTACACTTAATTACTAAAGTGACAGAAAGAATTGAGATAATGAGTATATATATGATTATCGTGGTCGATGATATTGTTCACTAATGAAGAGCTTCTTACAATATATGTACTATAAAAAGGTTAAATTTAACTTATATTATACTATTATTTAATTATATAAAATTTTGATGCAAAATAAGAGATTCATTGAATAATAGATTAAGCAATTAGCATTTTTGCTTGCTATATGTTTACTACATACACCATAGGAGTACAAGTTTGTATTCATATATATACATAATTGATCATCAATGATTGTTATAATATCCTCTATCTTTCTGACTCATTTGTTACTTTTAAAATATGTAATCCCTTTTAATAAATAAATATAAGTAATAAAAACTATGATCATAACTTCTTAACAACATTCTCTATATGTCAATTAATTGTCGTATAACTTAACCGTTCGATCACTCTTTCAAATGCATGTTCATATCTAAAGAAATTATTTTGTAAATGGTATGGATAATATGAAGACATACAAAATCAAATATAATAGATCATGACATACTAAAGCTTATTACTATTTATAATCAAAGTGATACAATGCTATCACGAGTAAATAAAATTCTTAGTTTCATACGATAATTGAGATCGATCTAAGAGCTGCAGATAAGATGTTTGATCTACTTAAAACCGTTTTAAACATGATGATTGACAAAATAAGAAGGCAATATATTCTAAATTGTTATTTATTCTCTACAATAGCATCTAACTGTGTCTTTGTCCATAAAAATGACAAATTCTCTAGCTTAGCTTAGTGAACAAAAGTGAGTTGTTATTTGTGTACCTGTCATACTAAAATGTTCAAATTCATGCGAATGTTTGTGTTGTTAAAGCTGAAAATGTTTAAAATAAGTTTTTAATTTCTTTTCTCATTTAAAAACAGAAAAAAAAATTAATATATATATATAACCTATGACCCATGCTACGCACGGGTATGTCCTCTAGTATGTTATATTTTTTGCTTAGTGGACATAATTCGTTGAATTGATGTCTCTAAGGGTTCGTTTGGATCTCCAAAGATAATGCAATTTAATGCATTATTTTTGGAATCCAAACGCACCCTAAGCTTATTAACTAAACAATTACAAAATTACCCTTCTTTAACTAGCACTAATAAATTTAGCCAAATTATGAACTCCAAGAAAGAACTTTGTCATTAGCGCTAAATTGCTCTAGATTTTGAAGGATTTTTATGAAAGGTTAAAGACTCTAGAAAAAACATACTCCGTACAATACAAATAAAACCTAAAATAGAAAGGCACGACATAAAACAAAATAGAAAAAAAATGAAGGCATCTTTATCATATAACCATTCAAATAAATTTTATCAAAGTGTAAAATTATCCTCAAAAATCTAGGGGGTTGATTCATGGTATTAAAATAGCTCATACTCCACCTATCATCTCCCATCTTTTATTTGCAAATGATTGTATAATTTTTGCTAGAGCCAATGTTGTGGAATGCAGAAACATCTGAGATATGTTATCTCTTTTTGGTCAGGGTACAAGTCAGTCGATTAATGCAGGAAAATCTCAAATTTATTTCCCTCCTATTTTATCAAGGTCTCAAAAGGATTGTATTCTCCAAACCTTTGAGTTCAGGGAAGTGGATATGTATGACAAATACATGGGGCTTCCGGTTGTTATTGGTAGGTCTAAGAAAACTATCTTTGCTCAGATTGTGGACAGGGTCAGGAAAAAGGCCAAAGGATGGGTTGCTTCTTCTCTTTCACAGGCAGGAAGGGAGGTCCTCATCAAAGCTATTTTTCAAGCATTGCCTACTTATGTTATGAGCTGCTACAAACTACATTCTTCTGTCTGTCAAGAGCTGGACAAAATCATTGCTAGTTTTTGGTGGGGTTCTTCCACTCATAACAAGATCCATTGGGCAAAGTGGTCTGCTATGTGTGTTCCAAAAGACCTTGGAGGTATGGGTTTTCGGAATTTTAAAGCTTTCAATTTAGCTTTGCTAGCAAAACAAGTGTGGAGATTGCTTGATTTTCCTGACACTTTTGCTTGCAAGTTGCTTAAATCCAAATACTTTGTCTCTACTGATGTCTTTCACTCTTCCCTGGGTTCTTGTCCTAGCTTCATTTGGAGGAGTCTTTCCCAGGCTATTTGGGTCATCAAGAAAGGATTACTTTGGGAACTTGGTAATGGGAAATCAGTTAAATTCTGGGGGGACCCTTGGATTCCAAGGCCTCATACATTCTCTTTGATCTCCCCTCCACGTAGTAATGAAGCTAATTTACTGGTTTTTGATGTCTTCGACTGGCATTCTTTTAATTGGAATATGCAGGAGATCAGGCACACGGTCATGGACTTGGATGCTCAGGAAATTGAAAGGCTTCATCTGGTTGACCCATCCTCAAGTGACATCAAGCGATGGTTTTATTCCAAAGATGGGAATTTCACTGTAAAATCTGCTTATAAAGTGGTGATCAATTCTCTTAGAAAAGGTGAATCTTTCTCTGCTCCTCAACATGATTTTTGTAACACCCCCAAATTTCAATCTGTTTGGAAAGGTATTACCGCCAGTGACCTCGGTTTCCACACCAAAGCCACCCCAGGCTTTACCGGACTAAACACCATTCATAAACAACGGTTAAGATATAAACATCAAAACCTTTAATTAAAACATATGTCTGGGGATTACATCCCAATCCCCATAGAACAAAACAGAGTATCTAGCGGAAGTCTTTATAAAAATACATGGGTCTTGATCATAAAAGATCACCCGCCAAGGATCGTAGCCTGATAAACCGTTAAAACACCGTTTACTTCTATAGTCATTCTAGCCTCTATTCCTCGGGTGCTAATCTGATGTGCCGAATCGAACGGATGACACCAGCCAACCATGCAGAGAATAATTACGGTTGGTTAGTCTAATGAAAGACTACGCAAGGGTATAAAGCAGAGTGGTTCGAAGCAGTCATATTAGGTTAGACTCATCGCTTCTCGAATAATAACCGATGACGATAGTCAACCATCATACTCTTACTGGAATATATTAAGCAGCATGATCAAGAGAAGATTCTGGAAGACCGAGTCTTACAGCAATCAATCCCAAAGAAGACTCCAACGAATTGAGTCTTATCGGAAATATGACAAATGTTAGGGAACATTAATTAATCATACAAGCATTCAAAAACGACTTGATGTTTCGGTTCACGACCAACCTCACCGCTTAATGCGAATCCAGATTGGAAAGAGAACGGTACTCTGATCAAAGTCAAGATGAGCTTTCCTAGCTGCACTATTCCCTAACTGCACTACTCGTCTGAGGTTTATTAATCATGTGCGCTCGGGCACTTATCTTATTTAATTCCAAAATGTGCACCACGTTATAGGCTTTTAATTATATGTCTGCCAACAGCGGGATATACTTCTGATAGGGACGAATCCCAAGTTTGTAGCACCAGCTTCGTGCCACCATCTCTATACCCGAGTATAGAGAAAGGTCATGACCCACCAAATGGTCTTTGAGTTTAGAACTCTTAGCACCATTTTCATTATCAAGAAACGACTAGACCTCAATTAGTCCATCGCTCCTACAAATACTCGTGCTAACTAAACAGTCCAAGCACAGCAATAATCATATCAAAGCCCTCAGGCCAAAATATATATTTATAATAGCGTTGTTCTAACAGATATACAATCTATTATAATATCATATTCCTTTTATATCATTTAGTAAAACGGTTCCCAACAATTCAATAAATCATTCCAATTTAATTAATAATTAAGCAATTGACAATCAATGGAAATATGGAATGATAAGCAAGAGCGAACCGCCACTTGCCTTAGATCAGACGAAAGTTCGAACAAGCTTTAGAGACGACAGTTTCCTGGGTCCGAAACTGGGACAGATCCTGGATAACAAATCCCTAAGGAACGACCCATAATGAGACCCTAAGTTAGATTCAATATCTACATATTTGAATCTAAAGGAATAAGAATCAAAGGGGTTCAAAAGAACCAAGCCTCAGCCAACCAACAGCCAAGAACACACCACGATCGCAGCTCGCCGCGGGCGTGCCAGATCTCACCGCGGGGTGCGGTAGTGGCTGCCGCGGGGTGCGGTGGTGACTGCCGCGGGGTGCGGTGGTGACAACAGAGGCAAAGTTCAGCAAGTTTTCGGGAATAATTACTTACCCAAATCGATCGATTCGACTTCGATTTGTTCTTGGTTTGTTTTCCCACCTTCTTAAGCCTTATACCTCCTCTAAGGATCACCTCTTATCGCTCTCAAAAGGGTTCGGATTAGCTCTCAAACGAAGCTTCAACTTGCTTCAATGGAGGTTTTCTGATGTTGGAGATGGTGAAGGAGACCTCTTGTGGCTCGATTCTCACCCGCCTCTCCTCTATAAATACCCAAACATGCAGCACACTAGCTGGAGGAGGCAAGGAGGAGGTGTCCCAGCCTCAGAAACGTAGCCAAGGCAAGTCACCAAGGCTACGAAGTAGCCTTGCCAAGTTGCCCTGCAACTGTCGAGTGACATAGGCCACCGCGGGGTGCGGTGGGGGTGCGGCAGGGGTGCGGTGACGAAGCTGCTTCGTCTTCGCTGCTGGCCTTTGCCGCGGGGTGCGGCACGCCTTTCACCGCGGGGTGCGGTCAAGGCCAGATCTGCCCCCTCCGACTCCTTTGTCGTTTTTACCTTAATTGGTAAAATGTTTTTAACTCTGGGTTAAATATATTTGTACGCGAACGATCTTTTAGCCCAAAAATACGTTAACTGTATTTTATATTGCTCAGAAAAATAGTACAGAGATTAAACATTACACAGAGTGTTCATCTTTCCCTGAAATAAATCTGACTCGCAATATGGCTTAAGAAAATTCAAAATTTACCCGTACAAAATGTGGGATATTACAATTTTATTGCTCATTGGAGATCTGTTTGGTCTCTAAAGGTTACTCCTAAGGCTAAGAATTTCCTTTGGAGATATCTTAAAGCTTTTATTTCTTGTCTTTCAATTCTGGAGAAAAGAAGGGTTGTAGCATCCAATTTCTACTCCTTATGCCCATCTAAGCATGAGACAATCCTTCATGTTCTCAAGGATTGTTGTGAAGCTAAGTCTCTTTGGAAGCTTCTTCCACAACTGCATCATATTCAATGCATTAGACCTGTCTCTATGTGGGATTGGTGGTGCTCGATTCACTTTGTGCTATCTCATAACCTGACTGGATTATGGTGCATCTCCATATGGGCCTTATGGACTAATAGAAATGCTAGACTTTTCAATGAACCTTTCAAGAATTCTGTTAAGCTATTACAATTTGTTTTGATGCATATTTCTAGCTCTCAGAATCTTCTCTGCTCTCCTCGTTTGCTGAGTTTTAATGCAGTTGTTTTACCTGTTCCTACAAGGGGCCTTCTGTCTGCAGGTTTTCCTTGCTTGGAGTTGTACTGTGATGCCAGTCTTTCTCCTTCTGGGATTGCTGGTCTCGGTTTTGTTTTATTGGATTCCACTAGATCATTAGTCCTACTAGGGAGTAAGCGATCAAAACCTCGTACGTCTATTGATCTTCTAGAAGCTCAAGCTATTCTTTGGGGTCTGTCTTCTTCATTGCAATTCAGGGCCAACAGGATTCTGGTCTTCACTGATTGTCGTTCAGTTGCCAAGGGTTGTGCTTCGATTTTCTTGCCCAGGACTTCAACAGCGATGTACATTCGGCTTATTAAGGAGTTATCTACATCCTTTCAATGGTGTTCCTTTTCTTTTATCTTCAGGTCTGTAAATATTATAGCTCATACTGCTGCTAAATTTGGTCTTATTTTGCCTTTAGAGGCCCCTGTTGTTTTCTCGCATGTCTTTCAATTGCCTCCTATGCTAGCAAATGTAGTTCTCTCTTATGGTTGATAATACAGCTGGTTCTTTGATCAAAAAAAATATTATCCTCAAAGAATGCGAATGCTATATACACACAAATGTTTTTTGCTAAAAACACACGTAGTCATAAAAATTAGACACGTCCATGCATAGGGTACGTGTGGCCTTATTTTTGCGATCCTTAGGATTTTTGACCCCTTAAGAGGGGTCAAATAGCAAGTTTGGACTCCTAATTAAATAAATTAGCCCATTGACCCCCTAAGCCTTTAAAAACCCCTAAACCCTACACCCTAAACTCTAAACCCTAAACCCTAAGCCCTAAAAAAACACTTTCACCCCCCTTTGGGTCATATGTATAGTAATAGGGGATCATATTTGCAATTTTAGAAAAATTTGGGCTAAACTTGCTATTTTTTTCCTTAAGGGACCCTTCACGTCAAATTTTCTCCTTATTTTTGTTCAGAAAAAGGCATGGTCACTAGTAGCATATGCGTGACCATATTTTCTTTCCCGAAATGAAAGAAAAGATAGCCGCAAAAAACTGGTTCACTGTGCATTAAACAAGGGGATGCGATCAGTTTGTATGTGGACCTTTAAATTTGAGAAATCGGATCTTAAAATTTGTATTGTTGGCCACACATAGGCTTTGCATGGTCGTATGATATGCGTGCCCAACAGTGAGATTTCAACGGTCAAATTTAGGTGCGTATAAATACCAACTTTCACCCTCGTATTTGTTACCACTTCTCAATTTGCCTCAAAAAAGTCAATGAGCTTCCAAAAAGCATATGAAGAAAAGTCATCTGGTGGCGGAGAGTCATCTTATAGTGGAGATGTGCGAGCAGAATTATCGAGCACCGGTTTGAATGTACGTATTGTATGAAATTATAGTTAATTATGAAAGTCTTAAGTAAATTTAGTCCTATATATAATGACGAAAGTTTAGACTTAATGCAGATATGAAAATAATAGACATGTATTTTTATTTAGAAAATGTTGTTATATAGTTCATTAAGAATTGATATATAAGCTATGTATGAATTATATCTTGTTAGATTGATTTAAAACTTAGGTGTATATTTAGCTATAGAAATGTTGTTATATACTTCATTTGCGGAATGACACAGGACATTTTGGTATGAATTGATAACTTGTCAGACCGGTCTGTAAGTTAGGTATTAAATCGAGGAATATATATTTTAAATTTAAAAAGATGTCATATAGTTTTTTAATGAATGTTATATAGACTACATTTGGGTACAAATTGATATTTAATTAGATACATTTATACTTTATCGTATAAAATTGAAAAATATGTATTTTGATTTTAAAAAACTTTTAATAAGTTGTTATGTAGTTTATTTAAGGAATGATATATAGTTTTTTATTTAAGCATGATATGTATTTCAATTTACGGAATCGTTTATAAACATTTGTCATAGGTCTATTAGAAAGATGTGTAGGACAATTTATTTAATTGAAAAAGAATTTTATGTATTTGCATAGAATTATCCATATGTAGGGTAATTGATTTGATTTTATGTATATATATTAATAGGCCCGCTCGCCAGATTTCTTAGATGACTTTTTTGTTGAGAAGACATGATTGATTGTGCTAGACAACAGGGTCGGGAATGGAAGATGGTTATAATCATTCAAATCTAGCTATATCATTTGAATTGAAGAATGATGAACCTAACTTGCGAGAGTTTTGGCCCGTATAGACCTAGAAACAAGAAAGTAACAAAAGAGGAATATTTTGGACATGGACATCGAACCAACACAAAGAAGTGCAATTTTCCATATGAATTGGTTGTGGTTCGATTGAATAGAGATACATAAACAGAGAAGGAAAAGTGGAAGGTTACTATCATTACCGAATACCACAATCATGAGCTTGCAAGTAGCTTTCTTGGGCATGCATATATTGGTCGAATGACCAAGGACCAGATCAGTTTATGTCACCATGGTCTAATGTTTCTAAGTTTAGGAATCTATATGTAAGGCCTGAGGCCTTAGAAGCGCAATCCCATGCCAACCCGGAGACTTTCCAAGAGGTCACTCATCATGGTACTACTCCCGCCCTAGCACGCTTAACTTCATAGTTCTTTGTCCTCACTTGAATCATGAAAATAAAGAGCTCTTGTTGACATGGGTAATACTTTTAATCCTTATAAATGATCACAAATCCGGGGTGTTACACTATACCCAAAAATAAGACATCGACTAAACAAGTGTCCAACTTTCGGGGAAAAAAACAATTTTGGGATCATGGGGAAATGACAGTAAATCATTAGATGCTAACGTATCTGAAAGAAGAGTGGTAAAAAGTGTATCCTAGGAGGAAGAATGCTACCAATGAAGTGAATATCTTAATCTTTGCCCACACGACCTCATTGTACCAGCTTTTGTTGTTCCCTTATGTCGTCATTATCGTCATCACATACAAGACGAATATGTACGAGTTAATTGTGTATATTAATGCCAATCTTATTCTGATACCAATTTAGATTCTTATATTTTTAGGGATTTGGGATATATTCATAGGTACGCCAATACACCATGGATTTGGTGGAGATGACTAGTTTTACTTCCACTAAAAAGACGTTCAATGTTACCTATGCATCTATGTAAGGTGAAGACATACCTCATTACAACGTTGTGATGAGGAAATTGCAGAAATTATATGAACATTTAGAACTAAAGCCAACAAACATAGTGACTGATTGGGAAACTGCTCTAATCAAAGCAATAGGTCAAGTTTTAGGAGATGAGGTGAAACAAATTTAGTGTTAGGTTCATATTAACTTATTAAGCACAACATCTAATCATGTTCTCTCAATATCATGAAGGACTAAGAGATAGTTGATGCTTTTGCATCCAAAAGCTGTGAGATGTTTTTGTCAAACACTAGAGGTGGAGCTGGGGGCAAGGGGGTCCTGTGCCCCATCTTTCCCTCTAGCTCCTTCTTATATATAGTATAGAATTATGTCATAAACAAAACTAACACAGTGTAGTGTCCTCTACTCTCCACTAGTACAATTCATGCTGTGTTCGAACTCTCCCAGTCTCCACTAGTGCAATTCTTCCATGCGCTTCATGCCTTCCTCTATTTTGTCTTTTAACTCTCAATTTTTTTGGTATTACTTTATTATTGTTATTAATATTTGTTTGATAAGATGTTAGGTTGTTTAATCAAATGTAATACATACTTAGTTTGTGTAATTTAGGATATATTTTCATATTTAACTAATTTTTATGAATTATAAAAATTAGTCCTTTAGTAAGATACATGTGTGCAATAAGAGAGAGTTGTTCAGATTAAAAATTACCAATAATTTCATCTCCTATGTAAAAATTGGGAAATTCGAAATGTATCACATAGCATATGTTTGATGAGGAAGAAATATATTATAAAATCTATGTTCACAATGTGTCAATTCAAAAAACAATACAAAATATATTTTATTAGTAATTCTCACCTTTTGTATATAACAAGATTCCCTAAATCATTAGCAAGACCCCGACACCCCTAACATAAGAGAATAAATCTTGTATATGTATATATAAAATATAGTTTTAGTGTGCTACAATAAAGACTAGATATGATACTATCTACACCCGGAAAAAAAAAAGAATAAGACTTATATATGTGTATATAAAATAACTTATTTGTGTCATTATAAAGACTAGATATTATGTTTTTTTTGTTTCAAATTCTTTAGTTAATAATAATAACTTTCATAATAATAATAATATCTACACAATCATCAATTCCTCTTGTATGTAATCCGTCCGTAATTATAATCGAGTGTGACCACCTTTCATAATTTCCTGGTTCCGCCACTGTCAAGCACAAAGGGACTGTAAGGAGAGAGACTTCAACAGTTGAGGAAATCATAGGGGTGGCCTCGTTTCCTACGTGAAAATGATGTGACTCAATCCTTACGAAGAATATAATCAATGCTTAGATGGATGTCCATCTACACTTATTCACCATAACAACAAATAGGTAAATTTATACCCTTATTGGTATGGTAAATTATATTATTAGATGGGTTACCTTATAACACTTTGATTTTTTACTAGGGTTGATGGTATGCATAAAGTCTTGAAACATATTATAAATTCTTCTCAAGAAGGTTCAACACAATGACCTTGAGGATCCACCATGCGCGTGATCGAGACTCAAATTGATAAGGCAAGAGAAACAATTGAGATGTCACGAAGAAAAGTTCCAACAGACTTGTTCATCAATTTATAGTTGATGCTTTTGCATCCACTATAAAATTGATGTTCTCTCAGTATCATGAAGGTCTAAGAGATAGTTGATGCTTTTGCATCCAAAAGCTGTGAGATGTTTTTATCAAGCACTAGAGGTGGAGCTAGGGGCAGGGGGTCCTGTGCCCCATCTTTCCCTCTAGCTTCTTATTATATATATAGTATAGAATTATGTCATAAACAAAACTAACACACCGTAGTGGTCCTCTACTCTCCACTAGTACAATTCATGTCGTGTTCGAACTCTCCCAGCCTCCACTAGTACAATTCTTCCATGCGCTTCCTGCCTTCCTCTATTTTGTCTTTCAACTCTTAATTTTTTTGGTATTACTTTATTATTGTTATTAATATTTGTTTGATAAGATGTTAGGTTGTTTAATCAAATGTAATACATACTTAGTTTGTGTAATTTAGGATATATTTTCATATTTAACTATTTTTTATTAATTAAAAAAATTAGTCCTTTACTAAGATACATGTGTGTGATAAGAGAGAGTTGTTCAGATTAAAAATTACCAATAATTTCATCTCCTATGTAAAAATTGGAAATGTATCACATAGCATATGTTTGATGAGGAAGAAATATATTTTAAAATCTATGTTCACAATGTGTCAATTCAAAAAACCAATACAAAATATATTTTAATAGTAATTCTCACATTTTGTATATAACAAGAATTCCCTAAATCATTAGCAAGACCCCGACACCCCTAACATAAGAGAATAAATCTTGTATATGTATATATAAAATATAGTTTTAGTGTGCTACAATAAAGACTAGATATGATACTATCTATACCCGGAAAAAAAAAGAATAAGACTTATATATGTGTATATAAAATAACTTCTTTGTGTCATTATAAAGACTAGATATTATGTTTTTTTTTTTGTTTCAAATTCTTTAGTTAATAATAATAACATTCATAATAATAATAATATCTACCCAATCATCAATTCCTCCGGTCTGTCATTCGTCCGTAATTATAATCGAGGGTGACCACCTTTCATTATTTTCTGGTTCCGCCACTATCAAGCACAAAGGGACTGTAAGGAGAGAGACTTCAACAGTTGAGGAAATCATGGGGGTGGCCTCGTTTCCTACGTGAAAATGACGTGACTCAATCCTTACGAAGAATATAATCAACGCTTGGACGGATGCTCATCTACACTTCTTCAGCATAACAACAAATAGGTAAATTTATACCCTTATTGGTATGGCAAATTATATTATTAGATGGGTTACCTTATAACACTTTGATTTTTTACTAGGGTTGATGGTATGCATAAAGTCTTGAAACATATTATAAATTCTTCTCAAGAAGGTTCAACACAATGGCCTTGAGGATCCACCATGCGCGTGATCGAGACTCAAATTGATAAGGTGAGGGAAACAATTGAGATGTCACGTAGAAAAGTTCCAACAGAGGTGGAATAATTGCTACCCAAAGTATGTGTCTTATTTTTTCGGCTATTCTACAGAGTGGCGGAGAAGTGATTGAAGATGTTACTGGACATGTATTACAAGATAAAGAAAGGTAATTTCCCGAGAATTTGCGTTGATTATAGGTGGAAAAACTGGTTTGGGATTCCATGCATGTAACACCCCCAAAATACCTTTGGAAATTTTACCGCCAGTGACCTCAGAATACACACCCGGGGTCACCCAAGGCTTACCGTTTTTATAACAAACAATATAATGTTGTAACTTTATTAAATAGCATGAAAATTACCCAAATAACATTCAAACTGATGTCATGGTTTACAGCTGATAACAAAACCAAATACAGAAATGTTTATTACAGCGGAAGTCTTTGAAATAAATAAACTCCATAAAGGAGTTTGAACTAAGCGATCTCACGCCAAGATCTTCAACCTTGGAAAAACACTTAAAATATCAATTGTCTTTGACGTCGGAATCTGGCATTCACGGATGAGGAAGTTTACCTGATGTGCCGTATGAGACGGATGACACCAGCCAAACATGCAAGGAATAAAAACCGGTTGGTTAGTCTAATGAAAGACTATGCAAGGGTACAAATAAAAAGGTTCTAAGCAGTCATATTAGGTTACACCCATCGCTTCTCGAATAACAACCGATAACGATAGTGAACCTCAACACTTCTACAGAAACACAAGAAAAGGAATGATCAAGAGAAGACTCTAAAGGAATTGAGTCTTATGGGAAACGTATGAAGAGAAGACTCCAAAGGAATTGAGTCTTATGAGAAACGTATGACAAGTGTTTGGGAACGTTAAGTTTTCACACAAGTTTAAAACACGACCTTGATTATTTGGATCCACGACCAACCTCACCGCGCAATGCGAATCCAGATTGGAAAGAAGACTTACTCTAACAAGAGTCTGGGCGGTTTCCACATTATACTCCTCGCCCGAGAGTATATTAATTATGTGCATAAAAGCACTTATCTTGTTTAATTCCAAAACATACATTCACGTTATAGCTTTTAATCCACATCATCTCGGTACGAGAGATATTTCTGGGAATGAATCCCAAACGTTGGCACTAGCTGAGTGCACCTACCTTGAGTAAGGGTACGGTCATGATCAGAAGTACTAGGGCAAAATCCTCCTAATACCAGTTATAAAGAAACGACTAAACCTCGCAAGGTACATAGCGTTCCTACGAATACTTATTCTAAATACACATGTAAGTTCACACAGATATCCACATCAAAACCATTACGGTAATATCATGTATAATAGCATTGTTTCTAGCAATATATACAACCTATTATAGATTCATATTTTAACACATTGTTTTATTAAATCTGTTCTCAAACAGAAAACAACAACTTTTATCCCATCTTAATTAACAATCAATTAATTGATAATCAAGGGAAAACATGGAATAATGAGCAAGAGCGAACCGCCACTTGCCTTAGTCTAGACGAATCGAAGAGATCGGGTTCTGAGATCTGGAGACTTGAATCTGAGTACGGATTCCTATGACGACGACGAGATATAAGACGGAACCCTAAGTTAGATACGATACGAAACGAAACGAAGATATGAAATGAAGCGAAGATGCGAAAATGAAGGGAAAAAGGCCTGAGCCGCGGCCGTGGTTGCCGTGGCCGCGATCACGCTTGCTGGGCAAGGCCGCGGTCGCGGTTAGCAAACTGTAATACCCCTCATTTTTTAGTGAGGATAATTGGGTAATTTTCCCAACCTTCGTTCAATAATTATTTCGCTTTCAGTGGAGTTCAGATTTTTCCGTAACATCCTTGATCTCCAAAATAATTCCTTTAGTGGTATAAAATACATTTGATATATTTTCAGGACTTAAAATATTTGTTTGGATACAAACATATAATTTCCTGGGTTAAAAACCCATACCAAAACCATTTCCCCATAACATTTGCATGCCTGCCACGAATACTTCCCCGCGTGCAAATCCTGCCACGAATACTCCCCCCGTGTGCAATCCCGGTCGAGGCACCTGGCGATGCGTTGGTCGGGACTCTTCCTTGGGCTATATATGGAGCCCGGTCTGGAGGGTGATGGGCACCCAACTCTCTTCTTGCTTCACCATCTTCCTTCTGCTAAAGTAACCGCCGGCGAGCACAACCAACTGTCGCCACCACCTTCTTTCCCTGGTTCGGATCGTGACGAACTGGAGCGAGCTGCTGCGTGGTGCCGCTGTTCGTGGGTGTTGCTGCTGCTCCTCCCTGGCGACAAGGCGAGCCATCGACGAGGCGCCGCGAGTCGGAGCTGTCCGTTGCAGCTGCTGCGTCCTTCTGCCGTTGTCAGAGCTGCTGCGTGCCACCACTGTGGCCGCCGTTGTTGCTGTGCTGCTGACCGCTACTCTCTCGGCGGCAAAGACCCCAACGCCGAGCTGTTGTTGCTTCCTGCGTTGTGCCGCTGTTGTTGTTGTGGGGAAGATGAAGGAGTGGTGGGGCCCCCCCTTTGCCAGCTCTTGTTGGGCCGAAAAGCCCATTAGTTATTTCTGTCCAGATTTAACCCGAGTTCGATCGAGCGTTATAACGTTAATTGCTGGATTGCGTGTGGATCCGTAATTTGCTAAAGCGATCTGAAGCATAGGCCATATCCCCGGAAAGGATATCATCAATAGTCGTCTCGTCTAGATTCATCGCCGAATCTACTTAAGGCAAGTGGCGGTTCGCTCTTACTTAATCATTCCATGTTCTATTAATTATCAATTGCTTTTAATTGTTAATTAAATTGGAGTGAACTGTTGTTTTCATTTGGGAACAAATTTTATAAATAACGTGATTAAAATGTGATATTATGATAGGTTGTATATATTGCTAGAAACAATGCTATTATATTTGTTAATTACCGTAATGGTTTTGTTGTGGATTTAAATGTAAACTTTAAATGCTAAATTAGCACGAGTATTCGTAGGAACGCTAATTCCGGATAAGGATTAGTCGTTTCTTTATAACTTGGTACTAGTCGGAATAATTTCCTAATGCTCTTAAAGGTCATGACCCATTGCTTCTTATCCACCGTTAAGGTAGGAGGTGTTAAGCACTCTGCTAGTGCAATTTGGGTTGGCATAATTGTCACCATGTGTATTAAAATCTTCGTAGTTACTCGAGATAATATTAAAAGTTTGTTAACCTTCTCGTAGTTACTCGAGATAATATTAAAAGTCTTAACATTAATGTACGTGTTGTAATTAAATAAGATAAGTGCGGTTAAGCACATAATTAATAAACCTTGGGCGAGAAGTACAACGTGGAAACGCGTCTGGGCTTCGATTAGAGTAAGTCCACCTTCCTAATCTGAATTCGCACTAAGCGGTGAGGTTGGTCGTGGACCCAAATAGTCAAGTCGCTTTTAAACGCTTGTGTGAAACTTTAACGTTCCCAAACAGTTGTCATAATTTCCAGTAAGACTCAATATTTTGGAGTCTTCCCTTCATACGTTTCCCATAAGGCTCATTTTCTTTGGAGTCTTCTCTTCAGTGCATATCTAAATATTAATCATTCCGTGAAAGTTTCGGGTTATATATCGTTCCTTCGGTTATTATTCGAGGAACAATGATAGTAAACGGTTACGATCACTAGAACCATTCTGTTTTTACCCTTGCATAGTCTTTCATTAGACTAACCAACCGGGTTTTATTCCTTGCATGATTGGCTGGTGTCATCCGTCCTATACGGCACATCAGTGGTTGGTTCCCGAAATTAAAGTAACCAGTTGAAGAAGAAGAGGCTTGCAGACGAACATTTAAGTGTCAGTGTTTTAAGTTGTTAAGTATTACTTTAATATATCGTTATAACCTAGCCATGTTATAGGTTGATTCTTAAAAGTCTTCCGCTGTGTAATTTACAAGTCTTTCGCTGTAATTTTCTCTGTTGTAAAAATACTTCTCTCGTTTGATGAGAGATCTTTTAATAAAAAGGGTTGAGTTTCTTATCCAAATGTCTTCCGCTGTTTAATCTTTCATTTAATATATTTACGTATTTAAGTTTAATTGTTCCGAATAAAGCCTGGGGTGACTTTGGGCGGTAATGTCTGAGGTCACTGGCGTGTGGCACTACCGGTATAAATTGGGGGTGTTACACATACCCGCGGTCGCGGTTTTTTGGGCCAAGCCCGCGGTCGCAGTGGATGGAGCCGCGGTCGCGGATCTTCATCCCGACGCGAGGTTAGGTGGCTTCGAAGCCTTACCGGCGACGACGACGAGGCTTGTAATCCACCACCGCGTATTACCACCACTCCAAGGCTGCCAACGACACCTCCGACGACTACTGAAACTCCGGCGACAACGAATTCGAACGAGAGAGATGGAAGGAGGCTTGAGGATGAAGAGAATGACCAATCCGAGCTCCTTTTATAGGCTCAGGGACGAGGGAGTTCACCCCAGCGCCGGCAACTCAAACGAATCACATCCCCTCCATCGGCAAGCGTTGAAGAACGTGGGGAAAACTAGACGTCGGGCTTTTGGAAGCTCGGGGAAGACGACGATCCGAGAAGCCCGCGATCGCGGTTTGCCCACAGGCAAAACTGCGCCCGTGGTTTCGAAACCGCGGTCGCGGCACTGCCGCGCTCGCGCTTCTGGATCCTTGCTCGCGGGTCTTGCTCGAGGACATGCTAAATTATGTTTTTAGCATTCCATAAATAATCTAAGACCCCATATTCTTAATAAGCGTACATCAGCACGTTAAAAGGATCTTACAAAGATTACAGAAATTGCCAAATACGTCTTTCTTACAAAACGACAGTTGGGACTTTTAGGGGTTATTACAATACCTCCCCCTTAAAAAAAAGTTTCGACCCCGAAACTAGGCCGAAAACAGCTCGGGAAAACGACTAAGCATATCAGACTCAGTCTCCCAGGTTTCCCAAGTTACCTCCTCAGATCCCGACTTGGACGAGAGGATCCGCACTAATGGTACCACCTTGTTCCTCAAGTGCTTCTCGTGGCATTCGAGAATACGCACATGTCTCTCCTCGTATGTACCATTTGCCTGAATCTCGATGTCCTCATAACTCAGCACATGAGACACATCTGGCACATACTTCCTTAGCAGCAATACGTGGAACACGTTATGCACCGGATGCGCCAACGGCGGCAATGCCAAACGGTATGCTAGAGATCTGACCTTGTCAAGGATCTTAAACAGTCCCACGTAGCGAGGGTTGAGCTTCCCACGCTTGCCGAACCTGAACACACCCTTGGATGGCGACACCCTGACAAATACCTTGTCACCAACCTCAAACTCGACATTCCTGCGCTTCAAATCAGCATAAGCCTTCTGCCGGCTCTGAGCTGTAAGAATCCTATGTCTGATCAAGGCAATATCTGGTCATGCATTGGGTAGTTTGCTTCATAGGTCTTCAATTGTCGAGATGCGTATGCAATAACCTTTCCCTTTTGCATTAATATGCATCCTAACTCATGCTTTGAAGCGTCACTATAGACCACATAACCATCAGTTCCTTCCGGTAGCGCCAAAACTGGTACGGACGTTAGGCACTTTTTCAACTTCTGAAAACTTGCCTCATACTTGTCATCCCATATGAACTTCTTATGGACCTTGCGGAGCAACCCGGACATGGGTAGAGCGATCTTTGAAAATCCCTCCATGAACCGTCTGTAATAACATGCAAGTCCCAAGAAACTGCGTACCTCCTTCACGTTCTGAGGTCGCTTCCAGTTGGCTACCGCTTCAATCTTCTGAGGATCAACCATAACCCCATTCTCATTAATCACGTGGCCTAAGAAAGCCACTTCCTTAATCTAGAAGTCACATTTAGATAATTTTGCATACAGCTGATTTTGTCTAAGGATCGACAAGGTGATACGAAGATGCTCCTCGTGAGCCTCTTTGTTCGGAGAGTAGATGAGGATATCGTCGATGAATACCACCACGAACTTGTCCAGGTACTGGTGGAAACATCTGTGCAGCAGATTCATGAAAACGGTCGGAGCATTAGTAAGCCCAAATGGCATGACTACGAACTCGTAGTGTCCATATCTCGTCTGGAATGCAGTCCTCGTAATATCTTTTTCACGAATCCTGAGCTGATGGTAACCAGATCTCATATCGATCTTGGAAAAGACTTTTGCTCCCTACAGTTGATCCAACAGATTAACTATCCTTGACAAAGGATACTTATTCTTGATAGTGACCTTGTTGAACTCTCGATAGTCGATACAAAGTCTGAATGAGCCATCCTTTTTCTTGACAAATAAGACAGGAGCGCCCCAAGGCGATGCACTTGGTCTTATATATCCTTTCTCGAGTAGGTCCTCAAGTTGCTTCTTCAATTCCTACATCTCCGTTGGAGCCATCCAATAAGGTGCTTTAGAAATCAGCGAGGTTCCAGGCTCAAGATCAATAGTGAACTCTACATCACGATTCGGGGGTAAACCGGGAATCTCATCAGGAAAAACATCTGGATACTCGCATATGACAGGAACATCATGAACTGAAGTCTCATCCTTCTTGGGCTTATCCATATAGCACAGGTACCCGACACAACCTTGTCGAAGTAGCTTACACGCAGCCATCGCATTGATGAGTTTTTCGTTATCAGCGTCATTACGACCCTTGAACTTGCACACAAACTGGCCCCCAGATGAAATTGTCACTGTCCTTGAGCTGAAATCGATTACCGCTCCGTGACGCATCAGCCAGTCCATCCCGAGAATGATGTCGTATGGAGCCATGGCTATACAGATCAAGTCCTCTTCGAACTTCCGACCTTGAATGGTAATCGGAAATTCCGACAGACGCTTGGTCCCTACTAATTGTTCACCATTGGGAAGATTCACCACAAATGGTTCGCAAGATTCATTGCACTTTAACCCTAACTTACTCACACACTTCTCCGAAATAAAGGAATGAGTAGCACCCGAATCAAACAATATGCAAACTGATGTAGAGTGGAGGTATAGAGTACCTTGGGCAATCGAAGCGTTGGGTCCGTCAGTCTCACGCATCTCATACAGCCGTTGACCTTGACCCACCGGAGTAGATGGGGTCTTCCCCTTGTTCTGAGCAGTTGTCTACATCGAGGTACTCAGAGCTCCAACAGGCTTGAATCGGGGTCGGTTGTTATGGCTAACTGACCCTTGTTGCGACTCAGCCTCCTTCTGCCTCTTTTGAGGACAAAAAGTCTGCAAATGCCCCTCCTTTCCGCATGCAAAGCACGTCCTCCTACCCTTCGGGCACTCATTGCTCTTATGCCTCGACGTTCCGCAGTTATAGTACTGAATCGGGTTCTTGCTCTGACCCGAGCGTTGAGTAAGGCCTGACTATGTCACCTCAGTTCTTGCCCGACCAGACTTGGCAAAGTGAGATGGTGGTGCGGGTCGTTTAAACCCACTAGCATGAGGTTGGCTCTGCGCCGGTTTCTGGCGATTGCGCTTCTTTGCCGACTCCTCTAGAGTCGCTTCCAGCTTGTAGGCAGCATCCACATACTGCTCCAAAGTATAGCAGCCGTGGCGCACCATCAACGGCTTAATGTCTGGGTTCATCCACTCATGGAAATGCCAAATCTTTTGCTCTTCACTCGACACTTCCGGTCCAGCATACTACAACAGGTGATTGAACTTTGCAGCTAGCTCAGTCACCTTCAGCCCATCGGTCTTAGGGTAAAGGAAATCCTTATGTTTCTCCTCCCTTATAGCACGAGAAAAGAAACAGTCAGTCATCTTCGTCTTAAACATTCCCCAGTTCAACGCTGGATACTCAGCTAAACCAGTGCTCTCCCACCATTTGCTAGCCATATCCTTAAGTTGAAGAGAGGCAATGTGCACTCTCTCAGCCTCAGTGCAATCGACGTTTCTGAATAACCGTTCCATGTGCGAGAACCAATATTCACCCTAACTAGTTCTCCGGTACCGTCATAGCTGTCAGGCCTCATTGAGCTTATGGCCTTCAAGGCCCGACCGTAGTTCCCTCTACTTCTGACGGTTTTGACCTAAGGTATCGGGTCCACTGGCTCCTCAAATTCAGGAATAACCTGAGGATCTGGAACACCTTGTGCTTGCGGTACGACTGGCTGAATTATCTCGGTGACCGCTTGCATAACAATCCCACGAATGGCTTCTATGGCCGCAGCATCGAACATAGCCTGAGGGTTAGCCTGAACATGGCTATTGCCTACGGGGTTATTGTGAGAGGCAGACTCGCTCTCGCCCCCCTGATTAGCGGCGCTTCTCAGGTTCAACCTTGGGTTGTTACTCGGCTCAGCACCAGCACGGGTTGTGTTTCTTGTGTTCACCATCTGTTTGCCGATCAATTTTCCAAGTACTTCACAACATTAATATCATACTTAAAGACGCACAATATATGTAATTGATTCGGAGTGGATTAAACTGACAAACTTTATTGATGAAACGAACTGAAACCATGTTTTATAAGTTTTACAATTACCCTCCTACACGATAAGACAAACTGTTAGGAGGCTAAGGCTCTAAAAACAACGAAAAACAAAACCACTAGGAAAAGAGTCACTAAGACATGCTACTGTCCCCCTCGAGGTGCCTTGAAGAGATTCTTGTATACATCAGACCTTCGATATCTCTTCGGAGGTGAACTGTCCTCGGGTTCCGGTGCCGGCCTCCTCGAACTACTAGGACACGGAACACACAACTCCTCCCTAGGCATCGGAACACTTGACCCCTCTCCGGGCACAGGAATACTCGGCCCTTCCCCAGGTACAAGTGGATAGCAAAACCGGTCCAAGAACCCTGGGCGAAAATCCGCCACATTCAGCTCATAGTGCGGGTTGACCAGATGCTTGGCATGCCTAATGTTCTCTTGGAGCTCGTGGACGTCATCCAACATGAGAGAGAGACTGGACTCAGCATCGTAAGCTCGTTCCTCCATAGCGTACAATGAATCCATCAACTCATCCATGTGCTCCACTAACACACGGGGCCTGACCCTGGCCTGCTGAACGGATACATCCACAAGAGCCTCCCATAGTCTCGCTCGTCTATGAGCTTGCTCTGTCATCTCCTCCATTTCGCGACGAGTCTCGGTGGAAGCCATCTCACTCTAAAGGTGTACGTGATGAGACGTAGGGCTCATCACTGGCTCTCCATGTGCATTGACAGGATGCGGACCCACCGGTGCATCCAATGGCTCGTATTCCACCCTATCAACACCGGACACCCCAAGTGCCTCCCAAGCAGCAGGGGACAACGGTGCATACTCCTGAAATGGTAGAATATCCGAACTAGGGAAGATGAACTGCATCCCCGGATCTTCTTCGTCCACAAGCAGGTGCTCCAGACCTAGATCATAATCATACTCCTCGAGGTCCTCCTCAGGATCCTCTTCAGGGTCCTCCTCTGGGTCTTCCTCAGGATCCTCCTCGGGCTCCTCTTCGAGGTCTTCATCGGTATCCTCCATCTTGTCAGATATGAGAACCACCGACTCCTTGAGAACGGTCTTCTCCTCCTCTTGAGGACTAACCATCTCCTCGACTAGAGCACACTCTGGAAGAATAGGGAACTCAAGCTCGGCCTTAGGTGGCGGAGCTACCTCAGCGTCCCTCCTTCCCTTGAGTTGCGACACGACAGCACCCATTGCATGCGAGGTGACGAGAGAGAATTAGAACTTTCTTAAATATAGAAGATAACTTTCCATATTAGACAGAAGAAGAAGGCACGACTAGAATGGCAGAGGTTTAAAAATATAAATTTTAACTCAAAAGTATAATCTTGTTTAAAACTTTAACTCGTCTTTTGAATTACTCAATTTATTTATTACGAACGAAGAACGATTTTCGAAGTTTTATTTTAAATAAAACGATTTGAAAACTTAAATCATTTTTAAAAACCTGGCTCTGATACCAAATCTGTAACACCCCAAAAATACCTTTGGAAATATTATCGCCAGTGACCTCAGAATACACACCCGAGGTCACCCAAGGCCTACCGTTTTTATAACAAATAATATAATGTATAACTTTATTAAATAGCATGAAAATTACCCAAATAACATTCAAACCGATGTCATGGTTTACAACTGATAACGAAACCAAATACAGAAATGTTTATTACAGCGGAAGTCTTTGAAATAAATAAATGCCATAAAGGAGTTTGAACTGAGCGATCTCACGCCAGGATCTTCAACCTTGGAAAAACACTTAAAATATCAACTGTCTTTGACGTCGGAATCTGGCATTCACGGATGAGGAAGTTTACCTGATGTGCCGTATGAGACGGATGACACCAGCCAACCATGCAAGGAATAAAAACCGGCTGGTTAGTCTAATGATAGACTATGCAAGGGTACAAATAAAAGGTTATAAGTAGTCGTATTAGATTACACCCATCGCTTCTCGAATAACAGTCGATAACGATAGTGAACCTCAACACTTCTACAGAAACACAAGAAAAGGAATGATCAAGAGAAGACTCCAAAGGAATTAAGTCTTATGGGAAACGTATGAAGAGAAGACTCCAAAGGAATTGAGTCTTATGATAAACGTATGACAAGTGTTTGGGAACATTAAGTTTTCACACAAGTTTAAAACACGACCTTGATTATTTGGGTCCACGACCAGCCTCACCGCGCAATGCGAATCCGGATTGGAAAGAAGACTTACTCTAACAAGAGTTCGGGCGGTTTCCACATTGTACTCCTCGCCCGAGGGTATATTAATTATGTGCGTAAAAGCACTTATCTTGTTTAATTCCAAAACATACATTCACGTTACAGCTTTTAATCCACATCATCTCGGTACGAGAGATATTTCTGGGAATGAATCCCAAACGTTGGCACCAGCTGAGTGCACCTACCCTGAGTAAGGGTACAGTCATGACCAGAAGTACTAGGGCAAAATCCTCCTAATATCAGTTATAAAGAAACGACTAGACCCGCAAGGTACATAGCGTTCCTATGAATACTCGTTCTAACTACACATGTAAGTTCACACAGATATCCACACCAAAACCATTACGGTAATATCATGTATAATAGCGTTGTTTCTAGCAATATATACAACCTATTATAGATTCATATTTTAACACATTGTTTTATTAAATCTGTTCCCAAACAGAAAACAACAATTTTTATCTCATCTTAATTAACAATCAATTAATTGATAATCAAGGGAAAACATGGAATAATGAGCAAGAGCGAACCGCCACTTGCCTTAGTCTAGACGAATCGAAGAGATCGGGTTCTGAGATCTGAAGACTTGAATCTGAGTATGGATTCCTACAACGACGGCGAGATATAAGACGGAACCCTAAGTTAGATACGATACGAAACGAAACGAAGATATGAAACGAAGCGAAGATACAAAAACGAAGGGAAAAAGGCCTAAGTCACGGCCGTGGTTGCCATGGCCGCAATCGCGTTTGTTGGGCAAGGCCACGGTCGCAGTTAGCATACCCGCGGTCGCGGTTTTCTGGGCCAAGCCCGCAGTCACGGTGGATGGAGCCGCGGTCGCGGATCTCCATCCCGACGCGAGGTTAGGCAGCTTCGAAGCCTTACCGGCGACGACGACGAGGCTTGTAATCCACCACCGTGTATTACCACCACTCCAAGGATTCACAAGGCTGCCAACGACACCTCCGGTGACTACTGAAACTCTGGCGACAACGAATTCGAACGAGAGAGATGGAAGGAGGCTTGAGGATGAAGAGAATGACCAATCCGAGCTTCTTTTATAGGCTCAGGGACGAGGGAGTTCACCTCAATGCCGGCAACTCAAACGATTCACATCCCCTCCACCGGCAAGCTTTGAAGAACGTGGGGAAAACCAGACGTCGAGCTTTTGGAAGCTCGGGGAAGACGACGATCCGAGAAGCCCGCGATCGCGGTTTCAAAACCGCGGACGTGGCACTGCCACGGTCGCGCTTCTGGATCCTTGGTCGCGGGTCTTGCTCGAGGACATGCTAAATTATGTTTTTAGCATTCCATAAATAATCTAAGACCCCATATTCTCAATAAACGTATATCAACACGTTAAAAGGATCTTACAGAGATTACAGAAATTGCCCAATACGTCTTTCTTACAAAACGACAGTTGGGACTTTTAGGGGTTATTACAATGCATCCATAAAATTGCAAATGCCATCATTATAGGAACCGCAATCATGCTTAGTGAGATACACCTCTTTTGTAAGCAAGTGGTGTGGGAATGGGTTACCATTGATGCATTGCAAGGAGATGACACAATGCCCATATCTATTCAAGATGTGACATGTAAGGTTATGAACACGAAATATACAATGGATGAATTGAATGAACACCAAGTATTCCAAATTATAGAGACGTACAATGATACAGAGACGCTGAAAAACTCTTTGATGAAGGAGCCCAAAGAAATATATTGTTCCAAAAGGAAGGCCAAAGGGCTTCACCAAGTACTCTACGATGAAGGATTTGAGCTTGTTTGAGCACATATTGGTTGAGTATGAGGAGGTGTAGCAAAGGAAGGGGAAGGAAATTATGGTTATCTATTTAGTGAACTTACCTATATCATCATGCGGTTCCCGAGGATATGGCCGCAGTAGTAAGGCATGTAGTGGAGTTCGACTAAGAGTTGGATTCAACTTAGAAATATTGAACCACTCCCATAGGTCCTGACGCGTACTGTATTTCGTGTAGGGTGAACTTTAGAGCTCAAATTGTTGAATACTTCATGTTTGGAAATATTACCGCCAGTGACCTCAAAATACACACCCGGGGTCACCCAAGGCTTACCGTTTTTATAACAAATAATATAATGTGTAACTTTATTAAATAGCATGAAAATTACCCAAATAACATTCAAACCGATGTCATGGTTACAACTGATAACGAAACCAAATACAGAAATGTTTATTACAGCGGAAGTCTTTGAAATAAATAAACGCCATAAAGGAGTTTGAACTGAGCGATCTCACGCCAGGATCTTCAACCTTAGAAAAACACTTAAAATATCAATTGTCTTTGACGTCGGAATCTGGCATTCACGGATGAGGAAGTTTACCTGATGTGCCGTATGAGACGGATGACACCAGCCAACCATGCAAGGAATAAAAATTGGTTGGTTAGTCTAATGAAAGACTATGCAAGGGTACAAATAAAAAGGTTCTAAGTAGTCGTATTAGGTTACACCCATCGATTCTCGAATAACAGTCGACAACGATATTGAACCTCAACACTTCTACAGAAACACAAGAAAAAGAATGATCAAGAGAAAACTCCAAAGGAATTAAGTCTTATGGGAAACGTATGAAGAGAAGACTCCAAAGGAATTGAGTCTTATGAGAAACGTATGACAAGTGTTTGGGAACGTTAAGTTTTCACACAAGTTTAAAACACGACCTTGATTATGTGGCTCCACGACCAACCTCACCGCGCAATGCGAATCCAGATTGGAAAGAAGACTTACTCTAACAAGAGTCCGGGCGGTTTCCACATTGTACTCCTCGCCCGAGGATATATTAATTATGTGCGTAAAAGCACTTATCTTGTTTAATTCCAAAACATACATTCACGTTACAGCTTTTAATCCACATCATCTCGGTACGAGAGATATTTCTGGGAATGAATCCCAAACGTTGGCACCAGCTGAGTGCACCTACCCTGAGTAAGGGTACAGTCATGACCAGAAGTACTAGGGCAAAATCCTCCTAATATCAGTTATAAAGAAATGACTAGACCCGCAAGGTATATAGCGTTCCTATGAATACTCGTTCTAACTACACATGTAAGTTCACACAGATATCCACACCAAAACCATTACGGTAATATCATGTATAATAGCGTTGTTTCTAGCAATATATACAACCTATTATAGATTCATTCTTTAATACATTGTTTTATTAAATCTGTTCCCAAACAGAAAACAGCAACTTTTATCTCATCTTAATTAACAATTAATTAATTGATAATCAAGGGAAAACATGGAATAATGAGCAAGAGCGAACCGCCACTTGCCTTAGTCTAGACGAATCGAAGAGATCGGGTTCCGAGATCTGAAGACTTGAATTTGAGTACGGATTCCTACGACGATGACGAGATATAAGACGGAACCCTAAGTTAGATACGATACGAAATAAAGCGAAGCGAAGATACGAAAACGAAGGGAAAAAGGCCTGAGTCACGGCCGTGGTTGCCATGGCCGCGATCACGTTTGCTGGGCAAGGCCACGGTCGTAGTTAGCATACCCGCGGTTGCGGTTTTCTGGGCCAAGCCCGCAGTCACGGTGGATGGAGCCGCGGTCGCGGATCTCCATCCCGACGCGAGGTTAGGCAGCTTCGAAGCCTTACCGGCGACGACGACGAGGCTTGTAATCCACCACCGTGTATTACCACCACTCCAAGGATTCACAAGGCTGCCAACGACACCTCCGGTGACTACTGAAACTCCGGCGACAACGAATTCGAACGAGAGAGATGGAAGGAGGCTTGAGGATGAAGAGAATGACCAATCCGAGCTTCTTTTATAGGCTCAGGGACGAGGGAGTTCACCTCAATGCCGGCAACTCAAACGATTCACATCCCCTCCACCGGCAAGCGTTGAAGAACGTGGGGAAAACCAGACGTCGAGCTTTTGGAAGCTCGGGGAAGACGACGATCCGAGAAGCCCGCGATCGCGGTTTCAAAACCGTGGACGTGGCACTGCCGCGGTCGCGCTTCTGGATCCTTGGTCGCGGGTCTTGCTCGAGGACATGCTAAATTATGTTTTTAGCATTCCATAAATAATCTAAGACCCCATATTCTCAATAAACGTATATCAACACGTTAAAAGGATCTTACAGAGATTACAGAAATTGCCCAATACGTCTTTCTTACAAAACGACAGTTGGGACTTTTAGGGGTTATTACAATGCATCCATAAAATTGCAAATGCCATCATTATAGGAACCGCAATCATGCTTAGTGAGATACACCTCTTTTGTGAGCAAGTGGTGTGGGAATGGGTTACCATTGATGCATTGCAAGGAGATGACACAATGCCCATATCTATTCAAGATGTGACATGTAAGGTTATGAACACGAAATATACAACGGATGAATTGAATGAACACCAAGTATTCCAAATTATAGAGACGTACAATGATACAGAGACGCTGAAAAACTCTTTGATGAAGGAGCCCAAAGAAATATATTGTTCCAAAAGGAAGGCCAAAGGGCTTCACCAAGTACTCTACGATGAAGGATTTGAGCTTGTTTGAGCACATATTGGTTGAGTATGAGGAGGTGTAGCAAAGGAAGGGGAAGGAAATTATGGTTATCTATTTAGTGAACTTACCTATATCATCATGCGGTTCCCGAGGATATGGCCGCAGTAGTAAGGCATGTAGTGGAGTTCGACTAAGAGTTGGATTCAACTTAGAAATATTGAACCACTCCCATAGGTCCTGACGCGTACTGTATTTCGTGTAGGGTGAACTTTAGAGCTCAAATTGTTGAATACTTCATGTTTGGAAATATTACCGCCAGTGACCTCAAAATACACACCCGGGGTCACCCAAGGCTTACCGTTTTTATAACAAATAATATAATGTGTAACTTTATTAAATAGCATGAAAATTACCCAAATAACATTCAAACCGATGTCATGGTTACAACTGATAACGAAACCAAATACAGAAATGTTTATTACAACGGAAGTCTTTGAAATAAATAAACGCCATAAAGGAGTTTGAACTGAGCGATCTCACGCCAGGATCTTCAACCTTAGAAAAACACTTAAAATATCAATTGTCTTTGACGTCGGAATCTGGCATTCACGGATGAGGAAGTTTACCTGATGTGCCGTATGAGACGGATGACACCAGCCAACCATGCAAGGAATAAAAACCGGTTGGTTAGTCTAATGAAAGACTATGCAAGGGTACAAATAAAAAGGTTTTAAGTAGTCGTATTAGGTTACACCCATCGCTTCTCGAATAACAGTCGATAACGATAGTGAACCTCAACACTTCTACAGAAACACAAGAAAAAGAATGATCAAGAGAAAACTCCAAAGGAATTAAGTCTTATGGGAAACGTATGAAGAGAAGACTCCAAAGGAATTGAGTCTTATGAGAAACGTATGACAAGTGTTTGGGAACGTTAAGTTTTCACACAAGCTTAAAACACGACCTTGATTATGTGGCTCCACGACCAACCTCACCGCGCAATGCGAATCCAGATTGGAAAGAAGACTTACTCTAACAAGAGTCCAGGCGGTTTCCACATTGTACTCCTCGCCCGAGGATATATTAATTATGTGCGTAAAAACACTTATCTTGTTTAATTCCAAAACATACATTCACGTTACAGCTTTTAATCCACATCATCTCGGTACGAGAGATATTTCTGGGAATGAATCCCAAACGTTGGCACCAGCTGAGTGCACCTACCCTGAGTAAGGGTACAGTCATGACCAGAAGTACTAGGGCAAAATCCTCCTAATATCAGTTATAAAGAAATGACTAGACCCGCAAGGTATATAGCGTTCCTATGAATACTCGTTCTAACTACACATGTAAGTTCACACAGATATCCACACCAAAACCATTACGGTAATATCATGTATAATAGCGTTGTTTCTAGCAATATATACAACCTATTATAGATTCATTCTTTAATACATTGTTTTATTAAATCTGTTCCCAAACAGAAAACAGCAACTTTTATCTCATCTTAATTAACAATCAATTAATTGATAATCAAGGGAAAACATGGAATAATGAGCAAGAGCGAACCGCCACTTGCCTTAGTCTAGACGAATCGAAGAGATCGGGTTCCGAGATCTGAAGACTTGAATTTGAGTACGGATTCCTACGACGACGACGAGATATAAGACGGAACCCTAAGTTAGATACGATACGAAATGAAGCGAAGCGAAGATACGAAAACGAAGGGAAAAAGGCCTGAGTCGCGGCCGTGGTTGCCATGGCCGCGATCACGCTTGCTGGGCAAGGCCGTGGTCGTAGTTAGCATACATGCGGTCGCGGTTTTCTGGGCCAAGCCCGCGGTCACGGTGGATGGAGCCGCGGTCGCGGATCTCCATCCCGACGCGAGGTTAGGCAGCTTCGAAGCCTTACCGGCGACGACGACGAGGCTTGTAATCCACCACCACGTATTACCACACTCCAAGGATTCACAAGGCTGCCAACGACACCTCCGGTGACTACTGAAACTCCGGTGACAACGAATTCGAACGAGAAAGATGGAAGGAGGCTTGAGGATGAAGAGAATGACCAATCCGAGCTTCTTTTATAGGCTCAGGGACGAGGGAGTTCACCTCAACGCCGGCAACTCAAACGATTCACATCCCCTCCACCGGAAAGCGTTGAAGAACGTGGGGAAAACCAGACGTCGAGCTTTTGGAAGCTCGGGGAAGACGACGATCTGAGAAGCCCGCGATCGCTGTTTCAAAACCGCGGTCGCGGCACTGCCGCGCTCGCGCTTCTGGATCCTTGGTCGCGGGTCTTGCTCGAGGACATGCTAAATTATGTTTTTAGCATTCCATAAATAATCTAAGACCCCATATTCTCAATAAACGTATATCAACACGTTAAAAGGATCTTACAGAGATTACAGAAATTGCCCAATACGTCTTTCTTACAAAACGACAGTTGGGACTTTTAGGGGTTATTACAATGCATCCATAAAATTGCAAATGCCATCATTATAGGAACCGCAATCATGCTTAGTGAGATACACCTCTTTTGTAAGCAAGTGGTGTGGGAATGGGTTATCATTGATGCATTGCAAGGAGATGACACAATGCCCATATCTATTCAAGATGTGACATGTAAGGTTATGAACACGAAATATACAACGGATGAATTGAATGAACACCAAGTATTCCAAATTATAGAGACGTACAATGATACAGAGACGCTGAAAAAATCTTTGATGAAGGAGCCCAAAGAAATATATTGTTCCAAAAGGAAGGCCAAAGGGCTTCACCAAGTACTCTACGATGAAGGATTTGAGCTTGTTTGAGCACATATTGGTTGAGTATGAGGAGGTGTAGCAAAGGAAGGGGAAGGAAATTATGGTTATCTATTTAGTGAACTTACCTATATCATCATGCGGTTCCCGAGGATATGGCCGCAGTAGTAAGGCATGTAGTGGAGTTCGACTAAGAGTTGGATCCAACTTAGAAATATTGAACCACTGCCATAGGTCCCGACGCGTACTGTATTTCGTGTAGGGTGAACTTTGGAGCTCAAATTGTGGAATACTTCATGGTTTCCTTCTTTCAGTGGGCTAGAGACGAAGGGGCAGAAGGACATTATGTTTATCGAAGCCTAGCTGAACTTTTAGGATGGGGAGAGGCTGGATATTGTAGAGTATGAACCTTTGGGATAATAAGGAAAGTATTTGATATTAAGGTAATAAGGATAAGATTCAGTATTACAATAACGAAGATAGTATTTGATATTATGATAATGAATAGTACTCTATATTAGGATAATGAGGAAATTATTCCATATTACAATAGTAAATATACACTTTACTATTGAATAATTGGTTTTCGTGTCCCAGGGTATGGTAACCCTGGGGTTTCCAAACCCTGAGGCTCGCATGCACAATGTGTGCTCGAAGTGTTTGTGTGCCAAGTGTTACCCTACCCTAATGCACGGATACACTCCGCGTGCCCAACATATTTTGAGTGCTCTAAGGTTACCATACCCTTTTAGGATATTCAATAACGATAATCGATATTCAATAACGACAATCGATATTTGATAGTAGTAATATGTGTAATATTAGGATATTTGATAGTAGCAATATGCGTAACTTACCATTATATTCGATAACAATAATCGATATTCAATTTTAGTAATATGTGTAATATTAGGGTATTCGATATGCTATAGTAATAATATGCGTAATATTAGAATATTCGATAACGATAGTTTATATTCAATAGTAGTAAAATGCGTAATATTAAGATATTCACTAACGATAATTGGTATTCGATAACAGTAATATGCGTAATTAACCGTCACATTTGATTGTAGTAATTGACGGTGTTAAAATCGGGGTCTCACATGTGGCCAGTATCAAGAATGCCACGTATAGAACCCCTACAAGGCAATCATATCTTGACGAGTAACAACTATAAAGCGGTCATCAAGACCACCAATGAACAATCACAATTCTTGTAAGAAAGACGAGGAACTCGAAAACGCAATGATACCGCATGATCACTAACAAAGACCTCTAAAAAATTGTTATCTCAATATGACAGGATGAACACAAAGGTGACAAGATGAACATAAAGGTGACAAGATAACGGGATGAACTCGATGTCATCAACGTACTTGATGAATGTACAATCAATGGCAAATCTGTAATATCCCTCAATTTTTAGTAAGGATATTCGGGTAATTTTTTCCAACCTTCACTAATTAATTATTTCGCTTTCAGTGGAGTTTGGATTTTCTGAAATATCCATGATATCCGAAATAATTCCCTGAGTGGTATAAAATACATTCAATGTATTTTCGAGACTTAGAATATTTGTTTGGATACAAACATATAATTTTCGGGGTTTAATACCCATACCAAAAACCAATAGCAGCTCGCCGAAAGCACTCCCGAAATTGCGCAAAGTTGTCGCTGGCTCGAGCCCCGTGTTGGCCGGCTCTCCTGGAGCATGGTCGGGGCTTCTCCTGGAGCTATATAAGGAGCTCGTTGGAGAAGCTGAAATGGGCACCGATCTGTCTCCCTCTCGTCTCTCCCCTGTTCCTCTCGTCTCCTCTGGTTCGCGCCTCAGCCCAGCCCAACCTTCCTCCTCTGTTGCGGCGTGGTGGTTGTGGTGGCTGAGATCGCCGACGACGAGAACCTCCCGGCGTCGAGGCGGCAGAAGCCCAGCTCGTCCCCCGTCTGCCGTCGCCAGCCGCCGACCTCCCTTGCTCGCCGTCATCGCCGCTCCTCTCCTGGCGCCGCGAGGCCTCTGCTGCTCGTGCTATTGGTGGTTGCACGTCCCGGCGAAGGTGAACCACCGACGAGGCACCGCAAAGCCGCTGCTGAGTCGCCATTGTCGCCGCCGCTGTGCTGTCGCTGCTGCCCGTAGCCGCCACCGCTGCTGTTCTTCCCGGCGTCGTGGCACTGCTGCTGGTGGCTGCTCTCCCCGGCGACGAAGCGGCGAGGACCCCCGACGAGAAATCCCAGCAGTCGAGCCGGCGAGATCCCTGCGTGAGCCGGTGGTGCTCTGTTTTTTATTGTAAATGCAAATGGGTGGTTTGATTTGGAAATATGATGAACAGTGGCCGTGGGGCCCTTCCTTTGCTTTGTTTCGGTATTGGGCCGAGAAGCCCATTTACCCTTTCAGTCCAGATTCGACCCAAAATCATTCGAGCGGTATAATTTCGATTCTCTTTCGTCCGTATTTTTTTTAAGGAAAATTTAATAAATTATTTTATGATTTAATATCATAGAAATTTATTAAATATAAATTCTTAAATTCGTCTAGTCAAATTAATTGATAGATAATTAATTTGTCAATTAGAACGTGATCGGCTGGATTGCGTATGGACTCGTACTCTGGTAGAAATATTCTGAAGCTTAAGCCATATCCTCGGAAAGGATATTTTCGGTAGTCGTCTCGTCCAGATTCATCGCCGAATCTATTCCAGGCAAGTGGCGGTTCGCTCTTGCTCATCGTTCCATATTTACATTAATTATCAGTTGTTTATCTGAGTAATTAATTTGGAATGATTATTGTGTTCATCTGGAAACGGTTTTGTTAAATGTTTTGGAAAATTAAAATATGATATTATAATAGGTTGTATATCTGTTAGAACAACGCTATTATATATATATGTGAATTAATACAGATATTATAATAGGTTGTATATTGTTAGAACAACGCTATTTTATCTGTAACGGGCCTTGAGGGCATTGTTATGAGTTATTGTTGTGTTGAACTATTTAGTTAGCACGAGTATTCGTAGGAATGCTACTGTGTATCTCATTGCGAGTGCTAGTCGTTTCGTGATAACCTGGTGGTTAGGATTTAGTTCCTACCATCCTTCTCTAATGCCGTTTGTAGGGATTTAGTTCCCGACTCTGCCTTGAGGGATTTAGTTCCCGCGGGATTTAGTTCCCGATTCGACTCTTGGGATTTAGTTCCCGAGTCAACTCCGCTCCTAGGGATTTAGTTCCCGCGAGACTTAGTTCTCGATTCGACTCTTGGGATTTAGTTCCCGAGTCAACTCCGTCCATGGATTTAGTTCCCGACGGTATCTCTTTATCCCGATGGATGAGATGATTTAAAAGCCTATAACGTGATGTGCGTTTTGGAATTAAATAAGATAAAGTGCCCGAGTGCACATAATTAATATACCTTTGGCGAGTAGTGCAGCTAAGTTATAGTGCAGCTAGGGAAACTCGTCTCGACTTTGATCATAGTACGTTCTCTTTCCAATCTGGATTCGCTGTATGCGATGAGGTTGGTCGTGAACCGAAGCATCTCAGTCAACTTTTAAATCATTGTTGTATGATGCTGTAAACGTTCCAGATTTGTCATATTTCCTTAAAGACTCAATCTCTTGGAGTCTCTTTTCGAGTCGATTTCTGTGAAGATGAAGTCTTCCAGAATCTTCTCTCATGCATACCTCTTGTTGTTATTCCGTGAAAGTGTCGGGTTATGTATCGTCCCTTCGGTTATTATTCGAGGGACAATGATAGTAAACGGTTACGATCACTCGAACCACTCTGCTTTTTACCCTTGCTAGTCTATTCAAGTAGACTAACCCACGAACATTGTTCTCCGCATGTGGGCTGGTGTCATCCGTTCGATTCGGCACATCAGATAGAGCGAAGATGAGGAGACTAGATTGACTATGAAGACGACGGTTGTTTTTGGATGTTTTAATAATTACTTTTAATCAGGTTGAGATCCTTGGGCAGGTGATCATTACGATCACAACCCTTTTTGCAATATCTTTTATAAGTCTTCCGTTGTACTTTGTTTAAACTCTGTGTTTGGCCTATTCGGGGTTGGGTTATAATCCCGTAACTCATGTTTCATTTGATTGAGGTTTTGTTTTGGATACTTTGATCATTATGTATCATTGTATGCCTTAAATTGTATTTAAACCGGTAAAGTCTTGGGTGATCTCGGTAAGGAACACTGGGGTCACTGGCGGTAATACCTTTCCAAATGGGTTAAGATTTGGGGGTGTTACAGTTGTGGTATCAGAGCCAAAGGTTTTAAAACGGGTTTGGGATTTTATAAATCATTTCCGTTTTTGAAAATGCTTTAAAAAGGGCTCTGAATTTTCAAAGTGAAAAGAATTTTCAAAACACCGTTCATAGTCATGTCTTCTGTACAGTTTGATATAGTAAGCTTGCTTCTATGTCTAGAAAGACTAATTCCTTTTCCCGTTGCCCCGTTAGCTATGGGTGCATTATGTTCTCTTCAGAGGAACCCGGGAGAAGCCGAGGTGGTTTCGCCATCTCCAGTTAGGCTTGATTCCCAGTTCGCTCGTTGTGAGTTAAGATTGTAGAATCTAGTAACTCGATTTGAGTTCATCAATAGAAATTACCAAGTTGATCTATTCTAAGTTGATTTTATTACGATAAGTATATCAGAATGATATTAATGTGATAAAATCATTGGAATTTGATCGGTAAACAGATGGTGAACACGAGGAACGTTATCTGTGCTGGTGTTGGGCCGAGTAATGACCCCAGACCAAACCGGAGGATTGATGCAGACCCATCAGGAGAGCGTGAGTCTGTCTTCAATAATAATCCAGGAGGCAATGGCCAAGCTCAGGCCGACGCTCCAGTAGTGCTCGATGCAGCGACAGTCGCAGCAATTCGGGGGATTGTTCTGCAAGCAATCACCGAGATAATGAGGCCAATCGTACCTCAGGCACAAGGAGTGCCAGTACCTCCAGAAGTTCCGAGGTTTGAGGAACAAGAGAACCAGGTACTACAGGGAGGCGTGATCAGGGATAGAGGAGAGTATGGCCGAGCGCTGAAGGCCATTAACTCTATGAGACCTGACAGCTATGATGGAAAGGGAGAGCCAGTCAGGGTGGCTCATTGGTTCTCACATATGGAACGGTTGTTTCATAATGTTGAGTGTACTGAAGCAGAAAAAGTGCACATAGCTTCTCTACAGTTGAAGAAAGAAGCCAGTGAATGGTGGGAGAGTACCGGCTTAGCTGATAGCCCGGTGTTGACCTGGTCAATGTTTAAGACCAAGATGACGGACCATTTTTTCTCTCGTGCTATGAGGAAGGAGAAACACAAGGAGTTCCTATACCCTAAGACTGATGGATTGAAGGTGACAGAGCTCGCCACCAAGTTCAATCATTTGCTATAGTATGCTAGACCTGAGATATCCAGTGAGGCACAGAAAATCTGGTATTTCCATGAGTGGATGGGCCCAGATATTAAGCCACTGATGGTGCATCACGGATGCTCGACTTTGGAGCAGTACGTGGATGCAGCCTACAAGTTAGAGGTGACTCTGGAAGAGTCGACCAAGAAACGTGATAGCCAGAGGCAAGGGGAGAACCAGCCTAAGGCAAGTGGGTTTAAACGTCCCGCTCCACCATCTGATTTTGCCAAATCTGGCCGAGCAAAAACGAATATGACTCAGGATGGGTCTACGCAACGTTCGGGTCAGGGCAATAGCCTGATCCAGTGCTACAACTGTGGTACCTACGGGCACAAGAGTAATGTGTGTCCGAAGGAGGAGAAAACATGCTATGCCTGTGGAAAGGAAGGACACTTGCAGTTATTTTGTCTGCAGAGGAGACAGAAAGGGGCTGAGTCACAGCAGGGATTTGTTAATCAGAACAACCAACCCAGGTTCAGTCCGGTGGAAGCCCCTAGTCCTTCAATGCAGACAACTGCGAGAAACAAAGGGAAAGCCCCAGTGGCTTCAGGAAGCCAAGGTCAACGCCTATACGTGATGCGTGAGGCGGATGGACCCTATGCTCCTAATGCTTAGAGTACTTTATATCGGCATTACACTTTTGTTAATGTGTTGTTGATGTGGGTGCTACCCAGACTTTAATTTTGGATGGTTGTAAGTTAAGTTGTGTGTACAACGAGGTTGTGAACCTTTTGTTGTAACTCTTCTTATATATGAACATTTGGTTTATACCAAGTTAATGTTTCGTTGCTTGGTATGGGGTAAGGTCTTGTGTTCGAGACTCACCAACAACCTCTTAGGAGATGGCTGCCTATTAATTAGGTGGAGCTACCAAGGATGGGTTGAGATGTATGGACAGCGGCTCATGGCAACAGTGGACGCTGGTAATGGCTGGGCCTGGGCTCGGAGCCACTAGTGAGTCGTCTGTGAACCATGTAGTGGGCTGGTCCAAGATGGTGACCATTTAGTGGGAACCAATCGTCTGTCGGAATTGTCGATTACCATCAAGGGTAAGAAATTCAAAGCGATTTGACCTAAATAACCATGGTCCCATACGATAATTATTCTCGGTATGGATTGACGGAAGCGTCATAAGGCAGTGATCGACTTCAGTTTTGTTATTCCTGTGGTTAGAGGATTTTCGGGTGTCTTTCCAAAAGATATTCCTGGATACCCTGAATCGTGTCGTGGAGTTTGCAATTGATCTCGAGCCGTGTACCACGCCGATCTCTGAGGCACCGTACCGGATGGCTCCTGTTGAGATGCAAGAGTTGAAGAAGCAACTCTAGGATCTTCTTGACAAAAGTTATATAAAGCTGAGTGCATCATCTTGAGTAGGAGTGCCCTAGTTTTATTTGTCAAAATAAAAGATGGACCGTTTCGACTTTATTTTGACTTTCGAGAGTTGAATAAAGTCACGATCAAGAGCAAGTATTTGTTGCCAAAGAGTGATGATCTGTTGGAGCAACTACAGGGAGCAAAAGTTTTCTCCAAGATCGACCGGAGATCTGGTTTTCATCAGCTCAAGATTCGTGAGGATGATATTCCGAGGATTGCGTTTCGGACAAGAGATAGTCACTACGAGTTTGTAGTCATGTCATCTGGATCTACGAATGCTCCAGGAGTTTTCATGAACCTAGTGCATCGATGTTTTAGACCAGTACTTGAATAAGTTCATAGTGGTCTTCATCAATGGCATTTTGATTTTTTCCCGAGCAAGGAAGCTCACAGGGAACATCTGCGGATTGCTTTATCTGTCCTTAGACCAAATCGGTTGTACGCAAAGTGGTATAAGTGCAACTTTTGGATCTAGAAGTGGCTTTCTTAGGCCATGTGATCAATAAGAATGAGGTTATGGTTATTCCCCAGAAGAGTGAATCAGTAGTAGTTTGGAAGCGGCCTCAGGGTGTGAGCGAGGTGCGCAATTTCTCAGAGCTTGCTGAGCATTATAGACGGTTCATGGAATGATTTTTCTAAGATCTCTCCACCTATGACCAGTCTGTCCACAAGGTTCACCAGAAGTTTGTCTGGGATGACAAGTACAAGACCAGTTTTTAAGAAGTTGAACCAGTATCTGACTTATACACCAGTTTTGGCGTTGTCAGAAAGAATGATGGTTATATGGTCTATAGTAATGCTTCGAGAAATGGGTTGGGATGTGTCTTTGATGCAGAAAGGCAAGGTTATTGCATACGCATCTAGACAGTTGAAAACCTATGAAGCAAACTGACCGACACATGACCTAGAACTAGCAGCAATAGTATTTGCATTGGAAACTGAGGTTACTTGGGTGACCCAGAAGTTAGCAGAAGTTTTTCTCCAGAAGATTGTCCATTTACATGGCATTCCTAAGACCATTGTATCGGATCGAGATGGCCGATTCATGTCAAGTTTATAGCAAGAACTTCACAAGGCCATGAGAACTGAATTGAGATTCAGCAGCGTTTCATCCTCAGACAAATGGTCAGTCTGAAAAGACCATCTAGACTCTGGAGGATATGCTAAGAGCTTGTGTGCTCGATCGTCCGACTAGCTGGGAAGACAGCCTAAGTCTGATTGAGCTCACGTACGATAATAGCTGGCATGCTACGGTCAAGATGATTCCGTTCGAAGCTTTGTATGGTCTCAAATGCAGATCTCCGATTTGTTGGGATGAGAATGCCGACAAGATTCTGCTTGGACCAAGAATTGGTCGAAAGGACAGCTCTAGACATTGCTTGATTAGACAGAGGATGTTCACCGCTCAGAGTCGACAAAAGTTTTACGCAGATCAGAAGCGTTAAAGTGTTGAGTTCGAGGTTGGTGGCAAGGTATTTGTCACAGTATCGCGACCCAAGGATGTTTTCAGGTTTGGTAAGTGTGTGAAGCTTAACCCTCGCTACGTGGGACCATTCGAGATTCTGGTTAGAGTAGGATCTCTAGCATACCATTTGGCATTGCTGCCATCGGCACACCCAGTGCATAATGTGTTCCACGTATCATTGCTAACGAAATTCGTGCCAAGATGAGTCTCGTGTGCTGAGATATAAGGACATCGAGATTCAGGCAAATGGTACTTGAGAGGAGATGCCTGTGCGCATTCTCGAGTGCTGTGTGAAGCAACTGCGCAACGAGATCGTACTGTTGGTACGAATTATGTGGTCCAAGTCTGGGACAGAAGAAGTTACTTGGGAAACCTGAGAAACTGAGGCGGATATGCTTAGACGCTTTCCCGAGTTGTTTTCGGCCAAGTTTCGGGGTCGAAACTTCTTTTAAGGGGGAGGTGATGTAATATCCCTCAATTTTTAGTAAGGATATTCGGGTAATTTTTCCCAACCTTCACTAATTAATTATTTCGCTTTCAGTGGAGTTTGGATTTTCTGAAATATCCATGATATCCGAAATAATTCCCTGAGTGGTATAAAATACATTCAATGTATTTTCGAGACTTAGAATATTTGTTTGGATACAAACATATAATTTTCGAGGTTTAATACCCATACCAAAAACCAATAGCAGCTCGCCGAAAGCACTCCCAAAATTGCGCAAAGTTGTCGCTGGCTCGAGCCCCGTGTTGGCCGGCTCTCCTGCAGCGTGGTCGGGGCTTCTCCTGGAGCTATATAAGGAGCTCGTTGGAGAAGCTGAAATGGGCACCGATCTGTCTCCCTCTCGTCTCTCCCCTGTTCCTCTCGTCTCCTCTGGTTCGCGCCTCAGCCCAGCCCAACCTTCCTCCTCTGTTGCGGCGTGGTGGTTGTGGTGCCTGAGATCGCCGACGACGAGAACCTCTCGGCGTCGAGGCGGCAGAAGCCCAGCTCGGCCCCCGTCTGCCGTCGCCAGCCGCCGACCTCCCTTGCTCGCCGTCATCGCCTCTCCTCTCCCGGCGCCGCGAGGCCTCTGCTGCTCATGCTATTGGTGGTTTCACGTCCCGGCGAAGGTGAACCACCGACGAGGCACCGCAAAGCCGCTGCCGAGTCGCCATTGTCGTCGCCGCTGTGCTGTCGCTGTTGCCCGTAGCCGCCACCGCTGCTGTTCTTCCCGGCGTCGTGGCACTGCTGTTGGTGGCTGCTCTCCCCGGCGACGAAGCGGCGAGGACCCCCGGCGAGAAAGCCCAACAGTCGAGCCGGCGAGATCCCTGCGTGAGCCAGTGGTGCTCTGTTTTTGATTGTAAATGAAAATGGGTGGTTTGATTTGGAAAGATGATGAACAGTGGCCGTGGGGCCCTTCCTTTGCTTTGTTTCGGTATTGGGCCGAGAAGCCCATTTACCCTTTCAGTCCAGATTCGACCCAAAATCATTCGAGCGGTATAATTTCGATTCTCTTTCGTCCGTATTTTTTTTAAGGAAAATTTAATAAATTATTTTATGATTTAATATCATAGAAATTTATTAAATATAAATTCTTAAATTCGTCTAGTCAAATTAATTGATAGATAATTAATTTGTCAATTAGAACGTGATCGGCTGGATTGCGTGTGGACTCGTACTCTGGTAGAAATATTCTGAAGCTTAAGCCATATCCTCGGAAAGGATATTTTCGGTAGTCGTCTCGTCCAGATTCATCGCCGAATCTATTCCAGGCAAGTGGCGGTTCGCTCTTGCTCATCGTTCCATATTTACATTAATTATCAGTTGTTTATCTGAGTAATTAATTTGGAATGATTATTGTGTTCATCTGGAAACGGTTTTGTTAAATGTTTTGGAAAACTAAAATATGATATTATAATAGGTTGTATATCTGTTAGAACAACTCCGCTCCTAGGGATTTAGTTCCCGCGAGACTTAGTTCTCGATTCGACTCTTGGGATTTAGTTCCCGAGTCAACTCCGTCCATGGATTTAGTTCCCGACGGTATCTCTTTATCCCGATGGATGAGATGATTTAAAAGCCTATAACGTGATGTGCGTTTTGGAATTAAATAAGATAAAGTGCCTGAGTGCACATAATTAATATACCTTTGGCGAGTAGTGCAGCTAAGTTATAGTGCAGCTAGGGAAACTCGTCTCGACTTTGATCATAGTACGTTCTCTTTCCAATCTGGATTCGCTGTATGCGATGAGGTTGGTCGTGAACCGAAGCATCTCAGTCAACTTTTAAATCATTGTTGTATGATGCTGTAAACGTTCCAGATTTGTCATATTTCCTTAAAGACTCAATCTCTTGGAATCTCTTTTCGAGTCGATTTTTGTGAAGATGAAGTCTTCCAGAATCTTCTCTCATGCATACCTCTTGTTGTTATTCCGTGAAAGTGTCGGGTTATGTATCGTCCCTTCGGTTATTGTTCGAGGGACAATGATAGTAAACGGTTACGATCACTCGGACCACTCTATTTTTTACCCTTGCTAGTCTATTCAAGTAGACTAACCCACGAACATTGTTCTCCGCATGTGGGCTGGTGTCATCCGTTCGATTCGGCACATCAGATAGAGCGAAGATGAGGAGACTAGATTGACTATGAAGACGACGGTTGTTTTTGGATGTTTTAATAATTACTTTTAATCAGGTTGAGATCCTTGGGCAGGTGATCATTACGATCACAACCCTTTTTGTAATATCTTTTATAAGTCTTCCGTTGTACTTTGTTTAAACTCTGTGTTTGGCCTATTCGGGATTGGGTTGTAATCCTGTAACTCATGTTTCATTTGATTGAGGTTTTGTTTTGGATACTTTGATCATTATGTATCATTGTATGCCTTAAATTGTATTTAAACCGGTAAAGCCTTGGGTGATCTCGGTAAGGAACACTGTGGTCACTGACAGTAATACCTTTCCAAATGGGTTAAGATTTGGGGGTGTTACAAAATCCTAGGAAGAAAGAACATCACGTGTGAAAAAAGAAGAAGATCACTGGCGCGGATGGCTGGATGAAGCTGATGACATGACCAAACACCATGAGTGTACCACATCAAGATGAAGTGGAAAAGATCGCTCGGTTCTAATGTGTCTGTACAACCGAAATTTGAAGCTTGTGTGTCCGTACTAAAGTTATCTAAGGTTTCCGTGTCCTTACAAAAGCAATCTTGGCTGGTGTGTCCGTACTTGGAAGCATTAATGAACAGATTGGGCGTGTCATCCGGACATTGGTTTCGTATGCGGAAATCTCAGAGCGGGATCAACCAACCTATGCGCCTACACACCTATAATAAGCATTGCTCCACCCCTGGTTCTCCTTTACCTATATAAATCGAAGACATGCACTTGGTTGGGGGACTATTTCCGACTTTTGGAGTTGGAGAATGGTCTTGTGGCAGGTTTCAAAGATCAAAGGAACTTCAAACTCTTCATTCTCCATTGATTCTTCATCTCGTCAATGGCTCCATTTCATCACGTAACCTTCCATTTCTCCATTGTTTCTTCAAGAATTTCTTTATATGCTCATCAACTTCAAGAACATCAAGTTGTTCATTTTTCAAGCATAACTTCAAGAACATCAAAAACCTCATCACCTGAGCATCACATCAAGTTCTTCAAATGCATCCTCTCGAATATTTTTTTGATTTCTTCATCTTTGCATGCACTTCATCTACACATATGACTCTTTCATCACCATTCATACCGCATGAAGTCAATAAAATGGGAAATAACTCGTGATGTCGTCACGGACCGTGAAGAGAATCGGAAGAGCCTTGGTGGGTTGTGGTCATCTCCCTTCAAATCCTTCTACCCCCACTATCTTTGAGATCTTCAGTAATATCCATAATATGCGTAATTTATCGTAATATACAAGAAACCAAAGTTGTCAAAAGATAAATATCCACAAAATAAAAAACATAAATGTCCATGTCAAAACCCTAAATATCCATTAAACCTAAACATCCAAAATACAATCAAGGACATAACATACTCCTCGCTCGGCTCATCCCGTACAGCCCCGCTCTCCTCTCCTGACTCATCCCGTGCAACTTCGGGCTCATCCCGTGCAACCCAGCTCCCCTCGCTCGGCTCATATTGTGAATCCTGGAAAAAAAAACTACTATAATCATCGAGCAGGCTCTGGCATAGGTTGAGCGTCACCCGCCAACACTTGTAGAATACGGAGAACCCACATTTTTCGCATCAATAATCTTGTATTCCTCGAAACGAGCTCATGCTAACTCGACTGCCATCTAGTTCCTTTGCATAAAGACAATATTTTTGTTAGGGTATAAATAGTATAACCCAAAAATCCATAAATTAGCGAATATGTACCACAACGATATCCAATAGAGGAGGTTGAGGAGCCATAAGTCCCTCTAATGGACGATCCTATGGCGGGTACATCAGATCCACTAATGAGTGTGTGATATCCAAAAAGGAATCGAGATTGTAGATGTCGCACTCCTACGACCAACTAATCCTATCATACTCAACCAGGTCGAACATGTGGTTGTCACGTTATGGAAATGATAGCACGTTCTAGTTTGGAAATTATCGTTGTCGGGCCACGGTGGCAGGGGCGGAACCTGTCTTAGACCGAACTACCCAAGGACACAGAGAGGCATGTATGACTCCTCGACATCGAGTCATCAAAGAATACCCTCGAAACGAGATCCTCTAAACTCTGTAACGCAATCCAACACGGCTCTAGAAGGCATCCATGTGACCTATAATAACGCATATGGTAAAAATAATTTTGTGCGTAGATTTTAACTAAACAACAACAACAATCAACCCAGAATAATCCCACTGAGGCAGGGTCTGGGGGTCCAAATGTACGCATCCATACCCTGAAACAATTCAAGAAAATGTTTCTCGGGAGACCCAAGAGAGGCTGACACCAGAACCAGAAACAAATCAAAAAGCAAAACGCCCTCCCCCTATCTATTGTTCCTCTACCCGAATCTTTTCCCGCCAAAGTTTTCTATTCTGGGCCATGTCCTATGTCAATGCTACATGTATCAGATCTTGTTTAATCACCTATTTCCAACTCTTTTTTGGTCGACCTCTACCTCGATGAAGCTCGCCGACTACTAGCCTTTCACGCCTACGAACTAGTGCATCCGGTTGTCTCCTCTGCACATTTCCAAACCAACGGAGCCAAGATTCACGCAACTTATCTCTAACGCTTGCTACTCCAACCTTCTCTCAAATGAATTCATTCTGGACCATGTCCAACCTGGTATGACCGCACATCCAGCGTAGCATCCTCATCTATGCCACCATCAACTTTTGCTCTTGTGTTTTTTTCAGCGGCTAACACTATGCACCATACAATAACACTGGCCTAACTACCACTTTGTAGAACTTACCCTTATTTGAGTGGCACTTTCTTGTCACATAAAACGCATACGCACCTTTCCATTTTTGTCAACCCATCTGTATCTGGTGCTGAATATCTGCATCTATACCACCGTCGCTCTGTATAACTGACCCCAGATCCCTGAAAGTCTCCTTCTTCGTAACGACCTCCCCACCAAGCTGCACTTCTGCCTCGGTTACCTCGTCTCCACCAAATCTGAACTCCACATACTTTGTCTTTGTTCTACTCAGCTTAAAGCCCTTTGACTCAAGTTTCTCCCTCCACAGTTCTAACTTAGTGCTAACACCACCCCTAGTCTCATCCACAAGCACAATGTCATCGGCAAACAACATATACCACGGAATCCCACTTTGGACTGTCCCTGACAACACATCCATCACTATAGTAGAAACGAACTTAAAACCGACCCTTGGTGCAAACCTACGTCGACCTGAAAGTACTTTGTGTCTCCTCCCGGGGTACACACACTGGTCAAAGCACCCTCGTACATGTCTTTCAAAATTCTAATATAAGAGCCTGACATCTGCTTCGCCTCCAAGCACCCCCAAAGTAATTCTCTGGGCACTCTATCGTAAGCCTTCTCCAAATCTACAAAGACCATATGTAAATTCTTTTTTCTTTCCCGATATGTCTCTATGAACCTCCTTAATAGGTGAATGGCTTCCATGGTCGACCTCCCCAGCATAAAGCCAAATTGGTTGTCGGACACGCTAATAAGCTTTCTCAGCCTCCCCTCTATTACCCTCTCTCACCCCTTCATTGTGTGGCTAAGGAGTTTGATACCCCTATAATTGTTGCATTGTTGCACATCGCCTTTGTTCTTGTATAGCAGAATTAACTTACTGAGTCGCCACTCTTCATGCATTTTTGTTGTCCTAAGAATAACATTGAAAAGTGGCGTGAGCCAATCCAAGCCTTTCCACCCTAAGCACTTCCAAACCTCAACTAGGATATCATCTGGACCTACTACTCTCTTGTTTCTCATTCTACGGACTGTCTGATTCACTTCCTCCTTGGAGATGCGTCTATAATAACTTTTTACAGTTCGAACTTCTACAGCCTGGTTGCCTACGGGTGTCTCATGTTCGTTGTTTAGCAGTTGGGCAAAGTATCGTTGCCATATGTGCTTGATATCATGGTCGTCAACTAACACCTTCCCTTCTTCACCTTTAATACACCGCATCGTGTCTAAGTCTCTACTCTTCTTGTCCCTAGCCTTCGCTAATCGATACACCAATCTTGCTCCACCCTTGTCGTTCAATGTCTTGTACAGTCTCTCGAATGCTCTCTATTTGGCCTTAATAACTATTTTCTTAGCCTCCTTCTTTGCATTCTTGTAATCGGTTAACAGACTTGCCCTATCTGTCTCGTTGGTATTTCTCGCAAACTTCATGTATGCCAATTGTTTGGCCTTTACCCTCCCTTGGATCTCTTCATCCCACCAAGCTTCACCTTTACCTAAACAAATTGTTTAGGGATTTTACCTCTTCATGTTCTCACTTTGTCTAGGGCCCGCCTAATCTTCTCGAGATGTCGTCCATCCTAGTTCAAAATTTGCTCCATCTCATTCGTGGAGGCAGCCCACGGATTCTTTAGCCTCTCTACATCCTACGAGAAATGGCCTCGATAATTGGGGAAATATTGTCATATTCAAGTCTACAATAATTATATACTCGCTCCGTCTAACATTAGATATCTTTCTAGTCTCAATATTTTGTCTAAAAATAGTTATCTTTTAAACTATTTTAGTCACTTTTTTTCAATTTTATCTCTACTTATTAATGTGATTTATTCACCCAAGAAATTATAGAGTTATTTTTTAACAATTTAATAGGGGTATTTTAGACTAGATTTTAAATCCTTAAATATTGTGTCAAAGTCTAAAAAGACATGTAATATTAGACGGAGGGAGTACGACATTAGTAAATTAATATAAATCGCAATAAATATAAAAATCGCAATTAATATCCTAATTAATTCTAAATTCTAAATAAAATTATAGTTCCAATTCATGATAATTCTACATTGATAACAAAATTAATTTCAAATTCATGCTAAATTCACTCTAACGATCAAATCCAATTCATGACAATTCCACATTCCTAACAAAATTTAGGAATTCAATTTCACAATCATACAAATCACTAAATTCATTTTAATAATAAAGAATCTAATATCGAAAATAAAAATGTCTAATTCCAAAGTACGTACCTCTGGGATTTCCACCATTTAGCGTAGGCCATACCAGGCATACCCTAAACCATCGACCGACCCTGACCACCAGTATCACCACGACCTCGTCCATGTCCACCGGCGGCAAGACCTTGACCAAGGTTTCCGCTCAACTAGGCGCGCCTCTAGCCGCCCCACCAGACGCCGAAATCCGACCTTGATTTGGCTTCAATCACCGCCCGCGCTCTCGTCGTCAACCATTGGATCGACAAAACTGCCATGGCCGCCGCCACCGACACTGTCACCACCTTATGTTGCCAAGTAAATCAAAGGCAGAGAAATGAGGGAACAAAAGAGAAAGAAAATGAGAGGAGGCGCCAACAATCAATCAATCAATATCGATTCCACAGAGGCGGCGGTGGAGGAGAGAAACAAGATAAGAAGAAGAGAGGGGCATGCAGCCATTCAAATATCTCAAAAAATTTAGGCCGATAAACCGCGCACTCCGATTTTTTTCGCCTCGCACTCTCCTCTGGGCAGCACTTAGAGCCGCCCAGAAAACTCTTCCAAAAAACCGGTTTACACCTGGGCGGCATTAGGTGCAGCCCATGCAAACCGGTTTTTTTATAACCCGATTTGGACATGGACGGCACATATTTCCGCCCAGTGTTTTTGGTTTTGTAGAACCCGGTTTTGAAATTTAATTTATTTATTTTAAAAATTAAAAAATGATTTTCTGGAAACCGGGTTAAAATTCGGCGGCACTGAAAGCCGCCGAGTCTAAAGCCAAAAATTGGGCGGCAAAACATGCCGCCCAATGGCGAATTTGAAATTGAAACTTGGGCGGCAACTATTGCCGCCCATGTGCAAACCGCCAAAAAATTGAAACTTCGGCGTTATTAAATGCCGCCCAGGGTCGTCTTCTCCGAGAGCGATTTGCAGAGTTCGAGAGCGAAAATGGATCCTGGCGGCGATTATTCGGTTGACGACATATGGGAGTTATTGGCGGAGGAAGAACTGAGGGACCATCAGATGGCGGCGGCGGGAGTTCTTGGCGGAGACGGCGGCGATGTACTAGAATCGACGGCAGATTCGACGACGGCGGCGGCGGCGGCCAATCTCTGTTTCACGGGGGGCAGCGACGAGGCGGCGGAGAAGGCGGCGGAAGCGAGGCTGGGGGAGAGGGGTGGCGACGCGGCTGAGGAAGCGAGGCTGGCGGAGGAAGCGAGGCTGGTGGAGGAAGCGAGGCTGGTGGAGGAAGCGAGGCTGGCGGAGGAAGGAGGCGAAGCGAGGCTAGGCGAGGCCGAGGAGGGAGGCGAGGCTGGGCTGCACTATGTGCCGCCCACTATGGGGGAATCTGGGCTACACGTGGTGCCGCCCAGGACCGAGGGCGAGGAGGGCGATATCGGGGCTTTTTTGGGCGAGGAGGGCGACATCGCGGCGGAGAATGCCTTCGACGTCGCGTGCGCGGTTGCTCAGCAGGCTATGTTAGACTTGGGTGAAATTCCCGTTCGCCAAAAGCAAAAATATGAACGGAGGCCAACTGAAAAGGTATGATATTTTTTAAATTTGTAATCGTTAAATCTAATTTATTTAATTAAATTGTTACTGCACTTGTAGATTTATATACTTGGATTTTAGATTATTTAATCATTATCTTATAAAAAATAGTATAGGTAATAGGCTCAATTATACTGTTAAATAATATTAAATATATCATTATAATGAAAATTTTAATATATTGATTTTGTTTGTAAGAAAACAATATTTGGGCATATGTAAATATGTTATAGTGGGTAAAATGAATATAGTTATATTTGTAAATTTGGTTTTTATTGTATTTAATCATTATAAAAAATAGTATATGTAATAAGCTCAATTATACTGTAATATTAAATATGTCATTGTAATGCAAATTTTAATATATTGATTTTGTTTGTAAGAAAACAATTTTCTATATTTTTTATGGAAAAATAGGAAGTTTTGGGTAAGATCGCACGGTCCGATCGAGATAGTCGCCCTACTACTGCATCTGCTCGCAAGAGGAGGGTTGGCGGTGTATCGCATGGCCATATTGAGGCCGATAGTGAGGGCGCTAGTGAGGACGATGTTGGTCCCGTCCGCTCAGATGAGGACGTGATTATGGAGGACCCACCTCAGCAGTCACATCAGGAGGACCCACATCTTGATGACTCACCTTAGCAGCGGCTACCTCTGGAGGAGTCACATGAGCAGCATGCCCCATCTCCACGTGAGGCATCTCAGCAGGCCCCGTCTCAGCCTGAGCCAGCCACACAGGCCCTATCTCCAATTGAGCCACATCAAGAGACTCAGTATGGCCCATCTCCATCTCAGCATGCCCCATCTCCACATCATGAGCCATCTCAGCAGGCCCCGTCTCAGTCTGAGCCAGCCACACAGGCCCCATCTCCGCATGAGCCAGCTGAGCAGCTTCCTTCTTTGTTGAGGAACTTTGATACGCACATTGCAGAGCTGATATGGAGGAAGGCGTCGTTGGACCCACCCGAGGACGTTGTTAGGAGTTTGAGGGTCCAGACACGCCCTACGCAGTTTGCATTTTGGAGGGATCGTATTCCTAGAGGGGTCCCTGTGGAGGGGTCCTGGTTTTGGATTGCGCAGCAGACGGGGTTGACCGGTTTACTTGATTTGCAGTTCGGCAATGCTGATCATAGCCTCATTTAAGCATTCGTTGAGAGATGGCATCCAGAGACGAACACCTTCCACTTTCCCTGGGGCGAGATAGCTCCTACTCTACATGACGTGCTGATGATTTTAGGGCTGCCGATCGAGGGATTTGAGGTGACATCACCATGGACCAGTCATGATAGCGAGCTGGCGGAGTGTGAGGCTTTGTTCGGCTATTTGTTTGGGATAGATTCGGACTACAGCTTTGATGAGGATGATGCTGACATGGTCCGTGACCTTAGGAAGGGTTGGGTCAAGCAATTCCAGCTTGGGAGGCATGTGATGAGGATGATTGAGGAGGGTGCCTACCCAGAGGATATAGCAGCCGGTTTCTTATGGCACGCCATGTCGGCTAGCATCTTCGTTGACAAGTCAACGAACGAGCTGAAGACAACAATGCTACCTCTTTTTGTGGACTGGGAGCGTGTCATTCATACTGCTTGGGGTACTGGGGTTCTGGCTCTCCTTTATAGGAACCTCGGAGAGGGTTCTCGGCACGGAGCTGCACAGTTCGCCGGCTGCGCACGTCTTTTGGAGGTAGGCCTTTAATATAGTTAACTTATAATTTAAATTATTAATATACATTATTGAATTGTTTTTAATAATGGTTGTCTTTCTCTGTACGCAGGTTTGGATTTGGACGTACTTCGTATACTTCCCGGGCAACCCTAACCTCAAGGAAGGTGCGGACGACGACCTCCGATGCGCTGGACGATACTGCATTGGCCGGACACCTCTCCGGTCCCTCCGTGACCAGTCACACTACAAACGAATTCTAGACGAGTATAGGCCAGAAGATGTACGTATTCTTTTTCAATTTTAATTTACAGTAAGATAGCTTAATGAATTAATTTATGTTCCATCGTGTTTTGTTAATTGCAGATACGGTGGATGCCGTACGAGGGTCTTGATTTTCGAGGTGGCCATAGGTCCTCCACTTATCGAGGGACTATTCGTTTTCTCGGTGTAGAGGAGCCATACATGCCAGATCGGCTTACACACCAGTTCGGCTATCGACAGAGCAGGCCGATGGATATCATAGAGCCTCTGGTTGCAGTGCGTCCTCATGATTTCAGGGGGACGAGGCGATACCAGTTGCACTTTGACCCGCGTTGGCACAGGTGGGACCAGCTTGAGCATCATCTTTGCCCCCACATCTTGACGAGTCCTCCTGCGACGATGGCTTGGGATGTCCACGATGCGTACCTGGACTGGTATCTACAGGTGTCGCATCCTTACGTGAGTCCGAGTGCACCAGTGCAGCCTCGTATCAGTAGAGGACCACCTCCGGCTATCAACTTGCAAAGGGTATGTTTTTTGTCCCATTTTATTCTTTTAAATTATTTTATGAAAGTCTATGTTTTTAAATTAAAATGTTTGTTTTCATTTGCAGCGTGTGGTGATGAGCAAAGCCTATCTTCAGGAGCTTATGTCTGGAGGTTGTTTAGGGTGTAGGGAGCACTTTCAGCATATGCATGACATCCTTTTCAGTGACGTCATTCCTGTAGCTCCACCGCTTGTACGGGCTTCACAGATGCCTTCCCATGCATATAGTGCAGACTCTACTATATTTGATAGAGCCGAATCATCTAGGATGGCGGAAGAGCGTGCAGCAGCTCAGCAGGCATCAGCTCGGCAGACAGCGTCTCAGCCGACGCCGATGGTTCCTCCAGTATGGGCACCGGGCGTGGATTCGGGTGTAGGTGTGTCCTTGGCTAGTGATTCTACTCCACATTTAGATGAGTCATCGGATAGTGAGACGGAGAGTTTGTAGTATGACTTTTGGCTTTATTGGTTGTTTTTAGCAATTTGTAGTATGACTTTTGACTTTTGTGTTTGTTCGATTTCACATTGGGATTGACATTTCAGTAATTCCTAGTATGACTTTTGGCTTTATTGGTTGTATTTAGATATTTGTTCCGTCGTTTCTAATTTGACTTTTGGCTTTATTGGTTGTTTTTAGATATTTGTTCCGTCGTTATTTCAAAAAAACACATGTATATTCTTAAAATACATACACATACTAAAAACACATACAAATTCTAAAAACACATATACATTCACTGATGGCTTACACACTACAAAAAATACATACACACTGGAACAAATGACATACACAACTCTTGCCCTGTGGCCATTATCATCTTGACCGAATCAAGAGCCCAGGAATGAACCTCCTAGGACCACGGCGTTCATGCTGATATGCTCCTTCTCCTAGCTGCATCACAGAAAAACTTGAAATCCTACAAATACCGAAATTTGAAGATCCCATGTTTTTATCTGTGCTGCAGCGAGGAAAAAAGAGCAGATCAGCATGTACGCCATGGCCCAAGGAGGTTCGTCCTAGGACGCTTGTACGCCATGAATCTACGCCATGAATCTATCAACAGAAGTTCTCCTTATATATAGTAAAAAAGCTGGCTAGGCGGCTCACAGTGCCGCCCAAAGGGTCCAGAATCTCACAAGTACCCTTCTGGGCGGCATTGTGTGCCGCCCAGTGAACCCTACTGGGCTGCACTGTGTGCCGCCCACAACGGTCATATTTTACCCTATTAATACGCACCCGCTGATCACAGCTAGTGTACGCTTTAATGTTTTCGTGAATGTGTTTTTGTTAATGATTAGTAATATTGTTGTCGCGTATCGCATTTTCCCGTTTTTTTTCAATTCGAAAAAACAAATGATTCAAAACACAATATACGATCAATCTCAATCAAACTTTCACACAAAAGGAAATACAATATCATATATAAAGTCGATTACAATCCAAAAAACCTAGGTAAGTATGTCAGGTCGCACATGATATGCTCGCTCCTCTACATAATTCTTGAACCTATCCTTAAAGCGCTCATGACTATCCCATCCATCAACACTTGGATCCTTGTAAATGCGCCACTGTCTTGGAGGCGGTGGAATGGGACAATGGTCATTAACAAGCCAAATCTGTACACGTAAACAATACAGTTATAAAAAAAATTATGAAAGAATAAGTAAATACGAGAGAGTATGACTCCACGTACCGGTACGTAATGGTCTCTCCTGCCTACATGTGCTATCGCATAAACCTTTGTCGGAGGCTCGGCACCCGAGGGGGCCCACAATGGAAGACATGTGTGCGGTCCGAACCATGATAAGACAACAACAGCCACTTGGTGTTCCGTGGCAAACGCCAACCCAGTAATAGGCATTACACACCAGAAGTTTGTCGTGCACGGTGAAGGAATATAATTCAATTTCCTAACAAATTCTTCCAATGTCAACGCTTCCTCCGCAAGCATCGCTACGTAGTTGGCTCCATGTGCCTGGACGTGCTTCGAAAGCCCTAACCGGACATCAATGTACTCGTCTTCTTGGCGACACATCAAAACGGCAAGAGAACGGAACCCACAATGACCATCACCTTTGACATTTTGAACTCTAGAAATGTAGGCGAGCATGAAATGATCAATATTCTCGTGTCCCCAGTTGAAGCCGAGATACTTGACCGGCTTGTTTGAAGCCGACTTGGACTTGCTTGAAGTAGATTTCGGCTTTGCAGGTTTAGTGGCACTCCCCTTTGCTGTTGAAACTCCACTGTGAGGTCATCCGCTAGAAGGGCATCCTTTCGATCCCTTTGATCCCACGGACGATTTCACATTGGTCGTCTCTTTCTCTGCAAGCTCATCCTCCTCATCCACTCCTAGCTCCTCACCCTCCATCTTCATCTTCTGCTTCTCCTTCATCTTCTTCATTTTTGCATCCACATGCTCGTCCCAACCCATTTTCCTCTTGGTACCGGTCTTTCTCGCATTCATCCTAGGCCTCCCCTTCTTGGTCTCACCACGTGGCGGGTCTTGAATATCGCACGATGTAGGGTCCTTTGACTCACGCCACTTTTCCGCCATCTTCTTCAAATCAAATCCCTCAACTGTCCCATATAAGTACTCTTCAACGAAGTCATCCACCGTGACATTGTCCGTTGTCAGTGAAACACCATCATCGACATCAAGATCCTTAGCATCCACCCCTTCCCATCGGATCTGCTTCCAGAAAATATCAACCTCTTCAGGCACTAACGAGTAACCCGTCTCCACGTAGACCTTAATTGTGTGTGGGCAAGGCAGCCCTAGTGTGAACCTCCACCAAAACTCATCACATTTGTTCCCAATTTTTCCCTCCTTTGCTAACACAGCTTGGGCATACAACATTCTCATGCATTTTTCAGAGCACTTTTCAAGGATGCGCTTGAAGAACACCTTAACCCACTCAGGGCCATTCACTATCTCCATGGGAAAGGCAGTGCAGTTCTTGGTCATCTCAAATCGGATCTTCCGATGCTGATCAACAAACATGTTGTCGATGTGCTGCACAATTGTGTCGAACCCTCCGACGGATGTCTCAATCATGTCCTTAAGCATAGAATGCTGACCCTCAACTCTGATAATAATATATTTGTATACAATTAACTAAATAAATTTTATAACCCAATTTGATTGCAAATGTTTGTATGAAAGTTACTTGTTTGATGTTCTTGTGGCAAAATGGAGAACATCATCACACCATGCCGCAACCAGCTTCTTCTTATGCTCATTAAACCAAGTTTGCTCCACATATCTCACCAAGCCTTCACTCCATATCTCCTTAAAGTGAGCAAACCGCTCTTTGTACTCCTCCTTTGTGTGAGACCTCATCACCCGACGAACACTTCCCGAGAATTTCTTCTCATCAATCTTCATCGTCTTAGCATATGCCTTCACATTACGGTCTACATGGACCTGACACAAGTGATGACGAACCTTCGGAAACACCATTTTGGCAGCCTTGATCAGTCCTAGCTCTCGATCAGACATGATGCATACGGGATTTTTCTCCCCGTACAACCACTTCAATCGTCTCAGCGCCCATGCATAGTGGTTTGTCGTCTCCCTTTCCATGAACACGAGAGCAATGCAATATGTGTAGTTGGTGCAAGTAAACCCAACAATCTGGAATAGAGGCATACCGTACCTATAAATGCAACACAAAAAATACTTTAAACACGCAGAAAATACCATTATCTACACATAATACAAAAAAGAGTAAGGTTTACCTGTTGGTTTTGTATGTCGAATCCATGATGACGACATTAGGGAACATGCACAACAAATGTCGAGCGTCTGGATGAGAAATAAACAAGCACGCCAAAACCTCCTTCCCATCTTTGCTCGTCTTAGTAGCAGTGTCAAACAAATAGCCTTTCTCATTCAAATATCCCAATGACCATTGTGTCACATTCAGACTGCCCAGGGATTTCAACCTCTCCTTAGCCCTAACAGTGTACACCTGCTTCCTCGAAATCGTTGAACCCGTATATTCATTCCTAAGTTGTGTAGAAATAACCTTGGGTCTTGCACCCGCCGCAGTATCAATCATCACTTTCCTACGCTGCTCCTTCGTAAGTCGGGAAGCATATGCATGGCCGATCAAGGTGCTCAAAAGCATATGGTTATGGGATCCACTAACAACCAATATGGTCCATCCATGATCTCTAATAGCATTTCCTTCCCTAAAAGTATCATGCAGCAAAAAGGAACAACCCTTCTTTTTTGACCTGGTTTTATTCACTCGTATCGGGCTGACCTTTTTACCATCGACTAACACCTTCTTTTTGCCGGACCTAGGTAACACGGATCTCTCACAATGAAATATAATCTTTTTAGGCTTTGATGATTTAGTAGTGATCACCATAAAAAGACTAAAACCTACCCTTTGCACCCAATCTCTCAATCCTTCCTTACTAGGAAATATCTCAGTAATAGTAAAATGGGATGAGAAGTCGATTGCTACAAATTCATCATCACTAGAATCACCCTATTTATATACAAAAATTATTACATTAGAGACTAAGTAATAATTAAATTTCTACAAACTAATATCAAAAAATTAAACATATTTCAAAACAGTTCAAAGACTAAGTACATTTAAGATCTAATTATTTTATACAATAAAAATTACAATATTACATACCTTGAAGTACTCGGGAGAAATTGGCGCCTGCAAATCAACCTCATCATCTACAGATGTGTGCACGCTCGAAGACGACTCCGACAACCCCCTCCATCCAGAATCGCTTGACGACGACATTTTTTATGAAAATGAGTTTCAAGATTTTGATACAATACAATACCACCATCCCCAATATATATTGCCGGCTACACCTGTCCTGGGCGGCCCTATGTGCAGCCCACATTTATCGTTGGGAGTGAAATGTATACTCCCTGGGCTGCATCTAGTGCCGTCCAGGACTCTATTTCTAAAGTAAACTAGGCGGCACGTCTTGCCGCCCATGAACCTTGTCCCCCCAAAAAACCCGATTCACTGAACCAGTTTCTTGGGCGGCACTTGTTGCAGCCCACAACCCCGGTTTCAATGAACCGGTTTTTTAAAACACATTTTAATTTATTTTTAAAAATAAACCCAAAACTGAACCCATCATGGGCGGCAATTAGTGCCGCCCAAGGAACTCGGGTTTTCTGGGCGGCAATGAGTGCCGCCCAGAGGAGAGTGCGAGGCGAAAAAAATCGGCGTACGCGGTTTTTCGCCGAAAATTTAAGTACATATTCATAGTTTGTGAAATAACATTATTTTAAAACTAATTTAAGTAGTTTTAAGTAGATCTGTCAAATGGGTCGGGAGGGTCGGTTTTGGGTCGGTCAAGTTGGGTACGGGTTAAATCGGGATCGAATCGATGGGGTTGTTAATTTTGTTGGGTTAATTGGGTCGGGTTGTAACAAGTTTGGTTCGGATTCGGGTCGATCCATCGGGTCGAAAGTGCCCGCTTTTTATAATTAATATAATAATTTTAAATTTTAATAAGATAATTAATATTATATAATTATTTAATAAAGTATATTAAAATATATAATATAAATGGAAAAAAATCTATGAAATAACGGGGTCCCTCGAGCTCGGATTTGCATCAAGTCGGGTTCGGGTCCTTTGGGTTCGAGTCGAGTTCAAGTCCTTTGGGTTCGTGGTTCTTGTATGACTTAATGTATTTCGGGTCGGGTCGGTTTTTGATAGGTCTAGTTTTAAGGGACTGCGTATTATCATATCTCTTAACTAATTTATCACACCTTTATATTTTTAAATTTACAAAGTTACCCATTTATATGATTGATTTGAAGCCTTGATGTCTAATCTTCTATATAATATTAATGTAAAACCTAACTAAGAACATTTATCGTTTTGATATTGTGTTACGTCATTTATTGTCACATGTCTACTCCACATTGTGTCACATCACTATGTTATTATTTCTATTATTAGTATATAAAATATTTTTGATATGATCCTAATTTCATTTTCAATATATAGATAATTCACATTTGATCCTGATTTCCATATTAGATAGAATATATTAGGTATTTTTTTAATATTCTCTTTTACTTTTTTTCTTTAATTAGTCACAATTTATTCAAATTTCCTTTTAATCCATTTATTTAGGTATAGGACTTGATTTAACATATTATGATTGATAAATAGAGCACACTCTATTTTTCTAAATAGAACCCCCTCTACACATATATAAAAAATTTGATCCAAAATTACAACCCTACCACCCTCATTTTCTTTCTCACTTTCATTTCTCATCTCCCACCTCTTTTCCTTTCTTTCATTTCCCATCTCACAAGCCATCAAAAATCAGTCATTTCTTCCTCACTTAGCCACTAAATTGCCATCAATTTGGATCAAGGAGGTGCCATACTTAAGAATCAACCAATCATCTCCAAGAAAATATAAGTTTATCTACTAATTTTGTAAATTCGTAGTTAGGGTTTAAACAAATTTTCAAGATTGAATTTTGGGTATTATTGACCTAATTTGTCTCATAAATTCGAAGTTTTAAGTCTATAATAAAATGTATAATGGATATGATTTAGATAGATTTCGGGTTGATTTCTTGTTGCTTGTTGCTCGTTGATTTCGGGTTGATTTCTTGAGACAAACGAACAGTTGCGTCTTCTTCCTCAGAAGACGACGTCCCACCGTCGGTCTGAAACGGATGAAACGCGTTCATCCGTGATGGATGAACGCGGTTCCTCCGTGAATTGACCACGGAGGAACTACATCCATCCGTGAACTGACCACGGAGGAAAGCAGTTCGTCTGTGGTCAATCACGGACGGATATAGTTCCTCCGTGGTCAATTCACGGTCATAGAGTGAGCGCTATGAAGAAATATAGGATGAGCGTTAACCATGTTAATTAATCATCAATAAAGATTTTATTACATTATCATACTTATCTTAATTTTATTTTTATTATTGTTAATTAAATATATTTTATTTATTTAATATTTATTTAAAATATAAAACCGGTATATTTAATATAAAAAATATTAATATAAAATTTTACGAATTCTTTGCATAACACAAATTGAGTTAGTGTAAAGAAAAGGGGAGAAAGAAGAGACTTTTTTTTTTTAAAAAAAAAAAAAGGCAAACAGAAGGTATCTTTATAAACCAAAAAACAAATATAAATCATCATAACGGATAATTTTTATAAATGATTTACAAGCTGAAAAAACAGTAAAGCTCGAGTCTACAAATAAAAATCAAGATTTTTATAATTGTGCGTTGTCGTGCTGCGACAGAAGGTAATCTGAATTACCGGGAAAATCACGGCCGGGGGTGACCCTGAAATATAGCAGGCGTGAAGTGGGGCCTAGTAGGGCCCATGTTGAAGTGGCGTTAGAATGGCGCGAAATCACCTGAAAATGGCGGGAGGACGTGAACATCATGTAATTAATGTTATTTAATTTATTTTCCTCTCCGCCTTAAAAAATACGTTATTGTACGACCGCAAAAACAGAATTATAGATTGGAGCGCATAATCCATGGAGAACTGTGTGTGGGTCCCACAATGTACAATCACATTGGCGCTTTTTCAACAAGGCCAAAAAATTGAACTACAATTATATATTTCGTACTATGATTTTCTTCAAAAACATATAATGAATTTAAATTAAACACTATGATTAACATGGACATAAAATAAAATATAATAGTGTTAGGATATAATAAATATAGGAGAATAAAAAAATATAGAGTGATAAAATTATAAATATTATAATATTTTTTTAAATTTTTTTTTCATAAAATACTACTTCCTCCGTCCCTTATTATAATTCCTGATTTTGTTTTTGACACTATTTACATTTGAAGAGAATATTAAGATTTTTTCAATATAAAAAAAAAATATAGTCATATGAGGTCTTGTTTGATTCGTCTTAATGAGTACTTTGACAATATCAAAAAATGTATAATTTTTATTAACATGTAATTAGAGATATTAACGATACAAAACACGCATCGACAAGTGTGCAAAAATAAACATGGACTATAATAAGTAGGGGTGTTCAAAAATGGCCCGGACCGGAAAATCGGACCGGACCGGACTGGAAAAGACCGGACCGGTGAAATTACGGTCCGGTCTCCGGTCCATGTTTTCCCATTAATCCGGGTGCGGTCCGGTCCAAACCCGGATTTTAACCGGTCCAGACCGGTGGACCGGATTTTTTTTAAAATAAAATAATAATTAATTAAAAATAATAAATTAGGAGTTTAAATGTATTTTTTATAGATATTTTTCTTAATTTAATAAATTAGGAGTATAAATATTTTTTAGATATATTTTTTAGATATTAAATAAGAATTTAATTTTTATTTTAAATAAGGACCGGTCTAAACCGGTCCTAGACCGGAACCGGACCGGACCGAATATAGGTCTGGTCCGGTCTCCGGTCCGACATTTTGAAAAAATCCGATCCATCGGACCGGACCGGAATTTCCGATCCGGACCGGATGAACACCCCTAATAATAAGGGACGGAGGGAGTATATTTATTGAAAATTTGTTTTTTTCAATATTTTTTCCCAGATTTTTTTTGCCATGACTTTATTTAAATAAATCAAACATTTTTTTCTTTCGCATTGCAATTTGCAACACCACTAAAATTATATTTCAAAGGCATATATACTTATTAAAAGTACATTCACAAGAACCCAAAGTGTATATAAGTACATTTTTTTAATGCTCACATAGAATATAAAAAATGCATTTTTAGTATGCTAAAATGCATGTTTAACATATATATTAAAAGTATACATTTTGGCTAGTATATTTTCTTTATATTAAAGTGCATATGGTAGTAAATTAAATTGTATGGTTATCAATCTTAAAGTGCATGTTTAATATGTTAAAAAGTGCATGTGTAAATATATTAACGTGAATGTTTAGTATGTTAAAATTAAGTGTATGTGTATTTTTTTAAAAGTGAATGCTTAGTATGCTAAAGTACATGGTACTTAAAAATTTTGGGGAAAAAATCGGAAAAACCAAAAAAACTTTGGGAAATTTTATTTTTCAAAAAAATGAAAAAACAATTGTTATATTTATAAGGCGAATTTGCATTGATACTCTACTTTTTTTAAAAGTTTGTATAAATACTCCATAAATTACAAAATAGCAAAGCATGACTATTTGGGTATTTTTATCATAATTTTTTTTTTCTTTTAAAACAAAAAATCTGAAAAATAATCTAAAAAATATTTTTTTTAATCAAAAGAAACTCAAATGAAAATTATAATAGACTAAACAAAATCGTAAAAACTGATTTTCGTTTTTATATTAAAGATAGCAACTAGAAAGTATTAAAGATGAAAACTAAAGATATAGTGAAATATTTATCAATAGTTTTTGTGATGATCATGTCATCATTTTTTCTAAATCCTGACAGTCATCCATTCAACCCTAATCAATCCTAAAATCTTAATTTGTTCCTCCTACACCATTGATTTCATCATATATTTTTTCACTGTTTTTTTTTTCGGAGTCGAGTGTTGTAATCTCCATGGAAGCATCCATGGGTAAGTTTTGGTCCTGTTATACTACATATATTGTCATGACGGATTGTTTTTCAATGACAATGACATGGCTTAGTGAAAATTATAAAGTAGTAAACAAAATCGTAAAAACTAGTTTTCGTTTTTATATTAAAGATAGCAACTAAAAAGTATTAAAGATGGAAACTAAAGATATAGTGAAATCTTTATCAAAAGTTTTTATGACGATCCTGTCATTATTTTTTCTAAATCTTGACAGTCATCCATTCAACCCTAATCAACCATAAAACCTTAATTTGTTCCTCTTACACCATTGATTTCATCATATGCTCACAATATTTTGTGTATTTTATCGGCCTCCACGTTTATCCTGTCAATCTTTAATATTTATCCTGTCACTAGAAATTATATTAAAAATGGAAAAAGAAAATATTTCAAGGGAAAAAACCCAAAATATTTACAACTAAGAGCGTTTATTCTCTCTCTTATAATTATGGTTATTAAAAGATTTTGTGAGACGTTTAATTATTAATGAAATTAGAATTTAATTTTTGTAAAAAAATAATCCTATTTTAGCATTTGGATATTTACTGCTATAATTTTAGATATACATTTAATTTTTCTAGATATCTATATAACTTTGAAAAAACTAAAATATTTTTACAAAGGTGTTTCTAAAATGTCCTATGGACTACTAATTCCACTATTTTTAATTCTGTTAGTCTTTTAATCATAATCTTTCATTTTCTAGATTTATTGACTACATACCATTACTCCTCATTTTACACAACAAACATCCTCATATAATCAAAACTCTTAAATTATAATTATAATGAAGGTTGAAAGTATGGAAATAGAAATATGTCTAAAGCAACTCCTATAATGCATTACCGTTATATAGTCGAATTTTCTCTCTAATCATATCAATTGCCTAGCTATCGTTTCAAACTTGCTAAAAGGTTAAATCTATGACGCTTTATAAGCTTTCACAAGAATTAAAAATTATTAATTATAGAGATTAACAAAGTTTTTATGATGAAAAGATAAACAAGTATATCAAGTGACCCCTTGGGATATAGAAGTTCATGGTTCCGTCTGTTTCGGTTTTGAACTGTTCCTGGTTTCGAATCGGTTTGAGGAAATTTTTATTAAATGTCGAACGTAGAAAATTTAGGGTAAAAAAAAGACCAGCATAAACAAACGCAAAGGTTAACATTAATTATTTAATTTTTATATTTTTATTATATAGTAAATTCTTAGACTAAAAAATATACTAAAATGTATTTGTCCCACAAATAGTTAATAAAAAATTATAAGAAAAAAAATTAACAAAAATAAAGGATTTAAACGTAATATTAAGTTGCCTATGTTTTATTTTTGATATACCCATAATGAAAATGGGCTATATCCATAAAATGTGTATATAAAATATAAAGGGTTTGAACCAACGGTTCCAAACTGGTAGAACGCTGGTTTCACGATTCTATAAAATCATGAACCGAAACCGGTCTCGGACCGTTCCGGACTGTAAGTTCTGGTTCAGTTTTGAACGATTTCGGAACCGTCGATTCTCGATTCTAATCGAGTTGTTGAACACCTCAACCTGGGACACAATGGTATTTAAAAAAATATTGGAGACAAATAAGTATTTAAAGGGTGCTCCGGAAAAATTGGTATTCTATCTCGTTGGATGTTAAAATGGTCTGATTTACAGTATTTTGAACTAATTTAGAATTATTTGAACTAACTAATTAATAATTAAAACCAATCTATTATATAACTACTAAACGCAAAGCCTTACTAAGTCACATGACACTCCAAGAATGCACCGTTTTATTTTTGCCACGTGGCGTTCTCACAAAATTTTGTCTACGTGGCAGCCAATCCTTTTTTCCCGGTTTTGCCCCCATTTTCCCCTTGAATAAAGATCTGTCAGAATATTTGTTTATCTTTTCCAATCGTGAAGATAAGATCTAAAACGTTATTTTTGTCAAAATTTATTTGGTAAACAATATTCCAGATCGTACAAAATATTTTGAAAACGTAAATAATGATTTTTTCTGCTAATTTCTTATCCTGTAGATTTTTACGATGCCTAAATTAAACATAATATCTTACCCTGTATTAACCGTATAACATATATATGTAAGTTATACGGCTCATCCACATCCACCAACGTACATAATAAAGATTACACTTACCATTATAAAAGGAAATAATCTTATAATATTGGTCATAATCAATATGGGAAGATTACATTATATAATATGACCAAATAATCAAAGATATATGTAAAAATAAAATAAATCTATATTAGTTAACAATATAGAGTTCATCCACCGTACATATTTATATGCACGTACCATATAAATTAATTTTGGTATGAAATTAATCAATTTCTGATCATTAGCCTAATTAAAATTGAATATATCACTTATCATTAAATAAGGAAACTTTATTATATTATGTTATAATGAATTATCATGTAATTTATTAAGTGTAAAATAGTATGCAAGTATAAGAAATTTTATTATATTATAACTTAGGTGATAATTTGACTTTAATTATGGTTTGAAACTATATCTATTTCAGTAAATTTATAACGTAAATTATGTATGAGAAACAATATCAACAGCTATCCAAGTCCGTCTGATTTGAGCCATAATCCTATAGAAAATTCAACTGATATCAAGAAAATATATAGTTATATAAAGACGTGAAGCATAAAAAAAGCTTTAGTGAGTATGAAAGAGAAATAACCTATGTGTTGAAAAATAAAATTTTGACTGGAGAAGTATTAAGGTAATAAATTTTTGACTGGAGAATTATTAAGGTAATAACAATTTTACCTAAATATGTTTATTTATATATAAAAAAAAACAAAGAATTAAAAATTAGCACAAACACTTGTACTAATCATATACATAGTATAACTTAATTTTGGTAAAGAGTGTTGCAGAGAGCTTCCAATTTCACAATACTTTAACGTAAATCATGAAATTAATATAATGTTTTTGGTAATGATATATTTAGATGTCACTTATTTTTATTTTATTGCATGTATTTATGTTTTTTTATAATATCCAATATTAATTTAGTATTATATTTATTGATTTTATTTCGAATATATATCAGATTTAGAGACTGTGTTAAGAACGAAATAAATTGTGTTGTATTAAACTCTTTATATATACATATTGACCCGTAAATATATTTGTTTGATTTTTAAAGCAATATTCATATGCCTCAAGGCCCATGAATATTGCTTTATGTTGCGAATGCTTGGACGATATTTATAGAAAAAGTAAATTTGATTTTTGAAATTGGAAAGAAACATGCGATTGAACTGGAAAGTTTGAAAGAGGAAAGATTTTTTTTTCCAACATTGCAAAAAAGAGAAGCGAAAGGAAACTTCAAGAAAAGATAGAGCGAAATGAAACGGCGGAGTAGAGAAAGAAAAGTTTCGGAGGATTAGGGTTTGTTTCAGTGTTGAAATTGGCCGAATTTCATAAAAGATTGGGCTTGGGCCATTCTATTCAGTGTTTCATTTTTTTTTTGAAGTTGTAGGGCTTGAGCTTTGTATTGATTTTGTCTTCGCTGCAACTGGATTAACTGATTGTATTTAATTTGGCCTTCAAGCCCATTAAATCATGTAAATTTCATATAGTTAAACATGGGCCCATTAGTCCATTTTAAATTTAAAATTGTTAATAATATTTAAATAAATCATTAATACTTATAATTTTTTTAAGTTGTTTACATTTGTTTATATGTAATTATACTATTATATTAACATTTAAGTTTGTATATTTTTTCTTTGCAATATATATGTAAAATTTTCCACTAACTGTTTTATATATCTATTAAACCAAAATAATATAATGTTAAGATTTTATGATATTAGATTTAAATGCGAAGAGACAATTAACTTTTAATATATCTTAGTTTGTCTGGGTGATTTTGTTATGGACGAATTAACCCGACATAACAGAACGTTGAGATTGAATGCTATTAGAGAGAAACGACAATGAACACATTCAAATCGATCGGGTTAATAAATTGCATTCAATAGTTTTATAATATTTGCTGATAAACTGAAATATAAACTTTAATCTACATACTAATTATGCATGTTCTATTCCTGGAGTTAGTAACAATTCTGTTGTTAATGATTGTATTCCCTTGTCCGGCATTTCAAATGGTTAGTAATTGTTATGCTATAAAGTATCTATTTACTTCGATTTGGTCATATATATTGTAATATTGTTTGATGTTCAATATTTCAAAACTATTTTAATTTCATGATTGCGAAAATGATTAGTACGTTCAAAATCAATACACTTATGTTTATAACTATACCAATATATAATTGTTCTTTAATATTGTTTTCTTAAACCTAAATATGTAAAAATATCCATCTATTTTTGCAGGCAACCATAATATAACACCAACGACTTTGCATGACAAAAGTGATCAAAATGTTTATAATTCAGTTTTACCTATTAGTGTTCAAGGCAAAGAAAACTATGGTACCACATTTTTTTTCCTTACTATCCATTTTATTAAGTATGAATATTTATGTTGTGTTAATATCATTAATAAGTAGAGTATGATATAACTATTTATTTACAGTTCAATTGCACAATATCATGCTTACAGAACAAAATAATCTGCAAAATGTGAAATAAGGTAATGGTATATTTAAAATTGGTATGAAATAAGTGATTTAATAATTAGTAATAGTAAAAATAAATTAGCTCGCCAAAGGAGGAAATTCAGAATGAATGTGATAAAGCATAAGCGGGATGGAACACCGCTAATTGAATCAGGTTATAAAAAATATATCTTATTTAATTGCAATTTTAAATTCATGTACAGTTTGCTTAACAAAAATTTGAATTCAATTTTTTGACATGTTATTCTAATAAATATAATATAATATGAACTTTACTATAAATATTATTCTAATAAATATAAGGAAGTTTTTGATAATTTGTAGCAATTTGAAACATATTGCCGGATTTTATGTTTAGCGTTTCATTGTCATGTATTAGATGAACATTTTTTTTATGTTTCATTGTTTTAGTATTATTGATGTAAGGGATGTGGCTCTCCCTATTTGAAATATTACTTAGCCAAATTTTATTATTAATAAAGTTATGAAGAGTTTCGTATCTCTTTAAAAAAAATAACATCGAATATATATTGAACAATTGACTCATAGATAATTAAAATTAAATATTTTTACAAGTGTAAGAAAAACTAAACAAATCCCGTGCAAGACACGGGTATTACACTAGTCCACACTATTTTAAACTCAATTTAAACGGTGGAGGGCCATGATGAGGAGAGGAAGGCGAGGCTAGTGGGTCAAGAAGGATTCAAACTAGGGGTGTTCATTTGGATCGGATCGGATTTTTTCAAAATGTCGGACCGGAGACCGGATCGGACCGGTCCTTATTTAAAATAAAATAAAATTCTTATTTAATATCTAAAAAAAAATCTAAAAAATATTTATACTCCTAGTTTATTAAATTAAGAAAAATATCTATAAAAAAATATTTAAACTCCTAATTTATTATTTTTTTATTTATTTTTATAAAAAAAAACGGTCCACCGGTCCGGACCGGTTAAAATCCGGGTTTGGACCGGACCGGACCCGGATTAATGGGAAAACTCGGACTGGAGACCGGACCGTAATTTCACCGGTCCGGTCCGGTCTTTTCCGGTCCGGGCCGTTTTTGAACACCCCTAATTCAAACCCAATGGATCCAAATTCAATCTAAACCCGAATTTGACGGAATCGAACCCGACTCGACGGACCCGACCCATGGACCCGAACCTTAAGGTGAACCTTTATTCTAAGGCGAGGTATTTAAAGGGTGCTCCGTTGCAATTAGACCCGAACCTTTAGGTTTGAGTCATACTCATACTTTTTGGTCGGTATGAAAGGTAGTGTTGTGGGTTGATATGAATCACACTCTAGAATCAATTTTATTTTCATATCTATATCTGTCAAATACCAAAACCGATTTGACTCATTTGCAAACTCATTCACTATACCTCTGATGTAGAAACAAATGGCCTAATAGTGTAGGTATAGTTTTGTCGTGTATTTTTGATAAGATGGAGTATGTTTCAATGTAGTTTTTAGCATCTTCCGAGGTTCATACTTTTAATGTCAATTTGTGATAATGATGATGATAGTAATATGGAGTACAATCAAAAGTCAAAAGAACACTTAGCATCCAAAGTTTTGGTAATTGGTTGATTCTCTTAGGATTTTGTTATTGATCGCCAATTCGACAGTGGAATTTTGCTTGTGCTTGGTTGGAAATTGGATGAGTCGTGAGAGTAAACCCAAAGGAAGATAAGGCAAACAAGTACTCCACTCCGTCTATATAAGTGTAGTGTGACCGCCCTGAATGTAAATTAAATAGGTATTATTGTCACGGGATTAGCAAAATTTATAACTCAAAGTAGCACTAACATGCCTGTAATGGCAGGTGCCATGCCATATCTTGGTAATTAACCATGTGCGCACTCACTATCTTAGATAGAAAAAATCACATTTTAGTGATAAATATTTGTTTTGGGCAAAAAAATTACATCAATATTAATGTACTTAATTATGTGACAAGATATTTAGAAGACATCAATTATAAGATGTAAAAGAGATAGAAAGATAGCATATACGTCGATTAAATATAAATAGAACAATGTAAATTATGTAAAAAAATAATAATGTAAATATGCACAAGGAAATAGATCTCTCTTTATTAGATGATAATGTGATGAATCACGTGTTCCCAATGATTTTTATAAGTATTTATGATTTTATGGACAAAGTACATGTTGATACGAAGATGACCGTGTCATGTCCATTTAAATCTACAAACAAGTTTTCTTTTTGATGTCTTTAATGGTGGATTCGTACAAGTATGAGAGTATGGAGGTAGGAGAGAATGTAAGAGAGTATGTTTACATGTGTGAGAGATGAGAGAATATATTATTTTCAGAGAATCTATGTACATGGGAGAGAGAAGACATCATATAATCCCTTTTACAAGTGCTCCAAAATGACTATTGAATATTCCAACAAATATTCCTAAAGATGCTCAACCTTACTAGCGTGTTGATAAAGTTGTGGAGAAAGAGTTGTTGAAAGCAGATTATGAAGATCTCGCAGCCGTTATAACAAATTGATCAGCTGTTGCACGCAGAAAGTCGACAATCGTGTTTGTTAAATTGCATCTAATGTCGACATGAAGTTACCTTGACTTGTGACATCTCAACGGATGTCGTCTCGACGTAAATTGTCTCGACCCGTCATCTAAAGTCGTGGCCCAACAATATTCTAAGGTTTTAACATAATCTCACACAAGTGACATGATGTTTATAATTGTCTTACTCGGGTGCTAAAGTCGAGGGTTGAGTAGAATTAGGTCGAGACAAATAAATTGGACCAAACCGGACATATATGTTTTTGATCTAGTCGACTATCCATAGATTTTGGTCAGATTTGGTCCAAAATCGGTTCGATGGTCCATGCCAATATTTTGTTTTATATATAACAGAAAATCAAGTAATTGGAAATGAAAATTTTATTTAAAAATGAAAATATACAACAAAATCGGCCTAGATTCGGTTTAGATTGGTCCAAATAAAAATGATGTATTTTTCGGTTTCCTTCTTAGTCCACTAGCAGCCGGGGCTTGATGAAATTTTATATTGATATTTTTTAATTATTAAAAATGTATATATTTTGTATTTTAAAAAAAATTAAAATGGAAAATATATCTAATTAGTTACAATATATATAAAATTAAGATAAGTGCGATTAAATAAATATCTACTAATAATCAATTAATAAATATCAATGTAATTTTGTACATACATAATATATTAAACCAGGTCTTATACATAGAAATAAATGAATTAAAAGGAATTTGAATAAAATGTGACTAATTCAATGAAAAAATTAAAGAGATTATTAAAAAACTACCTAATATATTCTATCTAATATGAAAATTATAATCAAATGTGAATAATCTATATATTGAATAGGAAACCAAAATCATATTTAAAATATTTAATATAATAATAATAACAGTAAAAAAAAGATAATTTAGTAATGTGACACGATATAACGTAGCGCAATGTCAAAACGATAAGTGATCTTAGTTAGATTCTACTATAGTATTATATAGTAGATTAAAAATCAAAGCTTCAAACCAATCCTATAAATGTATAACCTTGTAAATTTAGAAATGTATAAAAGTGTGACAAATTAGTTAAAAGATATGATAACACATAGTCCATTAACATTATTTAAATTAATTTTGAAATAATGTTGTTCCATGAACAATAAATATCTACTTAAAAATTTTGAGATATTTCAATACTATTAATCAAAGCAACATTTAAATTATTCTAGTATATATAATATATCATTTAGATTATATATTTATGATTAGACTGGATTTTATATCTAGAAAAAAAAAATCAAAAAATGAATTTTGATTTAGATATTGTGCCGACAAAAAAATGTTTATTTAAAAAGGCGCATTAATTTTGATATGGTTTACATGTGACAGTTTTAATGATGGGTGTCATGTGATGTAGTTAGATTCTAGTTTAGTATATATATAGTAGATTTATAAAGGGGAGAGATGAGTTCAACCTTGAGAGCATTATATTGAGAACAGTAAAAAATTCAGAGCACCAAAATTAATTATCACATCTAAATGTATAAATAATCAAAACTAAACGACACTAAAGAGACGAATAACTTCTTACGATTGCGTTGGTGTTGATGTAAACTCTCTTCAGTCCAAGAATTTGGGAAGTCTAACACGTTGAAGAAAGCATTTATAAACCAAACAATATAATGAAAAGATAATACCCAATAAAAAACCATCTAGAAATATAAAAAATAATCTTGCTGATTATACATAATATCCTTCCAATCTTTTTTTTTCCTAATAAGTTATTCAACTGTGTTGTGTAATGTTTTGTGAATACAACTCTATAGAGCATTGAATTTTGGTGCAGAGTGTTATGCTTCAAAACCAATTCTCATTATTCTAACTGAAGTATTAAATTTACTCTTTTTTTATTGTAAACGTTAGCTTTTTTTCACATAAAGTTTCAAGTTGATATACTTATATATTGTTGGGTCTAAATCCGCCAAGTCAAATTGGACAAGTCGGGAGGAGAACGAGATCAAGAGCCAATCAGTCTAACTGATTTCAGTTTAATGAAGTGACGCGTCTCTGACAGAGTGATCGAGGAAGATAACGGTTGACTAAAGCCAACACCTAGATCAATTGAGAGAAACTCATATGTTGTTGCACCAAATTTGCTTCTATAACGTCTCCAAAGCATACAAATCGGGGGTTAATGTAATATTCACATATTCTTGTAACAAAAAATATATATAGGTAGAGATCATCACATGTAAACACACTCAATTCACTGGAATCATCCCCATCTAGCTCTCGATTACTCAAATTGTTTTCTCCATGGTTGACGATCGACATAAGAGTCTTTTACATGCTTGTAATTCCACTCTTCGTATAGTCAAATAGAAAATAAGTTCTAAGTTTCAAAATCACTTATTTTGTATCATTCGTTACACGGCCTCACAACTAAGCCAACCTCGACTCGAGTAGCAGCAACGCATGTTGATCTGACACTCTCGGGTCCCATAAGCATGTAAGCTCTTACACAACGCAAAATCCAAGAGCAATGAGGGCTCTAGACGAAAGGATCGTCGGAATCCCTAGTGTCCCTCCTAGCCACCATGAGTGGAATTCTCTATATATCAGATTTGATTTGAGCTTCGGAAGGGCCTTAGGGGAGATCTCGGCCCTCCCTTTGATCGTTTTTCCTTGCAGATCCAATTCACTAATAAAATTTGAGAGAGATCTATCGTCGTCGGTTATTTTAATCTTTATGGTACAAAAATATGCTATCACAATTTCAATCCGAATCGTATTATTTTGGCTGGTTTGTCCCTCAATCGACCAATTTTTTGCCCAAAACATATACTCCCTCCATCCCATATTGTTTGTCCCGTTTGACTTTTGTACACTATTCATAGTTGAAGAGAATTTTTAAGATTTCTTCCAATATATAAGAAAAAACATAGTCATGTGGGGTCTTGTTTAATTCGTCTCAACGAGTATTTTGATAATATAAAAAAATTATAATTTTTATTAATATGTAATTAGAGATATTAACAATACAAAACTCGCTTCGACAAATGTGTTCAGTCAAAACGGGACAAACATTATGGGACGGAAGGAGTATTTAAGTGATAAAAAATTCAAATCTCATGTCATGTAAACGAGAACACACGAATCTCATGATACCTAACAAGATTTAGTCAAATCATGCATATAACACTTACAATAAAAGGGATTTTTGTACAATAGATTGCACTTACTTATTTTGCTATCTATACAATCCCCTGCAACTTTAGGGTTTAGCGTTCCAAGGAGATTCCTCTAACGTCTCAAAATTTGCACCTCTTGGGATTTCAAATAGGGTTTTATAGCATTTTTTTCTTGCTTTCATAAGAAAAAAAAAAAAACATGAAAACAACAAAGCATCAGAGAAGGATGTCACATTTCGGGGAAGAACAACTATTGGTGTCTATTGACTTAATTACTACGGAGTAGTTTCTTGGAACAAAGCACTTTTCATGCAAATTACACATGCTGTATGTATCCTAGATAGAGGACTGATCACTGATCTAATTACTTTGATTGGTAGAATTTTTTTTTCTTAATTAGGCGGATGATAAATTGCAACTCGAAGACGACACCTTGTCCTATATCAAGGACAAAAATCAAGGGGTTAATTCAAATTATTTCCGTAATTAATAGTTCAGTTAATTAGCCTAATTAATTAATTAATACAATTAAAGCTAAGGGAAATGTGGAAGCATGCCCATGTTAGTATATTTAGCCAACCTGTCTATTCGGTATTCACTACCATTCTATATATAATTACTAAAAATGAAATGAATGAAGCCATTTGGCATCTCCATGATGATTTAAGTCATTCGTTATATGTCTCTTTCACGATACGTTATTAGTAGATCTTTTAAAAATCGATCCGACCCGAAAATCCAATACGAATCTTTAAGGTCAAGATGTGACCCAATCGTTAGGTCAAGATGCGACTCGAAAGTCCTTGAGTCAAGAAGGATCCGAACTCGACACGAACTCAAAAGACCCGAATCCGAGCTCGAGAGACCCCGTCATTTCATTTATATTAAATATACTTTATTGTACATAAATATAATATTTTTATGTAATTTTAGATAACCCTCTTTACCTTTTTAGTATAATATTATCTTACTTTCCTATAAAATCATTATGTCAAGTTTTTTTTGTGTGATTATGCTTTTAATAAGTTACATTTTATTTTAAAATAAGAATATATATAATTTTGTTTATTTCTACCTACTATTATAATTCATATCATTATAATCAAAATTTGTATTTAATATTACTAAAGATTATTGAATAAGGTCACATGCCCCCCTTCATTAAGTCACATAATTATATTTATGTACAATTTTTTTATCTCACTTTTTTTTTCCATATAAAAAATATGCATATGTAATTAATTTTTATTATATAAACATTTTATAATATATGATTGAGAAAAATGGTATATAAGAAAATTTATGTTAATCAAAGATTAATTATGCCATAAAATTATGATCATACTATCAATATACTTATAATTTTATAAAAATTAAATAATTTGAAATACTTATTAATATTATATATATAATATATATTACATTAAGACTCGTGCAAGGCACATGAATTATGCTAGTAATAAAAAAAAAGTCTTTAGGTGTTAAGAAAAGAGAAGAATCTCACATAGCTAAAAGCAAGAATACTATATAAATCCATAAAATACTCCACCCATTGTCAATTGATTTTGAGTTGGAACCTCATGACCTAATGTATTGGACTTTATGCGCGTGCTGCGCTTGGACAAACACGTCCCCGTGATTGGCCCACCGGAGAAAAAAAGAACCCCATATTGAAAAAGTGAGTACAAACAAGACCACTATATAAGCCCATGAGCTACTCCACTCATGACTAATTGGTTTTGGAATGGAACCTCATGGACTTTTGTGTTGGGCTTAATGCGCATGTGCGCACAAATGGACACATCCTCCGTGATTGACCCACCAGACTATAACATGAATCAGATCCAGCTCCGGTCTGGGTCCGACTCTTGATTGATTGGATTTCTCGGCATTAAAACATGATGTCAATTAACAACTAGGTCAGACTAGTTACCACTTGAGAGTGTGTGTGGAAATAAGAGAAGAAAACGAATCTCACATTGAAAAAGTGATGTTTTGGGAAAAAAGATAATAAGATTTCAAATTGCTTTATTGAGGGGTAAGATAGTTAAAAGACACCAATTGACATAGGATGTAAAAAGATAAGACAACAAGACAAATGTCGATTAAATGTAAGTAAAACGATGTCAAGTATGTAAAAATGTGTAAATAAGCGTAAGGAAATAGATATCCCTTTATTAGATGAAGATATGATGAACCACATTCTCCCAATGATGTTTACAAGCAGATATGGACAAAGTACATGTTGATAAGAAGATGATTGTGTCTTCTCGACTTGGATCTGCATACAAGCTTTCCTTTTGATGTCTTCAATGGTGAATTTGTACAAGTATGAGTGTCTAGAGGTAGGAGAAGATGTGAGAGTGTGTGTTTACATGTATGGAAGATAAGAGAATACATAAATATGAGAGAACGTTTACATGTGTGGAAGATGAAAGAATACATAAATATGAGAGAACGTTTACATGTGGAGAGAAGACATCAATCCCCCTTACAAGTGTTGCGAAAAGGGCTATTTATAATAAGTAATATCCTAGGAATACTCCAAGCAATATTATCTTCCTTATTGCTAAAGTTGTGGGATGTTACAACCAAATTCGAAGATCTTGCAATGGTTACAACAAAAAGAGTGAATCTCGCTTAGTCGTTGCACACGAGAAGTTGATGGTCATCTCCCAAGTTGATGGTCGTGTCTTCTCCCAAGTCGATGGTCGTGTTGTTTTGCAAGTCAACATCATCTTCTAATTCGATGTCGTCTTTCGAGTCGATATCGTCTTTGTTAAATCACCATCTGATGTCGACTTGAAGGAAGTCGTCTTGACTTGTGATGTCTTGAGGGATGTCGTCTCGACCTGTCGACTGTCGTTCCAACAGATATATTCTTGAACTTTTGACCACAACTTTCGTATAACAGTAGAAATCATTGGCTTGGTGCCAACATCTTTCTCCTTAAAAAGGAGAAACAATGGGTCTATTTCATGGTAGCATTACAAAATTCACAAGAGAAAGAAATCAAATTTGCAAAGTGTACTTATCATTAGTTGAATTCATTTGGACACTTTTCGAGAACCCACTCGATATGTCCAAGCATCATCCATTGCTCTCTTTGAAGCTCTATTTCGTGCATTCACCACAATCTGCCTTATCATATTTATGCTTGTTTTCCTTTTCGTTTTCATTCTTTCCTACAACTCATCTTTTACAAAAAAGATATTCACCTTTTTTTACGATATACCTTGAAGACAATTACTAAGGTGTTCGCCAACTTGATAAACAATACATTTTTCATCGTCTCATTAGATTTCGTCCAATTGAAAGAAATCTACATAAGTTACCCTTATTTGGACCATTTTATACAAAATTTACCTTTTAATCAAACAAATACCATTTTTCCCAACTTCCATTAGCAATTCAATGCTGTTACTGACCTATTATATTTTTATCAAATTATTTAATAGTATATCAATTATATATCCCTCATGTCAAAGATCTATACATAAGATATTTGATATTCGGGAGCTTTTGAACATTCTAAGATTTTTACAAGTAAAAATAAGAATGAAATGAAGGTAAGCATAATAAATATGAATAAAAATATTTTTTACCTAAAAACAAAAATAACATTACAGAAATCAGAAACGGTCCAAACGGGAGGTGATAAAACAAAGAAAGGTTAAAAAACAAAGTACGGCGTTTCGTGCCCAACCTCCTCCTCAAACCCTAACCTTTTGTTTTAATAACTCTTTCTCTCTCCCTCCCTCCCTCCCAAATTTCATTTCATTTTCCTCTCCATTACTCTCTCTCTATTTTCCCTCCTCTCTCTCTCCTCCACCCCAATCCTTCTCTCTCTCTCTCACTCTCAATTTTCTCTTCCTCGCCAAGCTTCTTCATATTTCTCTCCTTCTTGACTGTTAATTTCTTCTTTCCGAGCAATTGACGAGTTTCTGGTGAAGCCGGGGCCAGAAATTCGGGAGAATTTGTATTCGTTGTTGTTGTCATAGATGGGAAAGTTCGTGAAGAAGGGGAAGATCACAGGGGATATGGCTGTAATGGAAGTTCCCCAAACTGCACTCGGTGTCCGAACGAGAGCTAAAACCCTAGCCTTACAGCAAAACCCTGGGCTTTGCTACCTCCAGCTCCGTAGCCGCCGCCTCGAGAAGCCCCAATTTCCTCCGCCGTCGCCGAAGAAGCCGGAGAAGCACAACAATCGGAACGCTACTGGTGGTAATAGCCATGGCCATGTCTCCAAACTGGCTCAGAGCGGTTCGAGGGTCTGTGCCGGGCCAGTCAACTCCGATGCTGCTCAGTCGGGTTCGCGTAGTCGCTCGAAGAAGGGGAAGTCGGAAGAAGAAGGACGAAGATTCGGAACGGATGTGGATGATTTCGGCGTAGAGGCTTCATTTGGGGAGAATAATTTCGGCTTTGATCAAACCGGAAGGTATTGAATTTCTCTTAATTCTTTGTAGAAATTCTTAATGAGGGTTTGTGATTTTTACTGCTTTTTTGGTGTCAGGTTTTCTGGTTTGTTTGAGTTCTGAAAAAATACTTCTTTAAACCATCTTTCTCTGAGTGCAATTGGTGTTCTCTCTTGGGTGGGCGGGTTATCTTTTTCTAATTGCTTTTTTTGGGGGCCTTTGATCTACAAGCTTTCACCATTCAAGAATAAAAAAGGACACCCTCCTTTAATTTTGTCTTGTTTGGATTTTATATTTCTGCTTCTCCTTTTCTCCCCTCAAAAGATGAATATTGAAAACGCCTTTTTTTTTATTACGGTAAAAAAAATTGCACTTGTTTTTGTTATGGACAAAAGAAATGAGTTCTTTCCACTAACCACCACAATTATTTTCATGGGAGAATATGATCTTCAAAGCAAAACTTCTCATCTGAAATTTTGCTTCTTCAATTTGAATTTGGTACGAGAGTTTTTGATTTAGGCGACCCCTTTTGAGTGCTCTGCTGGTTTTTGTTTCTGTACCAAGAAATAAGAAAATAGTAATAATTAAGAACTTTTTTTGGTCATAATAATTAAGAACTTTACTGTGTACACAGTTGGCTTGGTATAGGATTTGATCACTATCTTCTTTAAGTTTTGAAATTTTGACATACCGTCCTATATTGGACATGTGGACCTTATTGGTACTTTAACGTCTCTTTCTTTTGTTTTTACTTGTGATTTTACCTCATTATGGCCAAATTGTTACTCTGACCTTGATTTTTAAAGCTTAGATCAGGTAAATTGTGCACAATTATCTCTCTTTCTCTAGGGCATCTTTTATGCTGGGACTGTTGCTTTCCTCATTAAATGTTGTTGTGATTTTAGAGGGTACGGTCTCTGAAATTATTTATAGTTTTGCTGTCTTAGAGGTTTCTTCTGATCTTCATGACCATTAGTAAATGGTCCTTCAGCCTCTATTCCAATGTTTCAGACCCTTCCAAGTTGCTTCAGACATGATTTCTCCTCTTAAATTTTGTTAGGCTGAACTGAAGAAAAGGAATTAAAAAGCAGTTGGGTCTTATGGTGACATGTTGGTAAGGAAATGTTTTCATTGGTGGTGGTTGGTGTGAAGATAAAAACTCTTGAAAATTGAGAGGGGTAACCTAATTGGAATTTTGTTAGGTGCCATTTGATATCGGGTTCTCGAGGTTGTAGTTTTCATACTTTCTGATTTTGTATAAACCTGTTGAGATGTCATTTGCTGAAAACACGTGACGATTGGATTCATAAAGAGGAAATATGGCATATGGAAGCAATAACTATCCTCTGCCTTGTGTGAATCTTATTTGTGAAGGATCTTCTGTTAATGGGGACCATATAGCAGCCTGGAACACTTATAAGGAAATACTCTGCATTCATGAAATTTCGCTCTCAGCAAGATTAACTCATTGCATTGCATCCCCATCTACAATGTGAAGTTACATTAAGTTTTGCCAAATCATGTTGACATGAGAACATGCATGGTCTGAACACTGGAAACAGCTTATAGAAAGGAAGTATTTCATTATTTTATAAAGTTTATATGGTGGGGTGCATGTATTTCATTTTTTTTCTCCCTTTTGATTGCAGAATACATCTATATCTGGTATTATCACTTTGTCAGTGTGTTTAATATGTGGAGTCGATTGACAGGGGTACGCGGGAGAGCACACCCTGCAGCTTACTAAGGGATTTCGACAGCAACGGGACACCAGGATCGGCTGTGAGGTCCACCTGCTCTGGTGCAGCATACCGAAGACAATACCGAAATTCTGTGCAAAGCACCAACCCTTTTACACATGATATGGAGGAATTCTTTGCTAGTGCTGAAATGCAACAGCAGAAGCATTTTATTGACAAGTATGAATGCTTTCTACCATTTCTTTTTGCTATTATGGACAATTTATAGACTCAAGACCTTGATTGCAGGTACAACTTTGATATCGTGAATGATTTACCTCTCTCTGGGCGTTATGACTGGGTAAGAATAGATTCTTAAGGCGGCTTGTTCGTTGACATGGATTGTGGAAGATTGAAGCAAATGTGCTATCCAGAGCTGTGGTGGATTCTGCAGTATAAAGCTTTGTGGTTTGTAATGTAAGAGTAGAAGTAAATTACCCAACTAATTATACCCTGACTAGTTAGAAAGACCCAGAAAGGCATTAGTGAGAAATCAAGTGTAATCATTCAGAAATGAGATCTTAGGATTTAGATCAGATACTAGAGCTCTTCTCATGATTACACCATTGTAATCTGCTGTTGGGATTATCCAAAGACTCCTAAATTTGTCATCTCAGATCTCTGTTCATAGCTTATAAATTGGGTACCCCCTATAAATGTTAGGTTTCCATCTTGTGTTTCTACCTTCTAATCATCCAACTGTTGCTTGTTAGCTGTTCTTGTCAAGTGGGTTTTGGCCCTATTGTATGAGACATCATTACACATAAACCCAAGTCTCTGATGGTGATGTGTAGTGTACTAGTATGTTAATTCTATGGTTAGATTTGTAATCCTGCACTGCTAAATGGTTTGGCTTGTTATGTAGACGTTGACTGAGTGGGTCTCTTTCTCTCTCTACTTAACTTTGAATTTTGCTATCATCTGTTAGTAGAGTTTCCCACTTTTGCATAGGTTTACTGTTGGAGTTCCCCAAAACATGGCCTGAAAATGAAGAGACAAACCCAATCTACATTTAAGCCTAGCCTTCACTTCAGATTTTCCTTCTCTCTTCATCTTTGCTGAATTTTGGGTAAAAACAAGGCGTCATGTTTTCATCTGAATGTCATATCATCCTGCCTCCTGAGCTTCAGCAAGCCTAGTTTGGTAGCTCTGCATATTAACCTTTGCCTTTGTCACCAGCTGTATACTAAAAGTGGAGGGTAGTGACTTCTGGGTTCAAGTGTCGTATGATATCACATGAAGTATAATCATCTGCACGGTAACATACTTTTCAGTTTCACCCTTTGTGAAGCATGTTAATCAAATATATTCTCCCTTCTAGGCTTCTACTATAAACTATACCCCTCCAGTCTATTCGTACTGAATTTACTTGTGAAACACTGTGTAAATGGAAAATCCGTGTCATGTGTAATTTTTCGGGAGATTGTAGTAGAAAAAAACTTTATATTCTATCTTAAAAAATCACATTTAACTACCTTTTTTTATGTTTTGATTAAACCCTTATTAAACATCATTTTTGTATAACCTCTTAGGCTCTTACTAATAAGAATATAAACACAAAATATGTATTAAGAAATAGATATTTCACATATTTTAAGCTTCTTAATGTTTTAATAAAGGATATAAGGTAAATAAAACATGCATAATGGGTGGTAGAATTTAACTTTTAACTTCAGGGCCTCTTCTGCATAAAGTAGCCCTAAACAAGTCCATGTTAACATTATGAATGATGCTACACATTGCAATCATGAAATTCCAAAAGCACACCTAAATTTGTCCTTCCCTTTCAGCTGAAATGAGGCAGGGAGAAGTGAAGTAAGTGGGGTTTTGAAAGAGTAAAAATTCCTACTGTGCAGCTTCATATTGGCCACTCATTCACATGGGTCACTACTGTACCGCCTTTGCAAGTGGCTTCATCCGTACATCCAAATGAACACACACACACACACAATTGATGATCATGATTTATGACTCTTTATCTTCCTTCTAGTGCTGCAGCTGCACTTTGATAGCTATTGGTTGAGCCAATTTCCTCACCTCTAAAGCATGAAACCTCCATGAATGCTGTTCTGCATCTCTGTGTTACATCAAACCACATTATTAGGTCTTCTCTGGGTCGTGTAAAAGTAGAATTTCCACGTCAATGTGATTCTTCTTGTGACGTTCCAACGTATTCTAATAAGTAATAGAACTCACTGAACAGGGAAATTGAAGCTTGCAGCCATGGAGTTTTCATGTCTGTCGCGTGTCGGTGGGCAGTTAATGTGACTCGGACTGTATACGCTGAGAAGGAATGGAGGGCCATTATTCAAATGCTGAATCACCTGCATTCATATCAAATGACCAAAAACCAAATTAGTACTCTCAACCACAGGTACACATGAAGGGTAAAGCATGGGCCATGAATGTCACAAACAACGCCTTTTTTCGTTTACCCCTTCCAACATATGGCATTTTCTCATGTTTCAGTTTATATAGACAAGGTAAAAGGTAAAAAAAGATTGATGCAAATCATGCAAGTTAAGTTGGTAGCTCTAGTCACATCTCACTCTTCATGGTGCTGTTTATTTTGCTCCCTAGAGGAAGACAAAGTCATTGATTTCACTTGTGGCATCTTCTGTAATAAAGTTTCTCGCCCTTTAATTTGCTGCTTATTTTCACTATTGTGTCATCTTTTAAACTGTATGCTTAGGTGTTAACACTTACATTCAAACCCAAGTGCTATATCAGAAATCTCTTTTGGACTTGGTATATAGAAAGTATATACAAGAGAAACACACATGGTTGAAAATCAGCCTCTCAGCGCAAGAAAAAGAAATGATGTATCAGTTGAAATAAAATTTGCAAGGTACAAATGAAGTGCAGGAAAATACGAGTACAAACGAAACATGCCAGTGTAGTAATTATCATTTTTCAATAGACGTACACAATTTCTGTGGTTCTTTTGAGCTTATAACGTTCATGAATGGCATATCAGTTGGTATCTTAGGTCATGCCAACCAAGTACGTTCCAAAACCGCTTTGTGCCTAGGCTTGAGTACGCAGTGGCGGTACTCGTCTTTAAAAGCAGAACTTCTAGCATAACATCCCATGATGTCTTTGCTAATAATATTTTACCATCAAACCCATTGTTGGAGGTTAACTTGAAGAGCCCTTAACAAACACCAAGCATCTGATTGTTTATCTACTCCTCCATGGACAAATAAATGCAAACAATTTAGCATGTTTATTACTCCAAACTCTAGGGAGTCTAGGATGGATTCATACCTAAATGCAAACATCATTTTCTCCAGCAGGAGGCAGCACGTTGTTTCTTTGCTTTGTGTCTGACATTTCAAGCTCAATCCCGTTTGTATGTACAAACTTCTTGTCCTCTGTGCCCATGTTTTTTTGTTTTTCCAGCCGAATTGCACGAAGCTCATATCTAATATGCAAGAAAAAAAGATGTTAGCTTTTGAGAGTAGAATTGTTTTTGCTAGACTGTAATTTACATGAGTAGTGAAAAGGCGAAAACAAGGGCTAGACACATTTGCACTCTTTACTGAGTAAGAAGTCTCTATAAATTCAAGCATACTACAAAACTTTGCAAAAACCCCTAGGTCTTAAAGACATATCTCAAGTCTTTCTAATGGAAATAATTCTGGAAACAGAAAGTGTTTGCATTACAGTAAAGTAAAACATTCTTATTGCAGATCCTTACTCTATCACATAGTTTTTCACAAGTGAAAAGTATATCCTCCAGAACTGACGCTCCTTCAAATGTCGAGGGCATACCAAGTATCTCAACTGTGACATTTCCTGAAGCAAATAAGGCATCCATCAGATTGAAGAGATTCATGCAGCCTTCATAAACTATTATCACTCTTCCATCTTCTCAGAAAGCATGCAATATAACTTTCCAAAAAGCAGTATACGTCGACTACAAAAGCATCTTAAGAATGAAAACAAGCACAAACAAACAGTCCATAAAATCCAAAGGGAGGAACCTAAAAGCATTCCTCGGGGTTTATAGCCGAATCACACAGACCCAGCTTAACGAGCTGTTTACTATTCATTATTGAATAAACAAGAATATGATCAAAACCAGTGAACTTTAAATCAATCTTTCCTTCGTTCACTGAACATACTTTTCCTACAAAAAACAGATCCTTTGATGTCCAAAATGGTTACCAATGCCATCAATGGACATTTCATCTATCCTTAATCACCCCAAAAGTCAAATAACCATATAATAGCCGACTCAAGATCAATCAACATATAAATATTGGATTTCATCATGATCTTCCACTCTTTATCATGAAACCATGGTAGTCCAAGTGACTTATTTCCATCATAGGCACTACGATTAGGAGCCCCACTTCACATTATGATATAAGCCATGACGAAGCATTTCAATTGAAGAGTAAAAGAAGCTCTAAAACAAGAAAAAATTGAATTTCTTTCTGTCAGCTACTTCAGCAAGAAGAGCCCTTTACCCCAATTCGTTGTACAATCAGCTGTCTTCCTCCTTTGCAAAACTGAGTTGGAAGATTCATTAAGGCCTTTAGATTACAATTTCATCTCTAACACAACAAAGATCACATCTCAAAATTGTCAATATGCTCGTCTTTGGCTTTTACTATACACCCTACCAAGCATTGCTTATCCATATCCATGTCATACTAGACCAAAACGTCAAGCAATTCAGCAACCCATTCATAATTAATCCAATCCAAAGTGCTGTTAGATTCACAACCTCACTCATAACAATCATGAAAACAATACAAATTATTCTCTATCATTATAATTTCGAAGAGAGAATTTTACAGGTCCATAGGGGGAATAGAACAACAATCATCAAGTGTCAAGCATTAAGACTAAGAAAAAATAGACCTTGACTTTAGAAAGGACAAGGGTAGCATGTCTCTGTTGCCATTCAGACAAATCCACTTGAACCCCACCTGATGTTGTTGGAGCTTCACCACTTTGTTCTTCCTCTACAGGCCAGCAAAAACAAAAGTCAAAATTTCCCAAATTCAACAAATTTTGAATGAAAAACCCCATGATAGAAAGTGAAAAGGAAAGAGAGGAGAAAGTGGGGAAACCAGGAAGAGAGAAATTGTTGAAGGTGTCTACAGTAAAGGACTTGACAAATTCGACCAATTGATTAGTGATTCCATATACTTCTTCCTCTTCAGTGGGTGATTTTGGATTCTGGGTTTCCTTCTTCGGTGACAGATTTCGCCTTAACCACGAATACATTTTGCTCTCTTTTCCTCGTCTCTCCTCTGTTTGGAGACCATTCACACCGATTGAACAGCTCTGGGCTTTGCTGAAATTGTTCTAAAAAATTAGAGAAGAGGTGGACTACCAAATCGGGCTCAGATCATTGGGCTGAATCTGATTCCAATATTCAAACATACTTCATATATAATTTACATGTAAGTTCTGTAACTAATAAAACTGTAGTAGTTGTATCACTCACAATTGCAACAAAAGTAAAACATTTCTATCTCTCTTTTTTATAAGCAATTGTAAAAACATAATCTTGCTATGTGTGTTGAGAGTTGGGATTTGGAGAATTCTTCTCCCGCATCTACCAAACATAAGAAACAATAATGATATATAAGAACACGGTGAAACCTTACATATTAGCTTAAATTTTTGTGTTAGAAAATGGATTCGACCTTATATTAAAAATAAAAATAAATGTTGATTAACTTCACTGCTCCCGATTAACTACTTTTGTTTGATATGGTGTTTTTTTATATGATTTTGAGTGTGATTTCAAATCTAATTAGTTTTTTTTCACAAATTATAGATCCCTACCATGTTTAGCGATACATGTAAATATGAATGACATACAAGTAAAGAATGATGTAATTATTACAAAAAACATGTTTCTTCTATTAGACACTAGACATTCATGCCCGTGCTACGCACGGGATCGACTTTTTTACATCGATATAATTTTTTTAAAAAAAAAATTAATATTAGTTTAAGAATTACTAAATGTTAACGTAGTATAAAAATAATCTTTGAAATTAAATTTAGCCAAAATAGATCAAGGGAAGAACATTGAAATTTGAAGTTTTATATTAAAGAATGTTTAGTTTTGATATATATGAATTTAAAATGGAAATTCTGAAATAGAGTTTTTTATTTAACATTACTTTTTTCTTTAAAAGTAATACAAAATTTTATAGCTTCAAGAATGGTCAGATGAAAGCAGTGAGTTTTTTTTTACGAAAGACGTCGTCACAAATAATTAGTAGCAATTATCTCGTGTATATTTTAACAATATTAAAAATTATAATATGTTTTTGTTTCCATTTTTGGCGTAATAGAGTTTCTCGAGTCCTTATAAAAAAAAGTAAATCAGTATTTAGGAGCTACACTAATTAACAATTATTCTTGAACACTATATCATTATTCTCGTTCATAATAATTTTTGTTTTGATTCTATAAATGATCAAAATTCACAATGCACCACAAATAGTAAGTTTGCACTTTCGTACATTACATAACATAATCATGCAAAACATATGAATAACAAAATCCGGTTTATAAGCGTGGATATTAATTGTGCAATTTAGATAATTGACCGATGTAACTTCTCCATAAATGTTAAACTTATTCCATTGTGATCTTGTAAACTTCGTATGTCTTTATTAGTTTTGTATCATGTTTTTTTATTTAAATTGAATGATGGGCTATTAAATCTATTTTGATATTCACATGTGTTATTATTTTTTATGTTTTTTCTAAGTGACAAAGAAACTCAATATATAAATGACATGGAATGATAGAATATGTCGGACAAAGTGAATGATAATACACACCAAAAAACATGATCCTATTTGACATTTCTTTTGCAATGTTATTTTTATATTCAAAAAATAAAAATTATTAATATGAATCTGGGCTTTATTCAATTTTTAATTATTTTTGCTGTTTGGTTTATGTTTACTAATTTTAAATTTTGTATTTAATTGATCTTTATCTAATAAAACATGATGAAATAAATAATAAAGCGAAGTTGTTAAGAGGGGGGGTTGAACCCTAGGCCTTTTGTATTATGAGAGTGTTTTTAACCATTGAGCTATATTATAAGATATAGATTGTAATGAAAGATTAAGAAAAAAATAAGTGATTATTTTCCATACTTATTAGGCATTAATTACACCCTTAATCTGCTTTATATAGATAGATAGATTTATAAAATGAGATGTTTTGTTTGTTTGTTAAGATGAACTGTATACTAATTAGTCTCATATATATATACATATATTTGTGAACCATTAATATTGGTTTATCAATTTGCGCATAGGTTAAATGGTATTATTTTAATTTGAGTTTTGCTTAAGCGTTTGTAGTACTAAAGTAGATTAGAAAGAACTTGTATGGTCTAATTTTATGTTATATATAAGTTTGTAAGCCTGTATTAAGACGTCATGAATTAGAGCAAGTTTTTTTTTATATTATATATAATTTATTTTGGTTGGACAATGTATTTGTTATTTTTAAAATTATATTTTCATTAGTTTTTTCAAGTGTTTTTAGTATTTAAGATGCAGCTTGTAATGTTTTTTGTGTGTTTGGTGACCTGTTACGACAATAATGTAAATAGTGACATTTTAAGTTGCGTGTACGGTGTACCACATTTGATTTTGTAAGTAAAATTTAATTTTTTTTGTTTAATTTATTTTAGTTTGTAGAGACTTCATGATTTTTATAAGCGAATGTATTTTATAATTGAAGATAGTCTATATTTCTTAACATAAGTGTGAGTATAAAATACAAAGTATTTACAATGATTTGTTTGTATCTATATTAAATTTAACATAAGTGTGAGTATAAAATACAAAGTAATTACAATGATTTGTTTGTATCTATATTAAATTTAAAATGATGTAATAACGTGGAGGAGTTAGATTAGCAAGACTCCGTTTCCCATTCACCTATCTCAAAATAGTCAATGATATTAAAGTGGAGGAGTTAAAGTGAATGAGTTACATTAAGACAACTGAAGTTCCCTAACCTATCTGCCTTTCAAAAAAAAAAAGAAAAAAAAAAGAGTTACCTAACCCATGTGAGGCTGTCTGTTTACCCACAACCCTACCCTTCTCCGATATTCCACAACCTCAAAAACTTCACAGTCTCCACCTTACTCCACCGCCTCCACCTGTCGGACATGGAGCAGATTGGCGGTCACCCCAGGCAGAGCACGACAGCGAGAGAGAATGAGTGGAACGGGAGAAGTCGTGTGCGTTACCGGCGATTTGGGCTTCATTGCGTCTTGGCTCGTCAAGACTCTTCTTCAACGTGGCTACACCGTCAAGGCCCCCGTTCGCGATTCCGGTTAGTTTCTTGACTTTACATATGTCCATGATTTACAGCTCCTTTTACGCACAATTTCTGATTACCGTCGCTGCTTGTGGTAAATTTGCCCATTTTCGATTTCTAGGGTTTCATTGCAGATTTATCGGCGAGATGTATTTGTCTAGGTTTTTTCCATTTCCTTTTCTCCCTTGTGAAATTCGAGATTTGAATGCTCCTTATTTTAGAAACATGTAATTTATCAATTATCTATTTTCCTTTGAAGATGATCCTAAGAAATGTGGGCTCTTGCTTGCACTTGATGGAGCTGAAGAGAGGCTCCATTTATTCAAGGCCAATGTATTAGAAGATGCGTCCTTCGATTCTGGCATTGCTGGGGTGTGATGGTGTTTTCCATATTGCTTCTCTCTTTTATCATGATGTCAAAGATCCACATGTTAATGTCTACTTCCTATCTCTTTTTATGACATTCTGCGGCCTAACAATAATAAATGCAACGTTTGGCAATCAAGGAAAGGGCTAAAAGTGTAAAACGATAGCCGATTTTAAGTCTCGAAGGATATGTGACATAGCTTATACCTGCACTCTTGTTCCAGACTTATATATTATGACTAAATTGGTCAGACTGGATTGCATATATTTGTAACTTTTAAGCTGCAAAATGTTGCGTCTAGATCAGTAATATTGTAGGGAATTGGTGATGCGCAAAAACTTATAGGTGATGAGAAGATACTTATGGGAGATGCGAAGAAACTCCTTAGTTGTCCAGCATTTGTGATGTCCTGGGATCAAAGGAACATAGTAATTAGCTGCAAATTTAGTGAAGTATAGTCAGACCTCATTCATATGCAAAAACTGCCCAGTAGGATAGAATGTGTAGTTAGCTATCCCTATGGAATTGATCTTGTTGTATCCTGATGCATTATCAAGTCCTTGAGTCTCAATCTTTTGGTATTTGCGGATGCGTCAAACTTGCTATATTGAGTTGAAATCACAGAAAACCTGACCAAATGAATATGTAGATGAAATGTTGTTTACAGGGAATACACTATGCATCTTATTTATCTGTTTCATACACAAATGGTCAAGTATATGCTCAGGAGAACATTAATCTAAGCCAACTATGGTTCATTCTGTCTCAAATATGTGAAAGTAAAAATATTTTGTGGACTGTTAAAAAGTAGATATGTGACCTTAGTGACGAAATTGACATTAGAAGTCTTTTACACATGTAGTTTCTTCCTCTTGGATGCTTAGATACTCTACTTCTTGCTTTGCTGAATGTTTAGGCACATTGACTTGTTGCTATGCAGGGGCTATGTGGTGTATTTCCACTTCTACGGTCTGGAGGTCTAGTAAGGACAGTAAGGTGAGTTTGTTAACTACGTGAATGAGTTATTTTCATTACTTCTAGTGGTAAATACTTTAGCAGGGGTGATTTTCTTCTTCTGATCTCCTATATTATCTTTATCTATTTTGATCGATTTGGAAATGGGCTTGTACTTTATTTTCACCCTGTAGGTAATATCTTTATAAACAAACTAAAATCCTCATTCTAAGACTGTACATTTGTCTTGTGCAGTGCTTTCTATTGTCGTAAAACAAACTAATGCCATGGTGTAGGAACACTAATTGAGGATATTGTAAGTCCATTTGTGATCCAGGCTACTAAGCTAAAATGGTGACTAAGCTATCTCTTTCCTCTTTATTTTCATCATGTAACCTAAGCTACTAAGCTATAATGGTGACTAATATGCCTTTGGCATGGGACTCCGGTATGATCTTTTCCTCCTAAAAAAGAAATCTAGTATGATTGCCTTTAAACTAAAGAAAATTTGTAGTAGTATGATTCTGTATGTTAAATCTCATAACATCATTAGTATACACATTATTTAGGTTGGAGCTTGTTGTTTTTATTACATTTCACATTATTTTAGTTCGCAGCCCTTTTTCCTGTATAACGCCATGGTCCTAGTGGTTTGATTAAACCTTTCCTTATAATCTTTCTCAAGGAGTGTTATTATATGTGCAGGATATGGCGGTAATCCCTCTGTTAGTCATAGTTCTAGTAATTGAGAGTCAAGTAAGTGTCATTTCAGCACTACTCCCCTTAATTCACCCTTGCTTGTGATTAAACTAATTCTTTTTCCATGTGTAGTACGGACATGGTTTCTAATTGTGGAATAAAAGAGAAAATCAGGAAACCAAGTTAATTAATTGACCAAGTTAATTAATTGAATATACTCATGTGCTGCGTATTGAATAAGCAGAATGAGATTTTGAAATGCTGTTTACAGGGAATGCACTATGCATCTTACTTATCTGTTTCATAAACAAATGGTCAAGTATCTGCTCAGGAGAACATTAATCTAAGACATCTATGGTTCATTCTGTCTCAAATTTGTGAAAGTAAAAAAAAATTGTGGACTGTTACAAAGTAAATATGCGACCTTAGTGACAAAATTGTCATTCGAAGTCTTTTACACATACAGTTTCTTCCTCTTGGATGCTTAAATAGTCTATTTCTTGCTCTGCAGTATGTTTAGGCTCATTGACTTGTTGCTCTGCAGGGTCTATGTGGTGTATTTCCACTTCTACGGTCTGTATGGTCAAGTAAGGACAGTAAGGTGAGTTTGTTGACTATGTGAATGAGTTATTTTCATTACTTCTAGTGGTAAATACTCAAGCAGGGGTGATTTTCTTCTTCTGATCTCCTATTCTATCTTTATCTATTTTGATCGATATGGAAATGGTCGTGTACTTTATTTTCATCCTGTAGGTAATATCTATATAAACAAACTAAAAGCCTCATTCTAAGAGTGTACATTTGTCTTGTACAGGGCTTTCTATTGTCGTAAAACAAACTAATGCCATGGTATAGGAACGCTAATTGAGGCTATTGTAAGTCCATTTGTGATCCAAGCTACTAAGCTAAAATGGTGAGTAAGATATCTCTTTCCGCTTTATTTTCATCATGTAACCTAAGCTACTAAGCTATAATGGTGACTAATATGCCTTTGCCATGGGACTCCGGTATGATCTTTTCCGCCCAAAAGGAAAATTCTAGTATGAATACTTGTAAAAGGGTTACTATAGTAGCCCCAGTAGGATCTTCAATGGTTAGGCGAAGCTTAAATCTGTAATCATGTGGAAAAGGCTAGAAAATGTGGCTAAAGGTTTAGGTACTGTTTCACAATCCAATATAAATGACAATCAATACCTGGCTTTTGGGAAGCTCACAGGCACTTCACATGAAGTGCAGAAAAAATTCCCAGCCCGTCGAGTCACCCCTTTTTTGCATTTTCCGCTTGTACATGCAAAGTAGTACCAAGGTGTTTGGGTTGTGATATCTGAAATCCTAACTCGACAGTTGAAAACAGTATCCTACAGACAATGTGTATATGTAGTGAAATTAGGTTAGAGTAGAGACATGGAGATAATAGGCTGGACCTAGAATTGAATACCCTTTTTTTTATCTCTACACCACTCCAACATCTGTAAAACTGTCATGCTCATTATTGGCGGGCCTTGGTCTGCAGGGAGTCCATCCATGACTAAACCATTTCTGCACACGCACGCAAGCATGAAATACTGGTGAGTATTTATCCATTTCGCTCCTTAGCTCCTTACTTTACCTGTTTCTAATGATGAATCTTTATATATTTATTAGTATGCACAATTACATGCTGTGGTTTCTAAATTCAACCAGCTGAGGGATGTCTGTAGAATAATAAATTAGTGTAGAGGGAGTGCTTGATATGTAGACTTCATCTGCATGCAAATCATAACAACGTTTAGCAATCAAGCATACTGCATTAACATGTGAAGAAAAATGGAATTGTCGTATAATCACTCGCACGTTTGAATTCCTTCACGTGCATTGCAACCAATATAACAACATAAAGCCCATCCTGATTTGCTTTCCTTTCCAGTAGTTCATCCCCTAGCTTGTCCCAGAGTGTTACTTTGATACTTTCACCACTGCAATCAACATGCAGTACAAATTCAGTAGCAATTGGATAATGAGATGAATGGCAGAGAATAAACTACTATAGATGGCAACAATTAAGCTTACGTATTAGATTGTAGATGAAAATCAAGAGTCTTTGCGACACCTCTTTGTCTAGTTGGTGTCCCAACTATTTTCTGCAGGCCCACACCAGTCACATAGCCAATCACCTCTGCAAAACCCAAAGAAAATTAGTCGTTTGCATTAGGCAATTTTCAGCAAAGGTGTAGGAATTAGTAGGTATTTACCAATCAGGTTATTAGCTTCAGAAAGGCGGATGTCTTCGATTTCAGTAAAATCAAAAGGATATAGGGGAAAACCATGAGTGCTATGTTGGATTTTTTTAACCATAGAGCCTCCATGAAGTTCAATCATGTTTTTGTTATTTCTAACAATACAAAATTCCTTCTTATTATGCAGCACATTGAAGTCTTTTACATTATAGACAAACCCCTCTTCTAGCTTGTTTATGAAACAATGGGCTACATTGCTTTTTGTAGTGCAGTGAATGACATTTCCCTATAAGACATGGGGGAAAAGAGGTTAAAATTTCCAATAAAAGAATTAAGTAATGAGCATAAATGACTACACAACTTAGGCAAAGTGCGTACATACCATTTCATCAGATACAATGAAATCGGTGCTAATGTAGGTGCCCATCCTAGTGAAAACATCCCATTTACGACAAACCATTACTTGAATGTTGGCAGCGACACCTTCCCCCAACTGATTTAGAAGTGCAAAACTCATGCTTTATTTTTGGCTTACCGTGCAGATCAAAGAGGTAATACGCTGCAAATTTTGGCTGCGTCTAGCGAAGGTAATAAGTGTTGATCAATGTATGATACTCTAAGATGGAGGCTGGATATGGTTCTATGCCTGAATGAGCAGGTTTTATAGCAGATTACTGAGGTAAGACGTTTCAAAAATTGCATGGCCTCTTAATACGTGCAGATAACTGGTTGTAAATGTCTTTTATTGTGTTGACTCTAAAGGAGTACTTACTGGCTGTAATTAAGGTAAAAAGTAACAAATTTTGGCTGGGGTAAAATTTATTTGTGGCTGTTAATAGGTGCAGATGACTGGACTGGTTGAGGCTGTTTGAAACATGAAATATGAAAACCATATTACAGCCTGTTTATGCCTTTATTTTTGGCGTAATTGCTGACTATTCATGCCTCCTAAATGGGACCTAATTATGGACTGTTACTGCCTTGCAGATGTTTGAAATTGAGCCCTGACATCTTCCAGTAGAGGTAAAACGTTTAAATCTGTTTATGGCTTTTTTTATGGAGTGATTGCAGGCTGTTAATGCCTCCTAAATGGGACATAATTAGAGGTTGTTACTGCCTTGCAGTTGTTTCAAATTGGGGGCATTAATTTTGCTGGGACAATTTTTTAAAAATACTGTTACTACGTCTAAATTAGAGGCTGTTTATGACTTTTATTTGGGAGTAATTGCTCGCTGGTAATGCTTCCTAAATGGGACATAATTAGGGACTCTTATTGCCTTGTAGTTGTTTGAAATTAGGGGCCTCGTTAGACATTGTTCCAGCTACTCAAATATTTTTATTGTTTGTTATTGGGCCTTTCCCTACAAATTGTAATACATGGGCCTGACCCAGTGGATTGGGCACATGTACTCTATCAAATGATATTCTTAATGCTCAGTTTTGCTGTATAGAGAGTAAATGTTTAGGCATTAATTGGCCTTTCTCTCTACTTTATATATTTATAGATAGATTTATGCTCAATGGAAGGTAAAAGGTCATTTGGCACTTATGTCAGTTGGTCAATTATAAAAGAGGTAATTTGCATTGATATTGAGGATTGAGTAATTTGCATAAACGCATATCACAAAAATGTGCGGTGTATTGTGTAATATCATTTCAGTTACTAAACTTTTAAAGTCAAGAAATGAAGGCTGAATCGTTACAAATGATGTTAGAGCCATTTTATAATGGAAACCAATCAATCAGTCATACATACTCCATCTGAATAATTATAAATGACAAATCTATTGCCATACATTTGTTACATATTATTCCATGTTTTTTTTATTGAAATTTGAACCAATTCTGAATATTGTTTATGTTACAGTATAATTTTGCTCTTGAATAAAAATTCCTAACTCATTCTTAATTTTAGCACTATCTACATACGTTTATTGAATGAAAATATGCCATATTTGTTTTTTATTTAAAATTGAATCATTTTTGAAAACTGTGAACATTCAACATAATTTTGCTCTTGAGTAATTTTTTAAAAACCAATCTTAATTTTAATACTATCTACATACATTTGCTTATTTTAAGATTAAAATTATATGTAGAAGTAACTATTGATGAAATTAACGACATGGAGTATTGATAGAATTATAAAGGGTCATTTGTTTCTTATTTGTGTAAGAATGCTATAATAAATTATTGGTGCATTGATTGACTTAAAAGTCAATAGATAGATATAACGATTAGAGTAACTAATTAATAAAAAATAAAAATAAAATAAAAGATAAAATAGTAAAAGTTGTTAAGAAGAGAGATTGAACCTTAGACCTCTTGTATTATAAGAGTGTCTTTAACCATTGAGCTATATTAGAAGATTTAGTTTGTGATGAAAGATTAACAAAAAAAGAGAGATGATTGCTTATATTTATTGGGCATTAATTGCACCCTTAGTCTACTTTATATATTTATAGATAATTGAGAATACATGCTACTAGTTGTTGATCAAGATAATGAGCAACTTTGCCCAGTTCCCAGAGGAGATACAAGATGCTCTCTTTCAGATGCATCAGGCCTGAAATATTCAACCTGATTTCAAATTTTTAGCATGATGTAGGTGTTACTGTTGTATTAGGTGTGGCTTGAATTTATGAGCTATAGTGATTTTGAGGAATCGCCTATTAAACCTGGCAATGTTGTTTATAAATTTCTTGCTAAAGCAATGGCTAACATAATGAAAAAGGCAATGGCTAAATACACGCGAAATAGTGTCTATATCGACGCTATATTACACGCTTAAGATAAGCGTGTGGTTTTACACGCTTAAGATAAGCGTGGAGGGGTATTGTTGGTATTTTAAAAAAACAGATCACTGATGCCACGCAGGAGACCCAAAACTACATGCTTTGCTTAGGCGCATATCCATACGCTTATCTTAGGCGTGTGCTTTTTTCTCGCGTAACTTAGGCGTGTACATTTATAGCCGTTGGAAAGTTCCGTTGGTGCGCTTAACGACTTTATTTCTTTCTATTTATAGTCGAAGGTCTTGCCATTCCATGTCCAAGAAACCGAAATTGTTTTCTCCTAATTTTAAAGATGTATCATAGTGGTAAGGATAGTAGTGACGAAAAAAATGATTGGGTTCAAAGTGAAGAAGAAGAGGAGGAGGATGACAAATGGATGGAGTCGAAATTTTTCTTAGATGTGGAAGATGACGAAGCGATTGGCGATTGGGACCCTAGCGGCGAATTTGTGGTTAGTGTTAAAATATTTTGCTCTTTCCTTCATCGGTATTTTAATACGTAATTAGTATATTAAATATTGCACTTAATTAGGTAGCCAAAATTTAGCATGAATTTGTAGTTATATAATTGGAAATCATATGTAGTGTAACATAGTGATGTAGTTATGATGAGTTGTAGTTAACATAAACCGCTACATTTATAGGGGAAAGACTATACAAAGTATTTTATTACCGACCTAGTGTGGGATAGCAAGGAAGAATTGTACAAATGGGCGAAAGAAATAGGAAAGGAGCTTGTGATAGCTTTGGTGAAGTGTAACTCAAGTCCGTACCAAATTAGTATAGTGTGCGATAGGTTTGGGCCTTGGAGATCGGGGAGGCCGAAGGTGAACGGAGAGAATCCAGAGTTGCCGGTTGCTAAAATTCGAAAGTCGAGATCCAAAAAGTGTGGGTGTAAGTTTGAGATAATGGGTGTTCGCGTGACGAAAGAGGCATGGACGGTTGGTGAAAAGTGGATCTTGGGTGTGATTGAAGGTCGGCACAACCATAAGCTACGAACTAGCTTTAAAGGCCATGCATTCATGGGTCGAATGACCGAGGCGGAGCAGCTATGCGCTAGGAGGTGGGGAGACGGTCGCAAGACGCTGACAAGCCTAAAGTCGTATGCCTAATCAAAGAAATCCTAAAGTACCTACTAAAGAGTATAGCAAGCAAGTCAGGGTCGAACCCAAGGGAATCAGGTTATCTATTCTTGTGTTTCTCAAGTCACCAACTAGGAACTAGGGGGGGTTTTGTATCGGTTTCTTAGTGACCAAGTAACAAGTAAACAAGTTCGCAAGTAAAAGTTGTGAATATGATGGGGAAAAGCGTTACACCTGACAAAGATCCACACAACAAAAGATATGGTTGATCACTGAATTCTATCAATCTCAAGTTCTTATCTTTCCTTTAGTTGTCCTTATCCCGATCTTAGGTAACTATTAGTTCTACCAGCCCTAATAGTACTTATTACCAAATCAAATTTGAAAACCTTCAAGACTCAATAAAGCAATAGCATTCAACCAAGGATTCAACAAGATACATGCAATAGAAACAACACGTTACTATAACATGCAATTAACTCTCTCTCACGATGAACACTCGCAACCCGCTTATGTAAATCGTGTTTGCTACTAGATATGCAACCCAAACCCTGAATCACAAATCCTAGCAATTAGGAAGATATCAATAGACCTAGGTAGCTACTCTATATAAATCAACATAAACCAATAAACATTCAAGCACAAGAGAATTAATCCAACTAGATAGGAAATCGAACAAGAGTAGAAAACTCACAACCAATCAATTGAAGGCTTCAAAATGTCAAGTGCAACAATGGAAGCTTAGTTCTTCATAGGGTTTGTGAGAGAAAAACTAAGATAGGTGGCAACTAGGGTCTTTTTAAACAAAGTCTTAGAAATAACCTTAAATACTAGGACAAATAATCCAGAAATAAATAAAAGGAAATAACAAACTTGGAAACAAAGTTTCAGAAATAAAATAAAAATAGATAAAAGATCTCAGAAATAAGCCGAGAAAAGTCTTCAGCGCATCGTCACCGCGGGGTGCGGTGGTACTCCAGAATCACGGCCTCTTCTCTGTAAGGTTTGCCGCGGGGGGCGGTATATTGGCCGCGAGTGCGGTGACGGTGTCTTGTTCAGCTTCTGTGACACTTCCGTAAAAACGCCATAACTTTTGATTCCCAACTCGGATTGCGCTCATATTTTGAGGACTCGCAATAGACTTCAAGATCTAACTCCTCGAATTGGAATCACTCCATTTGGACATCTGAGTAGAGAGAACGAACTATTTGAATTCAGCACACCGTTCTTCCACTCTTCAATGCACTTCAAACCTCTGTAAATCCCATGATTTCTTCACTTCTAGTCTTCTCTTCCGGATTACAGAATTGCCATCAAATCATATCCAAACATCATCTAAATCATGCTAATAACCACTAGATGTGCTATACAATATATCGCATATCAAATTCCCCCATGCTTAAACCTTGCTCGTCATCGAGTAAGCTAAAGTCAACCTACTCCTCCAAATTCAACCCCAAGGCTTCAGGAAGCACAAGAAAATATGACACTAGTAGTTACAACACATCAACAATAAGCTCCAAGACAACCAATCAAGTGATGCAAAACATAACATACAACTCCTCAAATCAACACCCCACACAATCAAACTTAAAGGAAAGCAGAGTACTTCCCCCAAGCTTATCCCGAACACCATAGAGTGAATAAGTTCTAATCCTAGTCTCCCATCTATCTTCTTATACCTCCCAGAGTGACCTACCCAAATCCTCCTTATATCACCTCTTCTTATGTCACCACACTAGGTAAAATGATGATTCCTAAAAATCACTCTTTTTTCTTTTTACTCATTTTGCCAAGGCGCCCTTTTGGGTTTTCACCAAGCCACTCATTTCATTTTTCAATAGATGGGCTCACATCACTCTTGACCAATTATTACCCCAGCCTAATGCTGGTCCAAGCCACCTGCTTATTGCCTAGGCCACCCTTTCGGGTTTTCGACCTATCCCAAGATTTCTATTTTAGCATTTTTTAAAATTTTTGGCTTTTTCTATTTTTCTATTTTTCTCCTTAACAACGTAGCAAGTATAGAACTCTCCCCCATGCTTAAACATTGCATTGTCCTCAATGTAATGAAAGACAAAAAGAATAGAAGCACAGGGAAAAGCAAAAAAATAACTCACAACGTCGCCGAGCTGCTTGGACACTTTCGTTGTTGCTGGCGGTATACTCAGTAACGCCCAGGTCTCCAGTGTTGGGCGGGTGTCTTCATCAACTCCATAGTTTTCTCCTACCGTGCAACCAAGAGGAAACCACTTTGGTGAGTAGTGGCTTTGCAAAGATGTCGGGGTTGCACGGCCTTCAACGAACACATGGTGGAGCCCAGATGTAATCGTGATTGGGGCTCTAGTGTTCCTCATCCTCAGCTGTCAATTGTAGGGTCATCATCGTTGCCAAATAATGTGTAGGGCTAATGTCTCCTCCTTTGACAACATGATGCGCACCGTCTCCATGGGAAACTCGGACAGTTGGCCTTCGGTAAAACTTTTTTTTTTAATCCGTTTAGGATGTTTTCAGATATTATTATTATTATTATTTATTTATTTTTTCGAATCCCCGTTTAAGGTTTTTTCGGGAATTTTATTTAGTGCAGGGCAATAGGAGACTTACAGTGGTGTGTGAAACACCTTCTTCAATTCGCATAGGGTCTCCTCCCTACAGGTTAGTTGGAAACAAAAACAAAAACAAAACACACCAAAAGCAATGCAAAAACAAAGAAAGAAAAACAAGAAAAGTAATACAAACCTCGGGTTGCCTCCCGGACAACGCCTTAGTTATTGTCGTTGGCTTGGCATGATACTCTTCCTCTCAACCTGGTTCACTCACCTCCATTGAACACTCGGGGTTCCCATCTGGAGGGTGTCTCTTTGTATACTCCATGTTTAGCTTGACCCTCGTCCTCCTGCACTTCATGATGGGTGGACCGCTGTTCATATCAATGAATGCACTTGCCATCTTTAGGAACGGTCTACCCAACATCTCATGGGCTGCATGCTTATCCTGCCTCGTATCCAGCATGTAAAAATCCGCCACTTGAATCAAGGCCTCCTTCTTGTACTTCCCCTTTGGTTTCTTTTTGATATTGCCCAGCGCCCTTAAAACTTCTATGCAGCGAGGGACGCTGTTTGCCAGTGTGACCAAAGGAACGGTTTCTGCGCAGTTACTGAAGGCCTCATAGATTTCATTGTTGTTCTTCAACCTTCGAGTAACATGTAATGCCTCAGGGAAGGGTGTGACGGGGTGCAGCGTAATAAGCAGGGAGGAGGTTAGACGCACATACTCATCATATGCAACCTCGAGAGGATCGGGGACTACATGGGTGTTTTCGAGGGGAACGGGCGTCTCTGGAGTATTTCCGCGGTCACGGCTCTCCTCCTCATGGTCGCTGAATTCCTCCAGTCTCAAAAAGTACTCCTCTTCCGAAAGCACCTCTGGAAATGGGGTGGGTGGCTTCTCAGAACCGAGAGGGGGAAAGTACGGACGAACATAGGTGTCCACGTATGGCTCTTTGACAACTCCAGAAGTTCCACCGCGGGTGCGGTCAGTTTCCATCGCGGGTGCGGTCCCACCAGAGAATTGTCGAATTTTCTCGACACCGTCACCGCGGGTGCAGTGATCCACCGCTGGGTGCGGTGATCCACCGCTGGGTGCGGTGATCCACCGCTGGGTGCGGTGATCCACCGCTGGGTGCGGTGATCCACCGCTGGGTGCGGTGATCCACCGCTGGGTGCGGTGATCCACCGCTGGGTGCGGTGATCCATCGCTGGGTGCGGTGATGTCAACTGCGAGTTCTGTTGCTCTTCTGTGCTCCCACCGCGGGTGCGGTCATCCCACCGCGGGTGCGGTCATCCCACCGCGGGTGCGGTCATCCCACCGCGGGTGCGGTCGGTTCTCTAGAGAGCTCTCGTTTCCTGTGTCATCCTTTCCAGCACTAGGAGCGACATTCAGTTGCTCAGTACTCTGGAGGGTCATTGAAAAGACATCCTCTCTCTGGTGCACTACTGGGTGAAATAGCTATTTTGCTGACATCGTGGTCTCTATTCTGCTAATTTCTTGAGTCAAGTGCTCCATTTGATTCCCCAAATTCTGGAACCTGGCATCCATCTCTTGTTCATGTTGGATCATGCTTTGCGTAAGAGATTGAAGTAAATCCTCAGTCGACATGTGGGAACTTGGATCGGACACTGGTAGTCTATGCTCATAGGCCGGATTATACTGCCGTGGAGTACCCTGCTGGTAGAACGATTGTGGCTCCGGGTAGAACTCCTGGTAGTCATGACCATATGGAGGGTATTGCTGGTACCCATAACTCGAATTGGGGTAATCTCTCCACCCTGAAGTGTATGCGTAGGAGTATGGATCATATCACGGCTCTCCCCAGAACTCCATATCTGTAACAAAGAAAAAGAAATCAGTAGCACGAGTGTGGACCGTAAGTTAGGTCCACACGAAAGTTGATAACAAACAAAACCACAAAAACAGAAATTTTGATTCCCCGGCAACGACGCCAAATTTTGACAGGCCTAAAGTCGTATGCCTAATCAAAGAAATCCTAAAGTACCTACTAAAGAGTATAGCAAGCAAGTCAGGGTCGAACCCAAGGGAATCAGGTTATCTATTCTTGTGTTTCTCAAGTCACCAACTAGGAACTAGGGGGGGTTTTGTATCGGTTTCTTAGTGACCAAGTAACAAGTAAACAAGTTCGCAAGTAAAAGTTGTGAATATGATGGGGAAAAGCGTTACACCTGACAAAGATCCACACAACAAAAGATATGGTTGATCACTGAATTCTATCAATCTCAAGTTCTTATCTTTCCTTTAGTTGTCCTTATCCCGATCTTAGGTAACTATTAGTTCTACCAGCCCTAATAGTACTTATTACCAAATCAAATCTGAAAACCTTCAAGACTCAATAAAGCAATAGCATTCAACCAATGATTCAACAAGATACATGCAATAGAAACAACCCGTTACTATAACATGCAATTAACTCTCTCTCACGATGAACACTCACAACCCGTTTATGTAAATCGTGTTTGCTACTAGATATGCAACCCGAACCCGGAATCACAAATCCTACAAATTAGGAAGATATCAATAGACCTAGGTAGCTACTCTAGATAAATCAACATAAACCAATAAACATTCAAGCACAAGAGAATTAATCCAACTAGATAGGAAATCGAACAAGAGTAGAAAACTCACAACCAAACAATTGAAGGCTTCAAAATGTCAAGTGCAACAATGAAAGCTTAGTTCTTCATAGGGTTTGTGAGAGAAAAACTAAGATAGGTGGAAACTAGGGTCTTTTTAAACAAAGTCTTAGAAATAACCTTAAATACTAGGGCAAATAATCCAGAAATAAATAAAAGGAAATAATAAACTTGGAAACAAAGTTTCAGAAATAAAATAAAAACAGATAAAAGATCTCGGAAATAAGCCGAGAAAAGTCTTCAGCGCGTCGTCACCGCGGGTGCGGTGACACCCACCGCGGGGTGCGGTGGTACTCCAGAATCAGGGCCTCTTCTCTGTAAGGTTTGCCGCGGGGGGCGGTATATTGGCCGCGGGTGCGGTGACGGTGTCTTCTTCAACTTTTGTGACACTTCCGTAAAAATACCATAACTTTTGATTTCCAACTCGGATTGCGCTCATATTTTGAGGACTTGCATTAGACTTCAAGATATAACTCCTCGAATTGGAATCACTCCATTTGGACATCTGAGTAGATATAACGAACTGTTTGAATTCAGCACACCATTCTTCCACTCTTAAAAATCCCATGATTTATTCACTTCTAGTCTTCTCTTCCGGATTACAGAATTGCCATCAAATCATATCCAAACATCATCTAAATCATGCTAATAACCACTAGATGTGCTATACAATATATCGCATATCAGACGCCGAATCAAATTGTTTCGGAATTGAGGCAAAACTTCTCGGAAAATGTGACTTCCAGGAAGCAAGTGGCCAACTTCTTGCAGAAGCTGCAGTATGAGGATCGGGGAGAGTTAACGGTTACGCAGTGGTCCCTAAGATTTATGGTTGAGCAGAAATACGTAGTTCATCCTTTGAGGGATGCGAAGACTGATGAGGTTGCAATCTTATTTTTTGCTAATCCGGAGTCGTTGCGGTTGTTGAAGAAGTTCCCGTGCGTGATAATCATTGACGCGACATACAAGACAAACAAGTAAGTCCTAAATTGTAATAATGTGTAGTTTATGACATAAATTGTTATAGTATTTCATTTAAAAATGTGTTTGGTATTTTGAAATGTTTTCCATAGATATGGAATGCCAATCGTGGAGATTGTTGGTTTCACTAACACTCATAAGACGTTCAACATTGTTTATGCATTCATCCGGGCGGAACGGATTTACCATTACACGTGGATAATGAGGAAAATTCGAGCATTGTGTTTGGATTTGGGAGTGATGCCGACTGCAATAATGACAGATTGTGAGAAGGCCCTCATAACTGCTATCCAGAGTGTTTTCGGCACCGAAGTTCAACACCTCTTGTGCTGGGTGCATATAAAGCACAACATCGAGGCACATGCTTTGTCCATCTTGAAGAAGAAGGAAAGTGTGGATGCCTTTGCAAACCAATGTTGGGCACTTTTTTGCTCAGCCAGTGAAGAAAGCTATGAAGAGAGGCTTGTCGTATTACGGACATCGTGGAAGAAAGGCCTTGTCGGATACGTGGAGGACACATGGCTTATTCCGTACAAGATGAGCATATTAAGGGCGTGGACGGATCATCATCTTCACTTCTTCACGAGGACTTCAAACAGGTATGACGTTCACAATATGTTATTTTTTTACTCATAGTTGTTAATGTCGTACTAACGTCATGTGATTTGACAGGGTTGAGGGGATGCACAAGGTTTTGAAAGATAGTATTGGCTCTAGTAGAGGGGGCTTCAACAGAGTGATCGTGAGGATTCACCATGCCATCATCCTTCAAATATATCAGATTAGGGGGAACATGAACATTTCACTTTCCAAAAGACCAACGAATTTCGATGATGTATCGATGCCGACAGTTGTACGAGCTACTTTTTCTAGGCTCTTCTACCAAGTGTCTGATAGGTGCTTTGATATGTTGTTGGGCTATTACGATATCTTGAAGAAGGGGGAGTTCTCAGAAGAATGCACCGACCATTGGGTGAGAGATTGCCTTGGGTTGCCTTGCCTGCACAGCATTGCAAGAGCCATCGTTTCAAGAACACCTCTCATTCCGTCAGACGTTCATGAGTTCTGGAGGGACTTGGAATGGGAAGAGACTCCAACCACAACTCCCGACCCTTCTGCCTACGTTCGAATGGACATTACAAAGATGAGACTTCGTGAAATGTTTGCCAGGTTGGAGGTTGGGACATTGAAGAAAGGCACGTCATTCCTACTAGGTGAGTTGTACCACGACTTGGAGCATCCAGAAGAGAGTACTTTGTTGGAGCCGACGGGGATCAAGTCAAAAGGAAGGCCAAGTGGTGATAGGAACAAGGAGAAGGTGGATGAGAAGGCGGAGAAGAGGGATAAGTGCTTGTTTGAGCATAGACGGGATTAGCTCCACGAGAATGAGAAGAAGGCGGGGCCGAAGACAAAGGCGAAGGGGAAGGCAAGTGCGAGCACTGGTAGAGGCCCAAGTCGTCCTAAAAATCAAGCAAGTGCATCTACTGCAATAGTGATGGACTTTGACGACTTGCAATCCCAACCCATACTAGAAGAATCACAACCAGAAGATTTGCAGTGCCCTGAAGAACCTAGTATTCCCATTGTTCATATGGGGGTGAACTTTGGGATTGACAATATGGATGACTTTTGGATTCCGTACATCAAGAATGTTAGAGATGTACGCCCTGACGGACATTGTGGATATCGGTCGATGGCTGTATTGTTGGGGAGGCAAGAGAAGGAATATCCCAACATTCGACGCGAGATGGTAGCGGAGTTGCTTGACAACCGAGAGCTATACGAGCCAATACGTTGCCGTCTTCAACAAGGGTATTGGGATGATCTTATCTTTCAAGTGAACCATTGCAAAAGCCCTTTGCTCAGAAGTATACTGGCTTCACATGACATTGATGGGTTTAGTGTTTGTCACACTATATCAGGTTGGTCTCGTCTTATTAACGTGGGAAGCTCCGACATTTTGCTTATCGTTGAGGAATAGGACATCAAGCATAGGACCTCCAGACAAGATTCTTGCCATGGCACACGTAGGCAATCATGATCACTTCATACCGGTAAAGGTTTTTTCTAATAAAATATTTATGAAATTAGGTTACATTATTTTCACTACTCAAATATTTTGTGTATGTATATGTAGGTGGTGCTTAAGGAAAGGTCGCCAATACCGCACACTCCTGGTTCGTGGCGCAGAAACGCAGATCGAAACATTTTGTGGTGGACAACAAAGTTTGAGTGGAATTTGAAGACGTATCGAGATTACCGCATTACAAATGGTCGGGCACCATATCATTTTATGTATGCGGGAGACGGATCCGTTCATGTACTTGATTGATGATACGAGTATGTAATGTAATATTTAGACGGCTTTGATGTGTTCATATTACTTTGATGTGTTTTATATTACGTCTACGTTCGAAGTAGTACAAACTCGCTTTTTATCTCGATTTAATGGGCCTATACTGGCGCGAAGTAGTAAAAAACATGACAAATCACATCCCCTCTTTCGCTAATTCCGCTTGATTCCTTTTCGATTTCGATGTCCCTCTTTCGCTAATTCCGCTTGATTCCTACAAAACATAACAAATGGTTTACTTCTATCTTTCTAACACCTATGATGTTTATTTGTTATTTTTCGTAAACAATACCTACAAAGACCCTCATTCTGCTTTAGAAGTTGTTTTTCCTTCCACAGCCCCATAATGACCTTGGATGCCCTCTCGTCGTATGGTGGATCGAACCACGCAAAGAAATCACATCCCCCTTTATTCTCAGGTTTGTGGACATCGTACATCCCTAATTCAGGGCATCCCCAGTACCTTCTTCCGTACTGCCATTGTCGGTCACAAGTGTGTATGACCACCTTTAAATTACAAAAGCAAAATCTCTCTCCCGTAGTTGAACTCAAACTCGACGAAGAGGCCATACTAACTTTTGGAGAATTAAAACACAATTAGAGAGGAGAAGGGTGTATAAGGTTTAGGACGACATTGTTCGTATTTGTAGGGTGAAATAGAGTCATTGGAAAAATGGCCGTTGTAAAATGACTGTTACTAAAATACACGCCTAAGGTAAGCGTGTAAACACACGCTTACCTTAAGCGTCTGATTACACGCTTACCTTAGGCGTGTATTTTAGTAACGGTCATTTTGCAACGGCCATTTTTCCAACGACTCTATTTTACCCTATTAATACAAACAATTTCATACAAATAATTACACCCATCTCTTATCCTTCTCTTACCTAATTGTGTTTTAATTCTCCAATAGTTAGTATGGCCTCTTCGTCGAGAAATGTGATAGTAATCAGCGACGACTCAAATTCCTCTGTCGTCGAAGAAGACATCAGCTACACCTCTGATGATGATGCTAGAGATGTTGGAAATCCAGCATTAGAAAGAGCTGAAGCTATGCGACGTGATCCTCAGAAGAGTTTCATTATTGTACTAAATCAAACCATACTCTACCCAGAATATCGGGTGGTAAGCACCGCATCCTTCATTATGTAAATTTATGATTCGGATTACTTCATAATATCAACTTTAAATGCACTTACTGATATGCAGAGTATCCCGAGGGAGCATGCTTTGAAATTCCTGAGTTCTGCAACAACAACGGAAGTCACCCTGGATTGTGGTGATGCTACTTTGCATGTGTGTATCGCAACGAGTGAGAATAGATACAGATTTGGCAACGGCTGGCGGGATTTTGTAAGATGGCATGAATTGGAAATCAATGATGCATTAGTGTTTGAAATAATAGGTCGGCGCCCCCAAGTTATATATCTAGTAACCATATTCAAAGCTTAGGCCTACGATGTTTATTTTGTCATGTATGTATTTTTCGGATGACATGTACTACTACGCATTAGTAAAAAAAATGTGTTACTTTCTCATATTACTTTCTCGTATTACATAAGTATTACTTTCTCGTATTACATAAGTATTAATGGGCCCAAACTAGGCCCAATAGTACAAAAAAAAGCTTAATGGGCCCAAACTAGGCCCAATTGTACAAAGAAAGCTTAATGGGCCCAAACTAGGCCCAATTATACAAAAAAAAACTTAATGGGCCCAAGCTAGGCCCAATTGTACAAAGAAAGCTTAATGGGCCCAAACTAGGCCCAATTGTACAAATAAAGCTTAATGGGCCCAAACTAGGCCCAATTGCACAAAAAAAACTTAATGGGCCCAAACTAGGCCCAATTGCACAAAAAAACTTAATGGGTCCAAACTAGGCCCAATTGTACAAAGAAAGCTTAATGAGCCCAAACTAGGCCCAATTGTACAAAGAAAGCTTAATGGGCCCAAACTAGGCCCAATTGTACAAAAAAAGCTTAATGGGCCCAAACTAGGCCCAAGTATTTTCTCGTATTACATAAGTATACTAACATGATCTAAGTTCTTATTACTTTCTCGTATTACATAAGTATACTAACATGATCTAAGTTTCTATGACTTTCTCGTATTACATAAGTATACTAACATGTAACGAGTTCATATTACTTTCTCGTATTACATAAGTATACTAACATGATCTAAGTTCCTATTACTTTCTCGTATTACATAAGTATACTAACATGATCTAAGTTCCTATGACTTTCTCGTATTACATAAGTATACTAACATGTAACGAGTTCCTATTACTTTCTCGTATTACATAAGTATTACTTTCTCATATTACTTTCTCGTATTACATAAGTATTACTTTCTCATATTACTTTCTCGTATTACATAAGTTCATGCATGATTTCACGCTTATGTAATACGAGAAAGTAAATCAAGTTAACTTAGATCATGTATTACATAAGCTTCGCGCCTACACGCTTAAGCTAACCGTGTAACCACACGCGTAACGTAAGCGTGTAAGTATACGCCTAAGCTAAGCGTGTGGGAGCAGCCAACGCGGCCTATGAAGGAATTCGCTGGACATGGAAGGAAGAGTAAGCCGCGGGCGCGGCTATGACTACCGCGATTGCGGTCATGGGGGAAGCCATTGCGGCCTATGAAGGATTTCGCTGGACATGAAAGGAAGAGTAAGCCACGGGCGCGGCTATGACTACTGCGATCGCGGCCATGGGGGAAGTCATCGCGGCCTATGAAGGAATTCGCTGGACATGGAAGGAAGAGTAAGCCGCGGGCGCGGCTATGACTACCGCGATCGCGGCCTTGAAGATCATAGACATGCGGGAGGATTTCACACGCGAATTATCTTGTTACCTTATTTTCTTTATTTTTATATTTTGATTATTATTTTTAGCATATTGTTAATTTGTAAAAAAATACATTAAATTTCTAAAATTTATTTACAATGTAATTTTCATATAAAGAAATTAAATTGCTCTAAGCTTATGTACTATAGTTTTTCTTTATATTTCATGTGATATAAGCTAATGTACTATAGTTGTCCTTTATATTTCATGTGATATAAGCTTATGTACTATAGTTTTCCTTTATATTTCATGTGATATAAGCTTATGTACTATAGTTTTCATTTATATTTCATGTGATATAAGCTTATGTACTATAGTTTTCCTTTATATTTCATGTAATATTTGCTAAAAGACCCATGGTGTATTGGAGGCTTTTATTGGGAGTCTTTTAGGTTTAGTTTTAATTACAATTATATCCTTTTATTTATATTAAATTATCAATATACCATTTATTATATTAAATTACAATTATACCCCTTGTTATATATTAACTTAAATTACAAGATAAAATAGATAACATTTACAGAAACATACTAAACCAAATAAGATAAAATAGATAATATTTACAGAAACACTCCCTACATATGAATCGTGTCTAATCCAAACATAAAAACTAATGTGGCTACGAGCCACTACCTTCGCCAGGTTCCGCGACAGAATCACGAAACATCTGGGACTGGCAAGGTGGAGGTGGGGCCATGGGTGGAGGCTGTCCAATCAGCATATCAAGCCATAATCTCGCAAGTCCCTCGAATGTTTGTGTCGCCGCCTCAGGTGTGCGTAAGTAAGTGCGGATATCAGCAGCAACCACATGAATGCGTTGTATATAAAGTAAGTAATATTTGTCAAACTATTGCAAAATACACAATAAGAGATAAAACATTCAAACAATTCAACAAAAGTAAGCGTACCGCGACTGCGTCAACAGCTGGAGAGACATGAATAGGGCCGACCGGACGATCACGTCTGACGGAACCGGGATCGATCAAGGGATGAGAACACTCGTCATACCAATCTAAATAGTCGGCAGACATGTCCCAAAAGTGAGTCGCATCCGATCCATGCAGATCAATCAATGGTCTCAAATCTGCATCCCAAGCTACTAGAAGCTCATCAGCAAAAATGACCTCGTATCCCTTAATTTCAGCATTCCTGACGGCCTTGTCCGGCTGAATGGGCAGAACTGGGACTGGCTGCATGAGCCCAAACTGCCTGAGGACTCTGTCCGGGTGGTACGACTCCTGAACATCTATAATGCGCAGTATACCGCGAAACCTGGTAGGAGCTACCTCAGGAGCATGGAAGTCCAACCCCATCCAACGGGTCCAGGTAACCTGTAAAGTCAAAAAGGCAAAGTCAATACATACTTATTTTTTGAACATTAAAGACTAAGATATCGAAAATTACGTGTACTATTCTACCTCCTCATATCTCATGCCGTCTAGAATGCGGCGTATGACGATCAAACGGCCGGTGTCTCTACTGTTAGGCACATCCGCGGCACCAGGAACAGCTACTCCAAAGGCCTGGGGGTTCGTAACATATTGTTCCCGAAAATGTGGGAAATATGCCCAAACCCAGCACTGTAAATGAATAAATAAGGCTATTAATGACCGGAATATTAAAACGTAACTTAATATTTCACTAATCCATCCAATATCTTACCCTAATCAGAATCCCGCAAGATGCAATGCCCTGTGATCCACGCCTAGACGCCTCTCCCAAGTTGCGATAGACGTAGGCTAGAATCCCAGCTCCCCATGCAGTGTCTCCGATAACGTCGTGGTCAAACAAAAGCGCCACCCACTTGTGCTTCACGGCGTTAGTCGACTTGTCCACCAGGACAGTCGAGCCGAGAAGCAACAAGAGGTAGTACGTAGCAATAACGCCCTCATCACGCTCGTCACTCCCCATCCACTCCAGCAGTCTACTCTCTAAAAACGCCAAAGGAATACCGCCAGCTATGTTCCATATTTTCATCTGGTCATGCCCAACGTCCAGGTGAGTACAGATGCACTGTCTCACTGCCGGATCACTGAGGTCTGAAGTACAGCTCCTCCCACGTATGGGAACCCGTAAGATCTGGTGAATATCAGCAAGGGTGATGGTCATCTCTCCGAAGGGTATATGAAATGTGTTTGTCTCGGGATGCCATCTCTCCACAAATGCAGAAATCAATGTTGAATCCATGATGCATGCAATGCCAAGTGTGCGTAGACCTGTAAGCCCGCTCCGCTCAGCCAGCATAAACCACATATGTGGCTCAGGGCTAATAAATGCCTCGTGGGCGGAACAATGGGTTGAGCGGAAATGGATCCTCAGAGTCTTACGACATTGAGGATCGAAATTTAAGATTAGTATACATTTTCTAATAAAAAAACATTTTAAAGATTCAACACATAAACTACAAAGTAAAACATACCAAATCCTGCTCCGCCTGACGACGGGCTACCCCGCTACGACGTGGCTGCTGCTGCTCAGCAATCTCAGGAACAACAGGCTCTGCAGGAGCATCCTCAACAGCTGCAGCGTCTCCTCTACGTCTCCGTCTCCTCTGCTGTACAGGAGGTGGCATCTGTGCATCTGCCTCAGGAGCGGGCTGGGGTATAGGAAGGTCAAATATAGCCCGAGCAATGTGTGTCTCGTAGCTACGGAGAAAAATCGGACACCTTGGGCCTCCAGGCATCCAAGGATGGTAAGTATGTACAACAGATGGACCGGCAGGAGGTGGACAAGAAGGACCGACATGAGGTGGACAAGAAGGACTGGCAGAAAGTGGAGAAGAAAGACCGACAGAAGGTGTAGAAGAAGGACCGACATGAGATGGAGAGGGGACAAGAGTGGGGATCTACCCAAAAAAATAGGGGAATGGGAAAATGGAATGTCGTCCGTACTCAACTCCAGTGTCGGTAATGTAGCCTCTAAAGACTCAACATAGTCTGCCTCATCATCCCGATGCGGTTCCTCAACAGCCTGATCATCAACCGCCATGTGTTGAGCTGACATGTCCTCAGCGTCCTCCATATACTCATCATCAGCGGTCATAGGCGGATGCGAAGATAGCCCGCTAGACGACAATATATCAGCGCTGACAAGACCGGCGCGACGACGGATAGACTCAGAAACACCAACACGCCGGGTGCGGTCAACAACAACAGGTGTCGGCTCCGTACGCCCCGTAGGGGTGAGGGCCGCCAATATACTCTAATTTTTTGGATACTTATTAGATTAGGGACTAGTTAATACATTTAGGGACTTATCTATAAATATATAAAGTAGACTAAGGGTGCAATTAATGCCCAATAAATATGAGAAATTATTTCTTTTTTTTTGTTAATCTTTCATTACAAACTATATCTTCTAATATAGCTCAATGGTTAATGACACTCTCATAATACAAGAGGTCTAGGGTTCAATCCCCCTTCTTAACAACTTTGTTTTACTCTTTTATCTTTCATTATTTTTTTGTTTATATTAATTAGTTACTCAAATCTTTATATCTTTCTATTTATCTATCTATCTTCTACGTATAAAATACAGTTTTTGGCCAATTAATGACTCATTAATTTAGCCTCTAAATAAAATAAATTTTCAATTACAATTGATTTGTTAAATCTTTCAAATTCTAATGTACACGATCAATCAAAAAACTTAGTCGTATAAAAGTTATTGTCCAATTAAAAAATCATTATTTAGTCTTCAAATTACACATTTTCTCAATTACAATCCATTTGTTAAATCTTTCAAATTCTAATGTACACAATCAATCTATATCTATCTATAAACATACAAAGAAGACTTTTTGAACAATCAATGCTCATTTTTTTAAGCTTCAATCTAATCTCAAACGGTTGTATGCTTGATTGATTGGCCTTTAATCCAGATATATTTTGTTTAAACTCAATTTTGATTACCAATTAATACTCAAATTACGTTACTAATTTTTTACGTTACTTATTTTGCCGGTCATATTTTAATTTCAATCACAATACCTACCCATTCATATTCCAAAACTATTCTAAATCAAATGTCTATTAATATTCTGAACATAACACTTATCTATATAATTGGTATTGTATGGGAGAGGGTAGAACACAAGCATAAAAATGGCAATCACAATCAACTTTGTATTATTATTATCATCATCAATTAGTATCCAAGTGAAATTACAATCCAATTTGACATTTACTTCAAGCAACAGATCACCACAATATGAGGTATTTTAATTTTAATGTCTTCAATCTCCTTATCTATACTTTTTGTTCTGTTTTTCTTACATTATTGTACGCATTGTTATGCAAAAAAATCTATGCTTATATTCTTTTATTTGCTTTTGACAAAAAATCTTTTATTTTTTCTTTATAAGTATATATTTTAAAACTTACATTTTAAAATATTGCTTTTGATTGATATAATACATTTTAGCTTACAATATCACAATATAAAATAGTAAATTGACTACAATTTTTTTTTAAAATAACCCATTGTTTTTTTTGTTCATCTTTATTCCCATTTTATCCAAAAGATCATTGATCATTTTAACATTGAAAACTTTCATTCTCCCTTTTTCTTAGGAAAAATTAAAAATTAATTCTTTTATGATACTATGAACATATGAAAAAATTGTCCGAATTCTATGGAAGTATCATCGAAGTCCTTATTATATTGATATAAATAATCATAAGGCCAACCAGACTCCAAATACCTCAATTGTCTTACTCATAAAAGTTAGTAATTACTAGAAATGTAAAAGAAAAAACAATACTATAAACGTAAAAACATGATAAGAAAGTTATTAATTTTTTAACAAAACTAACAAACACATTGAGAGTAGGTACACAATAACATTATAAAATTATCGGATGTTTTATAATTATTTTGATTTCATCGAATATAAAAATAACATTAACATGTCAACCTATTAATGAAGTTAAAAAATCTAACATACATTAAATTATGGAAAAATAACTGAAAAAACATTGAATTAGCATATATATGCTACTTAATTGTGCAAACATGTAACTAATAAATACTTTGGTATATATATAGTGCCTAATAATATGCTTAATTATGTTAATATTCGAATAAATAAATAAAGATATCATGAATGTATAATTATTGAATTCACACCATGTTAAAACCTCTAAATTTGACAATAAAATGGAAATGATTTAGAAATACTAAATGTAGAATAAAATGGGTACAAACTTTATTTTATTATAACACCGGATTGCAATTTCAATACTCAAGTATATTAAAGTATTCTATTCTTTATAGTACAGAACATAGTAAAGTTTTACATAAGAGTAATAAAATGATTTTTAGCTCATATATTTTATTCATGTTTCATTAGAAAAAGATCATTAAATATAAATTTTAAAATTAGTAAACATAAACCAAAAAGAAAAAACAATTAAAAATTGAAATAAAATACTAGATAACTATTAATTATTTTGATTTTTTTGAACATAAGAATAACATTGTAGAAGAATTGTCAAATAGGATCATGTTATTTTCTTTCGTATTATCATTTATTTTGATGATTTGACCCAATGTATGTCTTAAAATTTAAGACATATACTGATATACATATGGAATAAATTCCTTTTTCAAAACATTTTTAAATTCTATTTTTATCTATAGATATACCATTTTCTATTAATAATGTTAGGTTGTATAAAAATATAGATATAAAATCTATGTTTTTTTTTACTTTTATCCTATTTATAATCAATATCTTTTTTAAAGATTTAGAATCAATAGTTAAAGTGGTTATTTACGATATATAATATTACATGCTCAAATTTTTTATGATGTATATGTTGCTTCAATTAATATTTTTAACTTTTGACAAATCTATAAATTTTTTAAGATTACTTTATATAAATTTTAGTTATTTAGTTGAAATGAAAATTAGATACACCGATTTAAAAAGTTATTTTGCATTAAAAATATTTAGGTCATGAATTTCTTAATTTCTAAAATTTGAATGTAAGTGACCATGCATGTTTAACCACTTTGTCCGACATATTTTGTCATTCCACATCATTTATGTATTGAGTTTTTTTGTCAATAAGGAAAAAGATTGCAAAAAGAATAACAAATGTGAATAGAAAAAGAGATTTAATAGCCCAACATTCAATTCAAACAGAAAAGTCATGATAAAAAAACTAATAAAGACATAAGAAGTTTACAAGATTACAATGGAATAAGTTTAAAACTTATGGAGAAGTTACATCGGTCAATTATCTAAATTGCAAAATTAATGTCCACGCTTATGTTAAAAGTTAACTCGAACTTAGTTATTTATATGTTTTGCAGGATCATGTTTTATAATGTTCGAAAGTGCAAACTTACTATTTATGTTGCATTGTGAATTGTGATCATTTACAAAACCAAAAATAAAATTATTATGAACGTAAATAATGATATAGTGTCCAATATCAATTGTAAATTAGTGTAGTCCTAAAGACTAATTGTACTTTCATTATAAGGACTCAAGGAACTCTATTACACCAAAAAATAGAAATAAAAACAAATTATAATTTTTAATATTGTCAAAATATACACGAGATTGATAATAATTATTTGTGACGACGTCTTTCGAAAAAAATCTCCATACTTTCATCTCAACATCCTTGAAGCTATAAAATCTTGTATTACTTTTAAAGGGAAAAATAATGCTAGATATAAATCTCTATTTTAGTTTTTCCATATTCAATTCATATATATCAAAAACAAACATTCTTTAATATAGAACTTGAAAATTCAGCGTCCTTTCCCTTATCTATTATGGATAGTTTTAATTTTAAAGATTATTTCTATGCTACATTAACTTTAATAATTCTAAAATTAATCTTAAAATTTTAAATAAACAAAATAAAAATTATAAATTATATCAATATAAAAAAGTCGATCCCGTGCATAGCACGAGCATGAATATCTAGTATGATTAATTTTAGAATTTAATATACTTGTTAATTTCTAAATATACGAGCCATTAATTCTAATCCATAACTAATTTATAACTAATCCGTAAATAATAAATAATAATATTAAACTCTAAATATATGTTAAATAATACAAAAATTAAGACATAATTAATTCAAATCAATAGCTATATTATTCTAATCCGAATTAATTCAAAATTTAAACGATAATGCATTCTAATCCAAATTATTAACATAAGTATGCTAAATATATGTTAACTAATACAAAAATTAAGGCAAAACTAATTCTAATCCATAACTAATCCGAATTAAATCATAATCTTAACAAATATATTTACTAAATTATTCTATTCCAAATTAACTATATTATTCTATTCCAAATTAAATCAAATCTTAAGAAATATATTTACGAAAACAATTACGAAAATAATGATAAATTTAATATTAAAAAAAATATCGCTCGGAGACCGATCGGACTCGATACAGGCGCCGTCGGAGTGGTTTCCGCCTCAATCGGAGTCGCCCTCGGTTGCGCTCGGGTCCTAGCTCGACCTCCACTTCCACCTCGGGTCCGAGCTCCACCGGAAACCACCAAGGCCTCCTCCTCCTCCTCCTCCTCCTCCTCCTCCTCGTCTTCTACTGCCAGCCACCAGCTCCTCCCGCCACCGCTCGCGCCGCCCATCGATGCCGCACCGCCAGTCGTGGCCTCGCCGCCAGCCGTTGCCGCGTCGGAGGTCGTCGTCGCGCCAGTCGGAGTTCGTTCGCCGGATTTGCCCGCCGCTCTGCCGCCGGTTTCGGCCCTCTCTCCGCCGCCAATCCGGTCGCCCAACCCACCAAAACCCAAATCCATGGCTAATGGGAACAATCGAAGAAATGGAAGAAGAAGACGAATCGATTTCGATTTTTGATTTTAGGTTTGAAGACGCGACGGGAGGAAGAAGACGAGTTGTCTTCTTAAGCGTCTACTTACACGCTTAACGTAAGCGTGTAAGTACACGCCTAAACTATGCGTCTAGCTTGGCTAGTTATTGGGCTGGGGCCCAAAACTAGCCCATGTATTACACGCTTAATGTAACTTAGCTTAAGCGTGTAAATACATACATGTCTTTTCAAAATGGCCACAATACCCCTCCACGCTTAGCTTAAGCGTGTAAAACCACACGCTTATCTTAAACGTGTAATATAGCGTCCATTTAGACAAACATTCGCGTGCATTTAGCTTTTCCGATGAAAAATTACTTGCCAAGAGAATCAAGCTCTCCTTCAAAGCTGTTACAAAGAACAAGTTCAAAGGTGATCAATGGAACATTTTGGGCCATATGAACTAGCAAGTTTTCACTGCAACATGGTCAAAAACCCAGAACAAGCAATTCTCACCAACTAGTCTCTACAACGAAAAGGATCCAAATCCGGGAAACATTCAGTAATCCCATTATGCAACCAAGCACAAACAAAAAGAAAGGTAAATACTCTATGAAAATCCCAAGGGCATCAATAAGTAGGATAAGAAAATGAATCATGCTGATTTAGTGTAGAAGCGGATGGCAACAGCCGAACCCAGGAACTGGAGAATTCTGATGATGAACTCGGGCGTCTTGTCCTGGTTGTAGTGTGGCTGTTTTGGTGCACTGTAGGAATAGTTTCCGTACGTGTCTATATCGCCTACGTACATTTCATCCATCATTGCTTTTGCTGCGCTGCTGTGACCAACATCCTCAAAGTCATCAGCTGCATCCTTCCCTGCACCATTCAAGATATATATTATCTTAGAGAGTTCAAAGAGAAAGGAACTCAACTGAGCAGTAGTACTATTATAAGATCCCTGCATTATCATATTGTACCTGTAGCAGACAAGGAAATTGGTCACATCATAAACCTGTCCAAAGAATGAATTGCAGAGATTGAAGCTATAAAAATATGCAGGCCAGAGAAATTACTGCGAAACCAAGATAGCCCATGAATAATGTAGCAACATATCTAAATCCAAAATTTCATTAACAGACAGATGCATATATAAATTGCAGAATCATGGAGCAATCCTCCCATTCATGAAAATGTTTCTCAAATCTATGCTGATAGAGCCCTGAAACATCACACCAGTTGAAGTGAACCATGATGAAAATCAGTCATCAGAATAACCACATTCGGATATATCCAAGAATAGAATTTGGGTATTTCATCTAATCCGATCCGCAAATCCTCGCCTCTGAAAATAGAAGGAACAAATGCAGCGTCAAATTTGAACGAACCTTGGCATCGATGATTAGCCAGCAGTCCTTGGGAGTGTTGTGTTGGGCGACATCTGCTAATGTAAAAACTTTGCCTTGGCCGCCCATTTCGGAAGATGAGAGATGCAGCAGCCTGGGTCAAGGAGTGGAGTTTGAGATGCGTTTCGTGAGTTTGAATATGAGAGATCAAATTTGTTTAATAACGAAGTGAAAAGGGGGTAATAGTAGCACGATTGGGCTTTGTGGGGCGGCGAACGCCAATCTTTGATTGGGATTTGATACTCAATTCAATATTGCTCATTTAAGGATTTCAACCACCATGGCCATCAAAACAAGGAGCCCGATTGAACTTTGCATGCAAACAAAGTGCAACATAGATAGGCCAAAAGGTATAGGAAATGAACTTTGCATATAAAGAGACTATTTGTTTGGTGTACAAATGAAAGTGCTTCTTGCAATATGATCCATAATAGTTTGCAATTCAAATGACTCTATTTTTTGGGATTATATGACAAAGGAAATGAAGAGTCAACTCAAAATGTCATGCTTACTAACTAATTTTAAAAGGCTCGATAATTCAATATTTTGAACATGCTGTTTTGGCTCACTAGTTTATCCAATCTATCAATTTACAACGAAGTATAAACAAGATTGAAACAATTATTATGGATCATATTCCTTGCAACTAATCAAGCTGAAGACTTTCTTGCATCTAAAAACTGTGATTTACATACTTTACGCCATTTATGTTCTAATGACACTGTTAGCCATAATAAAACCTTTTACACTATATTGAAGGCTTTTCTTACGATTGTTCACAATAATGATTTAGGTTATACCTTTTTTGAGAAAGACAAAAAAAAAAAAAAAAATTTATATTTACAAGAAAATAAATAAATAAAAGGCTTACATTTACATGATTGCAGTTCAAAGTTTGTTCAGTTTTTCAGGAAGGAAATTTTCATGAACAATGTACAGTCCAAATGTAAGAAAGTGGGCCTAAACGACCTTTGGCCCAATTCAAAGCCCATCACACATTTGCTCAAGCTGGCCCACGCCTCATATAAATTAGTGGAATTAGTAGCCCATAGGCCCTTTTAATAACACTTTTGCAAAAATATCATAGTTTTTTCAATGTTGTATAGATACCTAAAATAATTAAATTTATACCTAAATTTGTAACAGTAAATACCCAACTTCTAAAATTGGTTTTTTTTTTTAAAAAAAGTTAAATTCTAATTTCAATAAGGCAATGGCTATATGCACGCGGTTTCACGTCTAAATGGACGCGAAACCGTGCGCTTAGCTTAGCAGCACGAAGCCGTGCTGCTAAGCTACGCGCACATGGATAAAACGGGTATTTTGCCCGTGACAAATCTGTGCGCGTAGCTTACGCGCACAGAAAAAAAAATGCAATTTACCCGTGCGCGTAAGCTATGCGCACCCACAAAAAAAATTGAATTTCTTTTTTCTTCCCATAATCATGTAGAGAATTTCAATACGAGTCCGTACATATAAGTGTAACTATATGAAATATAATGAAATACTATAGTATATAAGTCTAAGTATACTAGACTTAATGAAATACTATAGTACATAAGTGTAACTATATGAAATAAAATGAAATACTATAGTATATAAGTCTAAGTATACTAGACTTAATGAAATACTATAGTACATAAGTGTAACTATATGAAATTTAATGAAATATTATAGTACATAAGTGTAACTATATGAAATTTAATGAAATACTATAGTACATAAGTGTAATTATATGAAACATAATGAAATACTATAGTACATAAGTATAACTATATGAAATTTAATGAATTACAATAGTATATAAGTGTAACTATATGAAATATAATGAAATACTATATTATATAAGTCTAATTATACTAGACTTAATGAAATACTATAGTACATAAGTGTAACTATATGAAATTTAATGAAATACTATAGTATACAAGTGTAATTGTATGAAATATAATGAAATACTTTACTATATAAGTCTAAGTATACTAGATTTAATGAAATACTATAGTTTATAAGTGTAACTATATGAAATTTAATGAATTACAATAGTACATAAGTGTAACTATATGAAATATAATGAAATATTATAGTATATAAGTGTAACTATACGAAATTTAATGAAATACTATAGTACATAAGTGTAACTATATGGATTTTATATGTACGGATAGACCTGTCAACTGGGTCTGGTTGGTCGGGTTCGGATCATGTCGGGTTCGGATCGATCGGGTTGGTAAAATTTTCGGGTTGGGCGGGTTCGGGTTGACCCGGCGGGTCGAACATGTCCTTTTCTTATGATTATTATTATGATTTTTAACTTTAATAAAATAATTATAATAATATAATTAGTATTATATTATTATTTAATAAAGTATATTAAAATATTTAATATAAATGAAATAAAATATATAAAATAAAGGGGACCCGCGAGCTCGAATTTGCGTTCGGGTCGAGTCGGGTTCGGGTCCTTTCGGGTTGGGTCGGTTTTTGACAGGTCTATGTACGGACTCGTATTAAAGTTTTATACAAAATTATAGTAGAAAAATGCAAAAAATACCAAAAAATTTTACTATAATGCGCTATATGCCGGGCACCAAATTGTAAAAAAAATGGGTGGAAAGGCTTCGTTTTTTGGGCTTTTGGAGGGGCAAACGATGTCCGTTTTGGACGAATTTTATATGTACGGACTCGTATTGAAATTCTCTACATGATTATGGGAAGAAAAAAAATTCACTTTTTTTTTGGTGTGCGTAGCTTACGCGCACGGGTAAATTGCATTTTTTTCCTGTGCGCGTAAGCTACGCGCACAGGTTTGTCACAGGCAAAATACCCGTTTTACCCCTGTGCGCGTAGCTTAGCAGCACGAAACCGTGCTGCTAAGCTACGCGCACGGTTTCGCGTCCATTTAGACGCGAAACCGCGTGCATATAGCTTTTCCGTTTAAATAGATATAGATGTTCTTTGTTTTGAGAAAGTAAGGAATTCAAAATTTTGAAAAATTGAGGAGTTCACAAAGTTATTTGTCAAGAAAAAAATATTTTTAGCGTTTTAAAAGTTGTGTAAAAATAAATTTTCTACACATTTCTCTTAATTGTACTACATATATTTTTCAATTGATAAATACATTTTATCTAAGCAACTTTTATTAAGAAAATACATATTTCTATAAAAATCTTTATAAATAGTCACATCAAACAAATCCTTATAGTCTAACCTATTAGATTGTCATGATCACGATTGTAATACCCCTTAATTTTAGTAAGGGTATTTTGGAATTTTTTTCCAACTCCCGTATTACAAGACGGATTAAATTCAGAAAAGATCGGACATTTTGTAATATGTTTGAGCTCTATAAATTTTTTCTTAGTAATATAAAATACAGTTGATGTATTTTCGGGGTTAAATTGTCGTTCGGGTACGAATATATTTAACCCGGAGTTAAGATAATTATCCCATAAGCAGAAAGGACAAAACAGATGAAAGGGGGGCAAAAATGGCCTTGACCGCACCCGCGGCGAGAGCCAAACCGGTGAGTCAGTCACTGGGCGCCACCGCACCCTGGCCGCACCCCGCGGTGAACGTCGTCCTCTTCGTCATCACGATAAGATTTCTGCACATCTTATCCTTTGGCCGATCCACTTGGCTCGTCTTGTCCCCTTGACTTCCTTCTGGTCTCCTCCTTGTCCCCTCCTTGGTTGGCCTATAAAGGGGAGAGAAATTCGTGGGAAAGAAGACACAACTGAGCTTCATCTTCTTCCTCCTCTGATTTTCCTCCATTGTTGACTGAGCTTTTGAGCTTCGTTTGAGAGTGTTTGGAGTTCCCTTTTGAGTGGTAAATGTACTCCTAAGTGTTATTCAAAGATCTAAGGTGTTTGGAGGTTGAACCATAATCAAATCAAAGGCAAACGAATCGAATTGGGTAAGTTCTCCATGGACGATGTCAAGCTCCCTCGCCTCTATGCAGCCACCGCACCCCGCGGTAAGAGCTCCACCGCACCCGCGGCGAGCTTACCCGGGTTGTGTGTTCTTGGGTGTTTGGCTTTGGGCGAGGCTTGACCCCTTTGATTCTTTCCTTATTCTTTTAGATTCATATATGTAGATATTGAATCTAACTTACGGTCTCGTTATGGGTCGTTCTAGAGGGATTTAATATCCAGGATCTGTCCCGGTTTCAGACTCAGGAAATAGTCGTCTTTAAGCTTGTTCAAGCTCTCGTCGGATCTAAGGCAAGTGGCGGTTCGCTCTTGCTCATCATTCCATATTTCAATTAATTATCAATTGTTAGTTGTTAATTAATTTGGGATGATTTACCGATTTATTGTTCGTTGGGAACAGTTTTGTTAATTAATTGATTAAAAGATGATATTATAAATAAGTTGTAGATCTATTAGAACAACGCTATTATATGTGTTAATTACCGTGATGATATTGTTGTGAATTTAATGTTAACTTTAATGCTAGAATAGCACGTGAGTTTGCAGAAACGCTAAGTCCAGGTAAGGATTTGTCGTTTCTTTATAATTTAATAATCATGGGAACGCTAATCCAGTTAAGGATTAGTCGTTTCTTTATAACGTGGTACTCATCTGGGTAACTTCCGAATAATAATTTAAGGGTCTTAACCTCTGCTTCCTACCACCGTTAAGGTAGGAGGTGTTTTAAGTGCCTTGCTAGCGCCATTGGATGAGCATAATTGTAGTCCTGTGTATTAAGCACCTAGCTAGTGCAATTGGGGTGGACGTAATTGTCACCCTGTAAATTAAAGTATAAGCACCGTGTAAGTGCAATGGGGGTGGCCGTAATGTCACCATGTGTAATAATAATTTCCGTGGTTATTCGGAATAATGTTAAAAACCTTCAGTAGTGTGTGTGTAATAATTAAATAAGATAAGTGCAGTTAAGTACATAATTAATAAATTTAAGCACCTTGTAAGTGTAATCTGGGTGGACGTAAGGTCACCCTGTGTAATAACTTGTGTGTTGTAATTTAATAAAAGTGCGATTAAGCACATAACTTAATAAGTCTTGAGTGCTGTATTAATTTGAGTGGACATAATTGTCACCCTAAGGTTTAAAGCTTTGTAGCATCTCTTAATAATATTAATATATCTTCAGTGGTGTGTGTTTGTAAGTAAATAAGATAGTGCGGTGATGCGCATATTTTAATATACTCTTGGGCGAGTAGTACAACTAAGAGTAGTGCAGCTAGGAGAGCTCGTCTTGACTTTGATCAGTTTAAAAGTTCTCTTTCCAATCTGGATTCGCATTGGGCGGTGAGGTTGGTTGAGAATCAAGTTGTTTAAACGCTTGTGTGTAACTTTAATGTTCCCCAACTTTATCATGCTTCTGATAAGACTCAATTCATTGGAGCCTTCTTTTGGGATTGATTGCTGTGAGACTCGGTCTCTAGAATCTTCTCTTAATCATGCCTTTTCATATAATTCGGTAGAAGTATGGTGGTTGACTATCGTGATCGGTTATAATTCGAGAGACGATGAGTCCAACCTAATACGACTACTCAAACCACTCTGCTTGTACCCTTGCATAGTCTTTCATTAGACTAACCAACCGTAATTGTTCTCTGCATGGTTGGTTGGTGTTATCCGTTCGATTCGGCACATCAGGTTGATGCCTGAAGTCAAAGTAACTTGTTGAAGGATAAAAGACTTGCATAAGAAGATTTAAGTGTCAGTGTTTTAAATTGTTAAAATTCTTTAAAAGTCTTCGGCTGTGTAATTTAAATGTCTTCCGCCGTTTAATCTTTCAATTAATATGTTTATGTATTTAAGCATGATTGTTCAGACCAAGCCTAGGGTGACATCGGACAACAACGTCTCAGGTCACTGACATGTGACACTACCGAAGGTAAATCGGGGGTGTTACAACGGTGTAGAGAACTTGATAATATTTGTTGATTTGTCGTTAAAGGGTTCAGTTAGAATAGAATTGAAAAAAAATAAGAGAGGTAGAGTTGAATAAATCTTGAATTCTTGATTGTTAAATAAGAATTTTTTAATCATGATTATCTTTTTTATATATCTATTTATATTTTTTAATTTTAACTTTTATCGACATATAACTTTTTTGTTATATATTTTTTAATTCTACCAAAGAGTTTCCTTAATAAATACCATAATATGACCAATAATTTTTAAACTTCATAGTTGAATTTTTACATCAATATAACATTGAGGATTCAATTGATCATTTAAAATTTTATGGATATTTTTTGTATTTTTCTATAGGGCACTCATTGCTTAGTTTTAAATATTTTATAGAGTGGGGGCATGTTTTATGATAAAGAAATTTAAAATTTTATTTTTAATCTAATAAGTATTTTAAAAATTCTTACAAAAAACATTTGCTAAATAAAGGTGACTTTTGCCATTGTTTTTTCCCTACTTATCTACTAAAAAGCTAGCCATTGAATGCCAAGAAAGTCAACTTTTAAATAGATATAGATGTTCTTTGTTTTGAGAAAGTAAGGAATTCAAAATTTTGTTGCTTTTAATTTTGAAAAATTGAGGAGTTCACAAAGGTATTTGTTAAGAAAAAAATATTTTCAGCGTTTTAAAAGTTGTGTAAAAGTAAATATTTCTACACATTTCTCTTAATTGTACTACATATATTTTTCAATTGATAAATACATTTTATCAAAGCAACTTGTATTAAGAAAATACATATTTTTATAAAAATCTCTATAAATAGTCACATCAAAGAAATCCTTATAGTCTAACCTATTAGATTGTCATGATTAAGGTGTAGAAAACTTGATATTATTTGTTGATTTGTCGTTAAAGGGTTTAGTTTGAATAGAATTGAAAAAAATAGGAGAGGTAGAGTTGAATAAATCTTGAATTTTTGATTGTTAAATAAGATTTTTTTAATCATGATTATCTTTTTTATATATCTATTTATATTTTTTAATTTTAACTTTTATCGACATATAACTTTTTTGTTATATAGTTTTTGAATTCTACCAAAGAATTTCCTTAATAAATACCATAATATGACCAATAATTTTTAAACTTCATAGTTGATTTTTTACATCAATATAACATTGAGGATTCAATTGATCATTTAAAATTGTATGGACATTTTTCGTATTTTTCTATAGGGCACTCATTGCTTAGTTTAAAATATTTTATAGAGTGGGGGTATGTTTTATGATAAAGAAATTTAAAATTTTGTTTTTAATCTAATAAGTATTTTAAAAATTCTTACAAAAAAACATTTGCTAAATAAAGGTGACTTTTGTCATTGTTTTTCCCTACTTATTTACTTAAAAGCTAGCATTGAATGCCAAAAAAGCCAACTTTTAAATAGACATAGATGTTCTTTGTTTTGAGAAAGTAAGGAATTCAAAATTTTGTTGCTTTTAATTTTGAAAATTTGAGGAGTTCACAAAGGTATTTGTTAAGAAAAAAATATTTTCAGCGTTTTAAAAGTTGTGTAAAATTAAAATTTTCTACACATTTCTCTTAATTGTACTACATATATTTTTCAATTGATAAATACATTTTATCCAAGCAACTTTTATTAAGAAAATACATATTTCTATAAAAGTCTTTATAAATAGTCACATCAAACAAATCCTTATAGTCTAACCTATTAGATTGTCATGATCACGGTGTAGAGAACTTGATAATATTTGTTGATTTGTCGTTAAAGGGTTTAGTTTGAATAAAATTGAAAAAAATAGGAAAGGTAGAGTTGAATAAATCTTGAATTCTTGATTGTTAAATAAGAATTTTTTAATCATGATTATCTTTTTTATATATCTATTTATATTTTTTAATTTTAACTTTTATCGACATATAACTTTTTTGTTATATAGTTTTTGAATTCTACCAAAGAGTTTCCTTAATAAATACCATAATATGACCAATAATTTTTAAACTTCATAGCTGAATTTTTACATCAATATAACATTGAGGATTCAATTGATCATTTAAAATTGTATGGACATTTTTTGTATTTTTCTATAGGGCACTCATTGCTTAGTTTAAAATATTTTATAGAGTGGGGGCATGTTTTATGATAAAGAAATTTAAAATTTTGTTTGCAATCTAATAAGTATTTAAAAAATTCTTACAAAAAAAACTTCGCTAAATAAAGGTGATTTTTGCCATTGTTTTTCCCTACTTATTTACTTACAAGCTAGCATTGAATGCCAAAAAAGCCAACTTTTAAATAGATATAGATGTTCTTTGTTTTGAGAAAGTAAGGAATTCAAAATTTTGTTGCTTTTAATTTTGAAAATTTGAGGAGTTCACAAAGGTATTTGTTAAGAAAAATATATTTTCAGCATTTTAAAAGTTGTGTAAAATTAAAATTTTCTACACATTTCTCTTAATTGTACTACATCTATTTTTCAATTGATAAATACATTTTATCCAAGCAACTTTTATTAAGAAAATACATATTTCTATAAAAGTCTTTATAAATAGTCACATCAAACAAATCCTTATAGTCTAACCTATTAGATTGTCATGATCACGGTGTAGAGAACTTGATAATATTTGTTGATTTATCGTTAAAGGATTCAGTTTGAATAGAATTGAAAAAAATAGGAGAGGTAGAGTTGAATAAATTTTGAATTCTTGATTGTTAAATAAGAATTTTTTAATCATGATTATATTTTTTATATATCTATTTATATTTTTTAATTTTAACTTTTATCGACATATAAATTTTTTATTATATAGTTTTTGAATTCTACCAAAGAGTTTCCTTAATAAATACCATAATATGACCAATAATTTTTAAACTTCATAGTTGAATTTTTACATCAATATAACATTGAGGATTCAATTGATCATTTAAAATTGTATGGACATTTTTTGTATTTTTCTATAGGGCACTCATTGCTTAGTTTAATATATTTTATAGAGTGGGGCATGTTTTATGATAAAGAAATTTAAAATTTTGTTTTCAATCTAATAAGTATTTTAAAAATTCTTACAAAAAAAACTTTGCTAAATAAATGTGATGTTGCTATTATTTTTTCCTACTTATCTACTTAAAAACTAACATTGAATGTCAAGAAAGTCAACTTTTAAATAGATATAGATCTTAACTAGACTAGCTAAGAGGGCAAGAAGTGGAATTCCACTTTAATTCTTCGTTAATTGATTAACATTGATTTTCACTATATTGAAAACGTTCTAATCAATGACTAGCTAGGCTAAGCCCATGGAAGTTGGAATCCATGCATATATTACTTTGCAAATTAAAGCCGCTGAATTTGACCAAGTGTATAACCCAACGTACCCCACCAAGCACGCACTAGCTAGTCACAACTCACAACTCAGTACGTTCCCGTAAAAGTGGGTTTGATGGGATTGGAGGAAGCATGTGCAAAGAACCCTAGGGGGGGTTTCCATTTCCATGGGCTTCTCTCCTTTTAATGTCCTTCATCTTTCACTTGAGCCGAATTCCAAATAACTACATACATACTATATAACGAACATGTCAGTCTAAACAAGAAGGTCCAAGTGCTACCTCACAAATTCATCACGTACACGTACATTATTACACTACCCATGCATGTAACACCATCCTCTATGAATTAATCATCTACCTCTATCCCACTACATATATATCCTACAAAATAATAAACTAAGCTACAAGTCGAGTCGGTGATCCATGACTCAAGTTTGTATTACCCATGCTAGTCCTAGGAATGAAACTAAAAGAACAAGAGCGAAATGAACCAAGCAAAGACGAGATGTTGTTGATGGTAAGCCCACAGGAGTTCCTCAAACAAGAAGCCAAGATGCGCATACCAAAAGCCGAGGAAGTAGCACAAGCTCGGCAAATAGATTGACAATCAGAGAACACCTGAATAGCAGAAACACCATATTGAATCGCAACCTGAAAGCCCCACGAAATAGCTTGAGCTTCCAACGCATCAATGGGTGTTCTAAGTTTCAAATGCTTACTCCCTAGAACAACCATTGATGTCAAACAAAACAAAATCAATTGCAGCAGAACCAATATTAGTAAGACTAACATCACAGAAAAGCTTCAAAGCCGGAGCAACTAAAGGAGAGCAAAAAATTTCCGCAATCAATCGAACCTTATCAACAAGCTTAGGAGAAGAGTTAACGTGGTGGGCAACATATTCCATAAGTTGGACATGATTTTTGAAAAAGCCATAAAAAAATAATAGCATTTATGTTATTCCATAAGGCCCAAATAGCCACACACCAAACTTTAGTAGAAGCCTGATACAAGACAGAATTGATGGCACACCACCAATCCCACATAGAGTTGGGCTTTAGAGAAAGAATAACATCAAGAAAAGGGAATTGGCTCCAAAACTCCCTTGCAGCTGAGCAAAAAAACAGCACATGAAGCACACATTCCTTTTTTGAGGGGCAGAGATGGCAGTAACAGGAGGGAACAACCTTCCTATAATGCAAATTTGTGAGACACAGAACATAAGTTTTGATAGCTCTCCAAAGGAAGTTCTTGGCTCTAGGAATGACATTCAAGCATCAAATCTTCTTCCAGAAAAGAGAGTCAGTAGAGGAAGAGTTGCAAGAAGAAGAGCCAACTTCAGAAATAGCCAATTTGATGACCCTATAAGCAGTCTTGACATTGTAATTCCCATCCTTGGAGAAATGCCATCTCAGGATAACATGAGTGTTAGGAGAGATCAATAACAAATTTCGGATAATAAGGAGATCATAATCAAGCAACCTAGATTGAAGAGCATCCCATTTCCAATCAAATTCAGTCCAGTCAAAGAAATTAGAAACCAGCAAATGTTGCTCACCCAATAGATTTGGAGAGACCAAAGAGAAAGTATGAGGCCTAGGGAGCCAAGGGTCATTCTAGAAATCGACAGAAGTGCCATTCCCTAGTTCCCTATAAGAACCTTGCTTGACAACCCAGATTGCCTGGAAAATGCTTCGCCAGATAAAACTAGGGTGAGAACCATGAGTAAAATGAAGCACATCCGAATGGGCAAAGTACCTTGCCTTTAAGATGAGGCCGACAATGGAGAGAAGGTTAATAAGCAACCGCCAAACTTGTTTTCCAAGGAGGGCTAAGTTGAAAGCCTCAAAATCCCTGAACCCTATGCCATCATTAAACTTTAAATCACACAATGAGGACCACTTGCACCAATAAATCTTCTTATGGTCCCGAGCCCTCCACCAGAAGCTAGCAACAATTTTATTGAGATCATGACAAACATAATTTGGCAACTTATAACAACTCAAGATGTAATAAGGAATTGCCTGTAAAGTAGCCTTAGTAAGTACTTCTCTACCACCTTGTGATAAAGAAGAAGCCTTAAGGCTTCTTTTTTACTCTGTCAACCAACTCAGCAGAGACAAGCCTCTTTGATCTCCAATGCAAGTAGGAAGGCCCAAATATTTGTCATTTTTATCAGCTTCCTTCACTAGTACAAAAAAGAGATTAACCGCACTAATATTGGAGCAGATTTATAAAATCGAGGTAAACAAAAAACACGGTAAACAAAAAAACACGAAACATGGTTATAATTGTAACGAGGTACCACACTTTTTTTTTATATAAAAATTATATATAAGCACCACGGTTCAGTTTAACCGTGGTAAACGTCAATGCGCACCACATTTATATTTTTTTTTGATTAGGTAAAAATTAGACTGTAAACCACCTAAGAGTCAGTTCCTCAGTCTATAGCATCCTTTATTCCGTTTTGCGGGCACATCATACAGTCGATCGATTCCTTGCTCACCGGCCGCCGAGACCCTTGCATTCCATCCACCGAGAGTCTCTCGCCGTCCTCCCTTCTTGGTCGTCGCCACTGGCCGCCGAAGTGTTCTCTGTTTCCACCGGCCGCCAAAACCTTTCCCGGTGCTTCTCCCTAAACCTAACCCAACTTCGGTCTCCGTCGGTGCTTCCTCCTCCCCGACACGGTCCCTTGCCGGTGCTTCTCCCTCCCCGACATAGTCCCTCGCCAGTGCTTCTCCCTCCCCGGTCCGACGCGGTCCTAGGTTCGTTATCCAGTGGTTGAATTTGCTTATAATTAAACAGCCTTTAAATATCTGTTGTTCCCTAACAACAGAATGTTTAGAGCTTTCAGATCTAGAGCTTTTTGAAATCCGGATTGATCCATAATCACCGTACAATGTTTTCTACATCATTGAATTGCCAATCAGATGCAAAATCTATTTCCTCCATGTATGAGAAACAAACTGCAAATTATAGTATCGAAAAAAAACTCAATTTTGTCCTTGCCAGGGAGTAGGGGTGTTCATCGCTGGACCGGAAATGACCGGACCGGTGAAAATATGGTCCGGTCTCCGGTCCAGGAAATGTCCTTAATCCGATTCCGGTCCGGTCCAAACCCGGAAAAAATCCGGTCCGGAAGACCGGATTTTTAATTTTTTTTTTTAATTTATATGTTTTTATATATTTTTTGGGAGATTTATATGTATTTTTTTAAATTTAATAAGTTAGGAGTATATATGTGATAGAATTTATCAGTCGTGCGCGCTATCAAAGTAATCCTATTATGCAACTAGAGTATAGCATGCAAGTAAGGAGTCGAACCCAAGGGAATTAACACGTCAATTTCTATATAATTACTAATTTATCAACTTTAAAGAACAAATGGGGGGGATTGGTTTTTCTACTAAGACTACTCAAATAAAATAACACCAAAATCAAGTTTAAGAAAATAAGATTAAAAGAAGTTTCACCTAGCAAGTTTCCACACAACAATTAACCAAGTTGATCATCGATTCTTCTCATGTTCATATTTATCCTATGGATTGTTCCAATTCTGATCTTGTTTATATTAACAAGCCAACCGGTCTTGCTAACACTTACCAATTGATAACCTAGAAGACCTTCTAAGTTGGTTCAATCAATAGCATAAAGCGTAAGATTAACGGATTGTAAACAAAGACTCAACACCGCAAGTATGTCATGCAAATCAATTTCCTTTTCACAATTGAACTCAATTTACCAATTTCATGCAATTGTGATTGCTACCTATGATTAGGGATTCCACCGTCTATCCCAAATCTAGCACCTAAATTACTATAGATTTAAACTAGGAGATCAATCTAGCCAAATAGATAGTAATAGAAATATGCTCAAGGAAATCAATACCAAATCCAAATGGGTGAACAAGAGAGATGAACCTTACAACCAGATTAACTGTGTGCTTCCACGCTAGGCAAAACAAGGGTTTAGTTCTTGCTCATGTTCTTCACAAACTTTGAATCCAAAAGAAAGACAAAAGAAAACCAAAAATGTTCTTCAGAGAAAACACAGGGAGATCGGGTGGCTGCCAGTCTGGTCGTCGCTCTCTCTAAACCTAATCCGAGCCCAATTAATTACCAATTAACTCAGCAAAACGAAACGGCCAAGCAGTTGAAGAAAACGGAGACTGTTCAGTCGCACAGCAAACCGCGGGCGGACGCGAGCGCGGGAGGTCGCGGTTTTTGGCTCCCCAACATTCTGTTAAAATCTGATAACCGCGACCAGAAGCGATCGCGGGAGGTCGCGGTTATCGGCTCGCCAATGTTCTGTTGGAGTCTTATAACCGCGATCGCGGTAGGTCGCTTGGGCTCGCGGTTTCCACTCCAGCAACTTCTGTCTTCTGATCACCAGCTTCCTTCATGGTTCCGGACACCGTCTTCAACTCGCAAGTGCTTCCAAAAACATCCACAATGCAGCTCCGCACCTCAAACACCAACTTACCTCCAAAACTCTGTAAATCCTATGATTTAACCACTTCTCACCTTTTCTCCGGATTACAGAAATATCCCATAAATCAAATCCAAATCTCCTCAATAATATGCTAATAACTACTAGTTGCGCTATGTAAAATACCGCTTATCAAATTCCCCCATACTTAAACCTTGCTCGTCCTCGAGTAAGCTAAAAGAAAACTCACTCCTCCAATCAGCACACAGGTTTCAGAAAGTATAAGAAAAAATGATACTAGCAATTACAAGACTAAACACTTCGCCTCCCAACAACCAAATATGAGTAATGCATTATAATCTAATCCTAGCTCCTATCTAGCTCTTTATCGCTCCATGAGTGATCATACCCGATCTCCTTATAACACCACTTCTTATGACGCCAACGCCAGAATGATCCTAAAAATTCACTCTTTTTTTTATTTGCACTCATTCTGCCTAGGCGCCCTTTCGGGTTTTCACCTAGCCACTCATTTCATTTTGCTAGATATCTCACATATTGCTCACATCACTAAAGTCCATTTTTGCACCAATCTAGAGTCGGTCGGACTACCTGCTTGTTACCTGAACTGCCCTTTTGGGTTTTCAGCTCATCCCAGGATTTTGGTTGCCTTTTTCTCATATTTTTGGCTTTTTCTATTTCAAATTTTTCAAAAATTTATACATATGCCAAACACATAAATACAACACCCTAAAACATGTGAATACATTCTCTCCCCCATACTTAAACATTGCATTGTCCTCAATGTAATGAAAGACAAAGTAGAATCACGGGGAAAGAGAAAACAGAAGACTCACATACAAGACTGGATGGCCTCTCTCCAAAGAAGCACAAGGTATGGTAGAAGTGGGATGAGCAACAATGATGATCCAATAATGCACAGCTCATCCAAGACAATGGGTAACATAGAAGAACTCCATATATAGATCCATAAAAGAAGATAATGAATGACGAATACAGCAAATCGCCAACTCCCTAAAGGCTTCTGAGCACATACCTGTGATCGCAGTTTGCAACCTACAATCACAGGCTCTTCTTCTGGAAACCTACCGACAGAGGACCGCTCACCAATCTCGCATCACTCCAAGACTCATTTTTGCCTCAACCTAGTGTTGAGCGAGTCACCTTCTTTTTGCCTATGCGGCCCTTTCGGGTTTTCCGCATATCCAAGGATTTTCTATGCCTTTTAACACTTTTTTTTTTGAAATGGAAGGACGGACTTACAGTGGGGAACCGCGAGCGGCCGCGATCGCGGGAGGTCGCGGTTTTGGCTGCAGACTGCAACTGAACCTGTGCTTCGGGCATCCTTCCCTAACCACAAACACACTAAAAAGGCAATTAAAAAGAACGACAAAAATTTCAAAAAAATTAAAACATCACACACCTCGGGTTGCCTCCCGAGAAGCGCCTTATTTAATGTCGTGACTCGACATACTACTCGAACAACCTCAATCCATAGCATCAGGTTCCTTAGGAACCCTCTCATTTAGCACCTCCTCCTTGAACCATTTATGGAAGGGTTTAAACCTTAGACCATTCCTCTTGATATTCGACTCCTTCAGCGGCTCCTCCATCTTAACCTTCTTAGTCGCCTTCCCCCCATACTTGGATTGATCAGGGGGTGTTTAAACTCAACTTCTGGGGCCTGCACCAAAGAAGGTAGGAGCTTCGTGCTCGGAGTTAGCACAATGGGGCCAATGCCCAAAAGAGAAATAGGAGACTCACCCTTCTCGCCCAGTAAAGCTGTCACTTCCTGTAGATTAGAGGATACAGTAATATCGACATGCGAGTCAACTATAGAATCCTCTATCATAGGTTGCAATTCATCCAAAGGGTTAGGACTCATTACATCAACAAAGTTCAAAGAGGTATTAACGAGGGGCTTTATATCATATATGTTATATTCAACTTCATCCCCATCAAATTCCATAGTTAATTTCCCACTATTAACATCAATTTTTGTTTGTGCTGTTTTCATGAAAGGCCTTCCTAACAATATAGGTGCCGCATGCTCGTCATGTTCCTTCAAAGTGAACCCAAACGCTCTCAACATGATGGTGTCAGCAGTAACACCCCTTGGCTTCATGCTAGAACATACCGCATGAAATTGCGCTAAGTGCTTGTTCGGGTCTTCTCCAGCAAGTCCATGGAAATGAGGTAACTCATGGATCAATCCTGCCTTTAGCTCAAAGTTCACTCCTTCAGCTAACTCAGGAATGGTTATAGCCAAAGGTTGTTGCTCCAAGTTTGGGGCGGTTAGCTATCTCAACGTCCTATCAGCCATCTCTGTTTGGTTCAGAAGTTCACGGGTTGCTCTTCGATTCCTGAAAAATGTCTGCTCAATTTCTGGATCAAAATCAAGAATGGGAGAATCAGTAGCACGGGTGTGAACCATACAAAAGGTTCACACCAAGAGTTGATAAATAAACAATTACAAAGAGAAAGAACAATTATTAAATCCCCGGCAACGGCGCCAAATTTGATAGAATTTTTCAGTCGTGCGCGCTATCAAAGTAATCCTATTATGCAACTAGAGTATAGCATGCAAGTAAGGAGTCGAACCCAAGGGAATTAACACGTCAATTTCTATATAATTACTAATTTATCAACTTTAAAGAACAAATGGGGGGGATTGGTTTTTCTACTAAGACTACTCAAATAAAATAACACCAAAATCAAGTTTAAGAAAATAAGATTAAAAGAAGTTTCACCTAGCAAGTTTCCACACAACAATTAACCAAGTTGATCATCGATTCTTCTCATGTTCATATTTATCCTATGGATTGTTCCAATTCTGATCTTGTTTATATTAACAAGCCAACCGGTCTTGCTAACACTTACCAATTGATAACCTAGAAGACCTTCTAAGTTGGTTCAATCAATAGCATAAAGCGTAAGATTAACGGATTGCAAACAAAGACTCAACACCGCAAGTATGTCATGCAAATCAATTTCCTTTTCACAATTGAACTCAATTTACCAATTTCATGCAATTGTGATTGCTACCTATGATTAGGGATTCCACCGTCTATCCCAAATCTAGCACCTAAATTACTATAGATTTAAACTAGGAGATCAATCTAGCCAAATAGATAGTAATAGAAATATACTCAAGGAAATCAATACCAAATCCAAAGGGGTGAACAAGAGAGATAAACCTTACAACCAGATTAACTGTGTGCTTCCACGCTAGGCAAAACAAGGGTTTAGTTCTTGCTCATGTTCTTCACAAACTTTGAATCCAAAAGAAAGACAAAAGAAAACCAAAAATGTTCTTCAGAGAAAACACAAGGAGATCGGGTGGCTGCCAGTCTGGTCGTCGCTCTCTCTAAACCTAATCTGAGCCCAATTAATTACCAATTAACTCAGCAAAACGAAACCGCCAAGCAGTTGAAGAAAACGGAGACTGTTCAGTCGCACAGCAAACCGCGGGCGGACGCGAGCGCGAGAGGTTGCGGTTTTTGGCTCCCCAACATTCTGTTAAAATCTGATAACCGCGACCAGAAGCGATCGCGGGAGGTCGCGGTTATCGGCTCGCCAATGTTCTGCTGGAGTCTTATAACCGCGATCGCGGTAGGTCGCTTGGGCTCGCGGTTTCCACTCCAGCAACTTCTGTCTTCTGATCACCATCTTCCTTCATGGTTCCGGACACCGTCTTCAACTCGCAAGTGCTTCCAAAAACATCCACAATGCAGCTCCGCACCTCAAACACCAACTTACCTCCAAAACTCTGTAAATCCTATATTTAACCACTTCTCACCTTTTCTCCGGATTACAGAAATATCCCATAAATCAAATCCAAATCTCCTCAATAATATGCTAATAACTACTAGTTGCGCTATGTAAAATACCGCTTATCAATATGTTTTATAGATATGTTTTTTTATAGATTTTAAATAAAATCCGGTCTTAGACCGGACCGGACCTATCCGGTCCGGTCTTCGGTCCAACATGTTCAAAAAATCTGATCCATCGGACCGGACCGAAAATTCCAGTCTGGACCGGATGAACACCCGTACCAGGGAGTATGGCAGAAAGTATTACTACATATAGTTTTCAGAGTTCTTTACAAGAAAGCTTTTCTTGTGCACTGATTGGGCTTTGTCTTGATTTACTGCAGTCCAGAACATCCATCTTTCCGATCGAGGACGTGAAAGATCCATGCTTGGTGGTGAAAAGAAGCCCCTGGGAGGTTTGCTAAGGAAGTTTCAACCTCAAGGTTTGCTGCATTATTGAATTGGACATGTATATGAGCATGATGTAGAGAATTGTCTTTGATGTTGCATCAAGTTTTTTCCCACGTTCATTAGTTGGTTTTTTATGTATCTGAAAGTATAGTTATGACTTTTTGTCATATATTTATTTGCAATAAATGTGTCAAATTGTGTATATTTTATAGTAGCACCCATTTCTTGAAATACCAAAATGTATAAGAAACTCATTAGTTTTCTCTTATTTAATTAATTTCATGTTTTTTCTTCTATTATCAATTTATGTACATTAATAATTCTAGGTCACCAACTAATCATTTCATATGAAATACTATTTTTCTCAAAAAAATCATATCGGCTAAACAAATTTATATAATGACTAACTCGTGAGTTGTATTCACCCGTGCATGGCACGGGGACTGCACTAGTTTTGTCTAAGAGGAAGTTGGAACTAATCTATTATATAAATTCTGCAGGTGGAGCTGGGATTTGCTAATGCTGTAGTTGATGACATTTTCTTTGCTCTAGGATATGAAATTCATGGGCTTGTTGTAGCTCAGGTAGGTTTTTGTTCTCTGGTTTGCCAAGGCAAGAAAATTAATTCTCATCAGTACATTACGCTACGTTCTGTAATTATATTCTGTCTATTACTGCATTCTAAATCCTCTGACTTGTGATTCTTGATAACTCTGCAATCTGATGTTAATTCTGATTTGTGTTCTGCTATTAATTCTGTTGTCCAGGGAAATCCTATCCTTGGACTTCATATGTACCTCTATTCAGATGATGCAGCAGAAGTGCACTGCACAGGCTTCTGGTAATGCCCCAGGGTAGAGAAAAGCTCTCTGTCATACTGTAACAAATGCAGATGGAAAATTACATTCAAGTCAATTCCATGCGGAAAGTCTAACTCCCTTGTGTTTATTTCATGTCTTAGTTGATTTCCTTGTTGATGGCTATTTCCTATTTATTAATGAGTCATGTCTCAGTTCTTTCATAAAATTGAAAAAGAGTTTGGAGTGCCTAATTTTGGGAAAATGATTATGGTTTTTTTCTAGTGTGTGTCCATGGACACACTCTAAGAACTCTTTTTTTGGCAATTATTTAGTTAACCATTAGTTTAATCTTGTTTGCTAAGGGTTTATTGATTCTCTATTAGGGAATATTTTGAAGGTAAATTTCCTATTTAAGTTTGTTAGCATGTGCCCATGGACACACACTAGAAAAACCGAATGATTATTACCGCTAGCAATGACCTCAATGAGGAAACCTTGGATCATCTAAATAAATAGGTGATAAGAAGCACTTTCTCTTTGTTTATTTCAAACTTGTTCCTAACTTCCTATACATGCTTTCCAGTGGGCACAAAACACTAAGTTTCAAACTTGTTGCAAATGGCATGCCCTATCTGAAGTATAGTCCACGTCTTCATTTTCTAATAAAGCTATTTAATTCATTATCTTAGTTGAAGCAGTGTTTTACTGATTCAAAGATATCGTGGCCTGTAGGAGTTGTTAGTGGCCATCAGTTGAGAGATCGATAATAGGACCTGTTAGCTAAATCTCTCTAGTTTGTTACTTCTCTAATTTGTATAAGTATGGAAGTTTATCTCAATGGAAAATATAACTTTCTACAATATCTTTTGGAATCTCATATGAGGCTGCATTGAAGGTGAGACGGGCTTTACTTGCTACAATCTTATGTTTCTAGAATTGTCTCTTTCCAATTGAAAGTGTTTTATTTTGAGCATGGAGATAAATCTTTATACTGCGATCCGGTTGAGTTATCCTAACTGAGAAAAGTATTTGTTTTCTTGCTTCTTACAGGTGATGGTTGAGAAAATGGGACGTCCTAGTGGTTTAGATTTTTCTTCAGGAAATGACCTTCTGCGTATGTGACAAATTCACTCTGGTTCTTGAGCAATGATTTTAATTTTTTTGCTACTATCTTTTATATGTGTTGATTATGTCTTTTCCTTGACATATTTCTTTTTATTGCTATGCTGAAGGTTGTTGTTATGTTTGGAGTAAATCTACAGATCGTATAGACCGTGGTAGGAAATCCATGCTAGGGTATGTGAAAATTCATGTTGAATTTACAAGTTGATTGCTTTTATGTTAATTTATATGTTTTGTTTGTTATGATTCATGGAAGAATCTTAGGATGGAGAGAAATTGGTTACTCTGGATATACTGTTTTTAAGCTTTTATCTTCAAAATATCATTGTTAAGCGTACAAGAGGATCAGATCGGATCGCCCTAATAGAATCTAAATCTTTGGATCTCAGAGACCCAGAAATTTCAGCTGGGATTGCAGCTAAGATGTGGGAGTTTCACAATCTTGAGATGCCAGGCTCAAATGAAGCAGTCCTGTTGCTTAGGATGTAAGGACAAGTACCATTGATTTTTTTTTGCAAGTACCAAGCTATGTACTATGGATTTTCTTGTAGACAATAGCAATGATATATATATATATATAAATCAAGATTATTATGCTTATGATGGAGTTTGTGTTGTGGGAAAATGAATGAATTGATTGATTGTGGTATATATATATCAGGAATATTTTGCTTATGATCGATCGAGTTTATGTTGTGGGAAAATCACGGAAAACCAATGTGTTATCAGGAATATTAAACCGTATAATATATGGTTTTTTTATAAAAAAATAAAAAATTTACCGCAGTTGTTAGAAGACGTGGTGATTTTTAAATATAATAAAATAAAACCAGACCACTGTTTGAACTAACCGCGGTCAGCTACTGTTTACCACGGTTGTGGTGAACCGCGATCAGCTACTGTTTACCACGGTTGTATTCAACCGCGGTCCGGTTGTTTACCACGGTTGTGGTGAACCGCGGTCCGACTTACCACGGTTGTAGAAAAACGTGGTCCGAGAGTTGGACTGCGCCGAGAACAACCATGGACGGTAAATCGTGGTTACCCGTTCTAAAAAACTGCGATCTGACCCTATATTTTATACTAGTGCTTGAAACCAAGACAAGATAAAATAGTAGGTTTCTGAGCAAAAGATACATTACAACTGAAGGTAACCAAAGACTTGGAAGGGTTAACACATTGACCGGTACCAAGTTCAAATAAATTTAGCAGCTCACCAATGCACTGTCACTCATGAAGATTGGCACTGGCAAAAATAATAAAATAATACAGTCATATGCAAACAGAAGATGGGAAATGATAGGGGCAGAAGGGGCAAATCCCATGAATTAGCCCTCTAGAATGATAATTCTTGAATAGACTTAAAAGCCCCTCCATGACAAAAAGGAAAAGAAAAGGAGATAAGGGATCTCTTTGTCTTAAACCTCTCTTAGGGAAAATTGTAGGAGTGGGGTCCTATTTAGGAGAGCAGAGAAAGAAACAGTAGTAACACAATTTATAATCAAAGCAATCCATTTTCTGTGGAAACCCAAATGCAGCAAAATAGCCTCTAAAAAACCCCGCTCAACCCTATCAAAAGCCTTATCCATATCAATCTTGATTATAACCCCTTCTATCATATTTCTTCTTCTTAAGATAGTAAAATAACGCTCCCACTATATACACTACGTTTTTTGAACTTTCGCACTACAAAACGCTACGCCAGATCTTGGCGTATTCCAAATACAGGCGTAGAAGGCAAAATCCGTAGAAATACGTAGGAATTAAAATAAAAAAAAAACACTACGCCAGAATCTTGCGTACGCAAGATCCTGGCGTAGAGACGGAAAAATAAATAAATAAATTTAAAATTCCTACAGAAGGATTGTAGAAGGATTGGGCCCAAAAGAAATTTTTTTCTTCTCTGAAATACGAGAAATTGGGCCCAAATAGGCCCAGTAGGAAGGATTGTAGAAGAAACGGGTGAAAAACTGAAGAAAAAAAATAAAAAATTGGGCCCAAATAGGCCCAGTATGAAGGATTATAGAAGAAACGGGTGAAAAACTGAAATACGAGAAATTGGGCCCAAATAGGCACAGTAGGAAGGATTGTAGAAGAAACGGGTGACAAACTGAAAAAATGAAAAATTGGGCCCAAATAGGCCCAGTACGAAGGATTATAGAAGAAACGGGTGAAAAACTGAAATACGAGAAATTGGGCCCAAATAGGCCCAGTAGGAAGGATTGTAGAAGAAACGGGTAATAAACTGAAAAAAGTGAAAAATTGGGCCCAAATAGGCCCAGTAGGAAGGATATTTCATTATATTTCATATAGTATTTCATTATATTTCATATAGTTACGCTTATATATTATAGTGTTTCATTAATCTAGTATACTTAGACTTATATACTATAGTATTTCATTAAATTTCATATAGTTACACTTATGTACTATAGTATTTCATTAAATCTAGTATACTTAGACTTATATACTAAAATACCCGGTATATATATATATGGATATAGACTTACGCTCTAGTAAAACGACCTCTTATAGTGAAACGGGTGAATAAATGAGGAGCGTTGGATTATACTAGAATTAAGGGTTAAGATCTAATTTGGAGGGACACAAAATTAAAAGATGGAATCACCCACACCAAATCCTTATTGTTGGATCGTTAGAGTTACGTCTGAGGGAACAAAAGCTTTGTTCCCACAGAAGGCACAGCGGATTAAAATAGCAAGAAAGATAACAGAACGAACTCACGATATATAGTGAAAACCCTGATTAGCAAAACTAGCTTCTCAAGGAAAAACCACTACCTTTAAGCTTCTGCTTGAGAGGATTTTGAAGTGTGTACTTGTCTTATTGATTTCTTGTTCGATTACACTTGTAGCATGGACTCCAAAACACTAGACTTCCCACCTAGATTCGAAGATCACTCCTACAACGATGAATCCGAACTCAACCCTCAAAGACTCACAAACACTTCACTCTCTTTTTCTTCTCAACTGAACGCTCTTTGTTCTACTTTTTCTTCTGCGTCGTTACCTAGAAGAGAATCCATGCTTCTCTTAAATACAACTCGGCTAAAACCCTAATTGACACAAAATTAGGAAATACTAGAATCGGATTACAAAGATATGATTTTGTTTTGAAGATAAGATATCACAACCGGTTATATTAATTAAGGAAGGAGTTCATTAATTAATCCAACCGATTGGATAACGTTCTTCTCTCTCCAATCGCTTTATCTTAGGAAAGATTCCTAGGATCAACACGATCGGGTTTTCTCTCTCTCCATATCTTCGCGCAATCCGGCTTGATCCTTGGAGCCGAAGTCTTCATCCTCTACTGCGTGGCTTCTTGGTTTGTTTCTTTAACACAACACGATGGATGACTTCTTTCCTTTTGCAGCCTTGATCTGGTCCGTCACTTCAGTTCCTTGAGAGGTAACAAAGCGCTAAGCAAGCCTTTGTTCCCTCTGAGATCCTGTGCTGCAACGCTCCCTGGGATAACTCTTCTTGTCCCTGAAACACTTGTTACACATATTAGTTGAGTGTTTGTAACCATCAAAACCTAAGGAATTCAACAAATTCCCCCTTTTTGATGGTGACAAACACCCTTAACAATGAAGCATATACCAACTAGAACAAGACAAAAATGACAAGAAAGAATCCCACTAAAAACACCGTTAGTCCCCCCTAAGTCCAGCAATACGTTTTACTTGTTCTGTTCCCCCTTAGACAATGCTACCTGTCATTTTCCCCCTTTTGGCATCATCAAAAACACAGTAAAGAGTTAGAGAAGAAAGATCAATGCCAGATAAACAAAAACACCCCTTGTCATTAATTTAAAAAAAAACTTAAACAACATGCAAAGACATCCAAAACATGCAAAACATCTAAACACAGTCATTAAGCCACACAGGGCACACAAGTCAGAGAGAAATAAAAACAACTAAGGAGGATAGATGAGCAAGGGAACAAAGGAGTGGGTGGATGGCAGGTAAACAGTTAGGCATCACTATGACCAGCCGATGGAGCTGATGCGTGATGGGAGAGAAGCACGCGTACGTCTGCCAAAAGAAGCGTCTGCTGAGCAGCCAAATCCTGCACTGCCTGGCAAAGACTTCTCAGATCCTTCCCCAGAGATGATTTCTCATTCAGTTCCCCCTCAGAACTGTCCGCCTCAGAATCTTCCATAGTCTCAGAAACAGCCGGAACACTATCCAGTTTCACCCAGCCTTCGTCACCTTGAAGAACAAACTTCATCTTGTGTAGATTACTGACATCGAAGGGGCGGGAGAAGACACTCGATTCCGCCAAGGAGTTGTAGACTTTATGGTACTCAAGAATCTTTTTGACAACTCAAGGGAACGGAAGAGCGTGTTGGTCTGTGTTCCTAGCATGGGACATGTGCTGCATCATAATCCTGGGGAGGCAAATGAGTTCCTTCTTCAATAGCGTAGATAGGAGGACAATATCCAAAATCAGTAGTCGGTTCCTTTTCTGTCCCCTGGGCATGATGTTGCTGATCAAGAAGTGGTATAATACTTTGTTGACGGCAGACATCTCAGATATGTCAAGATCACCATTTCCCAAAGCATTCTCAATGCCATCCACTGCCCACACTGCTTCAGAATATGGAAAATCCTTAGGCCATTGATAGGTGTCATTTCATGCACCTTAACTAGTGATTGTTGACATATTTAAGATGGAGTTTTGGAGTAGATTTAGGCTAAGTCTGTAATCCGGAAGTTGTGGAGAGAAATGAAGAAATCCAAGGTTTTACAGCTTAGATGGAGATGATGAGGATCTGCTGGAGTTTATTGGAGAAGACTACCAACACTTGGTAGTAATGATGAGCAGAAGAGAATTAGAAGAGGAGCTGAAGAGAGAAGGATGCCGCCCCGCGGTAGAAAGCACCGCCCCGCGGTGGGAAATCACGCCCCGCGGTCGTTTGCTGGGCGAAACTAATGAATTGAAGGCGCCGCGCGGGCTGATGCTGGGAATTGGAAGGAGATGGGCCATGAAGATAAAAAGGCCCAAGTTGAAGTTCGGCCCACGTGAGTTGAATGGAAGTGCGTGAATTGAAGAAGCGGAAAGCGAATTGAAGCTGGAGAATGCGGACGCTGACGGAGCATGATGTCAACGATGATGATTTGAATTGGATGAAGCTGATGTGGAGTGGGCCGCTGCTGAATTGTTGTTGGACCAAGCACGAGAAGGTGGGCCGAGTTGCTGAACGAGAGGAGCTTGCGGAGCGAGAATGCGGGAATTATTTCCCCAAGTCTCGATTGTTTATTTTTGGTATTAGTTTTATTATTGTTATTTTTTTCCTTATAAGATAGGGTTTGTGATCTTGGGATTTAGGTTAAGTCTATTTAACCTAATTCCCACAGCCTTCATTCCCTATCTCTATCTAGAGACTTGTTTTCCACCTCCAGGGTTTCCAACCCATGGAGAACTAAACACCTTGTTCTACTAGACGTTTAAAGCAATACAGTTGATTATGTTGTGAGATTTCTATTCCTTGTTCTTATTCTTATGTGTGTTGGTTTGATTCTCTTGGTTATATTGATTATTGATTTATCGTTATTCTTCATAGTCTGGCCAGCTAGGTTGAATACTTTTTATCTGTTAGGAAACGGAACTCTGGAACTTAGGTTCCCCTGAGAGTTCTGTTCCTCAGTTTCTCTACTTTTGAAGATGACAAATATTATGATACTAATGTTTTATCTCAAAGATGTATTTTAAGGAACCACAGGAAATTACCTAAGGCAGGAAAGCCAAACAGAACAAGGGAACCAAAGGAACAAGACAGCTGAAGGAATCCAGAGGAACCCAGATGTGCCCAGAAATGGAGCTTGTGACATTGCGATTCCCAAGAAATCTAAGGACACACAACCTCGGACAAAAGGTGTCGAAAACGACTTGTCCGAAGCTTCCAAAAGTCTGCCAAGGTCCAAGAGCTAAAGAACAAGACGCCTAGAGAACCTCTACCTCGGACAGAGACGATGAAAGCGACAGCACATGAAGACGTCGCTGTCCAACAGACGGTTCCCAAGCGGCCAACTTACTCAACCTCGGACGAAAGCGTTTTGACAACGACACCACAAGGCTCGTCTGAGGTAGTTGACCAACCAAGAGAGATTCTGAGCTGCCTAGGTTGTTTGCACATGCCAAGAACAACGTCGATCAAGGAGAACCACTAATCCTAGGGCAAGCTTAATCCGTGGGAACCAAGAGAGGATTGAGCTGCGAAGAATCCTCTATAAAAGGAAGACTGACCCAAGGGTTATCTTTATGCACTAAAACAAGAACTCACACTCATTAGCAAATATCTAGTGTGAACCTCAAAACAAAGATCATCAAAGCAAACCGAGATCAAGAGAAACCAGTCAAGGAAGAAGAGTTGAGTGCTAAGTTCCTGTGACTGTAAGTGTTAGTTCCTAGGTGCGAAAGTATGTTTCTTGGATTGATTATTGATTGTGTTAAGTTATCTAGGATTGTCTAACTGTGTGTAAGGCAAAGGAACTGTGTGTTCGTTCCTAGGATAAGCTGTAACCAAAAGAGATAAGAAATCAAGAAGTAGACTTTGAAATCCTTTCGAAAGAAAGGTAGTGGTTTTTATCCTGGATTGCTAGTTGGCAATCAAAGGTTTCCACTATAAGGAACTTGTCATTTGTTTGATTGTTTATCTTCCGCTGCGAAAGGAACTAATAATCGTTATTCTGAGTTCCTTAAGCTTTTATCTAACAATCACGATCCTACAATTGGTATCAAAGCAGGAAACACTCTAGATCTTTGTTAAGTTTGCAGATCATGTCTCAACCAAGCAAGTTTGAGCTCAGAATCTCCACCAACAAGCCACATCTCTGAAAGAAAGGAGAAGAAACATGGTGGGAAAAGTGTATGGAAAGCCACATCAAGACCAACGACTATCAATGCTGGAGGATAGTCGAAAATGGAGATGGCCACGTCGATCTTACCATGAAGGAAGAAGATTGGAAACCAGAACACTATGTCATCATGGAGAAGAATGCCAAGGCCAGACAGTTCATCCTCAATGGATTGGACAGAGAAGACATGGACAAGGTCATAGGCATCAAGACGGCGAAGGAAATGTGGAAAGCTCTCAAGGAGATGCATGAAGGAAGTGAGGAACTAAAGCAAAGCAGAAAGTTTGCTTTGGAAGGAGAATACCACACCTTCAAAATGATGGAAACTGAGACCATCTCAGAGTACTACTCCCGCTTCAACAGATTGATTGGAAAGTTGACAACGGCGGGAGTCGATCTTGATGAAGTCTCCAAGTCCCTAGTGGTCATCAATGGACTCAACTCCAAATTCACCCTTCTGAAGGGAATCATGAAGAACACTCCAGACATCCAATCTCTTCCCTTGACACAAATCATAGGGAAACTGGAGGTTGAAGAAGGAGAGCACACCAAAGCCAATACCGACAAGAAACTGGAGAAAGGAATTGCCCTCAAGATCTCCAAAGCCTTCTCTAGGCTCGAGATGGAGGAAGAGAACTCAGATCTTGAAGAAGAGGAGGACGAACTAACAACCCTCTTCACAAAGAACATCAAAAAATTCTTTGTGAAGGGAAGGTTCCAAAAGGGCAATTCCTCTCATAATGGACCAAGAAGAGATCTCAAGGAAGTTTCCTGTTACGAGTGCAAGGAGAAGGGACACTACGCTAAGAACTGTCCCAACAAAGAAGAGTCCAAGGAAGAGGAAAGACCTCAAAGAAAGAAGGCTCTCGTAGCCTCATGGGGAGAAGACTCAGATGAGGAACTGGATCTCAGTGGCTTCTATGGAGGAAAATGTCTCATGGCAAAAGGAGACTCAAGCGACTCAGAAGACCTTGAGGTAACTTCTGACGATCTCTTAAAATCCCTAGTTGATTGTGATAAGAAACAACTTCTTAAGATCATAAAGAAACTAGGAAATGAAACCAGTTCCCTTCAACAGAAACTAGATGATTGTGAAGATGAAATTGCTTGCTTGACTGTTGAGAATTCTGTTTGGAGTAAGAAACTTGATGAAACTGAGAAAGACCTAGCTGAAACTCACTCCAAACTGATTGATATTAGGAACATGCATGCTAGTCACCTTAAAATCTGCAAATCTTGCGATGAATCTGGCATAGATTCTGTTAAAGTTCCTTTGCATGCTAACTCTATTGGAAATGAAATGCTTCAGTCCATTATTGATAGGTTAGACAATCTCACTGATTCCATTAATGAAAAAAACGATAAATCAAACTGTCTTTGTAAGGCAACGTCATGGAATAGGATATGTCAACAACAAGGATAACAATGATGCTAAAAATGAAAAGGCCAGACGAGAACTTGTTGAGATGAATGAGAACCTCAGCATTGCTCTTGCCACCTCTCATGACAGGAATCAGTTCCTATCAGAGAAGATCATGGTGCTTGAGAACAAGGCTGAGGTTGCCAAACATCTCAATGAAGGTTCTCAAAGCCCTAAGAGGGAACCAAAAGGAAAAGAAAAAATGACTCCTGAAAATCAATGGTTCACCAATTCTTTTGCTCACAAAAAGTATGTTGACATGGCCAATAGTAAGGTTAAAAACAATGTTGATTTCAACAAAATAAATGAAAAACCTTTTAGGCCAGGGAAAGGAAAGTATGGTCATGTTGTCTACAACCGCTTATGTACCTACTGTGATAAGAATGGCCATTACAACACTGATTGTGCTAAGAAAAGGAACTTTGAAAGGGAGAAAAGTGCTTATCACCAGGAAAGGAACCAACTCCCTGATTATTCACAGACTCGAAATGCTAATCCCCCCAGTAAAGCCAAGCTTCGCTGGGTTCAGAAATCTTAGTTCCCTTATGTGCAGAAAGAAGAGAGGCAACCCCAACTATGGTACATTGACAGTGGTTGCTCATGTCATATGACCGGAAAAAGAAATCAAATGACCTCTCTTCAACCTCTCCAAGGAGGGAACATATCCTTTGGAGACAAAAGCAAAGGGAAAATCTGTGGAATAGGAACTGTGAAACTCAACGATCACATTCAGGTAAACAAAGTTCACCTTGTTGATAGTCTTGGTTTTGATCTAATAAGTGTGTCACAACTGTGTGATCAAGGAGACAATGAAGTCAGATTCAGATCAAACGAATGCTCAGTTCTTGACTCCTCGGGACAAATCATCCTAAAAGGAAAGAGATTCAACAATGTTTACATTGTTGATCCATCCTTCGTCCCCAAGGAGAAACTGTGTCTCTCAACCGTGAATGACCAAGCTGAGTTGTGGCACCAACGCCTCGGTCATGCTAGCACTAAGCTGATTCAAAAGCTACACTCAAAGGAACTAGTCAGAGGATTGCCAAAGCTGAGTGGCACATCTAAGGAACCATGCTCTGACTGTGTAAAAGGAAAACAGGCTCGTAGTTCCTTCAAATCCAAAAACATGGTAAGCACCTCAAGGCCTCTTGAGCTCATCCACATGGATCTTTGTGGACCCATGAGAGTTCAAAGCCTAGGAGGGAACATGTATATTTTTGTTATTGTCGATGACTTCTCTCGCTTTACTTGGACCATTTTCATTAAATCTAAAAGTGAAGTCATTGATCGCTTTAAAGACCTGGTTCCCTTGTTAGAAAAATCCCTTGATTGTTCACTTAATGCTATTCGGTCTGACCATGGTACCGAATTCGAAAATGGAGAATTTCTAACCTTTTGCAGTGAGCATGGCATTGATCACAACTTCTCTGCACCATACACTCCTCAACAGAATGGAGTAGTGGAGAGAAAGAATAGGACCTTGGAAGACATGGCTCGAACTATGTTGATCTGAAGTGGACTCTCCCAATCCTTTTGGGCTGAGGCGATCAACACAACATGCTACATCATCAATAGAGCCATGCTTCGCCCTATCACAGAGAAGACACCCTATGAACTCCTAAGTGGAAGAGTTCCCAAAATTTCTCATCTAAGGGTGTTCGGATGCAAGTGCTTTGTGCACAACAATGGGAAGGGCAATCTTGGCAAGTTCGACCCAAGAAGTGATGAAGGAATCTTCATTGGATATGCCTCAGGCAGCAAGGCATACAAGGTCCTCAACAAAAGGACCAAAAAGGTAGAAGAAAGTGTTCATGTTATTTTAAATGAAAAATCACTTGGAAAGATTGTGCAGAACACCACCAGTTCCTTCGAAGACCCATTTCCCAAGTTATCTCATGAAGATCCAGATGAAGATATCACTCCTCCTAGTTCCTGCCCTGCTGAACGGAACCCTCCAATGGCTTCTCCACTAGTTCCAATGGATAATGAACAACAATCCATTTCTGGGAACCATGAGCATGACGACAACATCTGTGGAGACCTCAATGATTCATCTTTCCACATGTTCTTCAATGGAGAAGGTGACCCCAACCAGGAAGCTGAATGCTCAACTCAGAATGTCTCCACATCAAATACTTTGGCTTCCAATAGAGAAAGAAGAGTCGTCAAGCCTCCAGTCAGGTACGAACATCTAACTTTCTTTGCCTTTAATGCCTTTTTGTCTATTGTGGAACCAAAGAACATAGGTGAGGCACTGAAGGATGCGGACTGGATCCAAGCCATGCAAGAAGAGCTTCATCAATTTGAAAGGAACAAAGTCTGGCATCTGGTTCCTCTCCCCAAGGATAAGCACATCATAGGAATCAGATGGGTTTTCAGAAACAAGCTAGATGATACAGGAACTGTGATAAGGAACAAAGCAAGACTTGTGGCTCAAGGATATAATCAACAAGAAGGAATTGACTATGATGAAACCTATGCTCTAGTGGCAAGGATCGAAGCGATAAGATTGTTGATTGCCTTCGCATCTCACAAAGGGTTCAAGTTGTTCCAAATGGATGTAAAGACAGCCTTCCTCAATGGAATTCTTCAAGAAGAAGTCTATGTCAAACAACCTCCTGGTTTCGAAGACGACGATCATCCAGATTATGTCTACTTTCTAGACAAGGCACTCTATGGCCTCAAGCAAGCTCCCAGAGCTTGGTATGATCGTCTTGCCCAGTTCCTACTCTCAAATGGCTACAGGCGTGGAGTTATTGATAAGACTCTCTTCATCCTAAAAGAAAAAGGTAACATCTTAGTGGTTCAAATCTATGTTGATGATATCATTTTTGGTTCCACTAACCTGTCCCTTGTAGACAAGTTTAAAGACTTGATGAGCAGTGAATTTGAAATGAGTTTAATTGGGGAACTCACATTCTTCCTCGGATTACAAATCACTCAAAAGAAAGATGGTATTCAAATCCACCAACAGAAGTATGTCAGGGAACTACTGAAGAAGTTCAAAATGGATTCATGCAAGCCTCTCTCCACTCCCATATCCACCATTGCCCATCTAGATAAGGACCACTCGAGTCCTCTAGTGGAGGAGAAGCTCTATAGAGGTATGATAGGCTCACTCATGTACCTAACCGCTAGTCGACCAGACATTGTCTTTGCTGTTGGCTTGTGTGCTAGGTTCCAATCTTGTCCAAGAGAAACCCACTTGGCCGTTGTGAAGAGAATACTTCGATACCTCAAAGGAACTGACGATCTCTGCATTTGGTACCCCAAAGAATGTCCCTTTGAGCTCATGGGTTTCACTGACGCTGATTATGCTGGATATTTGGTGGATAGAAAGAGCACTTCTGGAATGGCACAGTTCCTAGGCCCTTGCCTTGTGTCATGGGGATCAAAGAAACAAGTTTCAGTCTCTCTCTCCACCACAGAATCCGAGTACATTGCGGCTGCCTCTTGTTGTTCCCAACTTCTCTGGCTAAAGCAACAACTCGCAGACTTTGGTATGTCTTATGGCCCTCTCACTATTCTTTGTGATAACACTAGTGCCATAAACATTTCTAAGAATCCTGTGCATCATACTAGGACCAAGCATATTGACATTAGACATCATTTTCTTAGGGATCATGTTGAGAAGGGAAACATCATTATGAAATTTTGTAGAACTGAAGATCAGGTTGCAGATATATTCACCAAGGCATTGAATCGAATTCCTTTTGAGAACCTTAGATTGGAACTAGGAATGATTCCTATTACTCAGTAGTGTCCTTAGTTCAAGAATTCTTTCCAGTTCCCCTGATTGACTAATTTACGATTTCTTTTACTTGTTGAGTCTTGATGTCCTTGTGTTATATCTTTTGCTACAAATCCTTCTTGTCATAATGGTTTCTTATAAAGGCTTAGATAAATTTTTCTGATTCGTTTCCTTTTGATCCTCATTATTCTTCAACTCCTCATTGTTCAAATTTCTTTGATGGCCCAAAAAGTCACAATCTGATCATATTTCTAAACCCAACATTACAAGCTGAAATGATGATTGTGTACTAAGACCTACCCTTGCCTCATTGCTCAATTTAATTCTCTATGATCCATCTCTAAACCCTCTCTGAGAATTATTGTGCAATGCGATAAATAGCCTACCCTAATTCCTAGTATGGGAACGTACTGTTTTTGGTTCCTTTGTTTTAACCCACACCAAAGGTTCCCATACATTCCTCTAGCTCGCTAAAAATGTCGCCAGAAAGGAACCAGAACGTAGCGTCTCTCCAACGGCTCGCTTGGCTCTCCCAGACGCTATTTATGGCATATTGGCAGGGATAAGGCATGTCTCATCAGTGGCAGACCTCCCTCTTCTCTGAAGGGTCAAATTTTGAATTTAAGTTAGCCGTTCCGAAAAGCTGCAACTTTCTTCAATGCTTCGGATTTGCCTTGATCTTCTCAACGGCTGGATTTGCTTCAACGGTCACCTCAGCTCTTGGCCATCCCAGATCTTCAACGCCCTTAAAGAGGTGCTCAGTTGCTCCGAGTTGATCACACAAGATCTCCATCTCTCTGATCTTCTACCTCTCTTTCTCTTCACACAGCAATCCTCTTAGTTCCTCTCAAATGGCCAACCCTAACCCAATCGTTGTTATGGATGAAGAGGAGGCTGCTTTTCTTCAAGCATTTCGCGAAAAGAAGGCTAAAGCCTCCTCCTCCAAGCCTGTTTCTGCCTCCACTTCTCCAAAATCCCTCCCCAAAGAAAACCCCGTGGCGAAACCTACAGAGAAACCAGAAGAGAAGCTTGAGAAACCACCAAAGGATAAGAAAAAGGTGGAAGAGGAACCAACCATGCCCAAAGAAGAGGAGCAAGCCATCACTTTGGCTTCAGAATCAGTCACAAAATCAGTTTCTGAAGGCGGGTCGCATGATTCCTCTCCGGATAAATCCCTTCAAGAGATCCTTAGCCCCGAGCCTTCCCCGATCAGCCTCAAATCCAAAACTTGCAACCCAGGCCCCTCTGTCGCCACAAGAATGCAACAGAGGAAGAGAAGCTCCCAAGCCATTGTTCCCTATGAAACCAAATCCACAAAAAAGGCCAAAACCACCACCCTCTCTGCCTCCTCTTCCTTCTCCAAAAGGAAGATCCTAAAACCTCTCATTATCGGCAGAGAATTCTAGACCCAAGAGTTAGAAGAAGAGGATGAGGAACTCTATGGAGAAGCTTTGGATGAGTTCCACTCTCTGTTGCAGTTCCAAGGGTGAGACGAGATACAGTGCGAGCCTTTCTCTGCTTCCGACGAGGTTGTCCGGATGTTTTACCAATCTATGGAGTTTGTACCCCAGAAGGAGAACTCTCCCTGTCACGATGCCATTCTTATCTGCAAGGGAACCATCTATCCCTTGTCTGCCAACTTGATCGCGTCTGCTCTAAGGCTCGAGCCAAGGTCTGGGTTTGGCATTCTGCCTCAGAAGAAGGGATGGCCTAAAGGAAAATTGTTCAAGTCCAAAGGAGCAATAGTGAAGAAAATTTATGATGGCGCATCCCCCTCATCTTTGGAGACGAAGGACCTCTCCATCGCAAACCGGCTACTGCATTTCTGGATCACTCGCAACTTGGTTCCCAGGCAAGAGCACAGGAACGAAGTCCTCATCACCGACGCCGTCTACATGGACAAGGTGCTCTCCGGTGTTCAGTTGGATCTTCCCCGTATTGTGCTGGCTCACATGTAATTATGTGCATCCCATGACTCCCATGCTTTACCCTTCCCTCACATCATCAAGAAGCTACTCTCCAACCTCAATCAGTACCCAGAAGACTCGCCCGAGACTGCCTACATCAAATGTCTTACCATGCACACAGTTCAGAAGCTGAAATCTAAGGAACAACAACCCAACCCTGCTGAAACAGAAGAAATCCTGCCTAAGAAAAAGGCGAGTTCCCAAGGCCGTTCTAGTTCCCACCCTCAGCAACCCCCCTCTTCAGACTCCTCTACGATCCTCCTTGCGTTGGATCGTATTGAAAAAGCTATCTTGGAAGGCTCGACTGCCAACACGGTCGCCATCCATGATCAAGTAAGAGAGTTGGGGCGTATCAGTTCTGCTGTCGAGAGTCTGGTGGAAGTTCTGCAGAAGGATTGGCAAGGTGCAATCAGTGCTCATCAGGCCGCGGGCCAAAATGTAGGAACCGACGACAAGGATGCAGAAGAGGAGGCCGCTACTACGCCATAGGAACACTTGTTCTAGGTTCCCAGTGCTGCAACGCCACAGCGAGCTAGTATTTTTCCTTAGGATCCTACTCCCCTCTTCTATCCCTTTTGTTGTCTTTCTTAAGATTGCTTTTGTTGTCTTCCTTGCTATTTGTTGTTTGTGTTGTCGGTTGTCAGTTGTTATGTTGTGGTATAAGTGTTTTGAACAATGATCAATGAAGCTTTAATGACTATATTTGGAATCGTTCCAATGATCAATTTGTCGTTGCCTTAACGTTCTCATTATGACTTTTTTTTAGGCTTGATGCAATTGCATATTCACTTGGATATCATGTTCTTAACTTGTACTTAATCTTTTCGATGATGTCAAAAGGGGGAAGAAAAGGATAGGAACCTTGAACTTTGGAGACTACTGAATTAATAGGAACTCTGAACTAGTTCTATTTCTAAGGGGGAATTTGAAATAAACTTGTTCACTTGCTTAGGGGGAATTCGCAACCATTGAATGTTCTATCACTAATCTGTAATGTTGTAAATCCCGTTATCTCAATATGGTCTCATAAGATTCAAAGTCCTATTATGTTGTCATGTTCCTTGTATTTGTCATCATAAAAAAGGGGGAAATTGTTAGGAAACGGAACTCTGGAACTTAGGTTCCCCTGAGAGTTCCGTTCCTCAGTTTCTCTACTTTTGAAGATGACAAATATTATGATACTAATGTTTTATCTCAAAGATGTGTTTTAAGGAACCACATGAAATTACCTAAGGCAGGAAAGCCAAACAGAACAAGGGAATTACCAAAGGAACAAGACAGCTGAAGGAATCCAGAGGAACCCAGGTGTGTCCAGAAATGGAGCTTGCGACATTGCGATTCCCGAGAAATCTGGGGACACACAACCTCGGACAAAAGGTGTTGAAAATGACTTGTCCGAAGCTTCCAAAAGACTGCCAAGGTCCAAGAGCTAAAGAACAAGACGCCTAGAGAACCTCTACCTCGGACAGAGACGATGAAAGCGACAGCACATAAAGACGTCGTTGTCCAACAGACGGTTCCCAAGCGGCCAGCTTACTCAACCTCAGACGAAAGCGTTTTGACAATGACACCACAAGGCTCGTCTGAGGTAGTTGACCAACCAAGAGAGATTCTGAGCTGCCTAGGTTGTTTGTACATGCCAAGAACAACGTGGATCAAGGAGAACCACTAATCCTAGGGCAAGCTCAATCCGTGGGAACCAAGAGAGGATCGAGCTGCGAAGAATCCTCTATAAAAGGAAGACTAACCCAAGGGTTATCTTTATGCACTAAAACAAGAACTCACACTCATTAGCAAATATCTAGTGTGAACCTCAAAACAAAGATCATCAAAGCAAACCGAGATCAAGAGGAACCGGTCAAGGAAGAAGAGCTGAGTGCTAAGTTCCTGTGACTGTAAGTGTTAGTTCCTAGGTGCGAAAGTCTGTTTCTTGGATTGATTATTGATTGTGTTAAGTTATCTAGGATTGTCTAATTGTGTGTAAGGCAAATGAACGGTGTGTTCGTTCCTAGGATAAGCTGTAACCAAAAGAGATAAGAAATCAAGAAGTAGACTTTGAAATCCTTTCGAAAGAAAGGTAGTGGTTTTTATCCTGGATTGCTAGTTGGCAATCAAAGGTTTCCACTATAAGGAACTTGTCATTTGTTTGATTGTTTATCTTCCACTGCGAAAGGAACTAAGAATCGTTATTCTGAGTTCCTTAAGCTTTTATCTAACAATCACGTTCCTACATTATCAATTGCTAGGATTGCATATAGGGGTTCCGAGTGCATATCTAGTGGCAAACACAATTGTGCGTATAGGGGTTCCGAGCGTACAATTGTGAGTGAGAATCATTGCATGTTAAGTAGGGGAGTGAGTACTTGTACGTCTTTCTACTTGCATGTATCCTATATCCTTGTGTGCATTGCTATTGCTGTGTTAGTGCTAAAGTACGCTGACAACTGTGAGAATCAGTGGTACTTTATCATTGGCATAGTAATAAGTCTATCGACAACTGTGAGAATCGGTAGTACTTAAGATCAGGGTGGGAACAACCATAAGAATAGTTAAAGAACTTGGATTTAATAGATTTCAGTGATCGACTTATATCTCTGTATTGTGGATCTCGTTCTAGTAGAACTACTTCCCCATTCATATTTTCTCATCAACTATACTTATTTGCTTTGCTCTGCTTGATAACCAAAACCCCCCCTTTCCTGTTACTTTGCATGCTCATAAACACATGAATTGATCACTTCCTCCCTGTGGATTCGACCCTTGCTTGCCTCTACTACTTGTTTAGGTTTGTTTAGGATTTTATTTGTTTAGGTGTCACGACGACAACGCCTATCAGCCATCTTCCTTTTGGGTACTCGTCATACCCCTCATGTGGGACTCCCAAGGCTACTCCCAACTCAATGCTCGAAAACAGATGTACCTTCCCTCCAAGCTTGTAGCTCCCCAGAATGGCGTGGGGTCTGACTTCCATCACATAAGACGAATAGAACTCCCTTATCAAGTCCTCATCCACTCCTTCTTCTTCCACGAACAGCCGACTCCACTTCTGAGCATCCAGTACTGCATACACCTCCTCCAGATAATTCTCCTTAAGGAACTCCGGGTCCATCAGCAATTCTTTTACTACAGACTTATGGCTCATGCTTTTGACTTCATCAGCCGCCACCTTTCCTTTGGCCTTGGCGGGCTGACGACGTTGACTTTTGCGGAGATGACTAACATAGACCTTGGCTTTCTTCGCTTTGTTCCCAGTGAGGGGTTCTGACTCCTCGTCAGAACTCACTGTGATAGCATTTTCAGACTTCTTCTGAGAGCGGGTCTTCCTCTTGGAGGAGTATGCAGTCTTTATCCTTCCAGATGACTTTAGAGAAATAAGAGGTTCCTCCTCATCTTCTTCCTCAACCAATTCCTTGGCGAGACACCTTACAACTCCCTGAATCTTCTCCTTCACAGCCACGTGCTCCTCAGTGGTGACTGGAGTGGTCTCTCTAGGTAACTCATTTATCTCCTCTTCAATGGGGTCAGGATGGGTTGGAGAGGAATAAACCTCCTCTCTTTCAGTAGAGGATATGGCAGTGGGAACGGCCGGGGAGATTTTAGGGTTAGGGTTTTGTGGAGTGGGTTCTGTGTTTGGGGCGATTGGGGCTATGTAGGGGACCATGGCGAGTTGGTCTCAGGTTGGTGATGGTGGAGGGGTAACTTTGGTGGTCGCTGGGGTGGTGGAGGAGGAAGGTAGGGACTGGGTAATGGCGGCGAGGAGAGCGGGGTCTGTCCCCATGGAGGACAGTTTGGCGAGGAGGTTTTGGAGGTCTTGGGCGAAGTTAGTGTTTGAGGCCATTTTTGTGAGAGAGAGAGAGCTGGGAAAACGAGAGGCAGAGAGGAAGAGGAAGATAGCTTGAGGAAGATAAGGGAATAGTGAAGAGGGGACTTACCTGGAGACCCGAATTATATAGCCATCACAAAATCTTCCAGAAATTCCAAAGATAAAATCTGATCCTTTCAGTTTCCAAAAGATAAAAATTGCAATCTTCCACTTTCCCAAAATCTTGCCAGAATCTCGTCCAAATCCAATTGAACCAGCTGAAAGATCTCTTTCTAACTTCTTTCCATCAAATCAACTCTTAATGCACGGCGCGTCCCAACACAAGGTTTCCATTATTACATTCTGCCATACACACGTCATCTCAGACCTGTAAGCCACAGAGGCCGAACCATTTTCCCGCCAAAACAAAAAGAAGTAGGGTGTGATGCTGGGGGTTAGTTACCAGAGAGGGTACAAAAGACCATCACACCAAAATATATGATATTTGCGATTGATTTTTACATCATGCCTGAGGGGTCTCTAGTTGTGGATGATTAGATGGGCTCATAGGAGACATCAAGCATGGAAGTTACGGGTGAGCTGTAGAATCAACTATCATTTGGGCTTATGATAAGGGAACAAAACATCAAGTGGATTCTTTTGGGCCGAAATAGAGCTGATTCATGTGACATGTGATAACATAGATGACCATGCAAGACATTCGGTACATAAAGGAAGTAAAAGCACATAGTCAAGCTTTTCGAAAAATTAATATCCAAGGAAGCTAATGCATAATAAGGCATGAAGATTCGACTTTCACAGTTTACCACGTAATCTAGCCAATCATCGAGGGAACACAACACATAGACATGTAGTTAGGGGAACAAACCAGATTTCGTATGGAACTGAATATAGAGTTCCCCAACAAGTGTCCTAATGAGAAAAGTGGCGTTTGATTCTTTGTTCCACGAGATCCCTTATTTGGCAATCTTTCTCAACACAGTTATGACTTTTCTAGATATACATGGTACCTGAAATTTTCACACAAGGAACAAATTAGTCATTAAGTCCATATCCACATCTCCTTTACCTTTGACACTAGGCCTTTGAGTCTCAAGTATTCCATGCAAAAGTGAGGTGAGACTCGCTTTGTTCCCTGTCAAGTAACTGACCCTTGAATGAATGAAACACTAGGAACATTCCTCACTTTATCCTGCACAGAAAGGGTTAGTTCTTGCGAACCCAGACAAGCTTATACTTTCTGGGTTTGGGAGCAACATATCTAATCTTAGGAGGTTCAACTTCTATATGCTCCCTAGTGGTGCGAGCAATCTCCTCATTATGTTGCTTCAGCATGCACTCTTGCTTGTAATGGCCAGAATGCCCGCAATACCAACAAACCCTTTGACACTTCAGATCTACATACTTGCTCTGTCCTAGCCAAGTTGTTTTGTTAGCAATCCTTGACTGAAAATCAATATTATTGGACTTACTGCTTTGGGATTGCTTCAGCCAAATTGCATGAGCCTTCTATCCATGATACCAAGCCTTGCCTTCCTCAGTCGAATTAGAACAGTCTTTGCCTTTGTTCCCTCCGGCGGAACATTTCCCCTCTTCTTTTACAGACTGTTTTCCTTTGACTTTGGAGCCTTTTTTCTTAGTGTCGTCAACAGGAAGCTTAGGTTGATAGCCAATTCCAAAGCGAGGTACTTCCTTCTTTTCAGGTTTCTTTTCATTCTTGGCTGCAACAAAGACAATACCTTTTGGATCGTCCTTTTTTTCCTCACTGAGTTTGGTTAGATCACTAGAAAGTTTTGCATTTCCTAGTTTTAACATTAAAGACTCAGCCTCGAGTGAGGAAACAGTGGACTCTAGAGACTTAATCTTTTCAGTGAGTTCTGGACACTCAGAGCATGTGTTTGAAGAGGAAGATGAACCTTTCTCAAGCGTGAGCACTCTTTCAGCCCAAACCTAATTTTCTTCGATCAGACCTGAGATCGATTCATCTTTATCTTCGAGTTGCTCACTGAAAAGACTACTCTCGCGAACGAGATTCTTAATGAGAGAGATCAAGCTTTCTTTAGATTTGCATTTTAAGCTTGATATAAGATCAGATTCAGTTACCTCATCGTTGATTACCTCTCCCTTTGTCTCGTTTGAAACTTCAACGGCCATTAAGCATACATCCCTGGAATGTGACGAATCTTCGTCATCTGAGTCTGATTTTCCCCAGGTGGCAACCATTGCTTGCTTCCCTTCATTTGCTGGAGGCATTCCTGCCTTCTTTTTGAAGCAGTTTCTGGCCATGTGTCCCTTGTTCTGACAGTGGTAACAAACCACATCTTTCATGTCTCTGTTCCCTTCAGAGGAACTGGGCGAGTCTTTGTTCCGAGACCATATCTTCCTCATTGCCCTTGTGATAAGAGCAACATCTTCATCGCCATCCTCATCTTCATCGCCCATTTGAGACAGATCAAATGCCCTTTCCACCTTCAGGGCAATGCTCTTCGCCTTCTCCTCTCCTTTCTTGTTTATCTTATGGTTATAGACAGAGGCATTACTTTCTAGCTTAGCAACCACCTCTTCCATAGTAAGAGTCTTGACGTCTGTTTGAGAGTAGAGGGCAAGAGAAATGGCATCCCACTGAGTGTTGAGACCTTGCATGAAGTGATGAGTCAACTTCCAGTCTGGCATTGTTTCACCAAGGTACTGAAGCTGACCAACTAGCCCATGGAACCTGGAGTAGTACTCTTGAATGTGTTCATCTTTCCCTTGAGAAACTTGGTCATACTCCTTGATCAGAGAAAGGATCTTGTTCTTCTTTGTGTCTTTATTTCCTTGATGAAGGCGCTTCAAAGCATCCCAGATCTCCTTAGCAGTTTTGTAGCTCATGATTTTCTTGAGATCTGAGGGAGGAAGAGCCATGTGGAGGATCTTCTTGGCCCTTTTGTTTTTCTCTAATTTCTTCCAGTCCTCATCGGTGTAGTCGATCTTTGGTTTTGGCTTAGTCTCATCTTCATCATTCTTGATAACCAAAGGACCGACTTCTATGACTCTCCAGATCTGTCCGTCGAGGGAACAGATGTGGGACTCGATTTGTTCCACCCACCAATCATACTCACCGGCCTTCAGCATTGGCGACTTCCAGAATGAATCACCGATTGCATTGCTTGACGATGACATCTTTTCCTGCAAATTCTGTAATGAAAACAATCTAGAGCACCAGGCTCTGATACCAAATGTTGGATAGTTAGAGTTACGTCTGAGGGAACAAAAGCTTTGTTCCCACAGAAGGCACAGCGGATTAAAATAGCAAGAAAGATAACAGAACGAACTCACGATATATAGTGGAAACCCTGATTAGCAAAACTAGCTTCTCAAGGAAAAACCACTACCTTCAAGCTTTCGCTTGAGAGGATTTTAAAGTGTGTACTTGTCTTATTGATTTCTTGTTCGATTACACTTTTAGCATGGACTCCAAAACACTAGACTTCCCACCTAGATTCGAAGATCACTTCTACAACGATGAATCCGAACTCAACCCTCAAAGACTCACAAACACTTCACTCTCTTTTTCTTCTCAACTGAACGCTCTTTGTTCTACTTTTTCTTCTGCGTCGTTACCTAGAAGAGAATCCATGCTTCTCTTAAATACAACTCGGCTAAAACCCTAATTGACACAAAATTAGGAAATACTAGAATCGGATTACAAAGATATGATTTTGTTTTGAAGATAAGATATCACAACCGGTTATATTAATTAAGGAAGGAGTTCCTTAATTAATCCAACCGATTGGATAACGTTCTTCTCTCTCCAATCGCTTTATCTTAGGAAAGATTCCTAGGATCAACACGATCGGGTTTTCTCTCTCTCCATATCTTCGCGCAATCCGGCTTGATCCTTGGAGCCGAAGTCTTCATCCTCTACCGCGTGGCTTCTTGGTTTGTTTCTTTAACACAGCACGCTGGATGACTTCTTTCCTTTTGCAACCTTGATCTGGTCCGTCACTTCAGTTCCTTGAGAGGTAACAAAGCGCTAAGCAAGCCTTTGTTCCCTCTGAGATTCTGTGCTGCAACGCTCCCTGGGATAACTCTTCTTGTCCGTGAAACACTTGGTACACATATTAGTTGAGTGTTTGTAACCATCAAAACCTAAGGAATTCAACACTTATTTCCTGATTTCATGGGATATGAAATATCCTCTTTCACGATTAACTCTCATTCAACTTCCCCGTTTCCATAGCTCTCTCATCGTCATCTTCACGCTCTCACCCACAGTCCACAACCGTCTATTTCTCTCTCTCTTGCTCTCTCTCTTGATGGATCAAAGACCCCTCTCCCGCCGGCGACTCGTCAGTGGCAGCGGAGATGGCCCGCCGCCAGGCTGAAGCAGAGGCAGTGATCACAGAGAAAGATAGGATGCTGGCGGAGTCGGCAGAAGCCCTTGCCGCCAGGGAGTCCGAGTTGACCGCCGTTAGGGAAGCGTTGGAGGCGGCCAGGCAGGCGGCGGAAGCAAATATCCGGGCGGAAACTGTCGCGGGGAAGCGAAGGGAAACAGAGGCGGAAATCGGGGTTCACGCGAACAACCACGCAGTGACCGCCGATAAAGATTCCGGGCCTGCGAACGGTGGGAGGCACCCCAGAAGAAGCAGAGAAGCCGAGTCCGGTCAGAGAGGAGAAAGACTGGATCGAGTCGCTGGCGGCGAGAATCTGGGATTTCGAACCAACCCTAGCCGCCACGGATCTGGTGTTCGGAGGGGTGCGGATGCGCGGCAGGGAAGAGAGAGGCAGGGGTTGGAGGGGGAGCTCTTCGGTCGGTGGAGGATCGCCCGTTCGTCATTGTCAGCGAGTGGAGCAGGGAGACGACGCGATGGATCTGGCACACCGGTGCCCAGGGAGCGAAGTGCTACCCCGGTTCGCGAGCGCCGCCAGGAGCGCCGGGGTGTCGAGGTCGGAGATGAGGCATGCCGGCGGACTCGCGGGGATGACGTGCAGCGTCGACTCCGCGAAGAGGATCATGACCGGCGTGATTTGCGGGATCGTGTTCATGGGCCGAGATGGGAAGAAGATGATGACGGAGTTGCGGGATCGTGTTCGGCGTGATTTGCGGGATCTCTTCCTACAATTAAATTTCTCAACCCTTAATTAGTTGCAGGTATTGGTTTTGCTGCTAAAGTCTAAAGCAAGGTGTTACTCGGTCCGACGCGGACGACCGACTTCAGTAGACATATACAAGTGCTTGTGTGCGATTAAGTGTTCGTTCTTGCATTCTAGTTGACGATGCCAATCCTTTCCTTACAAAGGTATGAATTTCCATTTATAATGTCCATCCTAAAGTTTATGATGCATAAGGTTGTGTCTTTCTATATGTTTATTGAACTATCCATCGATGAATGATTAGCTATTCTGTTGTATGTGCATTTTCGATATAGTGATATGCAGAATATACTTATATGATATGCAATTTGTAATTATGGATTATTTCACTGGCCGTGATTGTGATATTTATTTGTGTGGATGTGATATGCATTTTCCATACATTGATATGCATAATATACTTGTATGATATGCAATTTTTTATGATAGATTATTTCATTGGTCGTGAATGTGATATTCATTTGTGTGGATGACTTTTGCATTTTCTATACATTGATATGCAGAATAAGCCGCGAGCGCGGCCAAGGAAGATCTCGCTGAGTGCTAGGAAAGAACAAGTCGCGGGTGCGGTTCAAGGGCAGCGATCGCGGCCATGCAATTATGTGGATGGAATATGCATTTTTTATACAATGATATGCATAATTTACTTGTATGATATGCAACTTGTAATTATGAATTATTTCCTTGACCATGACTATGATATTCATTTGTGTGGATGGGATATGTATGATACCGAATAACAGATATTCAGAAATACTTGAATGATATTCAAATAATGTGTTTTGATATGCACAATTTTTTTTTCAATTCAGTGGATGCATTATATACATAATGAATAAGCACTCACCATACTTGAATATCAGACATAAGACAATGAATATCAGCATGAATACGATGGAACATGAACAAAATAAACAGATATGCAAAGAACATTAAACGATATTCACAATTTTTGTGTCGATATGCAAAACGGTTTAGAAATTTCTGGAACGAATCCATGTTTTCTCTCTCCAATCTCCTTCTAACTGCCTATTTTGGTGGTGATATTTATTTCATGATTCACACCCCCACTACACCCTATTTTCTCTCTCCTAATCTAGCCATCTATCATCCTCAATCCAACGCTCCAAAATTGTCCACTCGTTTCATCACAAGACTCGTTTTACCTGAACACCCCTCTATGAATATATATATATATATAAAAGTCCTATGTATATCTATCTATCTTTCCCAAAAATCAGAATTGGGAACAAAAATCAGAAATCTGGAAAGGAGGAGCCGAAGTCGGTCTCGACCCTTACCTCTCTCTCGGTGAACCTCCCGCTGAGCTGAGACCCTCTCTCGTGTTCGGTTCTCCTCCGGCAAGCTCGACCACCAGCGTCCGCCTTCTTTCTTCTTCTCGGGCAAGGTCGCGGTGTTGTTGTGTTCTGCTGTGTGTGAGCCGCTGGTTGCTGCATTCTGGTCGCTGCTGTTGAAGGGCCGAGAGCTGCTGCGTCTGGAGCTGCTGTGGTTCGTCGGAGTTCGGCTTAGTTTCGGCGACGGGGAGCTCGACTGGACGCTGCTGCTCGCTGCCTCTTCTTCCTCCCTTGTTCGTGTCCACTTTGCTAGTGGTTGTTGCAGTCGTGAGCTGTCGCGTTGGCTGCTGAGTTGTGCCGCTGTCCGCCGCTGTTATCGTCTCCGGCGACGGGAAGGTCAGATCCCGGTGGCTGCACATTGGTTGTCGATAAGGAAGGTGAGGTCTTCGAATTGGTTTTGTTGAAAGTTCAGAAGAATGGCTGAATACATATATGTGTGTGTGACCAATTTTAATTGAGATTGGTGGACTGATTTGTTGCTGATTTCAGTTTAAATCGGTGGGCAGAAATTTAATTGGGCTGAGTTCGATTATATATGTGCAGCAAACTAAATTGAATTGAATTTGGGTTTATTTGGGTGTGGTTTGCTTAATTAATTAAGGTATGATTTTAGGGTGAATTTGGGGGTTTGTTGGTAGTGGATTTATACGAGTTAATTAATGTCAGGGATTTGCTCGGATTGATTTCGTAGGTTCGTGCGAGTTGGATTTGATCTTTTGAGATCATGGGTGTCGAGTTGAGGCAAGATGATTCTTGCTAACCCTCCGTATATTTTTATAAAAGTACTTTTGTTCCTATCTTGATTCAGTAATTGATTTTATCCTTGTCTGAGTATGTTAATTTGGATTATCGATTGTGGAGTTACTTGGTTGAATGTGTGTGTTAGTATTTGTCTCGTGTTGTGTTTGATTAAATGTTGACGTGGTAGTCAATTGTGACTAATAGTGATTAATTGTGATTGTTTGAAAGTGTGTGAATACGTGTGTGTGTGTGTGTGTATGTGTGCGTGTTAGTAATTGATTTGTATCGTGTTCGATTGGATGTTGATGTGGTAGTCGTTTGTAAGTAATTATGGATGAAGAGACGATTGGTGATGTTGTCGTGTGTAGTGTTGATTGGGTGGATTGGTTGTTGGTTGGTGGTAGGGCCTCAGAGGGTACGACCCCCGATGGTCGGAGGGCCAGGTGATGATAGCCTCACCAAACCGCGTAGGGTGCACGCCTACGTCGTTAAGGGCCAAGGGTTGGATGGTGAAAGTCCCATCCGGAAGAGTGGTGATTCAGGGCCATGTGATGATAGCCTCACCAAACCGCGTAGGGTATACGCCTACGTCGTTAAGGGCCAAGGGTTGGATGGTACAAGACCGTCCCTATGCATGGATAGTTGGTTTTGGGTGATGAAAGTCTCACCCGGTGGTGGGTTGGAATGGAGACGGAGGTTGGATTGGAGGTGTATTGGAGTTGTTTAGGTTTGCAGTGTTGAGTTATATTATTATTGGTTATAATTGGTTGATTGTGGTGATATCTATTATGTGACAAATATTAATTATGTACTTGATTAAGTGGTTGTGTTGGTAATTTTGGTTGTGTGCTTGATAATTGGTTTTTGTTGGATGTTGATTGTTATTAGTGGTGGTTGTGGGTCATTGTTGGCCATTGGTTATGGTTGTGAAATTACGTGTGTTATAATTGTTAATTGTAACTAGTCAAAGTTGTGAATCTCTGTTGATGTGGATGTTGGTATTAGCTAGTTACGGATAGAAGGGTATATTGAGTGATTATGAAGAGGGTTATGGGGATGTTGTGAAGGTTGGTTTTCCATCTTGAGGGTGTGGGCCAACATAGGTTTGGGTTGAGGTGTATGGGTTACGACCCATGTTAACGATCAGGCGGCACCGGAAGGGTGGCTGGTCTGGGTTGTTATTTTGTCATGTTTATATAATGTGATGATTGTCTTGCTTGTGCTTAAGTGTTGTTGATGCGAAGATTAGTTGGACGTGTTAGTACAATAGTGAGTTCTGTAAATGGTTAGTCGTGATTATACATGTTAGTAGTAATATATGTGTATAGGTTCGTAGGGTTGATAATTGAGGTATTAGTAATAGAGAGAAAGTTAGATTGGATGTGTTAGTGAAGTTGGATAAGAGTGAGAAATGAATGGTTATGTGATAGTGTGTGTTTATGTTTTAATGTGTGGTCGATATTGGTTGGTTGATATGATAATGATATATCTATGATATATTATATATATGTATATGTATATATATGGTGTGGCATGTTGTTGTTTGGTATTATTTGATTGTTGTGATAATTCTCTGGTTTTAAATTGTTTTGGCTTGAGGAGTCTTGCCAGTCTTGATGGAAGACTGACCAACTTCGGTTTACGTGTCGCGGTTGGCTGGGGTATCGGGTCCTCAATCAACTAGTCCTTGCAGGTTGACAGCAACAAGCGGGTTCTGGATCACGGATTGGTCTTCACAGTTAAAGATTTAATTTTGCAGCGAATTTGAAAAGGTTGTATTAACTGCTTGTTGTTTTGGATAGAAATGGATGCACTAAACTGGATGGAATGTTTAAGTGTTGTTTCAAACTTGAAACAGGGATTTTCATGTTGATAACTTTTGTGTATTTGGAAGAGTTTTGGATTTCTTTTCTTTAAAAAAACCCGCCTTATAGTCCTTCAGGACTATGGCACTGTAGCACCTCTAGTCCGGGGTGTTACATATACTATAATATTTCATTAAATTTTTTATAGTTACACTTATGTACTATAGTATTTCATTAAAATTCATATAGTTACACTTATGTACTATAGTATTTTATTAAGTCTAGTATACTTAGACTTATATACTATAGTATTTCATTATATTTCATATAGTTACATGTATATACTATAGTATTTCATTATATTTCATATAGTTACACTTATGTACTATTGTAATTCATTAAATTTCATATAGTTACGCTTATATACTATAGTGTTTCATTAAATCTAGTATACTTAGACTTATACACCATAGTATTTCATTAAATTTCATATAGTTACACTTTTATACTATAGTATTTTATTATATTTCATACAGTTACACTTATGTACTATAGTATTTCAGTAACTATAATACTATAGTACATAAGTGTAACTATATGAAATTTAATAGAATATTATAGTATTTTATTAAATTTCATATAGTTATACTTATATACTATAGTATTCATTAAATCTAGTATACTTAGTCTTATATACTATATTATTCTATTAAATTTCATATAATTACACTTATGTACTATAGTATTTCATTAAAATTCATATAGTTACACTTATGTACTATAGTATTTCATTATATTTCATATAGTTACATTTTTATACTATAGTATTTTATTATATTTCATATAGTTACACTTATGTACTATAGTATTTCACTAGCATAATACACGTGCCATGCACGGGTTATGGTTATAAATTTTCTAAAATAATTTTTATTAGGTAAATTTAACTCTAATAATTTTTATTAGAGTTAAATATTATAAATTATCTTCTTTTTACCAAAAATTAGGAGATATACGAAATTAACAAAAGTATTTTTATTATTATTAGTAGTAGTATATTATCTTCTTAATTAATATATAATAATTATTATTATTGGAGATAGATATAGATTATCTTTTTTCACCAAAAAAGATTATCTTCTTTTTACCAAAAAAGAAGATATACGATATTATCGAAATTATTATTATTAGATATTATCTTCTTAATTAATATATAGTAATTATTATTATTAGAGATAGATATAGATTATCTTTTTTTACCAAAAACGATTATCTTCTTTTTACCAAAAAAGAAGATATACGATATTATCAAAATTATTATTATTAGATATTATCTTCGTATTTAATATATAATAATTAAGGATTTATTATTATAATAGGCTTTTGGTAGGCTTGATGAGGTGGCGGATGAGGTGACATAGCTCAAAGGCCGACACATAGGCGAATTGAACGTAATGATGACATATATGCAAAAGCCTTAAGTACGTATGCGGATCAAACTTTCTGTAAAGTGTAAATCATTCAAGGTTAATATTTACCAATTATAAGTATAATTCTTACGTAGATATTGTACATTGGAAATATCTCAACCATAGAATTTGATACGTTAGTTACGGCTAAGATAATGAATATTAAGATAAAAGACATGTTTTGAAGTTGTAAAATTTGGATATTAACCTAGAAAATTCTCTTAGCTACTATTTAAATTTGATATTATGGGGAATTAATATATCACAATCAATCTATTTAATTTAAAGCACATAAATTATGATTTGTTTTAAATTAATAACAAAATGAACAAATATATTAAAAGTTTAACTTTTTAAAAAGAGATAGATATATAATGAAATTAGATCATTATATTCTTACGTAGATATTGTACATAAGATATATCTCAACCATAGAATATGATAAGCTAGTTATGGCTAAAGTTTTTATATATTAAAAGTATGAGGAAAGTTATACAAAAATACCAATATATATGGAATTAGTTATTAAATCATAAATAATATTTATTTGGAAATTTCGGATTTATTATTTTTAATCTGAAATTATAAGATAAAGTTTTATATTGTCAAAACTAAATTAGTTTTAAATATTTATGGTAAAAATTCAAATAATAAGATAAAGTTTCTATAAAGAAATAGAAAGAAATAAACAATAAGATAAGAAATGATATAATTATTATTTATCTTTAAATAATTTTGGTAAATATAGATTATTCACAAATATATTGTGTTTATATCTTATACTTAAAGATATATTAAAAGTATGAGGAAACTTATACAAAAATACCATTTTTTTTTTGGATTTATTAGTTTTTAATCACAAATTAGTTTTTATTAAAAAAAATCGGATTTAGTATTTTTGATCCGAAATAATAAGATAAAGTTTTATTTTGTCAAAATTAAATTAGTTTCAAATAGTTATGGTAAAAATTCAAATAATAAGACAAAGTTTTTGTAAAGAAAAGGAAATAAACAATAAGATAAGAAATGATATAATTATTATTTAATTTTAAAAAATTATGGTAAATATAGATTGTCCACAAATATATTCTATTCATATCTTATAATTAAAGATATATTAAAAGTATGAGGAAAATTATACAAAACTACCAAAATATTGAATTTATTAGTTTTTATAATACAAATAATTTTTATTAAAAAATTCGAATTCATTTTTTTTAAACCAAAATAATAAGATAAGGTTTTATATTGTCAAAATTAAATTATTTTTAAATGGTTGTGGTAAAATTTCAAATAAATAAGATAAAGTTTTTATAAAGAAATGGGAACAAAGAAACAATAAGATAAGAAAGTATATTATGATAATTTAGTTTTAAATAGTTATGGTAAATATAGATTGTTCACAAAGATATTGTGTTTATATCTTATACTTAGAGAGTTAGAGATATATTAAAAGTATGAGGAAAGTTATACTTAGAGAGTTTTAAATTACAAATAATTTATATTATAAAAAAATCGAATTTATATTTTTCAAACTAAAAAATAAGATAAAGTTTTTGTATTGTCGATTTTATTTAGTTTTAAATAGTTATGGTAAAAATTCGGAAATAAGATAAGAAATGATATAATTATTATTTAGTTTTAAATAGTTATGGAAATAAACAGTAAGATAAGATAAATAGTTATGATAAAAATTCAAAAATTAGATAAGAAATGATATTATTATTATTTAGTATTAAATATTTATAAAAATAAACAATAAGAAAAGATAGCTGATGACATGGCGAATGAGGTGGCAGATGAGGTAGCATATCTAAAAGGCTGACACGTAGGCGAATTGAACGTGATAATGACAAGTAGGCGAATTAAACGTGAGACTAACACGTAGGATTTAGGCTTCTGCTTTAGTATATATATATATTATATTTCATATAGTTATACTTATATAATATGGTATTTCATTAAATCTAGTATACTTAGACTTATGTACTATAGTATTTCATTACTTTTCATATAGTTACACTTATGTACTATAGTATTTCATTACATTTCATATAGTTACACTTATGTACTATTGTATTTCATTAAATCTAGTATACTTAAACTTATATATTATGGTATTTTATTATATTTCATATAGTTACACTTATATACTATAGTATTTCATTAAATCTAGTATACTTAGACTTATATACTATACTATTTCATTAAATTTCATATAGTTACACTTATGTACTATAATATTTCATTACATTTCATATAGTTATACTTATGTACTATAATATTTCATTACATTTCATATAGTTACACTTATGTACTATAGTATTTCATTAAATCTAGTATACTTAGACTTATATACTATAGTATTTTATTATATTTCATATAGTTACACTTATATACTATAATATTTCATTACATTTCATATAGTTACATTTATGTACTATTGTAATTCATTAAATTTCATATAGTTACGCTTATATACTATAGTGTTTCATTAAATCTAGTATACTTAGACTTATACACCATAGTATTTCATTAAATTTCATATAGTTACACTTATATACTATAGTATTTCATTAAATTTCATACAGTTATACTTATGTACTATAGTATTTTATTAACTATATGAATTTTAATAAAATACTATGGTACATAAGTATAACTATATGAAATTTAATAGAATACTATAGTATTTCATTAAATTTCATATAGTTACACTTATATACTATAGTATTCATTAAATCTAGTATACTTAGACTTATATACTATATTATTTTTATTAAATTTCATATAGGTACACTTATGTACTATAGTATTTCATTAAAATTCATATAGTTACACTTATGTACTATAGTATTTCATTATATTTCATATAGTTACACTTTTATACTATAGTATTTTATTATATTTCATATAGTTACACTTATGTACTATAGTATTTCATTACATTTCATATAGTTACACTTATGTATTATAGTATTGTAATATCCCTCAAATTTTAATAATGATATTTGGGTAATTTTTTTCAACCTTCGTTCAGTAATTATTTCGCTTTCAGTGGAGTTTGGATTTTCCGTAACTTCCATGATATCCGAAATAATTCCCTGAGTGATATAAAATACATTCAATGTATTTTTCGGGACTCAAAATATTAATTTGAATACAAATATATAATTTCCGGGATTTAAAATTCATACCAAATCTTATCCTCCAATCCATTTATCCCTTCAACTCAAAACTTATCTTCCGAGTATCAAAACTTATCCCGTAACCACTTGCTTCCCACTTTTTTCCCACCTGAGCTTTGGTCGGCCCTCTTGCAAGAGGTTGGTCGGGCCTTTTCCCCCTCCCTGTTCTTGGACTATATATAAGGTGATGGGGATGAAGATTGAGAGGCATCTCCCTCCCCTGTTCCTCTCGTCTTTCCCTTGTTCCTCTCGCGAGCCCCCTGTTCTCCGAAGCTCCGCCTCCGAGCGCGCCGCTCGCGTCGCCAGCTCTCTCATCGCCATCTCGGTCGTCCTCCTCCTTCTCCGACGAGCCGTCGTGCGCCGTTCCGCCTCCTCACCGGTGAAGACGCCACCCCGGCGATAACCCCTGCCGATCGGCGCCTGTGCGAGCTCCTGGGCGTTGTTGGTCTGCTGTCCGAGCCACCGCCGTGGTGCTGCTCCTCCTCCCCGGCGCGGCTCCATCCCTGGCGTCAGATCTCCGGCGTCGAGAAGCCCCGGCGAAGCCCCCGAGTGGTGTCGTTGTTGTCCCTGTTGCTGTGTGTTGTTGTTTGAATTGTTGAAGACGAAGGAATAGTAGCGTGGGCCCCCTCCTTTGTTAGATTGTTGTTGGGCCGAGAAGCCCAATTCAATTCTTGTCCAGATTTGATCCGAAATTGTTCGAACGGTATAATTTCGATATCCTTTCATCTGTATTTTTTTTAGGAAAATTTAATAAATATTTTTATGATTTAATATCATGAAAAATTTATTAAATATAATTCCCTAAATTCATCCAATCAAATTAATTAATAGATAATTAATTTATGAGTTAGAACGTGATCTGCTGAGTCGTGTGTGGACTCGTATCTGCTAGGAATATTCTGAAACTTAAGCCATATCCTCGGAAAGGATATAATCAGTAGTCGTCTTGTCTAGATTCATCGCCGAATCTACTCCAGGCAAGTGGCGGTTCGCTCTTGCTCATCATTCCATATTTCCATTAATTATCAATTGCTTAATTGATTAATTAATTTGGGATGATTGTTGTTTTCGTCTGGGGATAGTTTTGATAACTGTTTGTGAATTAAAAGATGACATTATAATAGGTTGTATATCTGCTAGATCGACGCTATTATATATGTGTATGTAGATTGAGAGATATCTATGATGATAGCTATGATGGCTTTGATATGAATTATTACTGTTCTAAACTGTTTAGTTAGAACGAGTATTCGTAGAAACGCTACTATGTATCTCATTGTGAGTGCTAGTCATTTTTTTATAACCCGGTGGTTAGGATTTAGTTCCTACCATCCTTTTTAGGGTTTGTGCACACAGCTGGTGTCGCTTCTAGGGATTTAGTTCCCGACTTCCTTATGAGGATTTAGTTCCCGACCCGACTTAGGGATTTAGTTCCCGAGTCAACTTCATTCTAGGGATTTAGTTCCCGACTTCATCTCAGTATCCCGTAGGGATGAGATTTTAAAAGCTTGAAACGTGGATGCGCATTTTGGAATTTAATGAGATAAGTGCTTTAGTGCACATAATTAATATACCCTTGGGCGAATAGTGCAGCTAGGGAATAGTGCGGCTAGAAAAACTCATCTTGAGTTTGATTAGAGTACCGTTCTCTTTCCAATCTGGATTCGCCTTGGGCGGTGAGGTTGGTCGTGAACCGAAACATCAAGTCATTTTTGAATGCTTGTGTGTGAGATTGTAATGTTTCAGACATTTGTCATGCTTCTGATAAGACTCACTCTTTTGGAGTCTTCTCTTGAATATTTCCCATAAGGCTCATTTCCGTTGGAGTCTTCTCTTGATCATGTCTTTTGATATATATATTCCAGTAGGAGTATGAAGGTTGACTATCGTCGTCGGTTATTATTCGGGGAGCGATGAGTCTAACCTAATACGACTACTCGAACCATCTGCTTTGTACCCTTGCATAGTCTTTCATTAGACTAACCAACCGTAATTGTTCTGTGCATGGTTGGCTGGTGTCATCCGTTCGATTCGGCACATCAGATGAACATCCGAGATATGAAGGCTAGAACGACTATAAAAGTAAACGGTGTTTTAATGGATTTATCAAGGTTGCGATCTTTGGGCGGGTGATCATTATGACCAAGACCCATGTATTTTTACTTTGAAAAGACTTCCGTTGATTACTCTGTTTTGTCCTATGGGGATTGGGATGTATTCCCCATACTCATGTTTTAACCAAAGATTCTGGTGTTTACATTATAATTGTTGTTTATAATTGTATTTAAACCGGTAAAGCCTGGGGTGGCTTCGGTGTGGAAACCGAGGTCACTGGCGGTAATACCTTTTCAAATGGGTTACGATTTGGGGGTGTTATAGATCTGGTATCAGAGCCAAAAGTTTTTAAAATGAGTTTGGAAATTTATGAACCATTTACTCGTTTTTTAAAATGTTTCAAGGGCTCTGAATTTTTAAAAGAGAAGTTATTGATGACCGTTTATAGTCGTGCCTTCTTATTTAGTCTGATATGGAAGGTAAACTTCCATATTTAGAAAAAGACTAATTTTCTGTTCGTCGCTCATGGATTCTGAGTGCATTCGGTTCTCTTTAGAGGGACTCAAGAAAAAGCCAAGATGGTTTCGCCATCTCCAGTAAGTCTTGAAATTCCAGTTCCCTTGTCATGATTTGAGGTTGTAGAACCTAGCAACTTGGTTTAAATTCATCAATAAAGTTTACCAAGTTTGATCTATTCTAAGTTGATTTTATTACGTTAGTATATCGAAACGATATTAATGTGATAAAATACTTGGAATTTGATCGGTAAACAGATGGTGAACCCAAGAAGCAATGCTCGTTCTGGTGCTGGGCCGAGGAACAATCCCAGACATAACGAGAGAAATGCTGGAAACCCGGAGGACATACATGAGTCTGGCTCCCAACATAATCCTAGAGGCAATGACCCAGCTCGGGGTGACGCTCCAAGGATATTTGATGAAGCGGCCATTGCAGAAATTCGAGGAATTGTCATACAAGCGATCACCAATGCGCTACACCCGAATGTGCCTCAAGCACCAAGTGCGCCGATATCCTCAACAGTCCCTGTAGTTGAGGAACAAGGGACCCATATACCCATGCCTCGGGAGAACGTGATCAGGAATAGAGATGATTATGGTCGAGCATTGAAGGTCATTAACTCTATGAGACCGGATAGCTTTGATGGAAAAGGAGAGCCAGTCAGAGTGGCTCATTGGTTTTTCCACATGGAGCGGTTATTCCGCAATGTGGAATGCACTGAAGCTGAGAAGGTGCATATAGCTTCCCTTCAGTTGAAGGAAGAAGCTAGTGAATGGTGGGAAAGCACCGGTTTAGCCGATAATCCTGATTTGAATTGGGGAATGTTCAAGTCAAAGATGATTGATCATTTCTTTTCCCGAGCTATGAGGGAAGAGAAGCACAAGGAGTTTTTATACTCGAAGATAGAGGGTTTGAAAGTAACTGAGCTTGCGACCAAGTTTAATCATTTGCTACAGTATGCTGGGTCGGATGTGACCAGCGAGGAGCAGAAGATCTGGTATTTCCACGAGTGGATGAATCCAGATATTAAGCCACTGATGGTGCATCACGGATGCTCGACTTTGGAGCAGTACGTGGATACAGCCTACAAGTTAGAGGTGACTCTGGAGGAGTCGACCAAGAAGCATAATAGCCAGAGGCAAGTGCAGAACCAGCCTCAAGCGAGTGGATTTAAACGTCCCGTATCACCATCTGATTTTTCCAAATCTGGCCGAGCAAAAACGGATATGACTCACGATGGGTCTACGCAACGTTCGGGTTAAGGCAATAATCTGATCCAGTGCTACAACTGTGGTACTTACGCGCACAAGAGTAATGTGTGTCCGAAGGAGAAGAAAACATGCTATGCATGTGGAAAGGAAGGGCACTTACAGTTATTTTATCCGCAGAGAAGGCAGAAAGGAGCTGAGTCACAACAGGGGTCTGTTAATCAGAACAACCGACCCAGGTTCAGTCCGGTGGAAGCTCCTAGTCCTTCAATGCAGACAACTGCGCAAAACAAGGGGAAAGTCCCAGTGGCTTCTGGAAGTCAAGGTCAATGCCTTTACGAGATGCGTGAGGCGGATGGACACGACGCTCCAAATGCTTAAAGTACTCTATACCTTTTGTTAGTATGTTGTTGATGTGGGTGTTACCCAGTCTTTTGATTTGGATAGTTATGTTAGTAAGTTTAAGTATGCAACAAGGTTTGTAAACCTTTTGTTGTAAATATTATTTCTAATATAAATGTTGGTTGAGAACCAATCGTCTGTCGGAATTTTCGATTATCATTTAGGGTAAGAAAATCGAAGAGAATTTGATCTGGATAGCCATGGTTCCATACGATAATTTTCTCGGTATGGATTGGCTGACGCGTCATGGAGCAGTAATCGATTTTAGCTCGAAGATTGTGACGGTGTCATCTGGGGGCCAGTGTGTATGCAAATTTAAGAGTCTGAATGACGCTGATAACGGCAGGCTTATCAATGTGATGGCTGCATTTAAGCTACTTCGGTTTTGTTTGTCAAGAAGAAGGATGGATCGTTTCGACTTTGTATCGACTATGGAGAGTTGAATAAAGTCACGATCAAGAACAAGTATTCGTTACCTAGGATTGATAATTTGTTGGATCAACTACAGGAAGCAAAAGTCTTTTCCAAAATCGATCTGAGGTCTGGTTATCATCAACTCAGGATTCGTGAGGAAGATATTCTGAGGACTGCATTCCGGACGAGGTATGGTCACTACGAGTTGGTAGTCATGCCATTTAGATTTACGAATGCTCTAGCAGTTTTCATGGACCTGATGAATCGATGTTTTCACCAGTACTTGAACAAGTTCGTCGTGGTCTTCATCGATGGCATTTTGATCTATTCCCCGAGTATGGAAGCTCATGTGAAACATCTTAGGATTCCTTTGTTAGTCCTTAGACAAGTTGAGCTGTACGCGAAATTGTCTAAGTGTGACTTTTGGGGTCAAGGAAGTGGCTTTCTTAGGTCACGTGATTAATGAGAAATGGGGTTATGGTTGATCCCCAGAAGATTGAAGCTGTAGCTATTTGGAAACGGCATCAGGATGTAAACGAGGTGCACAATTTCCTAGGACTTGCTGGATACTACAGACGGTTCATGGATGGATTTTCTAAGATCGCTCTACTTATGACCAGTTTGCTCCGCAAGGTCCATAAGAAGTTTGTCTGGATGACAAGTGTGAGGCCAGTTTTCAAGAAGTTGAAACAGTGTATGACCTCTGCACCAGTTTTGGCGTTGTCGGAAGGAAATGATGATTATGTGGTCCATAGTGATGATTCGAAGAGTAGGTTGGAATATGTCTTGATGCAGAGAGGCAAGGTTATTGTATACGCATCTAGACAATTGAAAACCTATGCAGCAAATTATCTGACACATGACCTAGAACTTGCAACAATAGTGTTTGCTCTGGGAAACTGAGGCGGATATGCTTAGACGCTTTTTCGAGTTGTTTTCGGCCAAGTTTCGGGGTCGAAACTTCTTTTAAGGGGGAGGTTATGTAATATCCCTCAAATTTTAATAAGGATATTTGGGTAATTTTTCCCAACCTTCGTTCAGTAATTATTTCGCTTTCAGTGGAGTTCGGATTTTCCGTAACTTCCATGATATCCGAAATAATTCCCTAAGTGGTATAAAAATACATTCGATATATTTTTCAGGACTTAGAATATTTGTTTGGATACAAACATATAATTTCCGGGGTTTAAAACCCATACCAAATCTTATCCTCCAATCCATCTTATCCCTCCAGCTCAAAACTTATCTTCCAAGTATCAAAACTTATCCCGTAACCACTTGCTTCCCACTTGGTTAGAGAACTTTTAAAAGTCTGTAAAAAGGAAATAGACTCTTTATTAACCAAGCAGTTAATAAGGAAGTCCCAGTCTCCTTGGAGCTGTACAGCCTTCTATGTTATGAATGCAGTAGAAAAAGAAAGAGGGATTCTCAGGTTGGTCATCAACTATAAACCCCTCAATAACGTCTTGTAATGGATCAGGTATCCAATCCCTAACAAAAGAGATCTACTTAACAGGCTCTTCGAGGCAAAAGTATTCTCTAAATTTGACATGAAAAGCGGCTACTGGCAGATCCAGATAGCCGAAAAAGACAAATACAAAACCGCATTCACCGTTCCTTTTGGCCACTACGAATGGAATGTTATGCCTTTCAGCCTTAAGAACGCCCCTTCAGAGTATCAGAGAATTATGAATGATATTCTCAATCCTTACTCTGACCTCCTCATTGTCTACATTGATGACGTGCTTATCTTTTCCAAAACCTTAGATGAGCATTTCAAACATTTAAACATTTTTCTACATACCATCAGAAAAAATGGTTTAGTTTTATCAGCCACTAAGATGAAGCTATTCCAAATCAAAGTTAGGTTTCTTGGTCATGATATTTATTAGCAGACTATTAAACCTATTCACATGAGCATTGAATTTGCTGACAAATTCCCGGATGAGATTAAAGACAAAACCCAGCTTCAAAGGTTTCTTGGATGTCTTAACTACATCTCTGATTTCTTTCCCGGTCTCAGACAACTTTGCATACCTTTGTTTCTTAGACTTAAGAAGAATCCTCCTTTTTGGGGTATTAAGCAAACTGAAGCCGTCCGTATCATTAAGAAAGAGGTTAAAACCCTCCCTTGCATTGGTATCCCTCAACCCAAGGCTTTTATGATTGTGGAAACAGATGCCTTTGATATAGGTTTCGGTGACATTCTAAAACAAAGATTAGAGACTAGCAGTCCTGAGCAACTTGTTAGATTTTACTCTGGTTGTTGGACTGGCCCCCAAAAGAACTATAGCACAGTAAAGAAAGAAATCATTTCCATTGTTGCTTGCATTTCTAAATTTCAGGATGACTTGTACAATAAATCATTCCTTCTCAGAGTCGATTGTAAATTTGCCAAAGAAATTTTGCAGAAAGATGTTCAAAACATTGTTTCCAAACAAATTTTTGCCAGATGGCAGGCAATCCTTTTGGTTTTCAATTTTGAAATAGACTTCATTAAAGGAGAGAAAAACTCCTTACCAGATTTCCTTACTAGAGAATTTTTGCAGGGAAAAACAGCAAATTAAAGAATTTTCAGAAAGTCAAAAATGGCTCCTTTCCCGCATTTCAAAGTCTTTCAAGACATCAAAAGACATTGCTATAATTTGTATGGTGTTCCTTCTAGTCAAAAGGATTTCAAAAACATTTTAGCAACCTTCTATGATTCTGAAGATGCAAAAACACTTGACCTTCACATTGCAAGGATGACACTTCTCAGAAAGCAAAACGCAGCAAATAGAATGATTGCTTCTCAAGTAAAGATCTCGTACCTCCCTTTCTAACCATGTTATTTGCATTTTCAGGAATGACGGAGAGAGGGAATCCCCCTCGAAAACAAACTCCTGAAGACTACCGTCCACAAAAAAGTCCAAATATAGTACCTACTCAAAATCAATTCTCCATGTTGTCTCAATTTCCTCTACTCTCAAACCAAAGACCCCTCAAAAGAAAGAATCACAAAAGTCCAAAGTCTACCACAAATACATCATCAAACAGTCATCCCTTCAAGAAATATGCATAACCAGAGAACTTGAGACCCATGAACCAAAAGAATTCGATCCATTCATCAAAAGCCTCTTCATAAAAGACTTCCAATGGTTCCCCACAGAACCAGCAAAGACCCAGAAATTCTATGAATTCATCCTGGTAGATTCCTTATCAGCCGAAATCTTTCATACAAAAGATGAAAAAGACCCAGACCTTACCCTCTTCTCCAAATGTAAGATCCTTAAGGTAATCTCCCGAGAAGAGTGGGGTGATCCTAGCTTACAAAAACAATTCACCATTCCATTCTACCCAAAAGGATATTCCTATTTTGACTATCGTGAAGCATGGTCAAAAACCTTCCTTATTAGACCCTTCAACCATTCATGGTTTTTCTTCTTTGCAAAAAATTGCTCTGACAAAATTCCAATCTGGTTCTACTCCTGGTGGAACATTTTCGGCCCAGTCCCAGACATCTACCCAGAACCTGCAAAACAAGCCTTTGACTACTTCTGTAAACATTGTTTCTGGCCAGAATATGTCAAACCTGTCCAGTTCCATAAAAATACCGGAGTTGCCTGGATCCTCTGCTGGATCTATGACCTTCAACAAATTCTTCCTAAACCACTACCCTTATCCCTCTGCAGAAAATATAAGGTTAGATGGTGGGAAAAGATTGACCTCGACTCCCTGACCATTGACAAGATAAAGCTCATTATCGAGTCAAAAAGGTCAACCCAAAGTCCACAAAAGACCCCAGTTGTCCACCCTACAGGCATTCCTGTAACATCATCCTCTCAAGTCCCTTCACCATTCAATGCGGTCTAGCAAAAAGAATGGCAAGAGTTTCAAGAATGGAAGAAATATCAAGAACTTATGACTACCCAATCAGGTCATAAACAAGACAAATCCATTGTAATAAAAGAAGACCAAGAATTATCCAAGACCGGTGCAAAGAAATCATGGTTCGACAAAGTCCAAGAAGAAGAACAAGCCAGTTCTTCTAATCAAGCCCAAGATGAAGACTTTGACCCTTTTGAACAGTTCGCTCAAGACCCATATGAGTAAAGTCCAAGAAATACCAAGGCCAAAACTCTCTTCAAGCCCAGCAAGAAGTTCAGGCCCAATACAGCATAGACGTCGGCAGAAGATCCAAATCAACCAATAGACAAAGCTTATGGCCGACAAAGACCATCAGCAAAAGACAAAGACCACCTAGCAAAGCAAAACTCACGAGTCAACAGTAACAACGCACTACTCCCCTACTGTACACAAGAACAGTTGTACGGCACTGTAATAGTGTGTTTTCAATAGAATTTTAGTTTCCTATATAATCCATAGTCTCTCGGTTGTAGAGAGCACGCTTTTTCAGAATCATTTTTCTCTTTCTTTTGTAAATTAAACCTCTGTATTCTACTTCCCTGGATCCCGATCGAAGAACAAGACCAGGATCCAACCTATCAATAAAAGTAAATTTTCTTTACTTTGTTATAGTCCCAGTCCTTATTTATTAAATTCAGTCTTCATTTCTAAGCTTTTCCCGGGTTAGATTTGCCCAGGAAAAGCTTAGAAATGAAGACTGCATTTAATAAATAAGGATTGGGACTATAACAAAGTAAAGAAAATTTACTTTTATTGATAGGCTGGATCCTGGTCTTGTTCTTCGATCGGGATCCAGGGAAGTAGAATACAGAGGTTTAATTACAAAAGAAAGAGAACAATGATTCTGAAAAAGCGTACTCTCTACAACCGAGAGACTATGGATTATATAGGAAACTAAAATTCTATTGAAAGCACACTATTACAGTGCCGTACAACTGTTCTTGTGTACAGTAGGGGAGTAGTGCGTTGTTACTGTTGACTCGTGAGTTTTGCTTTGCTAGGTGGTCTTTGTCTTTTGCTGATGGTCTTTGTCGGCCATAAGCTTTGTCTGTTGGTTGATTTGAATCTTCTGCCGACGTCTATGCTGTATTGGGCCTGAACTTCTTGCTGGGCTTGAAGAGAGTTTTGGCCTTGGTATTTCTTGGACTTTACTCATATGGGTCTTGAGCGAACTGTTCAAAAGGGTCAAAGTCTTCATCTTGGGCTTGATTAGAAGAACTGGCTTGTTCTTCTTCTTGGACTTTGTCGAACCATGATTTCTTTGCACCGGTCTTAGATAATTCTTGGTCTTCTTTTATTACAATGGATTTGTCTTGTTTATGACCTGATTGGGTAGTCATAAGTTCTTGATATTTCTTCCATTCTTGAAACTCTTGCCATTCTTTTTGCTAGGCCGCATTGAATGGTGAAGGGACTTGAGAGGATGATGCTATAGGAATGTCTGTAGGGTGGACAACTGGGGTCTTTTGTGGACTTTGGGTTGACCTTTTTGACTCGATAATGAGCTTTATCCTTGTCAATGGTCAGGGAGTCGAGGTCAATCTTTTCCCACCATCTAACCTTATATTTTCTGCAGAGGGATAAGGGTAGTGGTTTAGAAAGAATTTGTTGAAGGTCATAGATCCAGCAGAGGATCCAGGCAACTCCGGTATTTTTATGGAACTGGACAGGTTTGACATATTCTGGCCAGAAACAATGTTTGTAGAAGTAGTCAAAGGCTTGTTTTGTAGGTTCTGGGTAGATGTCTGGGACTGGGCCGAAAATGTTCCACCATTAGTAGAACCAGATTGGAATTTTGTCAGAGCAATTTTTTGCAAAGAAGAAAAACCATGAATGGTTGAAGGGTCTAATAAGGAAGGTTTTTGATCATGCTTCACGATAGTCAAAATAGGAATATCCTTTTGGGTAGAATGGAATGGTGAATTGTTTTTGTAAGCTAGGATCACCCCACTCTTCTCGGGAGATTACCTTAAGGATCTTACATTTGGAGAAGAGGGTAAGGTCTGGGTCTTTTTCATCTTTTGTATGAAAGATTTCGGCAGATAAGGAATCTACCAGGATGAATTCATAGAATTTCTGGGTCTTTGCTGATTCTGTGGGGAACCATTGGAAGTCTTTTATGAAGAGGCTTTTGATGAATGGATCGAATTCTTTTGGTTCATGGGTCTCAAGTTCTCTGGTTAGGCATATTTCTTGAAGGGATGACTGTTTGATGATGTATTTGTGGTAGACTTTGGACTTTTGTGATTCTTTCTTTTGAGGGGTCTTTGGTTTGAGAGTAGAGGAAATTGAGACAACATGGAGAATTGATTTTGAGTAGGTACTGTATTTGGACTTTTTGTGGACGGTAGTCTGCAGGAGTTTGTTTTCGAAGGGGATTCCCTCTCCCCGTCATTCCTGAAAATGCAAATAACATGGTTAGAAAGGGAGGTACGAGATCTTTACCTGAGAAGCAATCATTCTATTTGCTGCGTTTTGCTTTCTGAGAAGTGTCATCCTTGCAATGTGAAGGTCAAGTGTTTTTGCATCTTCAGAATCATAGGAGGTTGCTAAAATGTTTTTGAAATCCTTTTGACTAGAAGGAACACCATAAAAATTGTAGCAATGTCTTTTGATGTCTTGAAAGACTTTGAAATGCGGGAAAGGATCCATTTTTGACTTTCTGAAAATTCTTTAATTTACTGTTTTTCCCTGCAAAAATTCTCTAGTAAGGAAATCTGGTAAGGAGTTTTTCTCTCCTTTAATGAATTCTATTTCAAAATCGAAAACCGAAAGGATTGCCTGCCATCTGGCAAAAATTTGTTTGGAAACAATGTTTTGAACATCTTTTTGCAAAATTTCTTTGGCAAATTTACAATCGACTCTGAGAAGGAATGATTTATTGTACAAGTCATCCTGAAATTTAGAAATGCAAGCAACAATGGAAATGATTTCTTTCTTTATTGTGCTATAGTTCTTTTGGGGGCCAGTCCAACAACCAGAGTAAAATCTAACAAGTTGCTCAGGACTGCTAGTCTCTAATCTTTGTTTTAGAATGCCACCGAAACCTATATCAGATGCATCTGTTTCCACAATCATAAAAGCCTTGGGTTGAGGGATACCAATGCAAGGGAGGGTTTTAACCTCTTTCTTAATGATACGGACGGCTTCAGTTTGCTTAATACCCCAAGAAGAAGGATTCTTCTTAAGTCTAAGAAACAAAGGTATGCAAAGTTGTCTGAGACCGGGAAAGAAATCAGAGATGTAGTTAAGACATCCAAGAAACCTTTGAAGCTGGGTTTTGTCTTTAATCTCATCCGGGAATTTGTCAGCAAATTCAATGCTCCTGTGAATAGGTTTAATAGTCTGTTGATAAATATCATGACCAAGAAACCTAACTTTGATTTGGAATAGCTTCATCTTCGTGGCTGATAAAACTAAACCATTTTTTCTGATGGTATGTAGAAAAATGTTTAAATGTTTGAAATGCTCATCTAAGGTTTTGGAAAAGATAAGCACGTCATCAATGTAGACAATGAGGAAGTCAGAGTAAGGATTGAGAATATCATTCATAATTCTCTGATACTCTGAAGGGGCGTTCTTAAGGCCGAAAGGCATAACATTCCATTCGTAGTGGCCAAAAGGAACGGTGAATGCGGTTTTGTATTTGTCTTTTTCGGCTATCTGGATCTGCCAATAGCCGCTTTTCATGTCAAATTTAGATAATACTTTTGCTTCGAAGAGCCTGTTAAGTAGATCTCTTTTGTTAGGGATTGGATACCTGATCCATTGCAAGACGTTATTGAGGGGTTTATAGTTGATGACCAACCTGGGAATCCCTCTTTCTTTTTCTGCTGCATTCATAACATAGAAGGCTGCACAACTCCAAGGAGACTGGGACTTCCTTATTAACTGCTTGGTTAATAAAGAGTCTATTTCCTTTTTACAGACTTCTAAAAGTTCTCTATTCATTTGAATGGGTCTGACTTTGGTAGGAATGTTTCTTTCACTAAAGGTCTTTTCATAGGAAAGAGAGACTTGATGTTTCTTTCAATCCCAAAAAGCATTAGGGATGTCAGAACAAACCTGGCTTTTGAAAAGCTTTTCAAGATCAAGGATTTTGGTTTGCAGATAAGGACTTTGAAGTTTTTCTTCAATCTTTAAGAAAGCAATTTCATCGGTCAGATCTTTAATAAAAGTCTTTTTGTGATCAATGAGATTTAATTGCCTTTTGATTGAGATGGATTGGAGGATATCAAGATCTCTACTTTTGATGGGATCAAGAAAATTGAAATCTAATTTTTTGCCAAGGATATCTGCATGAATGCTGTTATGGTCAACGGTGAAGGGATAGATTTGGGTGAGGAAAGGAGAACCCGGAATAACATCTTGGGATAGATCTTTGACTAAAACAAAAGAATTCAGGAGGCACCATCCATTATTGCAGACAAATGCTTCGGGAATTTTAAAGTTTAATTGCATACGGACGCCACTGGCATTGTGTAATCTTTCATTAGTCTTTTCAAAATGGATGGAAGGAACCAATCCTTCTCTGATGCAATTGAGGTCAGCTCCACTGTCTATGAGAGCGATAGTGTTGATAACTTCATCGGCAATTTTAATCTTAACAGGGCAATTCCATTTCGGAAAGTTCATTTTGTTTAGGACTATAAGAAATAGATCGTCATAGGCTGGAAAGGGGTCTTCTTGACTGCTTTTGGAAGTAGTTTTAGAATGCTTGGAACTATTTCGAGATCTATGAGTAGGTCTGCTGCTAGAACTGCTACTTGGGTCTATTTTCGATTCAAGTATAGCGAGTCTAGTTTCGATCTCAAGATCTAAAGGATCTTTAAGCTTGACATACTCTTGAAGATCTCTAATTTCTTTTTTGAGTTTATTGACCTCTAACTGAAGGTCTTTGGTTGTAACTGGTGAGCCAAAGAGGCTAGAAGAGGGTCTGTTCTCAAAGAGTTTAGAAATGCTAAAAGGCTCGTTGAAAACGGTTCTTTGTTCTTTGAATATGAGGTCCTTAAGTTTCATGAAATATTCATGTTTAACTTGTGGATCAGGAATTTGGTTAACAAGCTCGAAAAGAGCTTCATCTCTATCGGCTTTAGTGATGACATTGCAGCATTATTGTGGTTGATTATCTTCTGAATCAGAGGAGCTGTAGTCTACTTCGTAGATTCCATCATCATCAGAATGATCAGACAAATTAATAATCCTTTTTAGACCTTCTCTAAGATCTGGGTTATTCTTGAATAACTCGTTGACCTTTTGCTTTAAAGGACAACTATCTGCTTTATGCCCTGGCTTACGACACTTATAGCAGATGATCTTTTTACTAAGACTAGGTCTATTGGATCTATCAAACTTGGTTTGGCTAGGTCTATGTTTTCTAGAGCTTTTCCAGGTTCTAGAGAAATTTCTCTTTTTATGAGATTTTTCTCTGTCAGCTCTTGAAGGGGCTTGGATCTTTTCCATTCCAAAGGCTTCGCAGAAGTTTTCCATCTCTCTTCTGGATCTACCCTCCCCCCCCCCCTCCCCCCGTATTTTGCCTGAATTTGAAGTTCATTGCATAATGCTAGACCTTCCTTTTTAATAAAGGCTCCAAGCTGACCATAAGTAATATCTTTCCATGGAATTTCTTCTGTTCCAATGGTTTCTTTGAGCTTGGTTGAGATACGTTTGGCGAAAAGGGAAGGTAAGCCGGCTACGAATCTTTCCTTCTAAAAAGATTCATTACAGTCTGGTCTCTTAAGGACATAGGTTAAAAATACATCTTTGTACCACCTGTAGTCACTTAAGGTTGGGCAATTTAGGTTGGTCAAGGTGATCTTATTAGCTTGTAATTCTTCTTGGGGATTTCCCACGAAATACATGCTGATTGCATAGATAAGCTGACTTGAGGCGTTTTGCTCAGTGGTAATTCTACCTGTCTCATCTTTAGAAGAGATGGTAGCATCTAGGATCTCCATTTTTTGCTGAATATTGGTAGCGTTATCCCACCAGTATTTTAATTGCCCTGTGAATCCTTGGATTATAAGGCATGCTACAGTTTTGTCTGACTGACTTTGGGTTCTATAGGCAACTTTGGCCATGCCCATTTCTTGGAGAGTATTCATGATTTCTCCTTCTGACTTACCATCTATGTTCCATTCGTAGATGGACGTGCCGTTGTAATTTGTGGATCTAAATTTTGCTCTTTCTTCATACTGAAGATCAGGAGGAGTGGGTCTATTGTAGTAATTTCTGGTATCTAAATTACCAAACCTTTTGGTATGGTGTTGAGATTTGTTACCTCTTCTTTTGAGTTTATTGATCTCTGGTAAGACAGATTCTATGTGATTAATATCATCAACGGACTCATTTTTAGTACTAGTATCTTTAGTACTGAGACTGCTTTGATCAAGGTTGGACCCATCATTGCAATTGCTTTTGTATTTTGCTTTTAAGCAGTTTATATTTGCAGGATTGGAATGAGTAGAAGGGGTTATCCTAGAGTTTGATGCTTGAATTGCATCGAGTCTTTGAGAGGTAGAGGCTTGGAATGCGTCTATCCTTTGAGAGATTTTCTCCAAGACTGTGGGAGGATTGAGATTTATATTTCTCAACAGATTGCTAGGAATGCTTTCAGATTGAAAGTGTGGTCTTGAAATATCCCTAGGAAATTTAGGTGGATTAAATCCATTGTCGATTCTCAAGTGAACTTGGTCTATCTGTTCGGCAATGGTGTGGAGAATCTGGTTAGAGTAATTATTCTGATTGTAAATCTTTTTTATGTCTCCAAGATTTACCTGACTATTGTCAATATCAGATCTTCCTCTTTTGAAAAGTTCGGCCTTTATCTCATCACTGAGAATTATGCCTTTGAGAGGTGGATGGACAGACGTACTATTACCTGTTGGATGGTGCTTCCAGGTTCTAGTGATTCTATTATGAACTTCCAGATAAGAAAGACGGAAAGGGTCTTCTATATCTTTTCTAGATAAGTATATAGAGAACCATTTAAAAAAATATATATTGGTTTAAAGTTTATTCATCTCTTCATAATATTCTTTTTGGATTTGGTCTCTACAAACTTTGTCTATGCTCATAAACCATTTTTCAAGATTTTACTATTGATAAAGAATATTTGATCAAACTGCAAGCAATTCACTAAGAACTTCACGGTTATCTATAGACTCCATTTCAAGTTAATGAGTTTTTTGACAGACCCAAAGTGTACAATTTCTCCTCTACCACAAGGAGAAACCATCTTGCTTCAGCTTGAAGCAGAAAAGTCTTGTACATTTACCCCAAAGACCATTAAATGGAAGGACATAACCATTCCTGAAACCTTGGAAGTCGAAAATGACAATCCTCCTAGGAATATGGAACAACAAGAGTTTTCTCAGATTATAGAAGAAACTGATGGCAGGATTCTCATCAGATTTAATTCTACTAGAGAAACTTCTACTGATAGACCAACCTTTATTCCCGGGAGAAACTCTATTCATGACCCCTTCTATTCCATTAGAAGCGAGTTTTCAGGAGCCCTAAGAAATGATCATGTCAATTTTGAAACTCATTTACCTAGAGTCATCCCTCCTAATGATGTTGAGTCAACCGGTAGTCACTCACCAACCTCCAATGATATGCATAGCTATTCTACTATCAATGTATTATCTAAAGAAGATTTTACTATTGATAAAGAATATTTGAGAAAAGACTTTTACAGTCCCAAGAACGATAAGAAGAAAAAATGGTTTATGAGCATAGACAAAGTTTGTAGAGACCAAATCCAAAAAGAATATTATGAAGAGATGAATAAACTTCAAACCAATATATATTTTTTTAAATGGTTCTCTATATACTTATCTAGAAAAGATATAGAAGACCCTTTCCATCTTTCTTATCTGGAAGTTCAGAATAGAATCACTAGAACCTGGAAGCACCATCCAACATGTACTAGTACGTCTGTCCATCCACCTCTCAAAGGCATAATTCTCAGTGATGAGATAAAGGCCGAACCTTTCAAAAGAGGAAGATCTGATATTGACAATAGTCAGGTAAATCTTGGAGACATAAAAAAGATTTACAATCAGAATAATTACTCTAACCAGATTCTCCACACCATTGCCGAACAGATAGACCAGGTTCACTTGGGAATCGACAATGGATTTAATCCACCTAAATTTCCTAGGGATATTTCAAGACCACACTTTCAATCCGAAAGCATTCCTAGCAATATGTTGAGAAATATAAATCCTAATCCTCCCACAGTCTTAGAGAAAATCTCTCAAAGGATAGACGCCGTGCGCCGTGCCGCCCCCTCCCTGTTCTTGGACTATATATAAGGTGATGGGTATGAAGATTGAGAGGCATCTCCCTCCCCTGTTCCTCTCGTCTTTCCCTTGTTCCTCTCGCGAGCCCCTTGTTCTCCGAAGCTCCGCCTCCGAGCGCGCCGCTCGCGTCGCCAACTCTCCCATCGCCATCTCGGTCGTCCTCCTCCTTCTCCGACGAGCCGCCGTGCGCCGTGCCGCCTCCTCACCGGCGAAGACGCCACCCCGACGAGAACCTCTGCCGATCGACGCCTGTGCGAGCTCCTGGGCGTTGTTGGGCTACTGTCCGAGCCACCGCCATGGTGCTGCTCCTCCTCCCCGACGCGGCTCCATCCCTGGCGTCAGATCTCCGACGTCGAGAAGCCCCGACGAAGCCCCCGAGTGGTGCCGTTGTTGTCCCTGTTGCTGTGTGTTGTTGTTTGAATTGTTGAAGACGAAGGAATAGTAGCATGGGCCCCCCTCCTTTGTTAGATTGTTGTTGGGCCGAGAAGCCCAATTCAATTCCTGACCAAATTTGACCCGAAATTATTCGATTGGTATAATTTCGATATTCTGTATTTTTTTAGGAAAATTTAATAAATATTTTTATGATTTGATATCATGAAAATTTTATTAAATATAATTCCCTAAATTTGTCCAGTCAAATTAATTGATAGATAATTAATTTGTCAGTTAGAACGTGATCTGCTGGGTCGCGTGTGGACTCATATCTGCTAGGAATATTCTGAAGCTTAAGCCATATCCTCGGAAAGGATATAATCAGTAGTCGTCTCGTCTAGATTCATCGCCGAATCTACTCCAGGCAAGTGGCGGTTCGCTCTTGCTCATCATTCCATATTTCCATTAATTATCAATTGTTTAATTGATAATTAATTTGGGATGATTGTTGTTTTCGTCTGGGAATAGTTTTGATAACTGTTTGTGAATTAAAAGATGACATTATAATAGGTTGTATATCTGCTAGATCGACGCTATTATATATGTGTATGTAGATTGAGATATATCTATGATGATAGCTATGATGGCTTTGATATGAATTATTACTGTTTAGTTAGAACGAGTATTTGTAGGAACGATACTATGTATCTCATTGCGAGTGCTAGTCGTTTCTTTATAACCTGGTGGTTAGGATTTAGTTCCTACCATCCTTTTTAGGGTTTGTGCACACAGCTGGTGCCGCTTCTAGGGATTTAGTTCCCGACTTCCTTATGAGGATTTAGTTCCCGAGGGATGTAGTTCCCGACCCGACTTTAGGGATTTAGTTCCCGAGTCAACTTCATTCTAGGGATTTAGTTCCCGACTTCATCTCACTACTCCGTAGGGATGAGATTTTAAAAGCTTGAAACGTGGATGCGCATTTTTGAATTTAATGAGATAAGTGCTTTAGTGCACATAATTAATATACCCTTGGGCGAGTAGTACAGCTAGGGAATAGTGCAGCTAGGAAAACTCGTCTTGACTTTGATCAGAGTACCGTTCTCTTTCCAATCTGGATTCGCCTTGGGTGGTGAGGTTGGTCGTGAACCGAAATATCAAGTCATTTTTGAACGCTTGTGTGTGAGATTGTAATGTTTCATACATTTGTCATGCTTCCGATAAGACTCACTCTTTTAGAGTCTTCTCTTGAATATTTCCCATAAGGCTCATTTCCGTTGCAGTCTTCTCTTGATCATGTCTTTTGATATATATATTCCAGTAGGAGTATAAAGGTTGACTATCGTCGTCGGTTATTATTCGTGGAGTGATGAGTCTAACCTAATACGACTACTCGAACCATCTGCTTTGTATCCTTGCATAGTCTTTCATTAGACTAACCAACCGTAATTGTTCTCTGTATGGTTGGCTGGTGTCATCCGTTCGATTCGGCACATCAGATGAACATCTGAGAAATGAAGGCTAGAACGACTATAAAAGTAAACGGTGTTTTAATGGATTAATCAAGGTTGCGATCTTTGGGCGGGTGATCATTATGACCAAGACCCATGTATTTTTACTTTGAAAAGACTTCCGCTGATTACTCTGTTTTGTCCTATGGGGATTGGGATGTAATCCCCAGACTCATGTTTTAACCAAAGATTTTGGTGTTAAACTTATAATTGTTGTTTATAATTGTATTTAAATCGGTAAATCCTAGGGTGGCTTCGGTGTGGAAACCGAGGTCACTGACGGTAATACATTTTCAAATGGGTTACGATTTGGGGGTGTTACAAGTATTTCATTAAATCTAGTATACTTAGACTTATATACTATATTATTTCATTAAATTTCATATAGTTACACTTATATACTATAGTATTTCATTAAATCTAGTATACTTAGACTTATATACTATAGTATTTCATTAAATTTCATATAGTTACACTTATATACTATAGTATTTCATTAAATTTCATATAGTTACACTTATGTACTATAGTATTTCATTAAATCTAGTATACTTAGACTTATATAGTATAGTTTTTCATTATATTTCATATAGTTACACTTATGTATTATAGTATTTCATTACATTTCATATAGTTACAGTTATATACTATAATATTTCATTAAGTCTAGTATACTATAGTATATAAGTGTAACTATATGAAATATAATAAAATACTATAATATATAAATTTATAAGTATAACTTGAGTGAAGTGTAGGTGCTAAGAAGGAGAGCCACAACCACGGCTAGGAGAAGGCGCGACATAGGAAAAAGTCGTCAGGAAGCAGGATAGGCAAAGCCACGATCGTGGACACGGGGGCATCCATCGTTTTTTGGGCTTTTGGAGAGGCAAACGATGTCCGTTTTGTCGAATTTTATATGTACGGATTCGTATTGAAATTCTATACATGATTATGGGAGTATTTTTTTTTCTGCGCCAGAATCTTGCGTACGCCAGATTCTGGCGCAGAAGGCCAATTTCAAAAATTCCCCCAAGTCCCATATATCAAATAATCATATTCTATCTCTACGCCAGAATTTTGCGTACGCAAGATTCTGGCATAGAGAATTTTTTTTAAAAAAAATCTACGTATTTTCCTGAAAATACCCTTCTACGCAGGTATACGGAGTACGCCAACATTTGGTGTAGTGATTTGTAGTGCGAAAGTTCAAAAAACGTAGTGCATATAGTATCAACCTAAAATAACTCATCAATAACAATAGAAGTATCACAAATAAACCTCCCAGCAATTAAGACACTCTGAGTTTCACTAATATGCTCGTGACGATTATTGCGTTTTTTGGTTTTTTTATTTTCTTGGATCAAATGATTCATATTCATTCTTATTTCTCACATAAACTCCCTTTCTCACTGGATCCACATTCATAATTTATTTAGGTCAAAAAAACGAATTTATATATGAAGTAATCCGAGACATATTGGTATTTTAAAAAACGCTAGGGACAAACAAATATTTAAAAAGCACCCCAATGAACATATTAGTATTCTATCTCGTAGAGGTCAAAATGGTCCCATTTATTATTTTTTGAACCAGTTTAGATTTAAATGAACCAACTAAATAAAAATGCCAAAACCGGCTCAACTCTCTTGTACCCAATAACCATCACCTTTTCAACATATCTTGACTTTCGTCAATCTTTCGACTCACAATCTCCAGACTACGAATAAAATTAGAATTAATTGTTTAATAAAAATTAAATTATTCCTAAAAGAACTTTCAATATTTTCATAAAAAGGAAACTATAGTGAAAAGACCTATTTAATAATTTTTCAAATCAGTGAACTATATTACAATATGCTAATCTCTAGGTGTGCTAAGAAGAAAACGTAAAAGGAGAAATGTAAATAAAACTTTTAAAAGACAAAATTAAAAATAAAAAGCATATAATTTTGATATTAAAATAAAAATTAAATATATTGAAAAAATGTGAAGATACAAAGAAACATGTGACTTTACAAAAATCTCATTTAGATTTTTAGTAGATTGGACAAAAATATTTATTTCATATTCCATTTTGTTCAAAGTTACATTTTTACTTTAAACTTAATATATATTATCACTTTTTACTAGACATGTCAATTGGGTCGGACAGATCATGTTCGAGTCAGGTCAAGTCGGATTCGGATTGACCCAGCAGATCGAAGGTGTACACTTTTTTAATTGTTATTATGATTAATAAATTTAAGAATGGATTATATTTTTTTCATAAAAGAAGTTTATAGAATTTTAAGTAATAAGTCAAAATTGTTTGACATTAAGTGACAATATATATCTTTCATCATTTTGCAATATTAATATTTCAAATTGATACCGAGTGATATTTTCTAAGAAAATTTTGAGTTATATTGATACGATGTATGTTTTGTAGCATATTCATCAAATCATTAGCATTTGTGCAATTTATTTATATCCCTATAACCTTTGACAATCCCTTCAATTTTTTTATAAAATAATCAATGGTAATCTTACTCACTTTGGCGTACACGACTTTTTATATATAAAATAAAACAATAACATGAATGTTTATCATTCTAATCTGCATTAAGAGTCACTTCATGAACCATAAAGCATGAATATGCAATAGTTACACTTGAAAATGACTTATCTAATTTTATATGAGGTCTGAATTAAGTTTAAAAATTATATTTACATTTAAATTAATAGAATTTACCAGTCTTGTATAAAGTTTGGTGATGACTAAGACCATGTATATTACTTCTCCGTTATATAGCAATAATGACTTGATGTAATCATTGAGGTTTTGTTATGTAGCTGAATCAAGTCCCCTAAAAGAGTGGACAATATATTAGCCTGAATTTGTTAAATTTTAAGTTGAATATGAATAATAGTTATTTAATTCATCTGGACAATCTTCATCTTCAAAACTTCTATTTATAATAATGTTTTATGATAATTATATTATTAACAAATTATAAATAGTAACATTTCAACTTGATAACGTTTATCTCTACCAACAAATTTAGCTTTTGGTGATAAAATCTCTACTACATCGAAATGAACCAGATATGAAAATTTTATATACTTAATTTTAACAAAGTAAAAAAAAATCCCAAACTAATTCCAGTTCAACTCAAATATAAAGATGTTAAATTCAACAAGTAAACTCAAAACTACATTGATAAATTTTTTAAAAGCACTGTAAATACTATTATAATTTATTCAATTGAATTATATTACGGGTGTGATTTCTAGTGTGTATATAAAGTAAACTCATCGCTAAATAATACTCCTCATGTTAATTAAAAACTAATAAATATGAAATTTTAATTAAAAATAATTAAATATTACTAAACATGGATTTCTTTTCCAAATACCAAGTAATCAAATAATTTATGTCCTACTCCTAACACCCAAAAATTGAGATCAAATTCTTTAGTCCCTTTTATGCTCACTCTAGGTTAAATTGTTTATTTTATATCCTAAATCCACAAATATAAACCCTAAACCCCATACAATATAAATCATATATCCTAAATCTTAAATTCTATCCCTGAATTCTAAAACCCTATGCCCTAAATTCTAAAATCCTAAATTTTAACACTTAAAATTTAAATTATAAATCCTAATTTTAATTATTAATACTAATTTATAAAATAATCAAGTAAAAACAAATAATAAGTACATAATTAGGGAAATTAGAATTTTGATGGGCCAAAAATTGCCCCAGCCGCTTCAACCATAAATACCCATTTTGGGCAATCAGGTACCTCACCACATTCCGAAATCCCTACACAACAAAAACAAGTTTCCCTAAACACGATTCCATGGAGAACGTCCGCGAGAGATTCTTCGCGGCGTTCATCAACGCCAAAGAAGCCAACGAGTATGTGTTCTTGCTCCTATTCACTGCCCTAGAAGACTCCATTGGCAGCTTCTTTGCATTCATCTTCAACAAGATGATCACATTGGAGGCGGATTTGAAGAATTGGCGCATGCGCGGCGCGGTAGCGCCGTCGCCGCCGCCTCCTCCTTTTCAACCTGAAGATAGAGTGAACGTCAGAGTAGCAATTCTTCTGATTTCAGCCCTGATTCCTTTAACAAGAATTATCGTAGCAGAGATCTTTGATCGACACACTTTCTGCTACGGCCACGACAAGAAGCTCTGTAAGAGAGCCTTTGGAGCAATACTTGTAGCAGGAGTCATACCTGTTGATTCCTGGATCGACGCCACGCGAAGGTTTACCTCGAGTCAACACACTCAAGACCCAGGTGTAGGTGAAGATTTGTTTGTCTTGAGGGAAGTCTTCTGGTAATCGTCCAACTACTTGCTCACGCGATGGCTCTGGGCACACCAACTCTTCTTCCATGGCCCTGATTCTTTAGTCACTCAGATCTCCTTGCATGTGTACTGTCCTTCATCGGCTTGCTCTGGGAACTTGGATCTCGATCGTCTAGTGGAGGCTTGGTCCGCCGAATACACCTGAAATCCCGGAGAGGGCTCCTCCGGGAGTAGACACCTACGCCCAAGTCAGCGAACGAATGAGATGAATATTTATGTGGAAAGGGAGAAAACAGATCAACACATGATCGAAAACATCTTAGTCAAAAGGGAGACAAAATATCTCAGGAAAGAAGGAAGAAATCCCAGATCTAATACAAGCACTCAAGCTCAGAACGAAGCTCAATCACTCACTCTTTCTCTCCAAATTACCCACCAAAATTCCGTCCTTCGCCGAGCCGATCCAAGGGGGTATTTATAGATTTTCTTCTCCATCCAATGATCGACACGTGCCCCCTCTATGTAACCATTTTCTCTCTCATGAGGTGGGCTTTTTCTCCTTGGCTCTGATGGGCCTTCTCCAGCTGTTACCGGCCCATGTTCTAAAACTTTTGTTAGTTACTCACTTGCAATTCGCATAGCCCTTGTTAGTATCCAGTTTTACTTCTTCGCGTGGCCCAGTTTAGCATATTCTAGAGCCCACAATACCGATGTCAATTTCATTACTCGGAGCGGCCTCAATTAGGCGAGTAAGAAGGTCCCTCGCGGTGAAGACCAAGAGTGTGATCTTGGCAATTCTTTTTCTTCTATTCACCAGTGCAATGTCCATTTTAATGCTGTATCTAAATGCTTCGTCATGTGGATTTTTTGCTCTCTTCTGTTTCTACGTTATTTGGGCGGGGCTAGTTGATGCGGCCGTTGATATTGCCACGTCTATCAACATGGTTTCATGTTGTTCGTCCACTGCCATTGGTTTTCTGTCGTTTCTTTCTAACAAGACATCTGCATTTCGGTCCTTCATGGTTATTTCAGTCCTTCATGGTTATTCCAATTTTACTGGTGATCTACATCTACTGTCTCACCTGGTTGTATAAGGACATAGCGTTCTTTACAGAAGATTCAGAAGTTTCTATTCCCCTGCAACCTATCAGTTCAGCAAGGTTGAACTCCGATATGGTTTAAAAATTGTTGTGTCAAGAAAAAGAGGTTGTCAGTTAGTAGAATCAGAATGACGTAAACAAGTTTATTAGACTACATTGATGATGTAAGCAGAGCTCTTAATACTCTGTTTTAGAGTTCGTTAATATCTTGCTCTGTTTTAGACTCTGATGAATAAAAATCATCTTTCTCTTCTGGTTTAAAAATCGTTCAGTGTCAAGAAAAAGAAAAGCGAGAATGGTTGTTGTGAGTTAGTAGAATCAGAAAGACGTAATAAGTTTGTTAGACTACATTGATGATATAAGCAGAGCTCTTAATATTATGTTTTAGAGTTCGTTAATATCTTGCTCTGTTTTAGACTCTGATGAATAAAAATCATCTTTCTCTTCTGATTTAAAAATCGTTCAGTGTCAAGAAAAAGAAAAGCGAGAATGGTTGTTGTGAGTTAGTAGAATCAGAAATACGTAATAAGTTTGTTAGACTACATTATGATGTAAGCAGAGCTCTTAATACTCTATTTTAGAGTTCGTTCATAGCTTGTTCTGTTTTAGACTTTGATGAATAAGAATCCTCTTTCTCTTATTTAATATTGTTGACACGAACAAGCAAAAGCAGAAATTTAAGCTTGCGCACTCTAACGAATTTAAGGGTTGTGGTTTGCCAGGTTGTCTTGATGAGAATAACGAAGACCATGTTCTAAGAGCAATCCTTATAGGACTTAAATGAGAAGTTTATGGATTTTTTTGAAATAAAATATTCCATCTACCCTAATACAATATAAAATAGAGTCCAAGTCTTTATAAAAAATTTAGACATGTGGCACAATATTGAATTGACATCTGTCCGTCTTCTACATACCCATTACTCTCCCACGTTCACTCAGAATGCCTTAAAAATTTGTTTTCTTCCTCAACTACTCATAATCTTCTTCTACCATTACCCACACTTTCATCTCTCTCAACTTTTGTGAACTTCCCTCAAACAATTTGTTTGTTCCACCATGGAGGAACCACTCAAAACCGCCTCTTTACCTTCGTTCATAATCAATTTAAAAAACTTCCATCATCAACCCAAATCCAAAATCAATCTTACAGTGTCAACATCATTCTCTCAACCAATTTGTTCCATCCCCCGTGTAGATCTGGGAAGTCTCGACGCTCTTCTTCTTCTTGTCTCCGACGACGGCGCCGCCCTCCTTCGGCAGCTTCTTCGCGGCCTTGGGCTTCTTCTCCGTTGGCGCCTTCTCGACGACCTTCTTCTCCTCTTTGAGCTTCTTCTCTGCCGGCTTCTTCTCCGCCTTGGGGTGCCATTGATGAGGGTTTCGGTTAAGAGAAGAGTGACGAAGGTTCAGAAGAAAATCAAAGATTTTTGTGTGAACGGATTAGACGAGCGATGTAGGAGTGGAAATTTTGAGAAGTCATCCTCTCCGACTGCAGCAACCACGGCCATTGTCCTCTCATGCTGCATGATTCCCATTGAAGTCTCCTCCGTTTCATACCCACTATACTATCACTACAGCCTTCTTTTCAACTGGTTGGATTAATGGATTTGTAATTTTTTATATCTTTTTTTTATTATTTCGGCCTCCCCTGATCCAAATCATCTAAAATTTTCTATCCTTCTATTTGTTAGCATCCACTGATAAGCCTATCAGGAGAGAATCTAGATTAATTGGGAAAGGTCCCCGCGATGGCATGACTGGCAACATAGGTCGGCGAGTGCCCAATGGAGGCTCCTCCGGCGACTGGGTACGTATTCCATTAGCCCTCTCCCATTTAATCTAGACAGTAGGTTAAAATTTGTGTAATTATAGAAATTAGGGTTTTTTGTTGAAATTTGTTTGAATTAAGGTTGGTTTCGTTAATTGATCAATCTTTTTCGGGGAGATTAGGGATGAATCGATTGACAAGAATTTAGCAACTAAGATTGGTGCAAATAGGTGAAGAAATTGCACTAGACATGACCTTACACTGTACTTTCAGTGTTGTTTCTTTGGCATTGTATTTCCAGTGTTGTTTCTGTGGCATTTCTCTTAGGTTCGAAATTTGGGGCTTCAATAGTTAAATGTTGCTTCTTTGGCATTTTCTTTTTACTATTTGCTCTATGAATTAGTTGAAAAATATTCAGGAAATGTATGTGTTTGATGTTGTTCCTTCATTTGCTCTGCTTACATGCATTATCGTTCATATTTCATATATTCATGAAGTGCAGTGCAGCTTGGAATTTCAATAAATTTAGATGATTTGGATCCTTCTTAGCATATTGTTGCTTAACTCCCTTTGTGTCAAAATAAGGCTTGCTTTGTGAAAGTTCTTTAACGTTCACAACATACCCTACTTTCTCTTGATGTGATGTGAATATTTCCTTCAGTGACCTTTTGTCTTTACCATATGATGGTTCAAGTTATCGATATGTTTTCTTAAGTACTGCTCAATCACATTTTAAGTTTGCTTTTTACACTCCACAGAACCACTATTGGTTTAGGTTAATTAGATTTATCACCTTGCTTGCCATGCTTCTCCTATTTTCATTTTCCCATTGTCCTAACAAATGCAATGCAAATGAATTATGTTTTGTTGGGTAAGAGAGCTTGAAATTTCCCAGTCCAATTTGATTCTCCTTCATCATATTGAGTGAACCACATTTCAGTGGTGATTTTTAGTTCGATTCTAGAGACGACACATAGGAGTATCTTCTACAGGGTTATTGCAAATAGATTATTTGTTAGTGATTATCTAGCTGGCCGCTGTCTTTCTTGACATGCTGAAAATGGTTATCCTGAATGCCTGATTTATCACCCTAGGATTTTGAGATTTAGTCCTAAATTGATAAGGAAATCAGAGAAGTTGTACATCAAACTGTGAAGAGAATATAGCTGAGGAAGAAAATGTGGTGAATACGATTTTTTTTTTTTTTTTTGCCTTATGATCTTGCCTAGAAAATACAGAAATCCTCGAATAGTATGTTATCTTCAAGTGTGAATATAGCTTGTATTATATGTACCTTAATGTAAATCAAGATAGATTTTATGTCTTTACAATAGGTTTCAATGCTTTAATTTATGTTATATATGCAAAGTGATTCGATATTATTGTTCTTTAATGTATCTTGAAGTGTAACCTTTTTTTTTATTGATTCGGTATTATTGACTTTTAGCATTTTTAGACATTGACTGAACTGGTGTTTTTGGTGTTGGTTTGATCAACTCAAATTGGAAAATATTTAGGGCTGTAATCCAATCTAAAGGAAGTTGAGCACTGTACCAAGTGGTTGAGTGTCAGTTTTGGGTAAGTTAATTTTCAATCTCCTAATTTGACTTGTGCTGCATTTGCACATTTAGCCTATGATGTGTAGTTTATGCTATAAAACTTTCACACCCAAACTTTCATAAATGGCATAGTAACATGTGTTATGCTTTTGAGCTTGTGCTTGCATTTTACATGGGTTGTGTTGCTTGTATAATGTATCTCATGAGTGTCAAAATTCTCACTTGATTGGGTATTGTGAATGCAGTAAGTGAGCATCCTTTTTCAGAGGGTCCGAATTTGGATCCAGAGTTAGGAAATAGGTGTTATCAAGTTCAAGATTTGGGTACTAATTGCCTATAATGGTGATAATTTATTAACTTGATTTCAATCTATTTTTTAGGCTTATGCTTCAGCTTCATCCGCCAGATTGTTTGTATGACTGATTAAAGTGTTATGGATGCCATTTCTGTCAGTTTACAACATTGCACTAATTTGATATGTTTTGCTGATCTCTTTCTGTAAGTTTCTTACTCTCATCTATAAAATGTCCTTTGCTTATCTGCTTTTTTCTTCTCTTGTGGCATTATAGATGAGCCTTACTATTGGGAAAGCCCAGAAATGGTGGGAGAAAGGGCTTCAGTCAAACATGAAGTAAATAAAATCTGCCCAAGACCTCGTAGACTCCTTACAGAGTGCTGGAGATAAGCTGGTTGTTGTGGATTTCTTCTCTCCTGGATGTGGAGGATGTAAAGCTCTTCACCCCAAGGTACTTCCATTGGATGTGATTGTCTTCCTAAACACTTTTCTTTTTAGGAAGATAATGTTATGCAGAAGTGATTGAATCATTAAACTTTGGCTCTTATTGCAGATATGTCAGCTGGTAGAGATGAACCCAGATGTTCAGTTCCTTCAGATTAACTACGAGGAACACAAATCCATGTGTTACAACCTCGGTGTCCATGTCCTATCCTTCTTTCGGTTTTACAGAGGATCTACAGGGCGGGTTTGCAGCTTTAGCTACACAAACGCTACGGTTAGTCTTGTGCTCCTCAAAACTTTGTATTGGGATCCTATAACCTACAGTGGAAAAATCCAAGGGAATCTGAGATTGTTTCTATGGAAACCGCAGATTAAGAAACTCAAAGACAACCTTGGGCTTGGCAAAGCACAACACAGAACGCTGCAGCCTCGGACCTACCAAGGGGCTAGAGGAGAAGGAATTGCTTGCTTTAGCAGCCAATAGAGATCCCGGGTTCACCTACGTGCCCAAGCCTGTATTTGACACATCACAAGAATCTACTCCAGTGACCCACAAAGTGGATCACTTAATCAACACGCCACTTCATCTATCCATGTCAGTCTCAAAACCTTCAGAATACACCAGAGTAAGTGTTCTGCAATGTCTTTTTTCTCTTTTATTTATGTGACCTCTTTCAGATTTTAGAATGTTTATGTGATATGTAGGTGCAAGTTCTTTCATTGGGGTTTCTCCAATGGAATGCCTTTTGGCTACCTTGAGTTCTGTTGTAGAATACGTGTTTCCATACGACCATATCCATTGGGTTTTGGGTAGAGTTAGGACTTAGGTGGAATGGCACACACGGATTCTGCTGGGGAACTTAAAAGGAAGTCTTCTTTCTCCTAATTAGTACTGCATAGCATTTTCTGCTGAGTATCATTAAATTATTATGTATTTTTAACATATATTTTAAAGGATTGTTTATAGAAGCTATATCTCATTCATTATGTTTGTCATGTCTTTACTTTTGCCTGGATTGGATGTACTGTTGCGTAAGAGATCTTGATTCTTGTGATTTCTTTCTGATAAAGTGCACTAGGTATATTCAATTTTTTGGTTGATATTCAGTGGGTTTGTATCATGATTCACATGATCAAATTTGTATTTCTGGATGGCTATCATACCCATGGTAGTGAGTAATTAAATAGTGTTCCCTTATAACCATTTCTCTTTATTATTATTATTACTGATAAAATAATGATGTGATTACTTATTACTCTAGTCCACGTTTGAGTTGTTTGCAGCTACTTCTACGTCTATTTGCGGTTGACAATAGGGTACAACACCTTCAAATGTGCAACTCCTTTAAGATGAATGTTAAATTAAGGAATCTAATCTTAGTTGTGTCCGCCATTGCATGCAGGTTTTTTGGGCAGGTTCTTTGCAGCTGCAACACCCTCCCTAGCTATGCATTGGTAACTCAGGTAACAACAATTTCAGATGATTATTGCTGAAATGCTAAAAGGTATCTTTCTGTTAGCATAAGATCAAAATAGGCATAGAAACATTAATAGGAAATGTGTTTTTTTGTTTCACATGGGAACAAACTATAAGGTGACTATAATTCCTAGAAGAGTAAGAGAGACAATTCATGGATGGAACAAGGCAGCTAGGAGGAAAAGAAGGCTAGGGCAATATGATGATTCCACACCAGGACATAGTGAGACATTAGCCCTTTGTTTGGAAGTGAGTATTTGAAGGGGAAAAGGAGGATGGGAAAGGAAGGGAAATTAATAGATGTTGTTTGGCTGAATTATTGAAAGAGATTTGAGAGTAAACTGGGAGAAAGGAAGAGAAAATAAGCTAGGGATTTGGGGGTAAAGCAATCCCTTCTATTTGGGTGGAATTTGGAGGGATTCCTATTTATTAACAATATTAAAAAAAGAAAAAGAAAAAGAAAAATCAAACTCATCCAATTCACATTTTCTTTTACTTTCCCCCACTTTCCAAACAACATTTTTAAAATTCTACTCTTTCCTTTTCACCCTAACCAAATAACATTTATTTAAAATTCCGTCTTTTCTTTTCCTATCCTTTCCCTACCCTCTTTTACTATCCCTTCCCTCCCTTTAATAAACCTTTAGCCAAACAGAGGGTAGAATAAGAAGAAGAAGATGATGATTACTCCTCAGATGACACTCAATGGTCAAGAAATCAGGCACCATACTCAATCTCAAAACGAGCTTCTTTAACCAGATGCTTGGGTAAATCACTTGGATTCATTCTATTGTTGGGGATGAACAATCAAGAAGATTGAGTATGACACAAATGATTTTGGAAATTGAATGCTTGGTTGCCACATTATAGTTTTGGATTTTCTGAAGAGTAATGGATTGCTATCATGATTCACAGGGTCAAATTTGTATATGTGAAGAGAAAAATTTGGTTTCATTGCAACCATTTCTATTATTACTTATATTATGATGCCTTCTCTTTCAGCAAAGGATATTGTAGATGCATCAGCAAATCAAGGCAAACAATTATTAAATGACGTAAGACTAGAAGCTATTTGTCTACATGATGCAACAAGTAAACAGAAGTTAGATTGCAACTCAACAAATGAACATAGTTTTAACTGCATTCTCACCAGAACGTGCACTCATAGTAATTTATGTAAAAAGAGAACATGTAATTAATTAGTTTTTCATGGTTTTACTTCATCGTTAGCTTTTCATTAGGTGGGAGCTTTTAATTTGACTTGGAAATCATGGTTTGAGTTATTGCAATTTCAGGTGTTGAACATATAATTAGTTAGTAAATACTTCATCGTTAGCTTCCCATTAGTTAGGTTTCATGTATAAAAGTTATAACATGTATATTCACATTCAATTCGTAATTTAGTCTACACTATTTTTTACCTTATATAGATTAATATAATTATCTAGCGCTGTGCAGATTTGGACCGGACTGGAAAACTGGACTGGACCGGGGGAATTACGGTCCGGTCCGCGGTCCACATTTTTAAAATTTCGGTCCGGTCCAAACCCGTCCAGTTTCCGGTCCGGACCGGATGGATCGGTTTTCTATTATTTTTTATTTAATTTTATATATTAATATCTCATAACACTATTAAAAATTAATTTCTACTATAAATATAAATAAATAACAAAATATATTGTCTAATATTATACATAATAGTTATAAAAATAGAAAAAATAATTAATTTTTTATTTATATAAAACTAAAAAATAAAAGCATTATAACAATTAACTTATTTACTAAGTCATGAATTGCGTATATAATAATTGTTCATACAAACATGAAGGATTGAATGTGTTACATTGCTGATAGATATGCATGTGATTTACGTGCTCACTCGGTAATTATCTTTTCAATGTTGGCCACTCGAAAATACGATTTCTATGTTTTTTTTTTCTATATAGACGATCTGTTAATTTGATTAATATTGTATGGAAACTGGAGAATGATTGTTCATGACGGGTTCTTTCCTAGCTCTACAATAATATCGTAGTGATTTTAAGTTGGTTATGATGGCTAAAATATTAAACGTGGTTGTCAATTTCTCTTTCTTAGTAGGAATATTCCCTTCCGCCTTGCAAGCTATTTTATTAAGCTAGAATTTAATTTTTCCATCCAGAAGCATTGAATCTTTCCTCCGACTGGGAGATTTTACAGTTTATCACAATAATTTTTGCATTAACTATGTGAAAGGAAAATAAATAAATTGTAAAATCCTTTTTACATTTTATGGACAACTCTCTCTAGTAGGATTGAAAGGAAAATAAATAAATTATAAAATCCTTTTTACATTTTATGGACAGCTCTCTCTGGTAGGATGTTGTAACTTGCACTAACTGTGTAGGAAAAATCCAATGTAGCCCTTGAGGCACAAGAGAAGTATCCATAACCAAGGGAAGTTGAGGTAGCACTACTTTCCTCATAATTTTCGTTACACTTGCTTATTCTGGTTCAAAGTCTAAAGTTGCTTTCATATTTGATTGTGTATCATCTTTACAACCTTTGCATGACTTTTTACTTCAATTCAGGAACCAAAAGAAGATTACTGAAGAATTAGAGTTAGAAAACATTGGTTTTTGTTTGTTCATGATTGTGTGTGTTTGTTAACTTTATTTTGTTTCATTGTTCTACCTTCCTTCCGAAGGGGTATAAGATGAACTAGATGCCCAAACGTGCTTTTGAATCTCATGTATTTGTTACTATACTATCTAATATCCATACTCAGGCTATGAGTGAAAATGAAGCTATGGAAGTGAAGGCTATGGGGGTGATGTTGACTTCTTGGTCCCCGAATTGTAACTAAAACAAAGAACATGGTGACAATCTCGAAGGACAAGAACAAAGAACATTAGAGGACCTTCACTCCCTCGGTCATTGAACTAATGCTTTGGTATTGGATGGATAATATATTGCTTGTATGAGCTTTCTTTCTACAAAAAAACCAAGCAAAAGTGGGTGATGAACAACTGAATGTTTTACACTCCTCAAGTTATGATATTATTGCCAATATAGTCAAGACAATTATAACTAATGTAGTTTAAATTACTCTCAAATTTAACATTAAGGTATTATTTTGTTGGTAATATGACTTGTAATTTATCCGTATAGGATACGGGTACAACACTAGTTATCAACTTAAGCCCCTCCTCAAAGGCTTATGAAAAACCCTTTTTTTAAGCCTAACCCATGGGCTTAAACTAAAGGTAGCGTCATGTGTCACTCCGTTATTGGAGCCGCTGGCATTGATCCACCACAGAGAGGAGACGAAGGTTTGGGGAGGTGGCGGAGTGAAATGTGAGATGGAATATTATTGTCTGGGAAGGGAGACAGTTTCAGATGAGAGAGACGGATATGAAGAGAGAGTAAAGCTGTATACGAGGCCGGAGACGGAGAGGACGAGGTCAGAGACGTAGAGGACGAGGCCGGAGACGGAGAGGACGAGGCGGTGGAGGGAGGTGAATGAGGCCGGGGACGGAGAGGACGAGGTCAGAGACGAAGGTCGAGGCCAGAGACAGAGAGGACGAGGCGGTGGAGGGAGGTGAACGAGACCGGAGACGGAGAGGACAAGGTCAGAGACAAAGGTCGAGGCCGGAGACGGAGAGGACAAGGTCAGAGACGAAGGTCGAGGCCGGAAACGGAGAACAAATCTGAAAATAGAGGAGGTGAGAATTAGGGGAGGGGTGATTGTGAGGAGAGAGAGCGTGAGAGGGTAAGAGTAGAATAAGGGGTCAGTTTACAATAGGTTTAATTTTTAGGGTATTTTACAAATTTTAATTAAGAAAAAGGGTAATGGGACTCAATCTTCCATAGGAATATTCTGATATCGAATTGATTGTTCTAATCTGTTAAGAATCTAACTAATTATATATACATGGAGGATAAAGAGTTAACAAACTAGCTACTGCTAGCAACCCAGCTAGCTACTGCCCAAAGTAACTTACAAACAACTAGTATGTACAAGCCAACCCATGACCTTGAGCATATACTTCATATCCCCTCTCAAGTTGGACTGCGATTAGGAAACACAAGCCCAAGCTTGGAGGACAAAAATGATGTTGAGACGCTCCAAGCGCTTTAGTGAATAAACCAGGAAGCTAAAGAAAGAAGGAAACATGTACAGTTTGGATAAAGCCTTTGTGATCCATATCGTGAATCTAGTGGTAGTCAATGCGAGGGTGTTTTGTGCGCTCAGGGAACACCAGATTGGTCGCAAGATGATGAGTAGCCTTATTGTCGCAATGAAGAGGAATGAGAAAAGGAGGAGTGAGGCCAAGATCAGACAGTAAACTATGAAACCGTACAAGCTCAGTGACAACCATCGATATAATTTTGTATTCACTTTCTGAAAAAGATTTTGACACAGTCTTTTGCTTGTTTGTCTTCCATGAAATTAATGGAAGAATGACCCAAGAAAACATAGTATCTAGTTAAGGATCTGCATGTGAACATGCAACTGCCCAAATCGGCATCATTGTAGGTAAAAGATCTGGTGAAGCATAATACCACAAAGAGAAGTTGAATGTACCCCGCAAATAACGTAACAGAAACAAGGCAGTGTGATGATGAGGAAGACAAGGACAAGTAAAAATTGACTAAATTGTTAAACTATGTAGGAAATGTCAGGGCGAGTGAGCATCAAATAAAGGAGGCATCCCACAAGTCTCTTATAAGGCTTAGGATTATGGAGAATCTCATCGTCATCAATGGATATTTTGGCACCCCTCTACATTGGAAATTATGATGTTTTGCAATCAACCATGCTAGCATCAGTGAGTATGTCAAGTACATACTTGAGCTAGTTGAGTGAATGTTAGAAGAAATATGTGTAATCTCCATGCCAAGAAAATAATGAGCAAGTCCTTATCAAGGGATAATTTGACAACTGAATGACATCAGCATAAGTTTCAATATGCAACATATCATCAACATAAACTAATGCAACTGTGGATTGACCAAAAGATGACAAAGTAAACAAAGAATAGTCATGCTTGGATTGAACAAAACCCATGTGCAACAAGTGTTTAGTCACTTCTGTGATACCCCGTATTTTTGTAAGGGTATTTTGGAAATTACCTGAACGTCTGTTGTGTACGTTGATTTAATTTCGGAGATAGAAAGACATTCTGTAATGTTCTTAATCTCTGTAATATTTTTCTAAGTGAAATAATATACAGTCGATGTATTTTGGGACTTAATACTCGTTCGTGTACGATTATTGTTTATCTTGGGCTAAGGCCAAAGCTAATCCAAGGCTAATCGGATGCAAAATGGCCTTGGCGGCGACCACCGTAAGGCTAGCGGCGACCGCCGCCAAGTAGCTGATGCCATCCTCATCATCCTATGCAAGTGGCTTAGGAATGCGGCGACCGCCACCAGAAATGCGGCGACCGCCGCCAGAGACCCATAAGGGCGGCGACCTCTTGCCGGTCGCGGTGACCGCCGCCACTGCTGCAGGGCAAGTTGCAGGGGCTTGCCGGCGACCGGGGGACGGCTTGATCTCGGCCCTCCACGTGCACGGCTTGTCATTTCTTGTTCCCTTGGCTTGAGGCTATAAAAGGAGATGGTTTGTGATCGAATTGAGCACATAAACGAAGCTCAAATCTCACTTAAATCATATCGTCGGAATTAATCGCTCGTCGGATATTTCGCAATCGATCGCCGGAGCTTCATTTGGTGTTATTCCAGTTGCAAAGTGAAGCTTTGGGGGCCCTTGGAAGCTTAGAATCCAAAGCAAAGGAAAGGAGAAGCAAAACACTCGACATTGGTGAGTTTTTGCCTCTCGTGTATATTTCTGATGTTCGTAGCGGCGCTTTACGGCAGGCGGCGACCGCCGCCACGAACAGCGGCGCCCGTCGTAAGGCAGGCGGCGACCGCCGCCCAGAAGCTCTTGGCTTGTTTCGGCCTTGGCTTCTGTGGTTTCGATCGGGCTTCGTTCCTTTCGATTCCTTTCGCTATTCTTTAGATTCGTACTCGTTGTTGTCGAATCTAACTTAGGGTTTCTTTATGGGTCGATCCGAAGGAATCTGTGTTGCCAGATCTGTCCCTGCTTCGAGCCCGGAAACCAGTCGTCGTCGTACCTAGCTTCGTTAAGCTTCTGCGGATTTAAGGCAAGTGGCGGTTCGCTCTTGCTCATTATTCCATGTTTCCATTAATTATCAGTTGTTTAATTGAGTAATTAATTTGGAATGAATACTGTATTCGTCTGGGAACAATTTTGTTAATTGTTTTGGAGAACTAAAATATGATATTATAATAGGTTGTATATCTGTTAGAACAACGCTATTATGAATATATATATGTTGATAGCCTTAAGGGCGGTTATGTTGATGTTGTGGACTATTGTTGTGCTTGAACTGTTTAGTTAGCACTAGTAGTTAGGAACGTTGGATTCGTTGGGATCCAGTCGTTTCTTTATAATTTGGTAGAGAGGTGGCTAGACCCCACCTAATACCATATGGACGGTCATGACCCAACCTCTGATACACGAGTATAGAGGTGGTGCACTTAGCTAGTGGCACAAATCTCGGAAAATAGTAGAGAGGTGACTAGACCCTACCTAATACTATATGTATAGGATCCATGAGATATATACATTTAAAAGCTTGTAACGTGTTGTGCGTTTGAGAATCTCATAAGATAAGTGCCGTTGTTGCACATAATTAATATATATTGGGCGAGTACTGCATCTAGGAAAGCTCGTCTTAACTTTTAGTCGCTCGAATGCGATACTGTAATTCTGTGATTCTGTGTTGTACCAGACTTTGTCATATCTTCCTATAAGACTCATTTCATTGGAGTCTTCTTTCGAGTTGATTTCTGGGAAGACCCGGTCTCCCAGAATCTTCTCTTGTGCATGCCTTTTGCTGTATTCCAGTAGCAGTATGGTGGTTGACTATCGTACTCGACTGTTATTCGAGGGACGATGAGTCTAACCTAATACGACTACTTCGAACCTTCTGCTTTGTGCCCTTGCATGGTCTTTCATTAGACTAACCAACCGAAATTGTTCTCTGCATGGTTGGCTGGTGTCATCCGTTCGATTCGACACATCAGATAGAACGCAGATATGAGGAGACTAGAATGACTATGAAGACGACGGTGGTTTTTGGATGTTTTTAATGTTTTAATCAGGTTGAAAACCTTGGGTAGGTGATCATGGCGATCACAACCCTTTTTTTTGTATATTGTAAGACTTTCGCTGTATTTTTGTTTAACTCTGTATTTAGTCATATTCGGAATTGGGATGTAATTCCGGGACTCATGCTTTAAATCGAATATTATGATGATTTTGTATCATAAGTGTTTCATGGATTGTATTTAATCGGTAAAGCCTTGGGTGGCTTCGGTGAGAAAAACCGAGATCACTGACGATAATACCTTTCCAAATGGGTTAAGATTTGGGGGTGTTACAACTTCAATGTTCCATTGTTGAATGGCTTGTTTCAAGCCATAAAGAGAGCGAGTTAAACAACAAACTTATCATGTCATTGCCTTCATATAGCTTGGTGGTGGTTACATAAACACATCCTCATTAAGATAGCCATGGATTAAGAATTATTGATATCCAATTGATGCAAGTCCCATCTCCTAGCAGCAACCAAGCATAACAAACATAGTTGTGAATTTCGCCACAGGGAAAACGTGTGCTTGCAATCCTTGTCTTTGATTTGAATGTAGCCCTTGGCGACAAGGTGAGCCTTGAAACGCTCCACTTCACCATTGACCTTATACTTGAATATCCACTTAGAGCCAATGGCCTTTTTTTCCTGGAGGGAGTTCAATGAGGCACCAAATATGATTAGTCTCTAAGGCATGTAGCTCCTTGTTCATAGCCTCCACACATTTATTGGCTTGATAATAGGAGTCAGGCTCAAAAGTGGCAAATACTTTAACAAGGAACTAATGCAGGGGGTGGAGAGATGGGTGAAGTCCTGGTATGTAAGAAAGGAATGAGACATAGAAGAGGGGAAATACAATGTAGGACAATGGAAGTCATGTAAATGACTAGGTGGATTGTATGGTCTGGAGGATTATTGAGGGAGTAGTGGAGGACCAGGAGAAGCATGACTAGAATCAATTGGTAAAGAAGAAGGATCATCAATGAATGAGAAGAAGAAGCTGAATTGTCACCAGTAGGATAGGTTAGGAAATTTTCAAAATCGATATGATAGGTGATATGCAGAATGGATGATTCTGGAGGTGGAATATATTTGGAAGGATAGGTATTTGGGGTTATAGTCTCATCTGGCCCAAAAGTAGGATTTACTAAGGGCAAAACAATGCGTGGGAAAGAAATAGGTAGATGAGATGAAGGAGTTTTAAATGTCAATATGTGTTCATGAAAAATGAGGTATCTTGCCACAAAAATGGCTTGGGTGTCTAAATCATAAAACCGATAGGCCTTTTGACCTGGTTGGTAATCCAGGAAGATGCATTTGCGTGCTTTAGCACTGAACTTATCTCCAGGATGCTTAAGGGAAGAACCATTGATGGTTGGTAATCATCAATGAATGAGAAGAAGAAGCTGAATTGTCACCAGTAGGATAGGTTAGGAAATTTTCAGAATCGATATGATAGGTGATATGCAGAATGGATGATTCTGGAGGTGGAATATATTTGGAAGGATAAGTATTTGGGGTTATAGTCTCATCTGGCCCAAAAGCAGGATTTACTAAGGGCAAAACAATGCGTGGGAAAGAAATAGGTAGATGAGATGAAGGAGTTTTAAATGTCAATATGTGTTCATGAAAAATGAGGTATCTTGCCACAAAAATGGCATGGGTGTCTAAATCATAAAATCGATAGGCCTTTTGACCTGGTTGGTAATCCAGGAAGATGCATTTGCGTGCTTTAGCACTGAACTTATCTCTAGGATGCTTAAGGGATAGTGCAAAAAAGAGTGAGCGAACAACGCGTAGATCATCATATACAAGTATAGTTTTATGAAGTACCGCATAACACAACTTCTAGTTGATAACAAATGAAGGAAACTTGTTGATGATGGAAGTGGATGCCAACAAACAATATCCCCAAAATTTAATCGGTAACCCAACATGTAATCTAATAACATGAGTAGTTTCCAGTAGGTACATGTGCTTTCTTTCCATTCGGGCATTCTATTAAAAAATCCCCCGAAGAAGATTGTTGATGAACTATCACTTTTGATCTGAATAACTCTTGGTATGAACGTTGTGTGAATTTAGTCCCATTGTCAGTTCAAAACACTTTAATAGAAGAATGAAACTGATTTTCTACAAAGGCCACAAACCCTTGAATAGAAGAATGAAATTGATTTTCTACAAAGGCCACAAACCCTTCAATGATGTTGTAAACTTGCATCTTATTTTGTAATAAATAGGTTCATGTGCCCCTAGAATAATCATCCACAATAGTTATAGATTATCTGATTTTCTACAAAGGCCACAAACCCTTCAATAAAAGAATGAAATTGGTTTTCTACAAAGGCCACAAACCCTTCAATGATGTTGTAAACTTGCATCTTATTTTGTAATAAATAGGTTCATGTGCCCCTAGAACAATCATCCACAATAGTTAGAAAGTATATAGAGTGAGCGAACAACGCGTAGATCATCATATACAAGTATAGTTTTATGAAGTACTGCATAACACGACTTCTACTTGATAACTGTTGGGCCTCATTTTTAACGCACCTCTACCTGAGTGGTCCATTGGACGAAGAAGCAATTCCTTCAATAAGGATCGCTTGGTTGGGTGATCGACGAGGATCTCAGCCTCAACAGACGTGAGGAGTTAATGAGCCCCAGATTGTGTGGACTAGCATAATGGCCCACATGGCAGTTACAACCAATCTAATGGACCGCGAATATCGCATGATCGCGACCACCCGGTTATTCAACCCGGCAAACTCCGAAGATCACGGACGACAACGACTAGTCTAGTTGCCCTTCTTAAGGCGATTCAGGTCAATTCGATATTTTTTTCCCCAAAACAAGTTGGCACCCACCGTGGGGCATCTAGCCAATCAACGATCCAATCAACAAATCAATCCTCGTTCCACCATGGCTGACGCCGGAAATCCCATGATCCTCGTCGAAGGTCAAGCCTAGGACAACGTTCAAATCATGAACCAGGCGGAGGACGTCGGCGGCCAACCAATTGCGGATTCTCAAATGCAAGAACTCACAAAAAACCATGAACGCACTCCAAGAATAATTGGCCCAACAACGCACCAGGACTGAAATACTAAGTGCTTAACATGAATCTGAAATTGCTCGACTAACCCGTCAAAATGAGTTTTTGAGATCTCATGTACACTCGGCCATGTCAGTTCCCGAAGGATCGAGACGCGTGGTCAACACGAAAGGTCTATCAACACGACTCGACCTAGACAGAGCAGAAACGACACCCTCAGTGACGACCAATGCTTCCCAACCTGCTAGTATGTTTCAAACCCCTCCGGCCACTTTCGTTACGACTAACATGACAAATTCGGCAACTGAGCCCCCCAAAGCTCGAGCAATCCCTCCGTAGGTGACCACTTCGACCGATCTCTAGGCCCTCATACAGCAAGCCATTAGCGAACACATGAAAGTCCTAGATGACCGCATCGTGCGAATCCCATGAGTCTCTCAATCAATCGAGAAGGAAACAATCGATGGATACGAGGACTCACCTTTCGTAGAAGCGATCGCATGCGTTGAGATTCCGAAGAAGTTCCATGTCCCCAACATGCCAAACTACGATGGAACCGGGGACCCCGACGATCACGTCTCAATTTATAAGAAAAAATTAATGACTATTTCGATGCCGAGAGGGAACCGCGAAGCCGTCATGTGCAAAAGCTTTGGCACAACCCTCGTGAGACATGTACTAATTAAACTGGCTTATGCATTTGCCACAGGGATCAAATCGCCTCCTTCGCCGACCTAATCAACTTGTTCAAAGTCCAATTCGCTAGCAATCGGCGGTTGGAGAAGCAACCAAGCGATCTATATAGGATCGTACAAAGGTATGAAGAACCTCTAAGAGACTATCTCAACAGGTACAATGAGGAGAAGGTCGTCATTCCACATTGCGACATCCTGACATCGATCGAAGATTCGAAGCATTCGCCGAGGCCTAATCAAAGTTAGGAACTCTATCGTGAACTAACCAAGTATCTGTGCTGGAGCTTTGAAGATATACATGCCAAAACCATGGCACAAGTCAGGCTTGAAGAAGATGAGGAACCATCCAAAGTAAACAAAAGTCCCGATCGAGTCGACCGAAGAGTGTACTCGAACCATCAACGCGATCGGAGACACCAAACTTATCCCAAGGAACGAAGCGACCCCGGTTAGGTAAACAACTCTTATGACATGAGCCAAAATTGGAAAAACGACCCCGCTCTCCCTCTGAAGCTCCACTCCTACAAACATCTCTGTATCAGAACTCGTGAAGAGTATCGACAAGTATGGAAAAGAAATAAGGTGGCCTCGGAAGAGCGACAAACCAAACACGAAGAAGGACATGAAGCGGTGGTGCGAGTTCCACGGGGACCATGACCACTCGATGAACAAATGCATACCCCTCCACAAAGAAGTCGCAAGACTCCTCGCGCAGGGGCTACTACACGACGTCATATCTGACAAGGCCAAGATGACCCTTGATCGAAGGGACTAGGTAATATATGACAAACTGCCCTCTCCGGTTCCTGCTAAGATTGTTAATACCATTTCATGAGGATCAGACATATGTGGGAACACATACTCGGCAACCAAGAGGTACGCCCGAGAAAGAAAAGGCGATAGGCCAACCCGGGCAGAGGTGAGACAAACACAAACCACCGACGCCCCCGTCGTCACTTTTGACGACTCAAAGGCCCAAGAATTGGGTGACCACCATGACGGTTTGGTAATCTCTCTTTCAATTGGCAATTGTCTTATCCGCCGTGTTATAATCGACACAAGTAGCTCCATCAACTTATTGACGCTCGACGCCTTAAAGGGTATGGGTTTAAGAGAGGACGACTTGACCCAGAATTCTACCCCGCTAGTCGGATTCAGCGGGGAGGTCAAATTTACCCAGGGTGAAATCGTGTTGATGACCTACGCTAGTGGAGTCAACCAACATGTAAAATTTTTGATACTCGACTGTCCGTCCCCATACAATGCAGTCATTGGCAGACCCTGGATCCACGACATGAAAGTTATACCTTTCACTTACCACCAGACCATAAAGTTCCCAACTAAGTGGGGGATACAAGAAATAAAAGGTGACCAGCGGGCTGCCAAGGAATGTTACGTCAATTCAATGAAAGGGGCAGTCGACAAGTCCTCCGCATAGCAATCACAGCGCGGCGAAAGAACCCCACGATACGTCGAACCAGAAATGGAGCAACTCGATGAGGTCTCGTTGGATCCTTCATAGCCAACACAAACGGTAAGGGTCGGGTCAGATTGAAAATATTCGACCAGATCGAATTTAATTTCTTTCCTACGATTTAACTCTGATTGTTTTGCCTGGTCACACGAAGATATGGTGGGGATCTCCCTGGATTTTATTACTCTCAAATTGAATGTAGATCCCACATACCCTCTGATGTGGCTAAAACCTATCCGCAAGTATACGAGATCAATTGTAGTAGTCAAGTGTCGATCCCACAGAGACCAATGTAATATTAATCGAAACACTATCAATGAACTAGACCAAGAAAATAGGAAATGATGAAATCTGGAGAAAACTAAAACTAAGCTAACAAATAAAACAGGATAAAATCAATGGGATAAATGTGTCTAAGGTTAAGGATCACCGTAACGATGCAACGGTAAATAAAATCACACTCTGCCTGAATCTAGTCCAAATTATTTGAAGGTAGGCTATCTAAGGTAATCTACTAACCCCTTTCAGACGATAGTAAACGTGCCTGGACTAAACTAACAATCGCTGTCGCGCAGAGCTAATCTCATCCAAACCCTTTAACGCACTTAGAGTCTAGGAATAAACTGAAATAACATTCGCTTTCGCGCTCCGCTAATCCAACTCAAACCTAGAACATCTATGATAACCAGTGGCGTAGCCAGGAATTGACCCCAGGGGGGGCTAAAATCTTGTGCGGATTTTTTTTTTTACTTAAATCCAACGTGACTTAAATCCTATTTCGCAAAAATCAATTTTAATTTTTTTACGAAGCTTAAGGTAATTTTCACGTGAGATGAGGGAAAAAAAACTGAAGTAATTTTATTTTTTTGACTTAAATCTGTTAGAATTGACTGAAATTGCATTTTCAGATGAGATAAGGGGGGAAAATTTAAGATAATATCATTTTTATAACTTAAATTTATTAGGGCTAACTGAAATTACATTTTCAGATTCAATAAAGGTAAAAAATTCTTATATTTTTTTTTTGATTTTTTTTTTTTCGGGGGGGGGGGGGCTATAGCCCCTCCTGGGCCTGAATTGGATCCGCCCCTGATGATAACCTATTAATCCTCAAGAGTAATTAAGTTGATGTCGCACAAATAACACTCAGGTTTAATTCCTAGGATTCCAGTAGAAGTTATCACATTTCAGTCTCAAACCCTACCTGACTACCTATTAAAGTTATCACCTTTCAGTCTCAAACCCTAATAGGATCCAATTCGCATAAGCTACTATGGACATAGAGCAATTAGGAATGAATCAAATACTATTTCAATTTAGGTAAATAAATAATTCTAATTACATATGGATCGTCGGGATCACCATAACCCTAGAACTAAGAATTTAGCCAAGTATGATCGAAGACATCAATAGATTTAAACTAGTCATCAACATATATGGATTATGCAATAAACACTAGAGATAAAATTGAATCTCAATAACAAAATAATCCAAATTGACAAAAGACTAGAACGATAATACCAATCTTCAAATCAAGCTAGGGTCCAAAAATCCCTTCTCGAAATCCTTCCCCTGTACGGCTGTTCAAGCTCCCAAAACCAAACTAAAACTAAAACAATTCAAGAACTCCCCCCACCGTCAAAACTTAATCTCAAGCTAATAGCCCACAATTTCCTTCAATCACCACCACGGGCCCATACCAACGATTGATCAGCAATCCAATAGTAATTTTCCGCTTCCGCCTTCTGATTTTGGGCCAGCCCACAATTTCCTTCAATCACCACCACGGGCCCATACCAACGATTGATCAGCAATCCATTAGTAATTTTGGATCCACTAATATATGTGCATTCATCTTTTAAGGGAAATCCGAAATCCACATGAATTAACCCGATCCATTTTACGTCCAAAATACCTGAAATATATAAAAACACGAGTGTAGATTCCGAATACAAAATAATGCAAAACTAACTAAAAAATATATAAAATATGCATAAGAATGAACTAATCTAATATACAACTAGACTCCTAAAATATATATAAATTGGATGTTATCAAATCCCCCAAGCTTAAACTTTGCTTGTCCCAAGCAAGTAACTAATGAGTCTACAAAATATGCAAAAGTTGTTTCAATCCAAGAGACAAGTGAACAATGACCATGAAAGTCCAAACAAATGACAAGTTTTTTCCTAGGATGCTTCTCAATCAATGACAAGAAAGTAATTAGTTTCTCTACTCTAGACCTCACCAGGATAAAAAATAAATCCACTCGCACTCATGTGTTTAGGAGATGTGTTTCGCTCAATTCTCTACTTTGAATGCTATATACCATAAGATTGCAACAATATCTAGATCTCCACTGCTAGAAATAATGTAAAACACAATCATGAGACATAAAATAGGGTTGTAATGGGGCCAATGTATTTTAATAAGGCATTGATACATTTGGCCATGTGGTGCTAAATCCAGGGAAAATAACTTCACAAAAATAACACCAAGCATAAACTGATTTTACAATAGGCTCAACAACAACCCAAAGTTCATCATTCTGTATACGCACTTCTTTTCTTCTTCTTCATTCTTTTTTTCGGATTTTTTTTCTTTTCTTTTTTTCATAAGTTTTTTTTTTTCAATGAAGAAGAAGGAAGCAAACTTAATGAACAGAATGACACATATTATTGATCACCCACCATTTTATGCTCCTCCCCCAAGCTTAGTCCATGTCCACACTTAGCAAACTAAAATCCAATCCCCTGGATATGTAGGATATAATGGGCTCGGATTGCTTTGTGGAGCTTCAAAAGAAAAAGGCTATAAGTTCTAGAGGGCTTCAAGCAGAGGGAAATAATATTAGGGTGGTCAAGTAAGATATAGGCTCATGAAAAAGTGTCTCAATCAACATGTAATGCATATTAGTCCTAAATGCAGTCTCAAAGAGGTATTGAAGCGAGTTCTAGAGATATCAAACAAAGAGAGATCACACAAGAAAATAAGAGGACTTATGCAATTGTAGTCCAAAAAAGGCTAACATGCTCACCGGGACATTTTGTCTAGAGTATCGGTCCTAACTCCTAACACATCTCAATCAAAGTCCACATACTCAGGTCATTGTCAAAAGTTTGATCAATCATATCATGCTCATAATGCAATTGTAATATTAACAGCCAAGGCATATTAAGAGGATTCACAATTTATGTACCATTATAAGAACCCACAAAGGAATAAACAGGGGAACAAGTCCAACATCCAAATGCAAAAATGCTATGCAATGCATGAAAAAAAAAAGAATGAAAAACAAACACACATAAATATGAAAACTAACACTAAAATGCAAACAAAGTCTACACATGAAATTATCCATCCCCATGCTTAAATCCTACATTATCCCCAATGTAGAAATAAAAGAAAGAGGAAAAGACACTCACCAAATTATCAAGCATTTGGACATCTTCGGACCACTTTGGAGCAATCGACAGGTTCGGGAAAAATTCAACAGCATCTCATTTTTAATTGGACCTGTCCCACACAACCAAAGCAAGAAACAACACACGCCAAGAGACAACAAATAGCAAACAACCAACAATAACACTACCATCGAATTAAACTCTCCACGAAATTTTTCAATCCCACAAGAAGATATGAAATCAAACACAGTCTTGTCCAATTGAATTCAATAAAACAGTAGCCAACATCAATATAATATAAACCGCCACCTTGTCTGAAGTAGAGCTAATAAAAAACAATGACAATCGATATATGCGATATTAGCTTTCAAATTAAGCACAAGCAAGGCACAAAATGATGCCTGGATACATAGCAAGTCAAATTTAAGCATCTCATTCAACAAGTAACCAGGCGTTGCTCACTGCAAATTCAATTAGGGCCCACAAAACAAGCTTGATAACAAATTGAAGAACAAAAAGGATTATTACGTTAAATGCAAACCAGTGGCTGGTAGCGCGGAGCGGTTCGGTGGAAACAGGCATCGACACGGCGGCGCGGGCGATGCTGGGACTGAAGCGGGCAAGTGCAGCGGCGACGGCACTGGGGTGGGCTCGCCGGTGAACATGGCAGCACGGAGAAGCAGTGGTGGAGGTCAGCGGAGGCGGAGGTCAGCGGTAGGCGAGCGAGTCTGGTGGTGAGGTGTGACTCGGCGAGGCGCGAGCAACAGCGGTGGCGTGGTGAGGAGGATCTGTGCGTGGGCTCGTGCAGGGGCGAGGCCGGGCTAGTGGGTCGCGAGCGAGTGCAGGGCTCCGTCCCGTGTGGGTCGGTGTTGGTTGCCGGCGGAGGCGTGGTGGGTGGCTAGGGCAAATCTGGGTTCGGGAAGATGGTGGCGAGGGGTATCGGAGGTGGCCTCGCCGGTGGATGTGAATTGGCGGTGGAATGGAGGTGTGGTGGAGACGGAGCAGGTCCGGTGTGGTCGGATGCTTGAGTTGGAGGATGGATCACCGGCGGCTGGTAGTGAAAGAGAGAAGAAATGAGGGGAAAAGAACAGAGGAGAAGAAAAGAAAGAAAAAGGGACCCTTTTTCTTTAGAAGGCAGCGGACAGATAGAAACTCGGTCCAGAACTCGAGTTCTGGGCCGAATTTCTTTTTGTCGGGATAATTCGGTCGAGTTTTCGACCGAGTTTGCTTAAGTTTTTTTTTTTTTTTTTTTTAAGAATGAACGAAGAGAAGGAAATACGTATCTTGGGTTGCCTCCCAAGAAGCATTTGTTTTGAGTCGTTAGCTTGACCTTCACCACTGTCAGGCTTTCGAATCAGGCGGGTCGGTGACACCCAACTCAATCCGATCAGGCTCCTTGTAAGGCTTTAGTCGAATCTTTCTAACTTTAAAGTACCCCGAGTTCTTATGTCATAGCTCAACAGAATCATTATGAAAAACTCGGTTCAGGAAGTATGGACCGGACCATCTTGTACTCTTGCTTCCCGGAAACATGCTCGACTTATGATGATAGAGAATCACATGATCCTCTGGCTTGAATTCAACTTGAGCACGGTCAGCAGAGCGTCTTCTTCTCCTCTTAGGTCTACTCCGAACCTCTAATTCTGAATTGGCTTCCACCCTTGGGTTCTGAATTTCCAATGCAGCTTGTGGTATCATAGCTACATCGAGCAATATATCAGGAAGTTTTTCGTGCACCTTACAACAAGTAATGGTGCTAGAGGTCGGGGTAGAGCTTTGTAACACCTTAAGCTCATCAAGCATCGGGTCCTCCTTGATCTCTTGGGTAAATTCCTTCCTATCAAATTGTGGCTCATCCCACTATTTCTTTAACCCAATCATAACAGCAGTGCATTGTTCCAAATAATGCACTTCAGGTGGCTCTACAGGCAATTTTGAATTAACCAACTCGATAATTTGATCTTTCAGATTCTGATTTTGTGTGGTTAATTCCTCTACTTGAGTCTTCAAAGAGTCCATTGTACCTGAAAGAGAACAAATTTGGGTTGTTAAGGGCTTAAGCGCATCATGCATAGTTGTAAGAGTTGTAAGAAATTTCTCAACTTCCCTATCATGTCACAGGATGAAGCCATCAAGCCTACTATCTTGCATGGATGGATAAGTCTCAGCCTGGAGCGGTATATGTGGGGTTGTCATCCAGCTAGGATTAGGAGATTGTGAATTCCACGCAATTATTTCTCCCAAACTAGCGTGACAATTAGTCTTGTCATGATCTTCAGCTCCACAATTCTCACAGAAGAGGTTAGAAGTTATTGGGTTTTGGTCATAACCCAAATTGTAATTTAAAGAATCATACCTTTGAGTCAAGTGTTGATAGGTGTCATTTCATACACCTTAACTAGTGATTATTGACACAATTTAGATGAAGTTTTGGTGTAGAATTAGGCTAAGTCTGTAATCCAGGGGAAGAGTTGAAGCAGTACAGATATGAAGGTTTTACAGCTTAGTGAAGAGGATAGAAGATGAAGGAGAAGATCTGCCCAGAACTAATGAAGAAAGCTACCTCAAGTGGTAGTACAGGAGAGCAGACGCAAGGATGAAGAAGCTGACCAATACCGCCCCGCGCCAGAAGCCACCGCCTCGCGGTGGGATATTACCGCCTCGCGGTGGAAGAGAAGATTGCGCGGCCAGCGTGTCATTTGTTTCTATTTTAGTATATTTGGATTTTATGTCTTATTATATTTTATTTCCTTATTTTGTTCGCTAGGTTAATTTTCTAAGAACCTATATAAGATCTCTTTTGTTAATTTTGAGAGGAGTTCGGTCCTCTCTCTTTTGTCTATTCAACTTCTAGGTTTTTGAACAATGGATAGCTAAACACTACTGTTTCGCTAGACAATTGAAGCACGACAATGAATTGGTTGTGAGATTTCTATTCCGTGTTCTATATCTTATTAAGTTGGATTGATTCTCTTGGTTAAATTGTTTATTGATTTATGTTGATTCTTCTAGCGTAGCTAACTAGGTTTTTCGACATCTATCATATTGCTAGGATTGCATATAGGGGTTCCGAGTGCATATCTAGTGGTAAACACAATTGTGCGTATAGGGGTTCCGAGCGTACAATTGTGAGTGAGAATCAGTTGCATGTGAGTAGGGGAGTGAGTACTTATACGTCTTTCTACTTGCATGTATCCTATATCCTTGTGTGCATTGCTATTGCTGTGTTAGTGCTAAAGTACACCGACAACTGTGAGAATCGGAGGTATTTTATCATTGGCATAGTAATAAGTCTATCGACAACTGTGAGAATCGATAGTATTCATGATCAGGATGGGAACAATTATAAGATAGTAAAAGAACTTGGAAAGATAGTTTTCAGTGATCAACCTATTGCATTTGTGGTGTGGATATTTGTATGGTGGAATACTTTCTCTCATTATATTTCTTCTTCCGTTATTACTTGCATCTTTGGTTATCCTGCGATTATTCCAAAACCCCCCTGTTACTTGTTAGTCACACGTTATTGCATACAGATAACCGACTCCCTGTGGGATCGACCCTGACTTGCTTGTTATACTCTTTAGTAGGTGAATTAGGATTTCTTTGACAGGAAAACGACACCGGTTTTCGGTCTTGTCAAATTTGGCGCCGTTGCCGTGGAGTCAAATACTCTGTTTGTGATTATTTGTGATTGACTACGGTGTGGATCTATCTTACGATCCGCACCTTTGCTATTGATTCGCTACTTGTTGAAGTTCATACAGAGACAAGTACGAATGGCTCAGACACTCCGACAATTGACTGCACCAGATCTGATACAGCAGCCTTTGGCTGTAATCATTCCACCCCTTGCTGATGGTGTAACATTTGAGCTCAGAACAGGAGTGATACGATTACTCCCGAGATATTATGGACGAAGTGGAGAGGACCCCATTCTTCATTTGAATAAATTCCACAACGTCATTATGAGCATCAAACCAGCCAACGTCACTGAGGATCAGATTAAAATGAGAGCCTTCGGGTTCACTCTTAAAGACGATGCTGAAGACTGGTATTATCATCTGCCTGGCGAAAGCATAGATTCATGGGCTAAGCTGCATAAGGGTTTCCTCGCACGCTATTTTCCAACCAAGATGGCAAACGCCTTGAAAAGGGAAATTACCAGCATTGAACAAGGTGAGGAGGAGACCCTCTATGACTATTGTGAACGGTTCGAGCGACTCTGCGCTAGTTGCCCGTTCCATGGTTTTGATAAGAAATCTCTGGTGCTCTATGTTTACAACGGGCTGATGGATGATGAAAGAAGAATTATTGATGCTACATGTGGTGGTAGTATCCTGAATATGACCCCCGACGCAGCCATGACCAAACTTCGTGATATGGCTGAGGGTACAAGGGATTTTGACGAACCCCCAAGGACCAGATTAGTTGGTGCTGTCATCTCCAACGATTCACATGTATCGCAAGAAATTGTCTCTTTGAAGGAGGTCATTGCGGGGATGGGCAAGCAAGAAAAGCCTCAACAACACGCTGGCTGTGGAATTTGCGCTGGTCCATTTTACAACACCAACGCATGCCCCTAACTACAAGATACCACTATTGCTGAAGTGTACGCTGCTGAAGGTTACGGGCCTGTTAAACCTCAATATGATCAACAACCACCGCAACAACCTCACTTTGATGATCCACCAACTACTAGTAGCCCCTCTTCAATCGAAGAAATGATCAAGGCCCTAACAATGCACTTTACAACGCATGTGCAAACTACTGAGGCCAACATAAAGAGCATAAAGGAGGCCGTGTTCCAATTATCCGATGAGGTGGCTGGGTGGAGAAAAGAGGGCATAAAAGAGGCTTCAAACGCAGTAACCCTACGAAGTGGCAAGGAATTACAAGTCGCTCCTACGAATGAAAAGTGAGACAATGCTGAAATCGAAATTGACAATGAGCCAACGTCACCGCCCCGCGGCGACTCCCACCGCGCCCCGGCGGTAGCCCCCAGTAATCCTACGCCATTGCCACCGCCCCGCGGTGATCCATACCGCCTCGCGGTGAAAGCCCAGAGCTTGTAGATTTACCTGAGGAAGAAGAGGATCCCTATGTACGCCCCAACTTCCCTCCCCTTGGATCTGAGAAGCCACCTGCCCCCTTCCCGGAGGCACTAAAGGAAATGAGAGTCATTGATGACAAGGATCTCTTCGACACTTTCAGTAAGTGTGAGGTGAACATCCCACTCCTCAAGCTCGTCAAGAGTGTACCGAGGTATGCTAAGTTTCTAAAGGAGCTGTGCACTATAAAAAGAAACCAAAAGCTGAAGGGCAAGGAAAAAGTCAAGGTTAGCGAACGCGTATCTGCTGTATTCCAGAGGCGTATGCCAAAGAAGTGCGGAGACCCAGGTATGTGGAGCATTCCTTGTATTATTGGAGACACTAAGTTTGAAAAAGCTATGCTTGATCTTGGTGCCTCCATTAATGTGTTACCCTATTCTCTCTACGAATCTCTTGGACTTGGACCTCTGTAGGAAACATGAATTGTAATTCAATTAGCTGATAGGTCTAGTGTCTACCCTAAGAGAGTAATAGAGGATGTCCTTGTTATGGTTGATAAATTGATATTCCCTGCAGATTTTTATGTCTTAGATATGGAAACAGATACGAAGGCAACTCCTATACTGTTAAGTAGGCCATTTTTAAAAACTGCTAAGACTAAACTTGATTTGCAAAGTGGGACACTTTCGATGGAATTTGACAGGGAGAAGGTGGAATATAACATTTATGAAGCCATGAAACACCCCGATGAAGACCATTCTCTATGCTCCATTGATGTGATCGATTCTATTGCACAAGATGTCTTTGATATTTCTGATCCTGATGAGTTGATGACCATTGTTGAAAATAATTTGGACTTGTCCTATGAGGAATACTCTTTACCCTCTAACATGCAGGAAGTCATCGCTCAGCTGGATGCCCATGGTAAGTACTCTGCAGATCCTTTGGGCGTTGGCCCCATTTTACTAAGCCCGAGCGAAAGGCTCGTTCCTTCTGTTGAACAGGCTCCCGAGATCGAATTGAAGCCGCTGCCAGACCATCTCAAGTACGCTTTTCTTGGAGCCAACGACACCCTGCCGGTCATTGTGTCTAGCAAGATATATGCGGACCAGGAAATGAAGCTATTAGGCGTGCTCAGGGAGCATAAAACCGCGATTGGATGGACTATTGTAGACATAAAAGGGATAAGTCCCTCGACTTGTATGCATCGGATTCTACTTGAAGACGGAGCTAGACCATCCAGGCAGCCACAGAGAAGGCTCAATCCTCCGATGATGGAAGTGGTGAAGAAAGAAGTGCTAAAACTCCTCAAGGCTGATATGATCTTCCCTATTTCGGATAGCCAATGGGTAAGTCCAACCCAGGTGGTCCCTAAGAAATGAGGTATTACTATAGTGGAGAATCAACAAGGAGAGTTAGTTCCCACCAGGACCACCACAGGATGGAGAGTGTGCATCGATTACCGTAAACTGAATGCGGTAACTCGGAAAGACCATTTCCCCCTGCCCTTTATTGATCAAATGCTAGAACGCCTTGCTGGGCGCCCCTACTACTGTTTTCTCGACGGATATTCAGGATACTTCCAGGTGGCCATTGCGCCAGAAGACCAAGAGAAAACCACTTTTACATGTCCCTTTGGCACCTTTGCATACCGCAGAATGCCATTCGGATTGTGTAACGCACCCGGTACATTTCAACGATGTATGGTTAGTATCTTCTCTGAATATGTTGAGAAATTCATTGAGGTATTTATGGATGACTTTACAGTGCATGGGATTAGCTTTGATTCATGTTTAACCCATTTGGCCCTCGTACTAAAACGATGTGTTGATACCAATTTGGTTCTAAATTATGAAAAGTGTCATTTTATGGTAGAACAGGGGATAGTACTGGGTCATATTGTCTCTGCTAGAGGTATTGAGGTCGATAAGGTGAAGATTGATGTAATTCAGTCTTTGCCTTATCCTACTAATGTGCGTGAAGTGCATTCCGTTTTAGGTCATGCAGGTTTCTACCGAAGATTTATCAAGGACTTCTCAAAAATATCTTCACCCCTATGCGAGCTACTGAAGAAGGAAGTGACCTACGCATTCACTGATGAGTGCAAGAAAGTGTTTGATTGCCTGAGAGAACGTCTGACAAGTGCACCTATCATTCAGGCACCTGACTGGTCTCGCCCATTTGAGATCATGTGTGACGCCAGCGATTATGCAGTTGGAGCAGTTCTAGGACAGAAAGTGGGACAGGCATCCCATGTGATTCATTATGCCTCCATGACTCTGAATGGAGCCTAGAGGAACTACTCCACTACTGAGAAGGAAATGCTGGCGGTTGTCCTTGCCTTGGAAAAGTTTAGGCAATATCTTTTGGGAGTCAAGGTGATTATCTACACAGATCATGCTGCTCTTCGTTACCTGATGACGAAGAAAGAATCAAAGCCAAGACTAATCCGATGGGTTCTCCTTCTCACTGAATTTGATGTGGAGATCCGTGATAAGAAGGGAGCAGAGAACCTAGTAGCAGATCACTTGAGTAGGCTCGTCCATGAGGAAGATAAGCCCGGAGAACAGAGCCCCATTCATGGCACCTTCCCAGATGACACACTTTTTATAATCGAGGGAAGTTCAGAAAACAAACACCACCCCGTGGTCCCCACCGCCACAACCCGGCGAGTCATAGCCAGTATGAAGTTGGAGATGTCACCGCCCTGCGGTGGTGACTACCGTGACCCGGCGGTAGATTTATGTGAGAACCAGGAAAGCTCACCGCGACCCGCAACGATAGCACCACCCCGCGGTCACATCTCTGGAGTCACACTTTGCTCTGGAGACACCTCTGACCCTCCCTCTCACATAGCCATGGACGTCTTCGGAATCCGTTCTTTCAGACCTTGGTACGCAGATATCGTCAACTATCTGGTTCGAGAGGAAATACCCCCAGATTACACCAGAGCTCAAAAGGCGAAGATACGGAGAGAAGCTTGCCACTATGTGTGGGATGATCCGTACCTATGGAAGCATTGTGTCGATCAGGTAGTGCGCCGATGCCTCCCAGACAATGAGGTATAATCTGTCCTTAACTTTTGTCACTCTGAAGCATGTGGGGGTCATTTTGGAGCGAATAGGACAGCTAGGAAAGTATTGGAGGCAGGATTTTATTGGCCACACATCCTTAGGGATGCTTACGCCTTCTACAAATCCTGCGATCGATGCCAACGGGTTGGAAACATCACCAGAAGGAATGAAATGCCGCAATCATCATTAATCTTTTGTGAGGTCTTTGATGTTGGGGGCATGGATTTTATGGGACCCTTTCCTAGCTCTCATGGGAATCTATATATATTGCTTGCGGTGGACTACGTTTCCAAGTGGGTGGAAGCGAAGGCCACCAGGACTGATGATTCTAAAGTTGTGGCAGGTTTTCTCAAGGAAAATATTTTCTCAAGATTTGGAATACCCAAAGTTTTAATCAGTGACAGAGGAACCCATTTCTGCAACAAGACAGTGACTGCCCTACTGAAGAAGTATCACGTCACCTAGAGAATCTCTACGGCCTACCATCCTCAAACTAATGGGCAGACCGAGAACTCCAACAGAGTGATTAAATCTATACTGGAGAAGACAGTAGCAACTAATCGGAGGGATTGGAGCACCAAGCTCAATGATGCGCTGTGGGCATACCGTACAGCTTTCAAGACTCCGATAGGAATGTCCCCTTTCCGGCTGGTATTTGGAAAAGCTTGCCACCTCCCCGTAGAGCTTGAGCATAAAGCGTGGTGGGCAATAAAGAAATGCAACATGCAACTGGATGAAGTGGGAGATTTCCGTAAGCTGCAGCTGCAAGGACTAGAGGAATTATGCCTTGAAGCCTATGAGAACTCTGTTAACTACAAGGCGAAGACCAAGCAGTGGCATGACAAGCATATTCTGCGAAAGGATTTTAAGCCAGGAGATAAGGTCCTCCTATTTCAATCCCGGCTCAAGCTCTTTGTTGGGAAACTGAGGTCCAAATGGACGGGTCCTTATGAAGTTGCTGACGTTCACCCCCATGGTGCCATCGGACTGACAAACCCCAAGACAGGCAACATCTTCAAAGTGAATGGCCACAGGCTGAAACCCTATTATGAAGGCTTCGATCCAACCCATGTTGATGCAATAAGTTTCGAAAGCCCTGAAGCTGAAACAAGGTGAGCCACAACCTACGTCGAGCCAACGACGTTAACCAAGGCGTTGTCCGGGAGGCAACCCGGGTTAGTTATTTGATATTTTATTTTCATTAGATTATTTTCGTAGTTTATTTTTGCTTTGTTTCGTCCACCTGTTACTCACATTTCAGGTACGAAAGTAAATCCGAGAAGAGACGTGGTACCCAGCTCGTCCCACCGCCCCGCGGTGGATCTCACCACCCCGCGGTGGATCTCACCACCCCGCGGTGGAGGTCTGGTATGATTTCTCAACTCAGAAAAAAAACAAGAAATAAAGGGCCTCGAAAAAACCTTAAACGGGTGAGTAATATTTTTATTTCTTGAGTTGGATACAAAGGATTTGACGGTGTCAGTTGGATCGCCCCGCGGTCCGGTACCTACTTTTACACTTATCACCCCATAAACTCTCCTGCCAAACCCTATACCCCTTTTTCTTTCTTCTTCCCCGTCTCTCTCTCTGCCGCACCCCCATTCCAAGATCTCAAACCCTTAACCCAAAGCTTTACCCGCCCCAATCTCCCTTGTTCCTAGCCTTGGTAGTGGCAACCTTTAACCCAACTTTGATCTCCTCTACCCAAACCTCCCCTTGTAATGATTTCCGAACTTCCCCGTGGTGGTTAGTAGTTGAAGGGGGTGACATTTTGTTCTGGTGGTGTGATCGGTGCAATCTGGGTGTTCTTCCGGTTGTTCGGTGGTGTTAGAGGAGGAATCGAACAATGACCGCCTCGCGTTGCAGTCTCGCCGCCTCGCGCAAATCAGATTTTGAATTTGGAGAAGAAGGTGAACAGTCACCGCCCCGCGTCCACTTCGCCGCGGCCCGACTACTACGCTCAGTGATCATCACCGCCCCGCGGTGACACTCATGATCATTCTTCAGCGGGTTGTCAGTCTTCCTTGCCTAGTTCTTTTGATTCGAGCACCTATTTCCTTATACAATGTCGAGAGCTAGGAAGGTTGTGATGACCGAGGAGGAGTGTAAGGTGTATGATGTGGTGTCAGCGAGACACGTACAGCCGACTCGTTTCTTTGATAGGGGAGCGCTAGCTGAATTGGGTTTGTTAGAAATGACTCAACAATGTCTGGACATGATGGGATTGGGGGGCTTCCTAGACAAATGTGACCCCGCGTTCCCTGAACTCTGCTACCAGTTTATAGCCACTTTGTCTCGAAACTACACGCGATGAATCATTGATGGTAGGGAGCAGAAACTCATAGCGGGAATCACCTTCAAATATGAGGGTCGGAGTTATGGTATTCCTATAGAGGAAATTCGGGAGCTGCTGGGTGTGTCGAAACCAGCTACTGAGCAGTGGAGGCAGGGTCCCGACAAGGCGGACATTAAGGAATTCTGGGCCACCGCAACGGGAATGGCTGAATATCAAAAGAGGAAGGAGAATAGTAACAAGATTGTCCACCCCTACTTCCGCTTGGTCTACACTGTGTTGCTTCAGACATTTTGTGGGTGTATGGAGGAGAGAAAGGTTTCTCTGAAGCGCCTTGGTCTTTTCTCCCCGATGATTGATCCTTTGGATGAGGTGACCCCTGGATGGGTTGTCATATGGCTGCATGAGCTGAAGCAGATTCGCGAGGGCGCCGTACGAGACATTGTTCAGGGTGGACTGATCACCTTGGTTGCTGCGGCCAGGATTTCGATGGACACCATTCCTACGCCGCTCATGCCTATTCGCTATGACATCCCATATCTGCGACGATGTGGTATGCTGACCATATCTCAAGGGCAGTATCAGTGGTGCTCCTACGGAGGTCACCTGTTGCGCCTCCCTCGTCCTTTGGCCTACCCGCGAGATTTCACAGGCTGGTACATCCCGTCTGACGCTGAGATTATTCCTTCCGACGATGAGGTTGATCCGCCGGCTGCTATTCCCATGCTTATGGATGTCGACCCCCCTGCTTCTGACGTTGCCTCCACATCTACATCGCCTTCTGAGTTTTCTTGGGATGAGATGTTCATCTGTTTTGATGCCTTCATGCCGCGTCAGGAGGCTGCGATCGAGGCGACGCTGGCTCGGCTGCGGACTATACAGGCTGACATTGCACGCGATATCACAGACCAGCTGAGTGCAGCTGAGGCCTTCATGCAGGAGCAGTACTTTGGGCAGCATCCACCTCCACCGAGCTTTCCACCGTATCCACCTTTCCAGTGAGTCTTTGTTCTTTTCTCCCTATTTTGTTTTGTTTTCGTCTTTACATTGAGGACAATGTGTGTTTCAAGTGTGGGGAGGGATTTAGACTCACTGTTTATCATAGCTAGTGTACATATTTTATTCTTGCATTTCGTATTTCTATTCAAAAAAAAAAGCCAAAAATATTTGAAAAGGCAATCAAAATCCTGGGATGAGCCGAAAACCCGTAATGGCGGCTCAGGTAAAAAGCAGGTAGTCCGACTGGTATAGACCAGGGCAAAAGTGGACTGGAGTGATGTGAGCACATGTGAGACGTCTAGTAAAATAAAATGAGTGGCTTGGTGAAAACCCGAAAGGGCACCTCGACAAGATGAGCGAAAAAGAAGAAGAGTGATTCTAGGATTTCTCTCTAACTATTGGCGAGGCATCATAAGAAGAGGCGGTATAAGGAGTTTGGGTAGGTCACTTTGGAGCAATAAGAAGCTAGACAGGAGTTAGGAATAGATTCATCTCGCATCATGTGTTTTGGTTGTCTGGGGCTGATTATTGAGCTGTTGTAGTCATTGGTATCATCTGTTGTCACACTTCCTGAGGCCTTGATATTTGATGAGTGGAGTATGATTGATTTGATTTACTCGGGACGAGTAAAGGTCTAAGTGTGGGGATATTTGATAGGTGGCATTTCATGCACCTTAACTAGTGATTATTGACACAATTTAGATGAAGTTTTGGTGTAGAATTAGGCTAAGTCTGTAATCCAGGGGAAGAGTTGAAGCAGTACAGATATGAAGGTTTTACAGCTTAGTGAAGATGATAGAAGATGAAGGAGAAGATCTGCCCAGAACTAATGAAGAAAGCTACCTCAAGTGGTAGTACAGGAGAGCAGACGCAAGGATGAAGAAGCTGGCCAATACCGCCCCGCGCCACAAGCCACCGCCTCGCGGTGGGATATTACCGCCTCGCGGTGGAAGAGAAGATTGCACGGCCAGCGTGTCATTTGTTTCTATTTTAGTATATTTGGATTTTATGTCTTATTATATTTTATTTCCTTATTTTGTTTGCTAGGTTAATTTTCTAAGAACCTATATAAGATCTCTTTTGTTAATTTTGAGAGGAGTTCGGTCCCCTCTCTTTTGTCTATTCAACTTCTAGGTTTTTGAACAATGGATAGCTAAACACTACTGTTTCGCTAGACAATTGAAGCACGACAATGAATTGGTTGTGAGATTTCTATTCCGTGTTCTATATCTTATTAAGTTGGATTGATTCTCTTGGTTAAATTGTTTATTGATTTATGTTGATTCTTCTAGTGTAGCTAACTAGGTTTTTCGACATCTATCATATTGCTAGGATTGCATATAGGGGTTCCGAGTGCATATCTAGTGGTAAACACAATTGTGCATATAGGGGTTCCGAGCGTACAATTGTGAGTGAGAATCAGTTGCATGTGAGTAGGGGAGTGAGTACTTATACGTCTTTCTACTTGCATGTATCCTATATCCTTGTGTGCATTGCTATTGCTGTGTTAGTGCTAAAGTACACCGACAACTGTGAGAATCAGAGGTATTTTATCATTGGCATAGTAATAAGTCTATCGACAACTGTGAGAATCGATAGTATTCATGATCAGGATGAGAACAATTATAAGATAGTAAAAGAACTTGGAAAGATAGTTTTCAGTGATCAACCTATTGCATTTGTGGTGTGGATATTTGTCTGGTGGAATACTTTCTCTCATTATATTTATTCTTCCGTTATTACTTGCATCTTTGGTTATCCTGCAATTATTCCAAAACCCCCATGTTACTTGTTAGTCACACGTTATTGCATACAGATAACCGACTCCCTGTGGGATCGACCCTGACTTGCTTGCTATACTCTTTAGTAGGTGAATTAGGATTTCTTTGACAGGAAAACGACACCGGTTTCCGGTCTTATCAAGTGTCGATCCCACATAGACCAATGTAATATTAATCGAAACACTATCAATGAACTAGGCCAAGAAAATAGGAAATGATGAAATCTGGAGAAAACTAAAACTAAGCTAACAAATAAAACATGATAAAATCAATGGGATAAATGTGTCTAAGGTTAAGGATCACCGTAACAATGCAACGGTAAATAAAATCACACTCTGCCTGAATCTAGTCCAAATTATTTGAAGGTAGGCTATCTAAGGTAATCTACTAACTCCTTTCAGACGATAGTAAACGTGCCTGGACTAAACTAACAATCGATGTCGCACAGAGCTAATCTCATCCAAACCCTTTAACGCACTTAGAGTCTAGGAATAAACTGAAATAACATTCGCTTTCGCACTCCGCTAATCCAACTCAAACCTAGAACATCTATGATAACCTATTAATCCTCAAGAGTAATTAAGTTGCTGTCGCACAAATAACACTCAGGTTCAATTCCTAGGATTCCAGTAGAAGTTATCACATTTCAGTCTCAAACCCTACCTGACTACCTATTAAAGTTATCACCTTTCAGTCTCAAACCCTAATAGGATCCAATTTGCATAAGCTACTATGGACATAAAGCAATTAGGAATGAATCAAATACTATTTCAATTCAGGCAAATAAATAATTCTAATTACATATGCATCGTCGGGATCACCATAACTGATGTGCTGTCGTTCGTAGCTGTCAAATATAAAAACCTCACAAATAAACTAGTATAGTCGATAAGTAAGGGTCGATCCCACAAGGAAGGAGCGAAACTAATGGTGGTTGCATGCAATGTCACTAAAGGGGGGATTTGTAGGTTGGTTGGTAACAATCGAGTCAAACACAGTAAAGTAGATGGTAAAATATCAAAGAGAGAAAACACTTAGCCAAGTAATATCCACATAAGTCATCCAAAGGTTGTTCCTTGATTATGCCCTATCTTTCTATTCGGTTATTCCTGTCCTGATCTTGGGTAGATTCATAGATCAACCAAACCTAAGAACCCTTACCAATGAATAACCCTAGCACCACTAGTGATTCAATCCAAAGGCAGCAATGCACATAAGAATTAACCAGGATACACATAACACCTCAACCAAAAGCATTCAATATGTAATCAATTCTCTACATAGATAACTTCCACAGTGGCAGATAAAAATCCATGATTGCTACTCGAACTAGAGCGTTAGCCCAACAATTCCCTAGTATTAGCAATATGAATGAAAGCAATAAACCTAGGTGATCAATCTAGATAAACCAAGAAACATCCAAATAAGAACTTGCTCAAGAGAAAATATATAACTCAATAGGATAAGATAGATAGGAACAAAACCTCACAACCAGATGAATAAACTTATGCTTCCATTACCGGACTAAGCAAAGGATGCTTAGCTCCTCATAAACATGATGAACTCCAAAAGTATGAAAAGTGGCAACGTTGAAATGAAAATTCTCCAAAACAAGCTCTCCCCAAACCTAATGCTAAAGAGAGTATAAATAGGGCTTCTAACAAATGACCTAGCCCAATAAGAAAAGAAACGGAATAAAATGGAAAAGTAATAAAAGAAATCAGAAAAGATAGATTCGGGATAAGTCCGAACTTCTTGCGTCGATGACCCACGATCGCGGCCCATGGACCGCGATCGCGGCCGCTTGTGGCTCCGCGCTCTTCATAATCCTCCGCGCATGCAGATAATTCTCGACTTGCCCCGAGGAACCGCGATCGCGGCACCCTTTCCCGCGGTCGCGGTTAATGCTCGGCCTTCACTCCTTGGCTTCGCCTCCTAACCTCTCATCTTCACTTCCTTGGCGTCTTCTCCTGGTGGCTTCCTTCCTCAGTGTCTCCTATGATATCCAAAACAGCTCAAACACCTCCAAAAACACCAACTTCGCCCCCAAACGCCATACACATGAATGTGTCTAATTCTACCCGAATGGCACCAATAAAACCCTCTAATAACTCTTAGTTAAACCCTATAAAGTAGTGCTTATCAAACTCCCTCATGCTTAGACCTTTGCTCGTCCTCGAGTAAACTAATAAAGAGTCTACTCCTCCAATGTAGCACCCAAGGTCTCAGGAAGCATGTCCTCCAACTAAGAGTCACATAACCCATGCCAAGCTCCTGGCACCAAACTCATTCACAACACATCCACAACTCAACAAGCTTAAAGGGCAAGCAGAGTACTTCCCCCAAGCTTAACCCGGACATCCAATGGTGTGAGTAACCTCTAATCCTAGCCTCCATCTATGACTCCTTATGCCTCCCAGAGTGACCTACCCGACAATCCTTCTTTGACTCCTCTTCTTGTGCCGCCCCGCCGGTAAAATGAGATCCTAGAAACACTCCTCTTCTTTTCACTCATTTTGCCTAGGAGCCCTTTTGGGTTTTCATCCTAGCCACTCATATTTTTTTTTCATAGATGTGCTCACATAAGCTCACGTCACTCAGACACCTTATTACCCCAGCCTAGCGCTGGTCCGGGCCACCTGCTTTTTATCCAAGCCGCCCTTTCGGGTTTTCGACTTGTCCCAGGATTTTCATTTTTTTTAAACGTAAATTGCTAAAATTTAAAGTACAATGCTGGAAAAGAAATATGTACAAGATAGGTAGTGAACACTTCTACTCCCCCATGCTTAAATCATGCATTGTCCTCAATGTATGAATGACAAATAAAAGATAAGGGAAAAATAGAAGTACTCACTGGGATGGAGGCCAATACCCATAGGCGTTGAAGAAAGCCTCATCTTTCCTCTGCAGATGAACCACCTGGTCCTCAACTATAGTGAGGTGGTTGTCCAGGAGGTTGGCATGGTATGCAAGGTTGACCTCCATATTGCGCTGCCACTCAGCGCTCTGCCTCTCGTGCTCCTCCAGGCGGGTGGAGATTTGGCGCTCCCACTCAGCGCTTCTCCTCTCATGCTCCTCTAGCCTCTGGGAGATGTCGCGTTCCCACTCGGCGCTTCTCCGTATTTGCTCATCTTGCCTCAGCTACAGGTTCGTCATTCTATCCAGGAGCTGGTCCCAGGGCGCCCCTCCATAAGCACTACCAGACCCAGATGCCTAGTGAGTGCAGTCAGAATGTACAGGGGGTTCCCTGGAACCCGGCGGTGATGGCACATCTCTCTCCATGTCCTCCGCCGCAGTCTCTTCCTCCTCCTCGTCATCGTCGTCGTCGTCCCCTTCGTCTTCAGAAGACGATCCCTGCTCCCCGTCGGCATAAAGGTAGAAGTCCCTCACCCGGGGCCCAAAAGACATCGGACGAGGCAACCTCATTCGGTGTTGGTTGCCGGCTTGGGAGAGCCAGGTGTAGTCTCCCTCTCGGGCCTCCAGCAGGTGGGACCTCCGTATGAGCCTGATGTTGTATTGGTAGCTCTCGTCGGGGAATTCCCAATGGTCCTCGAGGATCTCATACTATCGGGCGATAAGCGTCACCATGCCTCCCATGGAGATCTTGCCGCCCTTCTTCTCTCTCAGTCGTAGGCAGCTGGAGAGAAACAACTCGACCCAGTCGGGGATGTTGTGACTCTCTGGTGTCAAACACCAGAGCACTGTAAGGTCCTGCCTCGAGACCTTGTTCACCTCCCCCTGTCCAAGGAAGGTCATGGCTAGCACCTTGTGAGCCAGCCTCAAACAGGGGTGCGTCAGCTTGTAGTTGTACTCGCCGGCGCTGGGGTTGATCACATTCCGGGTCGCACCTTGCCAGAAGAACTCTGGCAAGGTGCCTATAGCTTCCCAATCCTCGGTGGGCTCCTCAGTAACGCCAAAAAGGTCCCGCAGACCTTGGTAGGACATCCTTCTTTGCCGCCCCAATAGGTTGAACGTGATTCCGTCGTCATGGCGTTCCAGCGTGGCCAGGAACTCTAGGGTCAGTTCGTCGGACGTCAGGGCGGACAAATCAATGAAGTTACCGAGCCCTCCGTGGCTCAGCAACTATTGAGTGCAGTCCTCCAATCCGAGTTGTGTCAGCGTCGGTCGATCGTAGAATTTCGTCGGGACGATCTTCCGCTGGCTAAACGTCTAGAAATAGCGCCGGTGCCTCGGGCTTTGCATGTTGGCTACGAAAGCAGACATGGTGGGAATAAGAAGCAAGAAGCACGAAGGCAATACTGGAGGGGCCCGCGATCGCGGGGTGTGGGCCGCGGTCGCGGTTCATGCTCGAATGAAGGCTTCTGGAGAAGAAGGGCCACGATCGCGGTGCTGGGCAATGGCGATCGCAGTTTCTGGGCTGCAGAAATCTTCAAGTAAAAATGTCTCCGGTGGTGCTATGTTGGTCGCGGGGGCTTCAGACGTTGGTCCGGCGATCGCGGCTCGTGAGGCAATGAGAATTCCGAGGGGGAAATGGAGATCTCACCCAAACGACGGTGCGGTGGCGGGACGATGGACGCGGGGCTGCAGGGGTTCGTCGCGGTGGTCGGAGTCGGAGATCCGAGTGTTTGAGAGTGATAGAGCATGGTGGAGGTGTTGTGAAATGCCTAAATGCCGTGGAACACCGAGGTGGGACCGCGATCGCGGGAACGATACCGCGCTCGCGGGTTGTTGGGATCGGGGCTCCGCTGCAAGGTTAGTTCTAGTGGCCCACAGAAGAAAGAAAAAGAAAATAGCAACTAATGCAAAGAATTTGAAAAACACAAAATTAAGTCTTAATGAAAACAAAAGACATAGATGAGTTCAGCAACTCATACCTCGGGTTGCCTCCCGAGCAGCGCCATAGTTATCGTCGCGGCACGACGTCCTGCTGTACCTTCTCAACCTGGGTTGCCTCCTACAACCGTACTCTACACTCTTGAATCTGGGGGATGCTCCTGAATGGTCTCCAACCTGTGCTCTACCTTCCTTCGGTCAAACTCCATGCTTACCGTACCTATGCCCACGTCGATCTTTGTGTTGGAGGTCTTCATGAAAGGCCTCCCTAGCATTACTCGTCCTCCTCGTTTCCCTGTGTTCATGACAAAGAAGTCTGCAGGGAAGACGAGGGTGTCGACGCTCACCAAAACGTCCTTCACAACGCCCTCTGGAACGATGACGGAGTTTTCAGCCAGTTGGATGACGATTTCCATGCTTTCTAGTGGTCCAACATTGAGGGTGTTGTAGACGGACAGTGGTAGGACATTGATTGAGGCTCCCAAATCCAGCAATGTCTCATTGAACTCGGTTTCCCCAATCTTGCAGGGTACGCTAAACATCCCGGGATCATCACACTTTTTTGGGATCTTCTTTTGCATCACAGCCGAGACATCCTTCTTGACTTTCTCCTTTTTCTTTGTGATAATAGGAATTTGTCGTGCTAATTCCAGCTATGCAAAATATCCAAATAAACCTTAAACCGTAGTCCTAGGTAAGTAAAGGTAGAGTCCACAGGGAGACAGAGTCTATCTTTATGTGTAATTTCTATGTCAATCTTCAAGTAACCAAAGGTTTTTTTTTTGTATGTTTAGAAGTTCTAAGCATACAAAGACAAACAAACTAAAAGTTGTGAAATCAGTGATGGGGAAATAGCTCAGTCAAACAACATCCACTATTTGTATGACAAGTTGATCTTAGAAAATCATTCAATATCTCATGCAATGGAAATTCCAATTCCTTTTCAGATATAACTAATAGCACAACCAGATACTATTAGTACTAACTAATTAAACAACCCTGAAACTATCAAGATTCAGTATAATAACAGCGTTACAGATAGGAATATAGTTGGATACAATTCTAGCATAAAACAACCAGCTTTTATCCTAGAATGTAAATCAGTTCTCTTCTGCATAAGGCTAGCACAACCAGATACTAGTACGATGCAGTTGCTACTCTGAAATAGATATGCTCAACCAGTAACAATCTAGATCTAGCAATCAATCAATAGAAACAAACCCTAGTTGCGCAGGCTAGAGATTATCAATATTAATCATAAGTAATCAAGCAAGAGAATAGATAAAATCCATGTAATAGATAAGGAACGAGAATCTCACAACTTAATCAAAACGAAAGCTTCAGCGTCTGACTAAGCAAGAGTGGCTTAGTTCTTCATAGCAAAGTACGTAGAAAGGGAAAAGATGAAATTAGGGTTCGAGAGACAAAAGAGGCCAAACTCCCTTCTAACCCTAAATACTAGAAAATAATAAGGTCTTCCAAAAAGGTCAAAAACAAAATAATAAAAAATACTAATAATAATCCAAAATAACAAAGTAAGGAAAAGTGGTTCGGTTTCGCATCCGACACGGCGGCGGTCGCCGTAAGCCTGGCGGCGGTCGCCGCCAGATTTCTTCGGTTCAGCTCCTGCGACACTTCCGTAAAAACGCCATAACATTTGATTCCCAACTCGGATTGCGCTCATATTTTGAGGACTTGCAGTAGACTTCAAGAGATAACTCCTAGAATTGGAATCACTCCATTTGGACGTCTGAGTAAAGAGAAAGAATCAATTAAATTCAGCACATTGTTCTTCTACTCTCGTGTGGACTCTCTCCTTGGTTCTTCTTCGTCTCCTCAGTGGTAAACTCCTCTTCCTCTGGATATCTTCAATTTGCTTCTCCAGACCACCAAATCCACACTTCTCCTCTCTAACTCCATAATCCACAGTTGTGCACTAAATCCATCCAAATGGCACCTCAAACCTGGTAACAACCCTTAGAAATGCACTACAATATAGTTCCGATCACTTTGACCGCTCCTTTTGCTCCTTCTTGAGCTTGCATAGCTCCCTCAAGAAGTTTGCAAAGCGAGGCATCGCTTTGCTCAATTGGGGGGTCACCTTGTAGTTCCTGAATGTCTCGTACATTCTCTTCAGCCCCTCAATGGGTTCGTCATCTTCTAGCGCTGCAGGGAATGGCGCTGGGATGTCAAAATATCCCTCCGGGTGAACATACCGCGTCATTGTTGTTTGTGAAGACGGCCCATTTTCCGAAGTTTGATCGCGATTTTCACCCCGCGATCGCGGTTCTTGCACTAGGGTCCCGCGATCGCGGCTATCCTGTCCGCGATCGCCCTTAATTGGCGCATCTATCCCAATTTCTTGCTCAACGAACCCGCGATCACGGCAAACTTCCCGCGGTTGCGGTCTCGGTTCATCCTCATACTTCTTGGTTGGCATCTTGTCTTCTTCATGCTCCCATCTGGGCCTTGACGTCATGGAGTTGACGTTTTGCCTAGGATTTATCTCAGTTTGAGATGGGAGTGCTCGTGACTCTCTAGCTTCAAGCTTGCTAACCACCTGGGAGATCTGCCCTACCTGCTTCTCTAAGTTCTGTATGCTAGACTTGATCTCGTGTTGAAACTGAACCATGTTTTGCTGTATGGTTCCCACGGTCTGCGTCAGCGTAGTCATATGTTGTGCCAGTGTGTTGACCTGGTCCTCAAGATTGGTGGTGCGGGGAGCTCCCTGCCCTTGCGGTCTTTGATCTGCTTGGCCTCTGAACGGCTAGCCTCCTTGAAACTGCCTCTGGGGGTACTGCTGCTGCTGCTGGTATGGCTAGGGGGTTCTTGGTCGGAACTCAGGGGGGTACTCCACGTTCTGCGTGTTCTCGTACCTTAAAATCGGATGGTCTCTCCACCCGGGATTATAGGTACTGGAAAAGGGGTCATACCGTGGTCTTTGTTGGTACCCCCCAACAACGTTGACTTGCTCAGTGGACTCCTCGTGGAGTGTAGGACATGCGTCAGTTGCATGCGAAGTAGCATAGCAAAACTCGTATTCCTTGACCCTCTACGGTCCCTCCTTCCTCATCAAAACCTTGATCATCTCCTTCATTTCGCTCACTTCTTTCACCATAGATGGGGGAGCATGATCACTTGAAGTGGCTTTCACTGCCTGGGCGCCCACCCTCTTACTGAATTGCCTTGAGCCCTCCGACAGCTCGCTGAATATCTCGAATGCTGCGGCAGGTGTCTTGTTCAGTATGTTGCCTCCACATGCCGTATTCACCATTCGTATTTCTTCATCCAGCAATCCCCCATATAGGTATAAGACCAAATCTTGGTCTGAATACCCGTGGTAGGGACAGCTGGAGCACAACCTCTTGAAATGCTCATAGTACTCGTAGAGCATCTCCGTCCCATGCTGCTCTATATTGCTCAGGTTGCGCTTGAGACTGTTCAACTTTGTTGCTGGAAAGTACTTCTCCAGAAATGCCTTCTTCATCTTTCCCCAAGTGTTGATGCTACCTGGGGTGAGGTAGTAAAACCAGTCGTTGGCTGAATCCTTAAGCGAGAAAGGAAAAGCCCTAAACTTGATTTGGTACTCCGTTACGTTGCGTGGCTTCATGAAGGTACACACGGCGTGAAACTCTGAGAGGTGCTTGTTTGGGTCCTCTCCACTTAGCCCATGGAACTGGGGCAAAAGATGGATAAGTCCAGACTTGAGCTCAAAGTTCACTCCCGCTGGGAGCTCAGGGAATTCTACGGCCAGTGGCTGCTAGTCCAAGTTAGGAGCAGTCAGCTGCCTCAACGTGGGTGGATCGTCAGCCATCACTTCTTCTTCGTTGATCTCTTCCTGCAGTATCGCGCTAGGCGGATCGGTTAGAATTGTTGCTGCCCTCCGATTCTCCCTCAGTGTCCGCTCAATCTCTGAATCAATAGCTAAAGGGGAAGAATCAGTAGTACGAGTGTGGACCATAAGATAGGTCCACACACACAAACAAACACACAAAAATCACACAAAAACTTCAAACACACACGAAACACACAAAAACACCAAAAGCTCAAAACTTGCCTTCCCCGGCAACGGCACCCAAATTTAACGTGTTGTCGTTCGTAGCTGTCAAATATAAAAACCTCACAAATAAACAAGTATAGTCGATAAGTAAGGGTCGATCCCACAGGGAAGGAACGAAACTAATGGTGGTTGCATGCAATGTCACTAAAGGGGGGATTTGTAGGTTGGTTGGTAACAATCGAGTCAAACACAACAAAGTAGATGGTAAAATATCAAAGAGAGAAAACACTTAGCCAAGTAATATCCACATAAGTCATCCAAAGGTTGTTCCTTGATTATGCCCTATCTTCCTATTCGGTTATTCCTGTCCTGATCTTGGGTAGATTCATAGATCAACCAAACCTAAGAACCCTTACTAATGAATAACCCTAGCACCACTAGTGATTCATTCCAAAGGCAGCAATGCACATAAGAATTAACCAGGATACACATAACACCTCAACCAGAAGCATTCAACATGTAATCAATTCTCTACATAGATAACTTCCACAATGACAGATAAAAATCCATGCTTGCTACTCGAACTAGAGCGTTAGCCCAACAATTCCCTAGTATTAGCAATATGAATGAAAGCAATAAACCTAGGTGATCAATCTAGATAAACCAACAAACATCCAAATAAGAACTTACTCAAGAGAAAAGATATAACTCAATAAGATAAGATAGATAGGAACAAAACCTCACAACGAATGAATAAACTTATGCTTCCATTACCGGACTAAGCAAAGGATGCTTAGCTCTTCATAAACATGATGAACTCCAAAAGTATGAAAAGTGGCAACGTTGAAATGAAAATTCTCCAAAACAAGCTCTCCCCAAACCTAATGCTAAAGAGAATATAAATAGGGCTTCTAACAAATGACCTAGCCCAATAAGAAAAGAAACGGAATAAAATGGAAAAATAATAAAAGAAATCAGAAAAGATAGATTCGAGATAAGTCCGAACTTCCTACGTTGATGACCCACGATCGTGGCCCATGGACCGCGATCGCGGCCGCTTGTGGCTCCGCGCTCTTCATATTCCTCCGCGCCTGCAAATAATTCTCGACTTGCCCCGAGGAACCGCGATTGCGGCACCCTTGCCCGCGGTCGTGGTTAATGCTCGGCCTTCACTCCTTGGCTTCGCCTCCTAACCTCTCCTCTTCACTTCCTTGGCGTCTTCTCCTGGTGGCTTCCTTCCTCAGTGTCTCCTATGATATCCAAAACAGCTCAAACACCTCCAAAAACACCAACTTTGCCCCCAAACGCCATACACATGAATGTGTCTAAATCTACCCGAATGACACCAATAAAACCCTCTAATAACTCTTAGTTAAACCCTACAAAGTAGTGCTTATCAATAACCCTAGAACTAGGAATTTAGCCAAGCATGATCGAAAACATCAATAGATTTAAACTAGTCATCAACATATATGGATTATGCAATAAACACTAGAGATAAAATTGAATCTCAATAACAAGGAAATACGTACCTTGGGTTGCCTCCCAAGAAGCGCTTGTTTTGAGTCGTTAGATTGACCTTCACCACTGTCAGGCTCTCGAATCAGGCGGGTCGGTGACACCCAACTCAATCGGATCAGGCTCCTTGTAAGGCTTTAGTCGAATCTTTCTAACTTTAAAGTAACCCGAGTTCTTATGCCATAGCTCAACAGAATCATTATGAAAAACTCGGTTCAGGAAGTATGGACCAGACCATCTTGTATTCTTGCTTCCCGGAAACATGCTCGACTTATGATGATAGAGAATCACATGATCCTCTGGCTTGAATTCAACTTGAGCACGGTCAGCAGAGCGTCTTCTTCTCGTCTTAGGTCTACTCCGAACCTCTAATTCTGAATTGGCTTCCACCCTTGGGTTCTGAATTTCCAATGCATCTTGTGGTATCATAGCTACATCGAGCAATATATCAGGAAGTTTTTCTTGCACCTTACAGCAAGTAATGGTGCTAGAGGTCGGGTTAGAGCTTTGTAACACCTTAAGCTCATCAAGCATCGGGTCCTCCTTGATCTCTTGGGTAAATTCCTTCCTATCAAATTGTGGCTCATCCCACTATTTCTTTAACCCAATCATAACAGCAGTGCATTGTTCCAAATAATGCACTTCAGGTGGCTCTACAGGCAATTTTGAATTAACCAACTCGATAATTTGATCTTTCAGATTCTGATTTTGTGTGGTTAATTCCTCTACTTGAGTCTTCAAAGAGTCCACCGTACCTGAAAGAGAACAAATTTGGGTTATTAAGGGCTTAAGCGCATCATGCATAGTTGTAAGAGTTGTAAGAAATTTCTCAACTTCCCTATCATGTCATAGGATGAAGTCATCAAGCCTACTATCTTGCATGGATGGATAAGTCTCAGCCTGGAGCGGTATATGTGGGGTTGTCATCCAGCTAAGATTAGGAGATTGTGAATTCCACGCAATTATTTCTCCCAAACTAGCGTGACAATTAGTCTTGTCATGATCTTCAGCTCCATAATTCTCACAGAAGAGGTTAGAAGTTATTGGGTTTTTGTCATAACCCAAATTGTAATTTAAAGAATCATACCTTTGAGTACTTGTATTAGGCTGAGAAGGAAGAAAGGGATAGGAATTTACCTCATACATACCTGAATCTATTTGTTTGACTCTTTCTGAATAGCCTGAAAAGAAAAGAAAGAAAGAAAAAAATCAAAGCAAAAATAATGACCTAGACTCACCAATAGAGGTGACAACTAATATTAACAAATTGGTCCCCGGCAACGGCGCCAAATAATGACCTGTGGGATCGACACTTGACTACTACAACTGATCCCATACACTTGCGGGTAGGTTTTAGCCACATCATGTTTTTGGCGCCGTTGCCGGGGAACGAACTCGGGTCACCCGCCTGTCACGCGGGTGACCCGGGTTCGTTCACCGGCAACGGCGCCAAAAACTTGATGTGGCTAAAACCTACCCGCAAGTGTACGGGATCAGTTGTAGTAGTCAAGTGTCGATCCCACATAGACCAATGTAATATTAATCGAAACACTATCAATGAACTAGGCCAAGAAAATAGGAAATGATGAAATCTGGAGAAAACTAAAACTAAGCTAACAAATAAAACAAGATAAAATCAATGGGATAAATGTGTCTAAGGTTAAGGATTACCGCAACGATGCAACAGTAAATAAAATCACACTCTGCTTGAATCTAGTCCAAATTATTTGAAGGTAGGCTATCTAAGGTAATCTACTAACTTCTTTCACACGATAGTAAACGTGCCTGGAATAAACTAACAATCGCTGTCGTGCAGAGCTAATCTCATCCAAACCCTTTAACGCACTTAGAGTCTAGGAATAAACTGAAATAACATTCGCTTTCGCGCTCCGCTAATCCAACTCAAACCTAGAACATCTATCATAACCTATTAATCCTCAAGAGTAATTAAGTTGCTGTCGCACAAATAACACTCAGGTTCAATTCCTAGGATTCCAGTAGAAGTTATCACATTTCAGTCTCAAACCCTACCTGACTACCTATTAAAGTTATCACCTTTCAGTCTCAAACCCTAATAGGATCCAATTTGCATAAGCTACTATGGACATAAAGCAATTAGGAATGAATCAAATACTATTTCAATTCAGGCAAATAAATAATTCTAATTACATATGCATCGTCGGGATCACCATAACTGACGTGCTGTCATTCGTAGCTGTCAAATATAAAAACCTCACAAATAAACTAGTATAGTCGATAAGTAAGGGTCGATCCCACATGGAAGGAGCGAAACTAATGGTGGTTGCATGCAATGTCACTAAAGGGGGGATTTGTAGGTTGGTTGGTAATAATCGAGTCAAACACAACAAAGTAGATGGTAAAATATCAAAGAGAGAAAACACTTAGCCAAGTAATATCCACATAAGTCATCCAAAGGTTGTTCCTTGATTATGCCCTATCTTCCTATTCGGTTATTCCTGTCCTGATCTTGGGTAGATTCATAGATCAACCAAACCTAAGAACCCTTACCAATGAATAAACCTAGCACCACTAGTGATTCAATCCAAAGGCAGCAATGCACATAAGAATTAACCAGGATACACATAACACCTCAACCAGAAGCATTCAACATGTAATCAATTCTCTACATAGATAACTTCCACAGTGGCAGATAAAAATCCATGCTTGCTACTCGAACTAGAGCGTTAGCCCAACAATTCCCTAGTATTAGCAATATGAATGAAAGCAATAAACCTAGGTGATCAATCTTGATAAACCAACAAATATCCAAATAAGAACTTGCTCAAGAGAAAAGATATAACTCAATAGGATAAGATAGATAGGAACAAAACTTCACAACCAGATGAATAAACTTATGCTTTCATTACCGGACTAAGCAAAGGATGCTTAGCTCCTCATAAACATGATGAACTCCAAAAGTATGAAAAGTGGCAACGTTGAAATGAAAATTCTCCAAAACAAGCTCTCCCCAAACCTAATGCTAAAGAGAGTATAAGTAAGGCTTCTAACAAATGACCTAGCCCAATAAGAAAAGAAACGGAATAAAATGGAAAAATAATAAAAGAAATCAGAAAAGATAGATTCGGGATAAGTCCGAACTTCCTGCGTCGATGACCCGCGATCGCGGCCCTGGAGAGACGGTGAGCATCATGTTGCCAAGGAGAAGGAGAACACTCGAGGCCCATATTTTGATTTGACAACGATGATGGCCTGACATTCGACATCTGAGGAGGAGGACCACTAGAGCCCACACCACGATCATATCTGGGCTCCATCATGTGTTCGTTGAAGGCCGTACAACCCCGACTTCTTTGATATTCCACTACACCTTATAGTGGATTCCCATTTGGTTGAACGGTAGGAGTTTGATTGAGTTTGAAGACTCTGTAACACCAGAGACATGAGCTTTCATTGTTTTACCGCCAGCAACACCTTCCGTGTCCAAGCCAGCTCAACGACGGTTGTGAGTACTTTTCTGCTTTTCCTTATGCTTCATCTTTTTTGTCTTTCATTACATTGAGGACAATGCAATGTTTAAGCATGGAAGAGTGTTCTATACTTGCTAGTCGTTGAGGAGAAAGAAAAAAAAATGAAGAAAATGAAAAATCCAAAAATTTGAAAAAAGACTAAAATAGAAATCCTTGGATAAGTCGAAAACCCGAAAGGGCAGCTTAGGTAATAAACATGTGGCTTGGACCAGCATTAGGATGGGGTAATAATTGGTCAAGAGTGATGTGAGTTTATGTGAGCCCATCAATTGAAAAATGAAATGAGTGACTTGGTGAAAACCTGAAAGGGCGCCTTGGCAAAATGAGTGACCAAAAGAAGAGTGATTATTAGGAATTATCATTTTACTTGGCGTGGTGACATAAGAAGAGGTGATATAAGGAGGATTCGAGTAGGTCACTCTAGGAGGCATAAGAAGATAGATGGAGGATAGGATTAAATATTTTTATTCACTCTATGGTGTTCGGGATAAGCTTGGGGGAAGTACTCTGCTTTCCTTTAAGTTTGGTTGTATGTTGTAATTACTGTGTTGGTGCCTTGTAGTTTCATGTTTAGGTGCAATTCTTAGTGGAGATGGTTTTTTCTGTGCTTCCTGAGACCTTGGAGATTTGATTGGAGGAGTAGGTTTATTTTAGCTTACTCGAGGATGAGCATGGTTTAAGCATGGGGGAATTTGATCAGCACTACTTTGTAGTGCATATCTAAGAGTTGTTACCGGTGTTTTGGGTACATTTGGAGATGTTTAGAGCACAATTGTAAAGATTGGAGTTGAAGAGTAGAAGTGTAGATATGGTGGTTTGGTGGAGCTTAAATGAAGATATCAAGAAGATGAGAAGAGAACCACGTAGAAAATGAAGGAAGAGTTGGAGAAAGAGCTAAGTGGAGCCACAAAACCAAAACCGCGATCGCGGGGCTGAGTCTGCGGTCACGGACATTTACGAAAGGCGAGAAGAAGGACGCGACAAAACCGCGATAACGGACGAGCAAGAGATTGATCGCGGATAAGTCGAGAGCAAAGGAGTTAGAGAAGGCATTTTCCGCGATCGCGGAAGTATGCATCAGTGAGCGGCGCAGCAATTTCGTCCGAAGTCTTATTTTATATTAGTTCTATTTTCTTTTGGTTTCTTTTTTCTAGTTTACATTATTTTATTTCATTTTAATACTAGGTTTGTTATCTTTCTACATTAGGTTTTGGGTTAGGTTATTTAACCTAGTTTCCCTAGCAGCTTTTCATTATTCAGTTTTCCATTCAGCAATCTTTTCCCTTTGAGTTTTATTGTTTCAAGACTATGAAGAACTAAGCACCCTTTGCTTAGTCCGACAATTAAAGCCTTCATTTGATTCATGATTGTGAGGTTATAACTCTATTTCCTATTCCTTTGGATTGTATCTTTTCTCCTTATCTTATTCTTAATGATTCTTATTGATTTGACTAGTCTGGCCAACTAGTTGATATTAATAATTGTCTATTGCTAGGGTTTGGATATTTTGGGTTGAAATTCCTTATCTTTTGTAGCATCCATGATATTCTAGGACTGGTAGGACTAGTTTGTTATTAGAGAGAATTTATTATGTGTTAAATGCTGCGAAAATTCGGTGTTGCATGTATGATAGGTGCCATTTCAGGCACCTTAACTAGTGATTATTGACATATTTTAGACGGAGTTCTGGTGTAGATTTAGGCTTAGTCTGTAATCCAGAAGAATAGTTGAGAAGTGAAGATATCATAGGATTTACAGCTTAGCGGAGATGATAGAAGATGGAGGAGAATATCTGCTCAGAATTCATGGAGGAAGGCTACCATTACTTGGTAGTACAGGAGAGCAGAAGATGAAGACTTGAAGAAGCTGGTCTTACCGCCCCGCGTGATAAGCCACCGCGACTCGGCGGTGGATCTCAGAGAAGGCAGCACAAGCGAAGCCACCGCCCCGCGGTGGAGGACGACGCATCGCGGCCAGCGTTGAATTATTTCCTTTTTAGTATTTTCGACTTTACAATTGTTATTATTTACTTTCCTTATTTGCTAGGTTAGTTTTCTAAAACCTATTTAAGAACCTTTTCTAGTTTTTGTGAGGAGTTCGGTCCTCTCTATTATTCATTCCACTTCTAGGGTTTGAACGAATGGAGAGCTAAACACCTTTGTTTCGCTAGACAATTGAAGCACTGCAATGAATTGGTTGTGAGATTTCTATTCCTCGTTCTATATCTTATAAAGTTGGATTAATTCTCTTGAGCATATTATCTATTGGTTTATGTTGATTCTTCTAGCGTAGCTAACTAGGTTTTTCGACATCTACCATAGTGCTAGGATTTGCATATAGGGGTTCCGAGTGCTTATCTAGTGGCAAACACGATTGTTGCGTATAGGGGTTCCGAGCGCGCAATCGTGAGTGAGAATTATTTACATGCTAAGTAGTAGGGTGTCCTTTTATTTGCATGTATCCTATATCCTTGTGTGAATTGCTATTGCTGTGTTAGTGGTAAAGTCTGCCGACAACTGTGAGAATCGGTGATACTTTACTAGTAACATAGTAATAAGTCTATCGACAACTGTGAGAATCGATAGTACTTAAGATCAGGGTGGGAACAACTATAAGATTGTAAAAAGAACTTGGAACGATAGTTTTTAGTGATCAACCTATTTCATCTGCTGTGTGGATATTTGTCTAGTGGAATACTTTTCCTCATCATATTTCTTCTTCTGTTAAATCTTGCGTCTTTGTTACTTTGCAATTACTATAAAACCCCCTTGTTACTTGTTAGTCACACGTTATTGCATACAGATAACTGACTTCCTGTGGGACCGACCCTGACTTGCTTGCTATACTCTGTAGTAGGTGAATTAGGATTTCTTTGACAGGAAAACGACACCGGTTTCCGGCCTTGTCAATGTATCCTGGTTAATTCCTATGCGTCTTGCTACTATTGTTCTAAATCTTGATGGTTTCTTGTGCCTTCGATAGTAAGGGTTGCCTGGACTGGTAACTATTTCAGAATAGGGACAAGAATAATCAAAGGAAGGAATATAGATAATCTAGGACCAATCAATCGAATGAATGGTGGACATTTATTTGGCTAAGTATGTTTTTCCCATAATTGATTACAAATCTTTGCTTTTGTTTCCTTTGTTTAGTTGCTTACAAACAATCAACCAAACCCCCTTTTGTTACTATTGCATGCAAACGTACATTAAGAAAAACAACTCCTCCCTGTGGGATTCGACCCTTACTTGCCTATTCTACTAGTTTAGGTTTGTTTATGATTTACTTTGTTTAGGTGTCACGATAACGCCTATAAAATTGGCGCCGTTGTCGGGGAGGCAAGTTTTGTTTTGTTTTCTTTGTGTGTGTTTGTGTGCCAATTTTTGGTGTGGACCTATCTTACTGTCCACACTCGTGCTACTAATCTTCCACTTTTGAGTCCTAATACAGAAAACCAGCAAACGAGAGATGGCCGCAGTCCTGCATGCTAAGATTAGGGAACTGAAGGAGATGATGCAGATGTATATGACAACGAGCGGACAACATCAAGAGCAGAGATATGACCCATACTCCTACGCATACAGTCCAGGGTGGAGAGATTACCCCAATTCGAGTTATGGGAACCAACAATACCCATTCTATGGTCATGACTACCAGGAGTTCTATCCATGGCCTCAGTCGTGCTATCAGCAGGGCACTCCACAACAGTATAGTCCATCCTATGAGAATAGACCACCGGTGTCCTATCCAAGTTCCTCCAGGTGCACTGAGGATATGCTTCGATCTCTCACCCAACGTGAACAAGATACCAAGTCCATGCTCTAGAACTTGGAAAAGCATATTGAGCAAATGGCTCAAGCAACGAGCAGATTAGAAGTCGGGGCGTCGACGAAACTACTATCTCACCCAATAGTGCACCAGAGAGAGTGACTTTTCGATGACCATACGAAGTACTGAACAGTTGTATGTCATCCCACTAGCTGAAAGGGAACAACAAATTTGTGAGAAGGGAGCAGAATACAACAAGATGTATGCAGAAGAGACCCCGAGACCGCAGGAGGTGCTTTCTGAAGAAGATTATTTTTGGGAACAAGAAGAATTCAGCGACCACGAAGAAGAAGGCCGCGACCACGGGGTTCTAGCTGAGGAAGAAGATGAAGTCGGCGAATTTCCACGACCGCGGACAGATTTCCTCGATCGCGGAAAAGTCTCTGTTGATGAGATTTTTGATGAAGAAAAACCGCGACCGCGGGCAGGAAACCGCGATCGCGGAATATTTTCTGAAGAAGGATTTTGCCCAGTTGAAGAACCGTGACCGCGGGTCCCAAACCGTGATCGCGGTTTAGCCTCTGACGAACAACTCACTCATGTTCGCCCCGACTTTTCCCCGCTCGTTTTATTGAATCCCGTCGCACCCTTCCCTGAGGCATTACAAGATACTCGAAGGCTAAAGAACACCAAAGAGCTCTATGAAACCTTTAGTATCTATGAGGCAAACGTTCCTTTGGTCAAACTGGCAAACAGCATCCCTCTCTGCGCAGAATTTTTAAAGGCGTTGTGCAAGATCAAAAAGAAGTCAAAGGCGAAGCACAAGAAGGAAACCGTGATACAAATGGCGGATTTCTACATGCTGGAAACGGGGCAGGACAAGCATGCAACCCCTAAGATGTTGGGTAGGCCATTTTTGAAAATGGCAAGTGCAATCATTGATATGAACAACAGTCCACTCACCATGAAGTGTAGGAGAATGGGGGAGAGGCTCAACATAGAGCATACAAAGAGGCACCCCCCTGATCTAGACCCCAGGAGTTCAATTGTTGTGAGCAACCCAAGTTGAGTGGGAGAACACCAAGTCGAGCCACGATAATAACTAAGGCGCTGCTCGGGAGGCAACCCGAGATATGTATTTCTTTTCATGTCTTTCCATTCCATGTTTTTAGTTGTTTTTGTGTTATTCTGGCTTTTGCTTTTGGTTTTGCATTTAGACTAACTTGCAGGAAGGAAACCCGAAGCTTAATTGAAGATGGTGTCAATCTCGCGCACTAGCACATTTCCGCGGTCGCGGAAATCCCACTGTAAGCCTCCTTTTCCCTGCTCGTAAAAAAAAAATCAAAAAAAATATAAATTCTACCGAAGGCCAACTGTCAACGAGTTCCCCATGGAGAGACGGTGCGCATCATGTTGCCAAGGAGGAGGAGAATACTCGAGGCCCATATTTTTATTTGGCAACGATGATGGCCCGGCATTCGACAGCTGAGGAGGAGGACCACTAGAGCCCACACCACGATCATATCTGGGCTCCACCATGTGTTCGTGGAAGGCCGTGCAGCCCCGACTTCTTTGCTATTCCACTACACCTTACAATGGATTCCCATTTGGTTGAACGGTAGGAGTTTGATTGAGTTTGAAGACGCCGCAATACCAGAGACATGAGCTTTCATTGTTTTACCGCCAGCAACACCTTCCGTGTCCAAGCCAGCTCAACAACGGTTGTGAGTAGTTTTCTGCTTTTCCTTATGCTTCATCTTTTTTGTCTTTCATTACATTGTGGACAATGCAATGTTTAAGCATGGGAGAGTGTTCTATACTTGCTAGTCGTTGAGGAGAAAGAAAAAAAATGAAGAAAATGAAAAAGCCAAAAATTTGAAAAAAGACAAAAATAGAAATCCTTGGATAAGTCGAAAACCCGAAAAGGCGGCTTAGGTAATAAGCAGGTGGCTTGGACCAGCATTAGGCTGGGGTAATAATTGGTCAAGAGTGATGTGAGTTTATGTGAGCCCATCAATTGAAAAATGAAATGAGTGACTTGGTGAAAACCCGAAAGGGCGCCTTGGCAAAATGAGTGACCAGAAGAAGAGTGATTATTAGGAATCATCATTTTACTTGGCATGGTGACATAAGAAGAGGTGATATAAGGAGGATTCGGGTAGGTCACTCTTGGAGGCATAAAAAGATAGATGGAGGCTAGGATTAAATACTTTTATTCACTCTATGGTGTTCGGGATAAGCTTGGAGGAAGTACTCTGCTTTCCTTTACGTTTGGTTGTATGTTATAATTACTGTGTTGGTGCCTTGGAGTTTCATGTTTAGGTGCAATTCTTAGTGGAGATGGTTTTTTCTGTGCTTCCTGAGACCTTAGGGATTTGATTGGAGGAGTAGGTTTATTTTAGCTTACTCGAGGACGAGCATGGTTTAAGCATGGGGGAATTTGATCAGCACTACTTTGTAGTGCATATCTAAGAGTTGTTACCGGTTTTTTGGGTACATTTGGAGATGTTTAGAGCACAATTATAGAGATTGGAGTTGAAGAGTAGAAGTGTAGATATGGTGATTTAGTGGAGCTTAAATGAAGATATCAAGAAGATGAGAAAAGAACCACGTAGAAAATGAAGGAAGAGTTGGAGAAAGAGCTAAGTGGAGCCACAAAACCAAAACCGCGATCGCGGGGCTGAGGCTGCGGTCACGGACATTTACGAAAGGCGAGAAGAAGGACGCGAAAAAACCGCGATCGCGGACGAGAAAGAGATTGATCGCGGATAAGTCGAGAGCAAAGGAGTCAGAGAAGGCATTTTCCGCGATCGCGGAAGAATGCATCAGTGCGCGGCGCGGCAATTTCGTCCGAAGTCTTATTTTATATTAGTTGTATTTTCTTTTAGTTTCTTTATTCTGGTTTACATTATTTTATTTCATTTTAATACTAGGTTTGTTATCTTTCTACATTAGGTTTTGGATTAGGTTATTTAACCTAGTCTCCCTAGCAGCTTTTCATTATTCAGTTTTCCATTCAAAAATCTTTTCCCTTTGAGTTTTATTGTTTCAAGACTATGAAGAACAAAACACCCTTTGCTTAGTCCGACAATTAAAGCCTTCATTTGATTCATGATTGTGAGGTTATAACTCTATTTCCTATTCCTTTGGATTATATATTTTCTCTTGAGCTTATTCTTATTGAATCTTATTGATTTGACTGGTATGGCCAACTAGTTGATATTAAGAATTGTCTATTGCTAGGGTTTGGATATTTCGGGTTGAAATTCCTTATCTTTTGTAGCATCCATGATATTTGATAGGTGTTATTTCATACACCTTTACTAGCAATTATTAGCATGATTTGGAGGAGTTTATGAGTGGTTTTTAGGCTAAGTCTGTGATCCATAAGTTATGGAGATAAGTGAAGATATTCCAGGATTTACAGCTTAGATGGAGACATGACGATGGAGATGGAGCTGCTGAAGCATACATGGAGACGACTACCAACACTTGGTAGTAATGAAGAGCAACAGAAGAAGAGAGTGAGCTAGCTCACCGCCCCGTGCCAGAATCACCGCGGCCCGGCGGTGACTCCTAGAGAAGACTGAAGCCCCGCGCCAGAGGAAGCCACCGCCCCGCGGTGGAGAGCCACCGCCCCGCGGTGGAGAGCCACCGCCCCGCGGTGGCCGTGTTAAATACCGTGCGTCTGAAGACATTTATTTCCTTTTATTTCGTTCAGATTTTGTTATTTTATTATTCTATTTCCTTTATTGTTTGCGTTAGTTTTAACCTGGTTTTCTTAAGACTATTTAAGTCCTCTTTCTAGGTTAAGAGGGGAGACTCGTTACAACTTCTTTACATCAGATGTTATTTTTCCTTAGTTTTCATTCTCGTTTGAATGGAGAACTAACTTCCCTTTGTTCTACTAGACGATTGAAGCAATACAGTTGATGTGTTTGTGAGATTTCTATTCCTTGGTCTTATCCTTATAAGTGTTGGTTTGAGTCTCTTGGTTATATTGAATATTGATTTCTTGTTGTTCTTCATAGCCTGATTAACTAGGTTGAATACTTTTTATCAATTGCTAGGATTGCATATAGGGGTTCCGAGTGCATATCTAGTGGCATACACGATTTTGCGTATAGGGGTTCCGAGTGTACAATCGTGAGTGAGAATCAGTTGCATGTTAAGTAGTAAGGCGTCTTTCTATTTGCATTTATCCTATATCCTTGTGTGCATTGCTATTGCTGCGTTAGTGGTAAAGTATACCGACAACTGTGAGAATCAGAGGTACTTTACCAGTGACATAGTGATAAGTCTATCGACAACTGTGAGAATCGATAGTACTTAAGATCAGGGTGAGAACAACTATAAGGATAGTAAAAGAACTTGGATTAAATAGATTTCTGTGATCAAATTATATCTCTGTATTATGGATCTCGCTCTAGTAGGACTACTTTCCCCATCATATTTTCTCAACTCAACCAAACTTGTTTGCTTTGCTTGGTTTGCTTTCTCGTGATAACTAAAACCCCCCCTTGCTTGTTATTTGTCATTCACGATTGCATACTGCATCAGATCTTCCCTGTGGGTTCGACCCTTGCTTGCTTACTATACATCTGTTTAGTAGGTCTGTTAGGACTTTTTACTTTGATAAGGCTAATCAACGATACTTGCATTGCACACTTTTAGCCCCGTCAAATTTGGCGCCGTTGTCGGGGAAGATTTCTGTTTTTGTTGTGTGTTTTTGTGATTGACTTTTGGTGGAGACCTATCTTATGGTCGACACTCGTTCTATTGACTCCCCTCTAGCTGCTTTTGATCTAGAAGTCGACAGATCGTTCTGTGCGAACCTACGCGATCAAGGAGAAGAAGAAGTAGAGGTTGAGATCGTTGAACCGGCTGAGACAATTAACATGCCTGCTGTCGCAATGGCTGAGACTCTAAGAGAATTGACTGAGCCGAATATTGGAGCACCGCCCTTGGTTGTCATCATCCCTGCACTTGGCGAAGGGGTGAACTTTGAGCTGAAGTCTGGAGTTGTTGCCTATCTCCCGAAGTTCCATGGTTTGAGTGGAGAAGACATGATCTCTCACCTGGGCAATTCCACAATGTCTGCATGACTATGAAGTCCAGGAACGTGACGGAAGACCAAATCAAGATGAGAGCTTTTGGTTTCTCCCTGCTAGACTCTGAAAGCGACTGGTACTATCACTTGCCACCAAGAACAATAGATGCCTGTAATAAACTACACAAGGCGTTTCTGGACAAGTACTTTCCAACGAAGAAGGAGAATGCCTTGAAAAAGGCAATTGCCAATATTGAGCAGGCTGGTGATGAGACGCTGTATGATTATCTTGAGAGATACAAGAGACTTTGCTCTAGCTGCCCGTTCCATGGATACGCCAAGCAGGACCTTGTCCTCTATTTACACAATGGTCTGCTGGATCAAGAGAGGAGGATGGTTGACGCTGCTTGTGGTGGAAGCATTCTGAATCTGACACCGGATGCAGCCATGGAGAGATTCCAGGATATGAGTGAGAGCACCAGGAGTTTTGGGAAGACATACCAAAGGAAGGCGGTCAATGCTGTGACCCCTGCAGGACCTAGCCCAGTGCTGACTGAGCTAGCTGAGTTGAAGGAGATGGTGAAGAGAATGGCAAACCAAAACACTCTTGAACAAGTTAAAGCATGTGGACTTTGCTCTGATCAATACTACCCCATCGACACTTGTCCTCAGCTGTAGGAGGAGGGTGTTGCTGAAGTTAATGCTATAGGAGGTTATGGACCCCCTAGACCACAGTTTGGTGGACAACCCAACTATAATCCGAGAGGGCGAGACCACCCAGGTTTTAGATGGAGTGACCCTCAAGGTGGTCAACAGCCGGCACAACAGCAGTACCAGAAGAGAGTCCCATACCAACAGAGACCTCAAGGCCAAAGCTCTGGTGCTTCTACTGAAGAGATGCTAAAGACTCGGACTCAGCATTTCGCCACGCATGTGCAGGCTACTGAGTCAAGTATTAAGAACATGGAGAGGCAGATTGATCAACTAGCTGATGTTGTGACCAAACTTGACCAGAGGACATCAAACTCCCTGCCATCTCAAACTACAGTGAATCCAAGGGAGAATGTGAGTGCCATCACCCTTAGAAGTGGTAAGAAGCTGGTCGTTACTCCTAGTACTGAAAAGGAGAACGAAGCTGTAAAAGAGAAAACTGCTGAACGCCCCGCGGTGGACCCCACCGTGACCCGGTGAAAAGTTGAGGCTAAGGCCAAGAAGGAAACGCTGAAGCCACCGCCCCGCGGCGACTCTGACCGCGACCCGGTGGCTGATCTCAGTAAACACACCACGACCCCACCGCCCCGCGGTGATGATCAACGCCCCGCGGTGGGCTTGCCGCGACCTGGCCCTCGAGAACCCAACTCCGCTGAAGAAACCTGTGTTGATGACTACGTTCGCCCCGTGTTTTCCCCTCTAGGTTCTGAGAAGCCACCAGCACCTTTCCCTGAGGCGCTGAAGGCCAAGAGAGTAGCTGAAGACAGCGATCTGTTCGAGACATTTCGGGACTGTGAGGTGAACATTCCCCTGATCAAGCTTATCAAGGCTGTCCCTCGATATGCCAAGTTCTTGAAGGAGCTATGCACCGTGAAGAGGACTCAGAAGCAGAAGGTTCAAAAGAAGATTCCAGTGAGTGAACATGTGTCAGCGGTAGTTCAGAGGCGTCTGCTTGAGAAGTGCAAGGATCCAGGTATATTTACTATTCATATTACTTTAGGTGAGCATCGATTTGAGAAAGCCTTGTTAGACTTGGGTGCCTCAATTAATGTGTTACCTTATTCTTTGATTGAATATTTAGGAATAGGACCCTTGCATGATTCTAACATTGTTATACAACTTGCTGATGGTTCTTGTGTGCCCCCTAAGGGTGTTGTGGAGGATGTTCTTGTCAGGATAGGTTCTTTGATTTTTCCTGCTGATTTCTTTGTTATGGATATGGACTATGATGAGCAGGTGGCTCCAGTTATGCTAGGGCGACCTTTTATGAAAACATCCATGACAAAGATTGATGTAGACAGTGGAATTTTAACTATGGAATTTGATGGAATAATTTTTGAACATAATATTCATAAAGCCAACTCCATTGAATTGCCTGCTCCTTGCTGCATTAGCGATATTGATGATCATGTGCATGAAAATGTTAAAACTAGTGCAGTAGAGACCGTAGTTAAGTGTTCTACTATTGATGGACCTATTGAGTTGCATGTTGATGATGTCTTGCTAGATGATATAGGAGATTCCACCCCTTCTAATTTGGGCACTTGCCCCCATGCACTAACCATACAAGGATGTAAGCCTTTATCCAGTGACGTGCAGCATATTCAGATTGAGCCATATCGGCCCCCACATCGCTCTAAGTATGGGGGAGATACTCCAAAAGAAGTAAGCATGGAGTTGATGGCAAAGAGGGAACATGGTCTAAGGTCTAAACCTTTCCATGGGAAGTCTCAACAGGAAGAGACTAGTAGGAGGATTCCGAGGGGATCCTATTCCAGGTGGTAGTTGATCTGCAGTACGTCGAGCCAACGACGTTAACCAAGGCGCTGTCCGGGAGGCAACCCGTGGTAATTGTTCTTTGAGTTTTCTTTAGATTATTTTCGTAATTTATTTTGCTTTGTTTCGCTCGCCTGTTACTAACATTTCAGGTACGAAAGTAAATGGAGAGGAGACAGTTTCCCAGTTCGTCCCACCGCCCCGCAACGATCCTCACCGCCCTGCGGTGGAGCCCACCGCCCCGCGGTGGAGCCCACTGCCCCACGGTGGATGTCTGGTATACCTTCTCAACTCCGGAAAAAAAAACAAGAATAAAGGGCCCCGAAAAAACCTTAAACGGGTGCGTAAATTTTTTTATTTCTTGAGTTGTTACGAAGGATTTGACGGATTGGGCCCCTTTGGGCCAAGATTTTTCTTTGGGCCATGGTACATACACGGCTCCATCATCCCTTTCTTCCCCTTTCACCTTCCCTAACCTAGCCCCCATACTCATAAACACTCCATTCCCAGCACACCTCTCAAGCTCCCAAAGCCAAATCCCCCATTCTCCCTCAAATCTCTCTCGACCTTGATCCGAATCTAGCCCCCAATTCACCAATTGGAAGTCTAGCCTCACAAACAAGCCAAACACAACCCCACCGCGTCGCTTCAGTCCCGCCTCGTTGTCGCTCCGCCTCGCGCTGCCCCACTTTGCGTCGCTGCTGCCACCGCCCCGCGCCGACTTCACCGCGACCCGGCCAAAGCCCCCAGTTGTCCCAACCGCGACCCGGCGACTCGTTCACCGCCCCACGGCGAGACCTCTTGGTTGCGTGTTTGCTCATTTGTAAGTTCTCTTGGTTGCCCTTCGTTATGAAATTCTACATTCATTACTTATGGCACCTAAGGGTAGGAAACAAGTGTCTACGAGGGATGAGAATGAGGTCTACAATGTGGTGAAGGAGAGGAAGGTGTTGGCGACAAAATTCTTTGACAAGCCGACATTGGCTGAGTTTGGGTTGTTGGCGTGTGTGTCCCTGTGCTTAGCACAGTGTGGTTTGGGGACGTTTCTGAACTTGGCTGCCCCTGCGTATCCCGAGCTTTGTTACTAGTTCATCGCCTCTTTCAAGAGGTACTCTGATGGTTCCGACGACAAGAGGATGATGAGGGTCACGTTCACTTACAATGGGCGTGATTATTCGTTGTCCCCTAAGGTGGTGCGTGATGTCCTGGGCATTACAAAGCTACCAACTGATGGGTGGTCTGGTGGCATTCTAGAGTCTGATATGATGGAGTTCTGGAAGGCTGCTACGGGCAGGACGTTCAGGAAGGGTCAGGAGGTGAAATCGAAGCTAGTGGACCCGTGTCTACGGTTGATCCACAAGGTGATGATGAGAGACTTCTTTGGCCATGCTGATGATGGTAAGGTCCCTCTGAAGGATTTTCAGTGGTTTATGAGCATCTTGGAGGTTGTTACGTACACGCCGTATTGGGCTACCCTCTTTTTGGGTTCCTTGAAGATGATTCGTGATGGTGAGCCACGAGATATCTGTGGGGGTGGTCTGATCACCCTCCTTTGTGCTGGAGTGATAGCTTGCAATCAGATTCCTCGGCATGTTGCCTATGTGGTGTATGATATGGCGCACATGAAGGTGTGCTCGATGCTGAAGCCATTGGGAAATGATGGTGATTTGGTATGGTCGTCATATGATGGCCACATTCTGATTCTTCCACGGGAGTTCGCTTATTCCCCTTCATTTGCGGATTGGTGGATCTCTAGTGATGGCAGAGTGACGACTGATGATACCCCTGCTGCTGCTCCTTCAGGCCCGTATGGAGAGGGACCTAGTGGTGGTGGTGGTGCTACTGCTGCTGAGTTTGCGGGCGATGAAACTCCTATGCCTACACTTTATGACGCGCCCTCGTCTTCTTACGGTCCTGCCACACCTTGGCAGGAGTTCTATTCGAGATTTGATGCATTCTCAGTGCAGCAGACGCACTGGAACACCCGAGTAGAGACCGGTCTGTAGACTTGGCAGACCTAGTTACATGCTGATGTAGATGAGCGTCTGGACGGTATGTACGCTCATATGAGGGACTACTTCGGGAGGTTCCCACCACCACCACCATCAGGCCCGCAGTGAGTTTATTTTCTTCTTCCCCTATTTCATTTGATGTTCTCTTTTCTACATTGAGGACAATGTTCGGTTTAAGTATGGGGGAGGGATTTAGACTTGCTATCTATCTATCCTTTGTACATATTGTTTTCTTTTCGTGTGCTGTATTTCCCATTCAAGTTTTTGATTTCTAAAAAAAAAAAAATCGAAAAAGCAAAAAAATGTAAAAAGGCAATCAAAATCCTAGGATGAGCCGAAAACCCGAAAGGGCGGTTCAGGTAAAAAGCAGGTAGTTCGACTGGTATAGACCAGGGCAAAAGTGGACTGGAGTGATGTGAGTATATGTGAGATATCTAGCAAAATGAAATGAGTGGCTAGGTGAAAACCCGAGAGGGCGCCTTGGCAAGATGAGCGAAAAAGAAGAAAAGTGATTTTAGGATTTCTCTCTATTTCTTGGCGAGGTGTCATAAGAAGAGGTGGTATAAGGAGCTCGGGTAGGCCATTCTGGAGCGATAAGGAGCTAGATTGGAGTTAGGATTAGAATTATCTTTGCATCACTTGTTTTGGTTGTCTGGAGCTTATTGTTGATATGTTGTAATTGCTAGTGTCATGTTTTCTTGTACTTCCTGAGGCCTTGGTGTTTGATTGAGAGAGTAGGTTTTTCTTTAGCTTACTCGGGACGATTAAAGGTCTAAGTATGGGGGAATTTGATAGGTGTTATTTCATACACCTTTACTAGCAATTATTAGCATGATTTAGAGGAGTTTATGAGTGTTTTTAGGCTAAGTCTGTGATCCAGAAGTTATGGAGAGAAGTGAAGATATTCCAGGATTTACAGCTTAGATGGAGACATGAGGATGGAGATGGAGTTGCTGAAGCATACATGGAGACGACTACCAACACTTGGTAGTAATGAAGAGCAACAGAAGAAGAGAGTGAGCTAGCTCACCGCCCCGCGCCAGAATCATCGCGGTCCGGCGGTGGCTCCCAGAGAAGACTGAAGCCCCACGCCAGAGGAAGCCACCGCCCCGTGGTGGAGAGCCTGACGCCCCGCGGTGGAGAGCCTGACGCCCCGCGGTGGAGAGCCTGACGCCCCACGGTGGATCCCACCGCCCCGCGGTGGCCGTGTTAAATGCCGCGCGTCTGAAGACATTTATTTCCTTTTATTTCGTTCAGATTTTGTTATTTTATTATTCTATTTCCTTTATTGTTTGTGTTAGTTTTAACCTAGTTTTCTTAAGACTATTTAAGTCCTCTTTCTAAGTTAAGAGGGGAGACTCGTTACAACTGCTTTACATCAGACGTTATTTTTCCTTAGTTTTCATTCTCGTTTGAATGGAGAACTAACTTCCCTTTGTTCTACTAGACGATTGAAGCAATACAGTTGATGTGTTTGTGAGATTTCTATTCCTTGTTCTTATCCTTATAAGTGTTGGTTTGATTCTCTTGGTTATATTGAATATTGATTTCTTGTTGTTCTTCATAGCCTGATCAACTAGGTTGAATACTTTTTATCAATTGCTAGGATTGCATATAGGGGTTCCGAGTGCATATCTAGTGGCATACACGATTGTGCATATAGGGGTTCCGAGCGTACAATCGTGAGTGAGAATCAGTTGCATGTTAAGTAGTAAGGCGTCTTTCTATTTGCATGTATCCTATATCCTTGTGTGCATTGCTATTGCTGCGTTAGTGGTAAAGTATACCGACAACTGTGAGAATCGGAGGTACTTTACCAGTGACATAGTGATAAGTCTATCGACAACTGTGAGAATCGATAGTACTTAAGATCAGGGTGGGAACAACTATAAGGATAGTAAAAGAACTTGGATTAAATAGATTTCTGTGGTCAAGTTATATCTCTGTATTGTGGATCTCGCTCTAGTAGGACTACTTTCCCCATCATATTTTCTCAACTCAACCAAACTTGTTTTCTTTGCTTGCTTTGCTTTCTCGTAATAACTAAACCCCCCCTTGCTTGTTACTTGTCATTCACGATTGCATACTGCATCAGATCTTCCATGTGGGTTCAACCCTTGCTTGCTTACTATACATCTGTTTAGTAGGTCTGTTAGGACTTTTTACCTTGATAAGGCTAATCAACGATACTTGCATTGCGCACGTTTAGCCCCGTCAATATTCTAGGACTGGTAGGACTAGTTTATTATGAGAGATAATTGATTATGTGTTAAATGCTGCAAAAAATCGGTGTTGCATGTATCCTGGTTAATTCCTATGCGTCTTGCTACTATTATTCTAAATCTTGATGGTTTCTTGTGCGTTCGATAGTAAGGGTTGCCTGGACTGGTAGGACTGGTAACTATTTCAGAATAGGGACATGAATAATCGAAGGAAGGAATAGAGATAATCTAGGACCAATCAATCGAATGAATAGTAGATATTTATTTGGCTAAGTGTGTTTTTTTCCCTAATTGATTACAAATCTTTGCTTTTGTTTCCTTTGTTTACTTGCTTACAAACAATCAACCAAAACCCCCTTTTGTTACTATTGCATGCAAACATACGTTAAGAAAGACAACTCATCCCTGTGGGATTCGACCCTTACTTGCCTATTCTACTAGTTTAGGTTTACTTTGTTTAGGTGTCACGACAATGCCTATCAAATTGGCGCCGTTGTCGGGGAGGCAAGTTTTGTTTTGTTTTGTTTTGTTTTCTTTGTGTGTGTTTGTGTGCCAATTTTTGGTGTGGACCTATCTTACTGTCCACACCCGTGCTACTAATCTTCCACTTTTGAATCCTAATATAGAAAACCAGCAAACGAGAGATGGCCACAGTCCTGCATGCTAAGATTAAGGAACTGAAGGAGATGATGCAGATGTATATGACAACGAGCGGACAACATCAGGAGCAGAGATATGACCCATACTCATGCGCATACAATCCAGGGTGGAGAGATCACCCCAATTCGAGTTATGGGAACTAGCAATACCCATTCTATGGTCATGACTATCAGGAGTTCTATCTGTGGCCTCAGTCGTGCTATCAGCAGGGCACTCCACAGCAGTACAGTCCAGCCTATGAGCATAGACCACCAATGTCCTATCCAAGTTCCTCTAGGTCCACTGAGGATAAGCTTCGATCTCTCACCCAATGTGAACAAGAGACGAAGTCCATGCTCCAGAACTTGGAAAAGCATATTGAGCAAATGGCTCAAGCAACGAGCAGATTAGAAGTCGGGGCATCGATGAAACTGCTATCTCACCTAGTAGTGCACCAGAGAGAGTGCCTTTTCGATGACCATACGAAGTACTAAGCAGCTGTATGTCGTCCCACTAGCTGAAAGGGAACAACAAATTTGTGAGAAGGGAGCAGAATACAACAATATGTATGCAGAAGAGACCCCGAGACCGCGGGAGGTGCTTTCTGAAGAAGATTATTTTTGGGAGCAAGAAGAATTCAGCGACCACGAAGAAGAAGGCCGCGACCACGGGGTTCTAGCTGAGGAAGAAGATGAAGTCGGCAAATTTTCGCGACCGCGGACAGATTTCCGCGATCGCAGAAAAGTCTCTGTTGATGAGATTTTTGATGAAGAAAAACCGCGACCGCGGGCAAGAAACCGCGATCGCGGAATATTTTCTGAAGAAGGATTTTGCCCAGTTGAAGAACCCCGGCCGCGGGTCCCAAACCGCGATCGCGGTTTAGCCTCTGACAAACAGCTCACTCATGTTCGCCCCGACTTTTCCCCGCTCGTTTTATTGAATCCCGTCGCACCCTTCCCTGAGGCATTACAAGATACTCGAAGGCTGAAGAACACCAAAGAGCTCTATGAAACCTTCAGTATCTACGAGGCAAACGTTCCTTTGGTCAAACTGGCAAACAACATCCCTCGCTGCGCAAAACTTTTAAAGGCGTTGCGCAAGATCAAAAAGAAGTCGAAGGGGAAGCACAAGAAGGAAACCGTGATACAAATGGCGGATTTCTACATGCTGGAAATGGGGCAGGACAAGCATGCAGCCCCTGAGATTTTGGATAGGCCATTTTTGAAAATGGCAAGTGCAATCATTGATATGAACAACAGTCCACTCACCATGAAGTGCAGGAGAATGGGGGAGAGGCTCAACATAGAGCATACAAAGAGGCACCCCCCTGATCTAGACCACAGGAGTTCAATTGTTGTGAGCAACCCAAGTTGAGTGGGAGAACACCAAGTCGAGCCACGACAATAACTAAGGCACTGCTCGGGAGGCAAACCGAGGTATGTATTTCTTTTCATGTCTTTCCATTCCATGTTTTTAGTTGTTTTTGTGTTATTCTGGCTTTTGCTTTTGTTTTTGCATTTAGACTAACTTGCAGGAAGGAGACCCGAAGATTAATTGAAGATGGTGTCAATCTCGCGCACTAGCACATTTCCGCGATCGCGGAAATCCCACTGTAAGCCTCATTTTCCCTGCTCGTAAAAAAAAATCAAAAAAAAATTCTATCGAAGGCCAGCTGTCAACAAGTTCCCCATGGAGAGACGGTGCGCATCATGTTGCCAAGGAGGAGGAGAATACTCGAGGCCCATATTTGTATTTGGCAACGATGATGGCCCGACATTCGACAACCGAGGAGGAGGACCACTAGAGCCCATACCACGATCATATCTAGGCTCCACCATGTGTTCGTTGAAGGTCGTGCATCCCCGACTTCTTTTCTATGCCACTACACCTTACAGTGGATTCCCATTTGGTTGAACGGTAGGAGTTTGATTGAGTTTGAAGACGCCGCAACACCAGAGACATGAGCTTTCATTGTTTTACCGCCAGTAACACCTTCCGTGTCCAAGCCAGCTCAGCGACGGTTGTGAGTACTTTTCTGCTTTTCCTTGTGCTTCATATTTTTTGTCTTTCATTACATTGTGGACAATGCAATGTTTAAGCATGAGAGAGTGTTCTATACTTGCTAGTCGTTGAGGAGAAAGAAAAAAAATTTAAGAAAATGAAAAAGCCAAAAATTTGAAAAAAGACAAAAATAGAAATCCTTGGATAAGTCGAAAACCCAAAAGGGCGGCTTAGGTAATAAGCAGGTGGCTTGGACCAGCATTATGCTGGGGTAATAATTGGTCAAGAGTGATGTGAGTTTATGTGAGCCCATCAATTGAAAAATGAAATGAGTGACTTGGTGAAAATCTGAAAGGGCGCCTTGGTAAAATGAGTGACTAGAAGAAGTGTGATTATTAGGAATCATCATTTTACTTGGCGTGGTGACATAAGAAGAGGTGATATAAAGAGGATTCAGGTAGGTCACTCTAGGAGGCATAAGAAGATAGATGGAGGCTAGGATTAAATATTTGTATTCACTCTATCTTGTTCGGGATAAGCTTGGGGAAATTACTCTGCTTTCCTTTAAGTTTGATTGTATGTTGTAATTATTGTGTTGGTGCCTTGGAGTTTCATGTTTAGGTGCAATTCTTAGTGGATATGGTTTTTTCTGTGCTTCCTGAGACCTTGGAGATTTGATTGGAGGAGTAGGTTTATTTTAGCTTACTCGAGGATGAGCATGGTTTAAGCATGGGGGAATTTGATCAGCACTACTTTATAGTACATATCTAAGAGTTGTTATCGGTGTTTTGGGTACATTTGGAGATGTTTAGAGCACAATTGTAGAGATTGGAGTTGAAGAGTAGAAGTGTAGATATGGTGGTTTAGTGGAGCTTAAATGAAGATATCAAGAAGATGAGAAGAGAACCACGTAGAAAACGAAGGAAGAGTTGGAGAAAGATCTAAGTGGAGTGATAGGTGTTATTTCATACACCTTTACTAGCAATTATTAGCATGATTTGGAGGAGTTTATGATTAGTTTTGAGGCTAAGTCTGTGATCCAGAAGTTGTGGAGAGAATTGAAGATATCCAAGGTTTTACAGCTTAGATGGAGATGATGAGGATCTGCTGGAGTTTATTGGAGAAGACTAGCAACACTTGGTAGTAATGAAGAGCAGAAGAGAATAAGAAGAGGAGCTGAAGAGAGAAGAATGGCGCCCCGCGTCAGAGCCACCGCGACCCGGCGGTGGGTCTCAGAGAAGAATGCCGCCCCGCGCCAAAAGAAGCACCGCCTCGCGGTGGAAATCATGCCCCGCGGCCAATACGTAAGGCGAAGCAATTAATAGTACCGCGTGCTGATGCTGGAATTTGGTGAATTTCGGCCCAAGGAAATTAGGCCCATGAAGTACCAGCCCAACTAAAGGCAGAGGCCCACGTGAATGAAGATGTCGTGCCGCGTGAAATGGAAGCCACGTGAATTGAAGCAGCGGAGCCGTGATGTCACCATGACGTCAGCGAGATGATGCATGATTTGCTGTTGCCGAAGTTGGGCCGCTGCGTGTGTTGGGCCGCCGAGCTGATGATGGAGAGATGGGCCGCTGATGCTTGCGAGAGAAGGCGAGGAAGCAGCTGCTTGCACGTGAATTACGGGATTAATTTCCTATTTCGATAGTTTATATTTGGTTATTGACTTTATTGTTATTTCCTTTTATTATTTTTTATCACTTTTAGGATTTAGGTTAAATACTATTTGTTAACCTAGAATTCATAATTCAGTTTTAGTTTTGAGTTTTGAAGTTCGTAGTTTTTCCACCTCCAGGGTTTTGACCCATGGAGAGCTAAACACCTTTGTTCTACTAGACAATTGAAGCATTGCAATGGATTGGTTGTGAGATTTCTATTCCTTGTTCTATATCTTATTAAGTTGGTTTGATTCTCTTGGTTAAATTGTTTATTGATTTATGTTGGTTCATCTAGAGTTGCTAACTAGGTTTTTCGACATCTATCATATTGCTAGGATTGCATATAGGGGTTCCGAGTGCATATCTAGTGGTAAACACAATTGTGCGTATAGGGGTTCCGAGCGTACAATTGTGAGTGAGAATCAGTTGCATGTTAAGTAGGGGAGTGAGTACTTGTACGTCTTTCTACTTGCATGTATCCTATATCCTTGTGTGCATTGCTATTGCTTTGTTGGTGGTAAAGTATCCCGGTCTGGTACCGCGTGACTGGTGGTATTTTATCATTGGCGTAGTAATAAGTCTATTGACAACTGTGAGAATCAATAGTACTTAAGATCAGGATGGGAACAACTATAAGATTGTGAAAAGAACTTGGAACATTAGTTATCAGTGATCAACCTGTTTCCTTTGCAGTGTGGATATTTGTCTAGTGGAATATTTTCACCCATCATTCTTACTCTTTCTTTCTTTAAAGCCTGCGTCTTTGCTTCTCTGTGTTTGATAATCAAAACCCCCTTTTGTTACTTTGCATGCTCATAAACACATGAATTGATCACTTCCTCCCTGTGGATTCGACCCTTGCTTGCCTCTATTACTTGTTTAGGTTTGTTAGGATTATTTTATTTGTTTAGGTGTCACGACGACAACGCCCTATCAAATTGGCGCCGTTGCCGGGGAGGCAAGATTTGATTTTTCTGTGTGTTTGTTTGTGTGCGTGTTACTTTGGTGTGGACCTATCTTACGGTCCACACCCGTACTATTGACTTTTGTTTTTCCTTTTCGAATTTTGTTACATATATGGATTTTTGGGGAAAGCCGCAATATGACCCATACTCCAACGCATACACTCCAGGGTGGAGAGATCACCCCAATTCGAGTTATGGGTACCAGCCATACAATCCATATGGTTATGACTGCCAGGAGTTCTATCCGGAGCCACAATCGTTCTACCAGCAGGGTACTCCACGGTAGTACAATCCAGCCTATGAGCATATTCCGCCTGATTCCAATCCAAATATCGCCACTGAAGCAATGCTCAGGAACTTGACTCAGCACTTCGCCACTCGTGCTCAAACCAGGGAGTCAAGCATCAAGAATATAGAAAGGCTGGGGGACCTCGTCCAAGCTTATTCTCAAACTACTGATACGAGCATGAAGGATCTGAAGAGGCAGGTTGGCCAGCTAGCTGATGCTGTGGCAGAGCTTGTCCGGGGGAAATCAAACTCCCTGCCTTCTCAGACTGTAGTGAATCCAAGGGAAAACGTTCCTCCTAGTGCTGAAGAGGAGGACATATATGAGATGGAGAACATCGCCGACCGCCTCGCGTCACCTCTCACCGCGACCCGGCGTGAGATCCCAGTTACATCACCGCCCCGCGGCGAGAATAACCGTGACCCGGCGACGTGCCTCAGTATCTCCGCCACGACCTCACCGCCCCGCGGCAATGACTACCACCCCGCGGTGGACGAAGTACCTCCTAGCGCGATCTCGCCGCGGCCCGATGTCCAAAATTTCAGATATGCTGGTGAGGTTTGGGTAGATCCTTACGGGGTTGCACGGCAGGTTCTTTCTGAGGAGGAGAACTTCTTTGGAGAGGAGTGGAGCGACGATGAGGAGAAGTGCTGTGACCGTGAATATGCTCCAGAGATTCCCGTTCCCCCCATGAACGCCCTGGCAGCCCCCGACCCTCTGGAGGCTGCCTATGATGAGTTTATGCATCTCAACTCCTTCCCGCTCGTCGCGCTGCAACCCGCTACACCCTTCCTTGAGGCTCTGAAGGACACCCAAAAGGTGGAGAGCGACAAAGGCTTATTTGACACCTTCAGTAGCTGCAAGGCAACCACCCCTTTGGTCCATCTGGCGGACAGCACCCCTCGCAGCAAGAAAATGTTAAAGGTGCTGGGTATGATCAAGAAGAAACCAAAGGGGAAGCACAAAAAGGAGAACTTGATGCAGGTGGTGAATTTTTATATGTCGGATACGGGGCAGGACATATATGTAGGCCCTGAGATGTTGGGTAGGCCATTTATGAAGATGACAAGTGCGTTCATGAATATACACAGCGGTCCACCCATAAAGAAGTACAAGAGACTGGTGACAAGACTCGACATGGAGTACACAAAGGGGCATCCCCCTGACATTGATCCCAGGAGTTCAGTTGCTATGAGCAACCCGAGTTGAGGAGTTTGGAGCAGGATATCATGCCATGACAATAACTAAGGCGCTATCCGGGAGGCAACCCGAGGTATGTTTTACTTTCTTTGTTTTTCTTTCTTTATTTCTTGCATTAGTTTTGGTGTGTTTTTGCTTTGTTTTTGTTCTTGTTTTTGTTTCCGACTAATCTGCAGGGAAGAGACCCATGCCTATTGAAGAAGGTGTTTCCACACCAATGTAAATCTCTTCCTTCCCTGCACTAAGTCACCCCCCGAAAAAACCTTAAACGGGGGGCAAAAAAAATAAAATAAAAAATAAAATAAATAAATAAAAATAAAATAGTTCTACCGAAGGCCAGCTGTCCAGAGTTTCCTATGGAGATGGTGTGCATCATGTTGTCAAGGAGGATACCTTGCCCTACACATTATTTGGCAACGATGATGGCCTTACATTCGACAGTTGAGGAGGAGGAACACTAGAGTCCACACCATGATTACATCTGGGCTCCACCATGTGTTCCTAGAAGAACGTGCAACCCCGACATCTTTGCTATACCACTATTCACCAAAGTGGTTTCCTATGGTTGCACGGTAATGAAGACGATGGAATTGCTGAAGACACCCGCCCAACACCAGCGACCTGGGCGTATACTGAGATTACCGCCAGCGACACCTACAGTGTCCAAGCAGCTTGGCAACGTTTGTGAGTTATTTTTTGCTTTTCCCTCTGCTTCTATTCTTTTGTCTTTCATTACATTGAGGACAATGCAATGTTTAAGCATGGGGGAGAGTTCTGTACTTGCTACGTCGCTGAGGAGAAAAATGAATATAAAGAGAAAAAAGCCAAAAATTGAAAAAAGGCATACATAAAAATCCTGGGATAGGTCGAAAACCCGAAAGGGCGGCCTAGGTAATAAGCAGGTGGCTTCGACCAGCATTAGGCTGGGGTAATATGAGGTCAAGAGTGACGTGAGCTTATGTGAGTACATCTATTGGAAAATGAAATGAGTGGCTTGGTGAAAACCCGAAAGGGCGCCTTGGCAAAATGAGCGAAAAAGAAGAAGAGTGATTTTAGGATTTCTCATTATTTTTGGCGAGGCGTCATAAGAAGAGGAGTCAAAGAAGGATTGTCGGGTAGGTCACTCTGGGAGGCATAAGAAGATAGATGGGAGGTAGGATTAGATCTTGATTCACTCTATGGTGTTTGGGATAAGCTTGGGGGAAGTACTCTGCTTTCCTTATGGCTTTGGTGTGTGGTGTTGATTGTATTGTGTTGTTGTGCTGTGCGTGTTGCTTTGATACTCTGGAGCTGATTGTTGAGTTGTTGTATGTTGTTGGTGTCAATTTTTCTTGTGCTTCCTGAGACCTTGAGATTTGATTGAGAGAGTAGGTTTATCTTTAGCTTACTCGAGGACGAGTAAGGTCTAAGCATGGGGGAATTTGATAGGTGTTATTTCATACACCTTTACTAGTAATTATTAGCATGATTTGGAGGAATTTATGATTAGTTTTGAGGCTAAGTCTCTGATCCAGAAGTTGTGGAGAGAATTGAAGATATCCAAGGTTTTATAGCTTAGATGGAGATGATGAGGATCTGCTGGAGTTTATTGGAGAAGACTACCAACACTTGGTAGTAATGAAGAGCAGAAGAGAATAAGAAGAGGAGCTGAAGAGAGAAGAATGGCGCCCCGCGTCAGAGCCACCGCGACCCGGCGGTGGGTCTTAGAGAAGAATGCCGCCCCACGCCAAAAGAAGCACCGCCTCGCGGTGGAAATCATGCCCCGCGGCCAATACGTAAGGCGAAGAAATTAATAGTGCCACGTGCTGATGCTAGAATTTGGTGAATTTCGGCCCAAGGAAATTAGGCCCATGAAGTACCAGCCCAACTAAAGGCAGAGGCCCACGTGAATGAAGATGCCGTGCCGCGTGAATTGAAGCAGCGGAGCTGTGATGTCACCACGACGTCAGCGAGATGATGCATGATTTACTGTTGCCGAAGTTGGGCCGCTGCGTGTGTTGGGCCGCCGAGCTGATGATGGAGAGATGGGCCGCTGATGCTTGCGAGAGAAGGCGAGGAAGCAGCTGCTTGCACGTGAATTACGGGATTAATTTCCTATTTCGATAGTTTATATTTGGTTATTGACTTTATTGTTATTTCCTTTTATTATTTTTTATCACTTTTAGGATTTAGGTTAAATACTATTTGTTAACCTAGAATTCATAATTTAGTTTTAGTTTTGAGTTTTGAAGTTCGTAGTTTTTCCACCTCCAGGGTTTTGACCCATGGAGAGCTAAACACCTTTGTTCTACTAGACAATTGAAGCATTGCAATGGATTGGTTGTGAGATTTCTATTCCTTGTTCTATATCTTATTAAGTTGGTTTGATTCTCTTGGTTAAATTATTTATTGATTTATGTTGGTTCATCTAGAGTTGCTAACTAGGTTTTTCGACATCTATCATATTGCTAGGATTGCATATAGGGGTTCCGAGTGCATATCTAGTGGTAAACACAATTGTGCGTATAGGGGTTCCGAGCGTACAATTGTGAGTGAGAATCAGTTGCATGTTAAGTAGGGGAGTGAGTACTTGTACGTCTTTCTACTTGCATGTATCCTATATCCTTGTGTGCATTGCTATTGCTTTGTTGGTGGTAAAGTACCCCGGTCTGGTACCGCGTGACAGGCGTGACTGGTGGTATTTTATCATTGGCGTAGTAATAAGTCTATTGACAACTGTGAGAATCAATAGTACTTAAGATCAGGATGGGAACAACTATAAGATTGTGAAAAGAACTTGGAACATTAGTTATCAGTGATCAACCTGTTTCCTTTGCGGTGTGGATATTTGTCTAGTGGAATATTTTCACCCATCATTCTTACTCTTTCTTTCTTTAAAGCCTGCGTCTTTGCTTCTCTGTGTTTGATAATCAAAACCCCCTTTTGTTACTTTGCATGCTCATAAACACATGAATTGATCACTTCCTCCCTGTGGATTCGACCATTGCTTGCCTCTACTACTTGTTTAGGTTTGTTAGGATTATTTTATTTGTTTAGGTGTCACGACGACAACGCCCTATCATGGAGGCACAAAACCAAAACCGCGATCGCGGGGCTGAGGCTGCGGTCACGGACATTTACGAAAGGTGAGAAGAAAGACGCGAAAAAACCGCGATCGCGGACGAGCAAGAGATTGATCGCGGATAAGTCGAGAGCAAAGGAGTCAGAGAAGGCATTTTCCGCGATCGCGGAAGTATGCATCAGTGAGCGGCACGGCAATTTCGTCCGAAGTCTTATTTTATATTAGTTCTATTTTCTTTTAGTTTCTTTATTCTGGTTTACATTATTTTATTTCATTTTAATACTAGGTTTGTTATCTTTCTACATTAGGTTTTGGGTTAGGTTATTTAACCTAGTTTCCCTAGCAGCTTTTCATTATTCAGTTTTCCATTCAGCAATCTTTTCCCTTTGAGTTTTATTGTTTCAAGACTATGAAGAACTAAGCACCCTTTGCTTAGTCCGACAATTAAAGCCTTCATTTGATTCATGATTGTGAGGTTATAACTCTATTTCCTATTCCTTTGGATTATATCTTTTCTCTTGAGCTTATTCTTATTGATTCTTATTGATTTGACTGGTCTGGCCAACTAGTTGATATTAATAATTGTCTATTGCTAGGGTTTGGATATTTCGGGTTGAAATTCCTTATCTTTTGTAGCATCCATGATATTCTAGGACTCGTAGGACTAGTTTATTATGAGAGAGAATTGATTATGTGTTAAACGCTGCGAAAAATCGGTGTTGCATGTATCCTGGTTAATTCCTATGTGTCTTGCTACTATTGTTCTAAATCTTGATGGTTTCTTATGCGTTCGATATTAAGGGTTGTCTGGACTAGTAACTATTTCAGAATAGGGACATGAATAATCAAAGGAAGGAATAAAGATAATCTAGGACCAATCAATCGAATGAATGGTGGATATTTATTTGGCTAAGTGTTTTTTCCCCTAATTGATTACAAATCTTTGCTTTTGTTTCCTTTATTTACTTGCTTACAAACAATCAACCAAAACCTCCTTTTGTTACTATTGCATGCAAACGTACGTTAAGAAAGACAACTCATCCCTGTGGGATTCGACCCTTACTTGCCTATTCTACTAGTTTAGGTTTGTTTAGGTTTACTTTGTTTAGGTGTCACGACAACGCCTATCAAATTGGCGTCGTTGTCGGGGAGGCAAGTTTTGTTTTGTTTTCTTTGTCTGTGTTTGTGTGCCAATTTTTGGTGTGGACCTATCTTACTGTCCACACCCGTGCTACTAATCTTCCACTTTTGAGTCCTAATACAGAAAACCAGCAAACGAGAGATGGTCGTAGTCCTGCATGCTAAGATTAGGGAACTGAAGGAGATGATGCAGATGTATATGACAACGAGCGGACAACATCAGGAGCAGAGATATGACCCATACTCATGCGCATACAGTCCAGGGTGGAGAGATCATCCCAATTCGAGTTATGGGAACCAGCAATACCCATTCTATGGTCATGACTACCAGGAGTTCTATCTGTGGCCTCAGTCGTGCTATCAGCAGGGCACTCCACAGCAGTACAGTCCAACCTATGAGCATAGACCACTAGTGTCCTATCCAAGTTCCTCCAGGTCCACTGAGGATATGCTTCGATCTCTCACCCAACGTGAACAAGAGATGAAGTCCATGCTCCAGAACTTGGAAAAGCATATTGAGCAAATGGCTCAAGCAACGAGTAAATTAGAAGTCGGGGCATCGACGAAACTACTATCTCACCCAGTAGTGCACTAGGGAGAGTGCCTTTTCGATGACCATATGAAGTACTGAGCAGCTGCATGTCGTCCCACTAGCTGAAAGGGAACAATAAATTTGTGAGAAGGGAGCAGAATACAACAAGATGTATGCAGAAGAGACCCCGAGACCGCGGGAGGTGCTTTCTGAAGAAGATTAATTTTGGGAACAAGAAGAATTCAGCGACCACAAAGAAGAAGGCCGCGACCACGGGGTTCTAGCTGAGGAAGAAGATGAAGTCGGCGAATTTCCGTGATCGCAGACAGATTTCCGCGATCGCGGAAAAGTCTCTATTGACGAGATTTTTGATGAAGAAAAACCGCGACCACGGGCAGGAAACCGCGATCGCGAACTATTTTCTGAAGAAGGATTTTGCCCAGTTGAAGAACCGCGACCGCGGGTCCCAAACTGCGATCGCGGTTTAGCCTCTGACGAACATCTCACTCATGTTCGCCCCGACTTTTCCCGTGCTCGTTTTATTGAATCCCGTCGCACCCTTCCCTCAGGCATTACAAGATACTCGAAGGCTGAAGAACACCAAAGAGCTCTATGAAACCTTCAGTATCTTCGAGGCAAACGTTCTTTTGGTCAAACTGGCAAACAGCATGCCTCGCTGCGCATAATTTTTAAAGGCGCTGTGCAAAATCAAAAAGAAGTCAAAGGGGAAGCACAAGAAGGAACCGTGATACAAATGGCGGATTTCTACATGCTGGAAACGGGGCATGACAAGCATGCAACCCCTGAGATGTTGGGTAGCCTGTTTTTGAAAATGGCAAGTGCAATCATTGATATGAACAACAGTCCACTCACCATGAAGTGCGGGAGAATGGGGCAGAGGCTCAACATAGAGCATACAAAGAGGCACCCCCCTGATCTAGACCCCAAGAGTTCAATTGTTGTGAGCAACCCAAGTTGAGTGGGAGAACACCAAGTCGAGCCACGACAATAACTAAGGCGCTGCTCGGGAGGCAACCCGAGGTATGTATTTCTTTTCATGTCTTTCCATTCCATGTTTTTAGTTGTTTTTGTGTTATTCTGGCTTTTGCTTTTGTTTTTGCATTTAGACTAACTTGCAGGAAGGAGACCCGAAGCTTAATTGAAGATGGTGTCAATCTCGCGCACTAGCACATTTCCGCGGTCTCGGAAATCCCACTGTAAGCCTCCTTTTCCCTGCTCGTAAAAAAAATAAAAATATACCGAAGGCCACCTGTCAACGAGTTCCCCATGGAGAGATGGTGCGCATCATGTTGCCAAGAAGGAGGAGAATACTCGATGCCCATATTTTTATTTGGCAACGATGATGACCCGACATTCGACAACTGAGGAGGAGGGCCACTAGAGCCCACACCACGATCATATTTGGGCTCCACCATGTGTTCGTTGAAGGTCGTGCATCCCCAACTTCTTTGCTATTCCACTACACCTTACAGTGGATTCCCATTTGGTTGAACGGTAGGAGTTTGATTGAGTTTGAAGACGCCGCAACACCAGAGACATGAGCTTTCATTGTTTTACCGCCAGCAACACCTTCCGTGTCCAAGCCAGCTCAGCAACGGTTGTGAGTACTTTTCTGCTTTTCCTTGTGCTTCATCTTTTTTGTCTTTCATTACATTGTGGACAATGCAATGTTTAAGCATGGGAGAGTGTTCTACACTTGCTAGTCGTTGAGGAGAAAGAAAAAAAATGAAGAAAATGAAAAAGCAAAAAATTTGAAAAAAGACAAAAATAGAAATCCTTGGATAAGTCGAAAACCCGAAAGGGCGGCTTAAGTAATAAGCAGGTAGCTTGGACCAGCATTAGGCTGGGGTAATAATTGGTCAAGAGTGATGTGAGTTTATATGAGCCCATTAATTGAAAAATGAAATGAGTGACTTGGTGAAAACCCGAAAGGGCGCCATGGCAAAATGAGTGACCAGAAGAAGAGTAAATATTAGGAATCATCATTTTACTTGGCGTGGTGACATAATAAGAGGTGATGTAAGGAGGATTCGGGTAGGTCACTCTAGGAGACATAAGAAGATAGATGGAGGCTAGGAAACCGCGATGAGTAACCAGACAGATTTCCGCGATCGCGGAAAAGTCTCTGTTGATGAGATTTTTGATGAAGAAAAACCGTGACCACGGGCAGGAAACCGCGATGGCGGAATATTTTCTGAAGAAGGATTTTGCCCAGTTGAAGAACCGCGACCGCGGGTCCCAAACCACGATCGCGGTTTAGCCTCTGACGAACAGCTCACTCATGTTCGCCCCAACTTTTCCCCGCTTGTTTTATTGAATCCCGTCGCACTTGCTTGAGGCATTACAAGATACTCGAAGGCTGAAGAACACCAAAGAGCTCTATGAAACCTTCAGTATCTATGAGGCAAATGTTCCTTTGGTCAAACTGGCAAACAGCATCGCTCGCTGCGCAGAATTTTTAAAGGCGTTGTGCAAGATCAAAAAGAAGTCGAAGGGGAAGCATAAGAAGGAAACCGTGATACAAATGGTGGATTTCTACATGCTAAAAACGAGGCAGGACAAGCACGTAGCCCCTCAGATGCTGGGTAGGTCGTTTTTGAAAATGGCAAGTGCAATCATTGATATGAACAACAGTCCACTCACCATGAAGTGTAGGAGAATGGGGGAGAGGTTCAACATAGAGCATACAAAGAGGCACCCCCCTGATCTAGACCATATGAGTTCAATTATTGTGAGCATCCCAAGTTGAGTGGGAGAACACCAAGTCGATCCACGACAATAACTAAGGCGTTGCTCGGGAGGCAACCCGAGGTATGTATTTTTTTTCATGTCTTTCCATTCCATGTTTTTAGTTGTTTTTGTGTTATTCTGGCTTTTGCTTTTGTTTTTGCATTTACACTAACCTGTACGAAGGATCCGAAGTTGTTGAAAACATTTATGGATAAGGTTTTGGAGATTGTTTCTCATAGACTACTCCAGCCAAGAGTGCTTAGTGAAGTAGCTGTTGCTTAGTGGTTTGGAGCATTTCAAGTCTACATTAGTAAACATGGACTCATTTTCCCCAAAAGATCATATTCTAAGATCAGTGCCAAGAGTTACAAGATTGGAATGTTTTGCTTCTCGAAGTTGTTGGCGGGAGTTAGCTCGTGAAGCAACATCTATTATTGATGATTTAGCCGTTGTTGTAATATCCCTTAATTTTTTAGTAAGGGTATTTGGGTAATCTTCCCATCCTTCGTTCGATTAATTATTTCGCTTTCAGTGGAGTTTGGATTTTCAGTAATATCCATGATCTCCGAAATAATTTCCTGAATGGTATAAAATACATTCAATGTATTTTTCGGGACTTAGAATATTTGTTTGGATACAAATATATAATTTTCGGGGTTTAAAACCCATACCGAAACTTATCCCTCCACGTACAATCTTATCCCGTCAACCACTTGGCTTTCCACTTGTGATGTTTGGTCGGCTCTCCTGCAGCGTGGTCGGGGCTGGTCGGGGCTTCTCCTGGAGCTATGTAAGGAGCTCGTTGGAGAAGCTGAAATGGCACATTCTCTCCTGATCTCCCTCTCGGCCATCATCTTCCCGCCGACGACAAGGCAAGCTCCTTCTTGGAGTCGCCGCTGCTGATGTCGTGTGTCTCGTGTGGCTGACTATTGCTCCTCCCCGGCGAAGGCGAGCCACCGACGAGGCCGTTGTTGGCTCCTGTGTGCCACAGTTGCTCCGCCCGGTGCCAAGCTGTGCTGCCGAGCTGCTGCTCCCCTGTTCCTCTCGTCTCCCCTGTGCACTGCCTCCTCTGTTTCGTCCCTCTCGTTCCCGCTTCATCTCGCCTCCCAACGGTGAAGCCAGCTCGTCCGAGCCTCCCAAGCTCCACCCTCGGTCGTCGCCAGCTCTTCCTCGCCGTCGTCTTCTCTGTTCGAAGCCTCGCCGGAGATGAAGATGACGCCCCCTGTTTCACCTCTGCGCCCCGCCGCTCCGCCGAGCTCCTGTGCGAGTCGCAGCCGGTGTCGTCGAGCTCCTCCCTGCTGCCGCCTGCTCACCGGCGTTGTCGTCGAAGTCAGAGGCCCCCGGCGAGGAGCCCTTCCCGGCGTGGTTGTTGCCGTTGTTGTTGCATCTGTTCATTGTTGTTCAAGGAAGAAGAAGGTATGGGTCCCCCTCCCCTTAATTAATTTGTTGTTGGGCCGAGAAGCCCAAGTTCCATTCCAGTCCAGATTTGACCCGAAATTATTCAAGCGGTATAATTTCGATCCCCTTTCGTCTGTATTTCCTTTAGGAAAATTTATAAATATAATTCCTTATACCCGTCCAGTCAAATTAATTGATAGATAATTAATTTGTCAGTTAGAACATGATCTGCTGGGTCGCATAGGGACTCGTACTCTGCTAGGAATATTCTGAAGCATATGCCATATCCTCGGAAAGGGTATTTTCGATAGTCGTCTCATCTAGATTCATCGCCGAATCTACTCCAGGCAAGTGGCAGTTCGCTCTTGCTCATCATTCCATATTTCAATTATTTATCAATCGTTTAGTTATTAAATAATTTGGGATGATTCTTAATTATGTTGGGAACAGTTTTGATAACTTTATGTGATTAAAAGATGATATTATAATATGTTGTATATTCTGCTAGAACCGACGCTATTATAGATATATTGTGCAGGTGTAGGCTGATGCGATTCTTGGTGGACCCCATAGGCCATGGACTCACCTGGGTCCTGTGGGCTGTCAACCACCTAGCCGGTCCCTCAGTCGGAGCACGCCAGCTGGCGAGGCCTAGCCCGACCAAGTCGCCATGGGTTGCAGCCCATGCACCCCAACCTACAAGGGCCTATTAGGCTTTAATTGCAGGATGTTGCCAGGGGGGATCGAACCCCTGACCTTTGACATATCCCCAATTCCATGGGAGATATGCCAACCAATTACACTGCAGTGTAGTTGGTTGGCATATCTCCCATGGAATTGGGGATATGTCAAAGGTCAGGGGTTTGATCCCCTCTGGCAACATCCTGCAATTAAAGCCTAATAGGCCCTTGTAGGTTGGGATGCATGGGCTGCAGCCCATGGCGACTTGGTCGGGCTAGGCCTCGCCAGTTGGCGTGCTCCGACTGAGGGACCGGCTGGGTGGTTGACAGCCCACAGGACCCAGGTGAGTCCATGGCATGTGGGGTCCACCAAGAATCGCATCATAGGCCGTGATGGCTTTGATGTGATTTTATTGTGTGCTTTTATTATATATGTTTAGATTGATAAATCTATGGTGATTGCCTGGTGGGCATAGATATGGATTATTGTGTAGGTGTGGGCCGTGATGGCTCTGTGTGATTTGTTTGTGTGTTTAACTGTAGTTAGCACGAGTATTCGTAGGAGCGCTTGGCCATTGCGAGGTCCATTTGTTTCTTTATAACTGGCAAATAACAGGGCATTCAAGACCCTATGCCAAACTTTCTGGTCATGACCAACCTGTTGTGGATTGAGGTTTGGACCCTGCGAGGTCCATTCCTTCGATATATGTCCCTCATGACAAAACATATATCTAAAAGCTTATAACGTGATGTGTGTGTTTTGGAATTAAATAAGATAAGTGTCGTAGGTTCGCACATGATTAATATACCTTGGGCGAGTAGTGCAGCTAGGAAAGCTCGTCTTAACTTTAGTCGCTCGAATGCGATACTGTGATTATGTGATTGTGTGTATATTATAAATTAATGTTCCCCAACATTTGTCATGTTTCCTATAAGGCTCATTTCATTTAGAGTCTTCTTTTTGGGATTGATTGCTGTGAGCCTCAGTCTCCAGAATCTTCTCTTGTGCATACCTCTTGTTATTCTAGTAGGAGTATGATGGTTGACTATCGTCATCGGTTATTATTCGAGAAGCGATGGGTCTAACCTAATACGACTGCTTCGAATCACTCTGCTTTATTCCCTTGCTAGTCTATTCATTTAGACTAACCAACCGTAATTATTCCTTGCATGGTTGGCTGGTGTCATCCGTTCGATTCGGCACATCATGTATGTTGCTGTTCCGTGAAGGCTAGAACGACTATGAAAATGAACGGTGATTTTGGATGTTTTTATTGTTTTTAATCAGGTTAAGATCCTTGGGCAGGTGATCACTACAATCACAACCCTTTTCGTAATATTTTAAAGACTTCCGCTGTAATCTATTTACTCTGTTATTTGTTAAATTCTGTATTACGACTTCCGCTGTCTTTTGTTTAAACTCTGTATATTATCCTATTCGGGATTGGGATGTAATTTCGTGACTCAAGTTTTGATTGAATATTATTATGATTTTGTATCATATGTGTTTCATGATTATATTTAAACGGTAAAGCCTCGGGTGACTTCGGTGAGGAAAACCGAGGTCACTGGCGGTAATACCTTTCCAAATGGGTTAAGATTTGGGGGTGTTACAGATTTGGTATCAGAGCCGATTTTTTTTTAAAACGGGTGGGTTTTAAAACATTTTCTGGGAATGAAAATTTTTATAAACCGTTTACTCGTTTGAAACTGAGAAATGTTTTCCAAGGCTCTGAATTTTCAAAATGAAAAGAATTTGAAATATCACCGTTCATAGTCGTGCCTTCTTTAATCTAATATGAGAGGTATGGGAGTTACCTCTATATCTAGAAAGACTGAGTTCTTCTTGTTGTTGTAAGACATAGGTGTTTGTCTATTCTTTTGAAAGGACTAGGAAGGTGCTGAGATGATTCTATCATTTCTAGTAATGTTAGATTTTCCTGTTTCTCTGAGATATTTCGAGATTGGAAGACCTAGTAGTTCCCTCGAAAGTATCAAGTTTGTGCTTCCTGGTAGTACTAATATCCTAGTGCGGTAATCTCCGAGTAATTTGGTATGAACGCTCGGGAGATTAGTGTAGACGAATCTTGTGCTCTATGTTCATAATTCATCTATAGAATTACCAAGTTGATCTATTCTAAGTGATTTTATTACATTGATATATGGGATAATTAAGGAATCACTCTTAAGAGTTTTGAGGTCTAAGTATGATGTCATAGTTGTTGACATTCATTGTTGAGAAAACGAATACGAAGGATTAATGCTTGAGGCAGTCGAGATTTGCCTCCGTATGAGAATTCGTGGGATGAACCTAGGATAGAGCTCGCTGAGCCGTTATGGTAGGCCAACGGTATATTGTAATAATGACGTTTAAATGAAAGTGATTTCCAAGGTAACTCTAAGGAAAATCCCGAGGAAAATCCTAAAGAAGATCCCCAAGGAGAGGAAAATCCTAGGGGAGATCCCGAGGAAGATCCTCAGAAGAAGGAAGATCCGGAGGAAGATCCTCGAGAGGAGGAAGACCCTCGAGAGGAGGAAGATCCTGCGGAAGATCCTTAGGAAGAGGAAGATCCAGAGGAAAACCCCGAGGGAGATTCTCGAGAGGGGGAAGATCCGAGGGAAGATCCGGAGGGAACTCCCGATGAGGACACGGAGGAAGACCTCGTAAGGCAAGGCTAGGAGAGTCTGATGCCTAAAGTGTTCATTTATGAGTATCTTTGAGGAATATAAGGATTTTAAGTTAGAAATAAGTCATTTAAGACAGTACGAGTCATTGGATTCGATAAGTGGAATTTCTAGAGGATGAAGAGTTAGAACTCTTGGGAATTGTCAAGGATTGACATCTTGTGAATATGTCATCCATAAGGTTTAAGGTGTAACTCTTTGAAGAAGATTAAGTTATAAAGTTGTTGTGTTAAGAGGTGACCACTTAAATAAAAAGGTTACAGTTTAAGGATAGGATATGTTAATGATCTCGAGGTATTAAAGTTCAGTATAGAGAATTGTTCAGATACGCCTAAAGAGTATAGTGGCAAGCGTTATCTCATACGCTGAGTTCTTCCGAGATTTCTTAAGGTATGTGTGATCCGTTTCGAGGAATATAGAGTGTGGTGAAATTGAGGAATCTTAAAAGTTTAAGTTATAAAGTGATTTAAGGAATAGATTAAGTCATTACCGAAAGGATTTAAGTTAGAGATTGTTTAAAGGAAGGTGTTAAATTATTCTTGTAAGGATTTTAAGTTAGAGATGACGTAAGGTCAGTCTTACTTTAAAATAAATGATGGTTCCGCCAAAGGCTCAGGCTGAATTATCGATGGGATTCTATGCCACCAATGTGGTAAGGCTGGGCATAAGAGCCCTAGTTACCAAAAGGAAAGGAAGGATAACATATGTAGCATAGATGTTCGTTCCCTATATGGTTAACACCAGGGTCGACTCTATTACTTAATTTTAGATCCATTCATAAGATTCTTTCTTCATTTCTGGAATAGCGATACATCAGTATGACTTTAATCGTTTCCTTAGCGGAATTGGCGAGTGTTATCTCGTAGGCTAAGTTTTACCGGAATTTTTTTTTTGGGTGTTTGAACAAATGTGAGTGGTTAATGCCCTATGGGATCTAAGGGCTAAAATCTCATACGGGTACCCTGAACATTTGTTCTGATAAAAGTATATAGGGATGAACTATATGGGGTTCAGAATTCCTCGTTGTGAGGTCATGTTGTAGGCATTGTTATGGACAGACTGCTGAGAAGGGAAATGTATAAGAGGGATAGTTCATAGAGAACTTGTTTCCTCTATTACGACCAGTGTAGGACAATGGTTAAAGATTGCTTTTGAAAAGGCAAGTGTGCAAAGTTGTAGGTAGTATTTTGGAAGATTTATTCGAAGTTTCGTTTTGAGGTCCGTTTTGAGGCTTCCTTAAGAGAAGCAATATAAGGATTAGACAGAGAGTGATTGATAACTATTATGGCGATTTGGTGTCACGTTTAGGGAAATTAAGTGATTAGGCACAACAGTGTTAATCGATTTATTACGATCTTGTTTCGAGGAAACAAGAGGCCTGAGTTGGCAGTGAACTTTAGGGCCAAATTTAAATGGGCCAAATGATTGAAGTTGGCAAGTTGTCCTTTGAGGGAATAAGTAGTTATGACACTTGGTAATTTACAAAGATTCGATATTTGGACTTTATGTGAACGGGCCATCCATAAGGCGTATAGTACAACCCTTATTGGAAAGATCAAGTTGTGAAGTTACTGTGTAGAAAGAGGCCACTTAAATGGAAGAATTACAATTTAAGGATCGATCATTTTGATGATTCCGATAAACTAAAGGATTTAGTACATAGATTAAGTTTGTGTATGCTTAAGGAATAAGGTAACACTGTTACTCGTGTACATCTATTGGAAGATTAAGACACAAGTGATTGATTCAGTTGGTAATGAATCATTTAGCAATATGATACTTTGAGGAAATAAGAGTAAGATCTCATGTGATGGGTTTGAGGAACATACGAATAAATGTTATGATTATTCTTGGAAAAAGTATATAAATCTTAAAGGATTTAAGTTAGAAATGGCATAAGGTCAAGCTTACTTTCAGATAAATGATGGAATTATAAAAGGTACCTTTAAGGAAATTGAGAATGTAATATTTCGAGGTTACTAAGAGTTGATAATTGGATTGTAAGGAATTAAGATGTGTGGGATTTTGTATATAAGGAAATTGGAAGGGAGATGTGTGTTCTCCTATTAAAGGTACAATAATGTCGTAATGATAATTTTGGAGACCATTATTATATAATGATCAGGATCTTGTGGATATAGTGAGAATGATTACATGGTATAACATATATAGAGATAAGGTTGCGAATGATATCAAATGGACTTGAGGAAAAAGGTAACCCACGTTGGTTAAGGTAATCATACAGCACGTTCGGGTAAGACAAGAGTATAATCCTATGGAATGGATTAATAAATCATGTTGAGGTAATCAGACTTAGATTGTGGGATCTTATGAATAAAGATTGGGAGATAAAGATATGGCATAAGGGCCGGATATGATTAAGGTAACGAGTGAATCGTTTATGTAAGGTCTATATGACATGTAGGGGTACTAAGTTGTAGTACTGTTAATTTCTAAGTATATATTCGAGGACCAGATTGTCAAAATGAGGTTAGTAGAAAGATGTTGTATTCTTCTATATAAGGACATTAAGGTCTTCAGAAGGAAGAATGCATGACCGTAAGGTTATATTGGAGATTTTTGTAATGGATACTCTGGTTAAGGCAATGGTAATCATATGGATGATTACATCTATTCTAACGAGAGTGGGAATGTAACCAATATGTTATAAGTGGATACATGATCGAATAGATAGTTCGATGTTGACAATATAAGTTATGAAGACCAAATTGGTTAAGGATACCGACCTAAGGAGGTTTGGGTATATACTTCGAGAGAAGTTTAGAGGTAAGTGTAAGAGAATATGTATTCTCATAATTAAAGTATAGCGAGTCTATTGTGGTGATTAGGACTTTGAGAATGGTCACGAGTTAGTACAAGTATAGCATATGGAGATAAGATATGCGAGATAGTAGTATCATCTCTGCCTTCGAGAGAGTGATAAAAGATGAGGTTTCAGGTTCGAGACTCACCAATAACCTATTGGAAATGGCTACCTGTTATAGGTGGAGCCCCCAAGGAAGGGTTGGGATGTATGGGCCGTAGCCCTGTGAAGGGACGGGCCGTTAAGCTGTCGAGTCTCTTCTCTAACCTACTAGATGTGGCAAGAGTGTATGGGCAACGGCCGATATTAACGACTGGGCGACACCGAAAGGGTGGCTGGCCCAGGTCATTACACTAGGCCTGGACTCAGGTAGTGAGATTGAGGTGTGATTCCAGTCACCCATTAGTTTAGCAATGCAAGTTTCGGGGTCAAAACTTTTCTTAAGGGGGTAGTAATGTAATATCCCTTAATTTTTTAGTAAGGGTATTTGGGTAATCTTCCCATCCTTCGTTCGATTAATTATTTCGCTTTCAGTGGAGTTTGGATTTTCAGTAATATCCATGATCTCCGAAATAATTTCCTGAGTGGTATAAAATACATTCAATGTATTTTTCGGGACTTAGAATATTTGTTTGGATACAAATATATAATTTCCGGGGTTTAAAACCCATACCGAAACTTATCCCTCCACGTACAATCTTATCCCGTCAACCACTTGGCTTTCCACTTGTGATGTTTGGTCGGCTCTCCTGCAGCGTGGTTGGGGCTTCTCCTGGAGCTATGTAAGGAGCTCGTTGGAGAAGCTGAAATGGCACCATCTCTCCCGATCTCCCTCTCGGCCATCATCTTCCCGCCTCCGACAAGGCAAGCTCCTTCTTGGAGTCGCCGCTGTTGATGTCGTGTGTCTCGTGTGGCTGATTGCTGCTCCTCCCCGGCAAAGGCGAGCCACCGACGAGGCCGTTGTTGGCTCTTGTGTGCCACCGTTGCTCCGCCCGGCGCCGAGCTATGCTGCCGAGCTGCTGCTCCCATGTTCCTCTCGTCTCCCTTGTGCATTGCCTCCTCTGTTTCGTCCCTCTCGTTCCCGCTTCATCTCGCCTCCCAACGGTGAAGCCAGCTTGTCCGAGCCTCCCAAGCTCCACCCTCGGTCGTCGCCAGCTCTTCCTCGCCGTCGTCTTCTCTGTTCGAAGCCCCGCCGGAGACGAAGACGACGCCCCCTGTTTCACCTCTGCGCCCCGCCGCTCCGCCGAGCTCATGTGCGAGTCGCAGCCGGTGTCGTCGAGCTCCTCCCTGCCGCCGCCTGCTCACCGGCGTTGTCGTCGAAGTCAGAGGCCCCCGGCGTGGTTGTTGCCGTTGTTGTTGCAGCTGTTCATTGTTGTTCAAGGAAGAAGAAGGTGTGGGTCCCCCTCCCCTTAATTAATTTGTTGTTGGGCCGAGAAGCCCAAGTTCCATTCCAGTCCAGATTTGACCCGAAATTATTCAAGCGGTATAATTTCGATCCCCTTTCGTCCGTATTTCCTTTAGGAAAATTTATAAATATAATTCCTTATACCCGTCCAGTCAAATTAATTGATAGATAATTAATTTGTCAGTTAGAACGTGATCTGTTGGGTCGCATGGGGACTCGTACTCTGCTAGGAATATTCTAAAGCATATGCCATATCCTCGGAAAGGGTATTTTCGGTAGTCGTCTCGTCTAGATTCATCGCTGAATCTACTCCAGGCAAGTGGCGGTTCGCTCTTGCTCATCATTCCATATTTCAATTATTTATCAATCGTTTAGTTGTTAAATAATTTGGGATGATTCTTAATTATATTGGGAACAATTTTGATAACTTTATGTGATTAAAAGATGATATTATAATAGGTTGTATATTCTGCTAGAACCGACGCTATTATAGATATATTGTGCAGGTGTAGGCCGTGATGGCTTTGATGTGATTTTATTGTGTGCTTTTATTATATATGTTTAGATTGATAAATCTATGGCGATTGCCTGGTGGACATAGATATGGATTATTGTGTAGGTGTGGGCCGTGATGGCTCTGTGTGATTTGTTTGTGTGTTTAACTGTAGTTAGCACGAGTATTCGTAGGAGCGCTTGGCCCTTGCGAGGTTCATTCGTTTCTTTATAACTGGCAAATAACAGGGCATTCAAGACCCTATGCCAAACTTTCTGGTCATGACCAACCTGTTGTGGATTGAGGTTTGGACCCTGCGAGGTTCATTCCTTCGATATATGTCCCTCATGACGAAACATATATCTAAAAGCTTATAACGTGATGTGTGTGTTTTGGAATTAAATAAGATAAGTGTCGTAGGTTCGCACATGATTAATATACCTTGGGCGAGTAGTGCAGCTAGGCGCTAGTGCAGCTAGGAAAGCTCGTCTTAACTTTAGTCGCTCGAATGCGATACTGTGATTCTGTGATTGTGTGTATATTATAAATTAATGTTCCCCAACATTTGTCATTTTCCTATAAGGCTCATTTCATTTAGAGTCTTCTTTTTGGGATTGATTGCTGTGAGCCTTAGTCTCCAGAATCTTCTCTTGTACATACCTCTTGTTATTCCAGTAGGAGTATGATGGTTGACTATCGTCATCGGTTATTATTCGAGAAGCGATGGGTCTAACCTAATACGACTGCTTCGAATCACTCTGCTTTATTCCCTTGCTAGTCTATTCATTTAGACTAACCAACCGTAATTATTCCTTGCATGGTTGGCTGGTGTCATCCGTTCGATTTGGCACATCAGGTATGTTGTTGTTCCGTGAAGGCTAGAACGACTATGAAAATGAACGGTGATTTTGGATGTTTTTATTGTTTTTAATCAGGTTAAGATCCTTGGGCAGGTGATCACTACAATCACAACCCTTTTCGTAATATTTTAAAGACTTTCGCTGTAATCTATTTACTCTGTTATTTGTTAAATTCTGTATTTTGACTTCCGCTGTCTTTTGTTTAAACTCTGTATATTGTCCTATTCGGGATTGGGATGTAATTCCGTGACTCAAGTTTTGATTGAATATTATTATGATTTTGTATCATATGTGTTTCATGATTATATTTAAACGGTAAAGCCTCGGGTGACTTCGGTGAGGAAAACCGAGGTCACTGGCAGTAATACATTTCCAAATGGGTTAAGATTTGGGGGTGTTACAGTTGTGATCAGCAAGAGAACTAATCTGTACCTACCTCATCCGTCAAACGCTTCTTTTGATTGTTTTGCATCAGTGATTGCTCCAACTGTCCAGTTTTTGCTTGCTTATTATGTCGTGTATGGTTAAAAACACGCCAAAACTGTCAAAAAACCATGTCAGATGAACTGCACGGTTTGTGACAAACCGTGCAACTCAACTGAGAACCATGTTCACGGTTTGAGGCCATAGTGCACACTTTGTAACAAACCGTGCACTTCCTATGGACTCCGAAAATCACCTTTTCGGCGTCCGGTTCCAAAATCGGCTAAACCTACTCAATTTGATGATGAGTCTATGATTTTCTCACTTGCCTATGGACATAAAGATATTTATAAGAGAATTATTGATTATGTGAAAGCAACGAAGATCCGAAGTTGTTGAAAACATTTATGGATAAGGTTTTGGAGATTGTTTCTCATAGACTACTCCAACCAAGAGTGCTTAGTGAAGTAGCTGTTGCTGAGTGGTTTGGGGCATTTCAAGTCTACATTAGTAAACATGGACTCATTTTCCCCAAAAGATCGTATTCTAAGATTAGTACCAAGAGTTACAAGATTGGAATGTTTTGCTTCTCGAAGTTGTTGGTCGGAGGTAGCTCGTGAAGCAACATCTATGATTGATGATTTAGCCGTTGTGATCAGCAAGAGAACTAATTTGTACCTACGTCATCCGTCAAACACTTCTTCTGAATGTTTTGCATCAGTGATTGCTCCAACTGTCCAGTTTTTGCTTGCTTATTATGCCGTGTATGGTTAAAAACCCGCCAAAACTGTCAAAAAACCGTGCCAGATGAACCGCACGGTTTATGACAAACCGTGCAACTCAACTGAGAAACATGTTCACGTTTTGAGGCCATAGTGCACGGTTTGTTACAAACCGTGCACTTCCTCTAGACTCCGGAAATCACCTTTTCGGAGTCCGGTTTTAAAAATCGGCTAAACCTACTCAATTTGATGATAAGTCTATGATTTTCTCACTTGCCTATGGACATAAAGATATTTATAAGAGAATTATTGATTATGTAAAAGCAACGAAGGATCCGAAGTTGTTGAAAACATTTATGGATAAGGTTTTGGAGATTGTTTCTCATAGAGTACTCCAGCCAAGAGTGCTTAGTGAAGTAGCTGTGGCTGAGTGATTTGGGGCATTTCAAGCCTACATTAGTAAACATGAACTCATTTTTCACAAAAGATCATATTCTAAGATCAGTGCCAAGAGTTACAAGATTGGATTGTTTTGCTTCTCGAAGTTGTTGGTCGGAGGTAGCTCGTGAAGCAACATCTATTATTGATGATTTAGCGGTTGTGATCAGCAAGAGAACTAATTTGTACCTACCTCATCCGTCAAACGCTTCTTTTGATTGTTTTGCATCAGCGATTGCTCCAACTGTCTAGTTTTTGCTTGCTTATTATGTCGTGTATGGTTAAAAACCCGCCAAAACTGTCAAAAAACCGTGCCAGATGAACCACATGGTTTGTGACAAATTGTGCAACTCAACTGAGAACCATGTTCACGGTTTGATGCCATAGTGCACGGTTTGTTACAAACCGTGCACTTCCTATGAACTCCGGAAATCACCTTTTCGGAGTCTGGTTCCAAAATCGGCTAAACCTACTCAATTTGATGATAAGTCTATGATTTTCTCACTTGCCTTCTGTCATAAAGATATTTATAAGAGAATTATTGATTATGTGAAAGCAATGAAGGATCCGAAGTTGTTGAAAACATTTATGGATAAGGTTTTGGAGATTGTTTCTCATAGACTACTCCAGCCAATAGTGCTTAGTGAAGTAGCTGTTGCTGAGTGGTTTGGGGCATTTCAAGTCTACATTAGTAAACATGGACACATTTTCCCCAAAAGATCATATTCTAAGATCAGTGTCAAGAGTTACAAGATTGAAATGTTTTGCTTCTCGAAGTTGTTGGCCGGAGGTAGCTCGTGAAGCAACATCTATTATTGATGATTTAGCCGTTGTGATCAGCAAGAGAACTAATTTGTACCTACCTCATCCGTCAAACTCTTCTTTTGATTGTTTTGCATCAGCAATTGCTCCAACTGTCCAGTTTTTGCTTGCTTATTATGTCGTGTATGGTTAAAAACCCGCCAAAACTGTCAAAAAACCGTGCCAGATGAACCGCATGAATCGTGCAACTCAACTGAGAACCATGTTCACGGTTTGAGGCCATAGTGCACGGTTTGTTACAAACTGTGCACTTCCTCTGGACTCCGTAAATCACCTTTTCGAAGTCCGGTTCCAAAATCGGCTAAACCTACTCAATTTGATGATAAGTCTATGATTTTCTCACTTTCCTATGTACATAAAGATATTTATAAGAGAGTTATTGATTATGTGAAAGCAACGAAGGATCCGAAGTTGTTGAAAACATTTATGGATATGGTTTTGGAGATTGTTTCTCACAGACTACTCCCGCCAAGAGTGCTTAGTGAAGTAGTTGTGGCTGAGTGGTTTGGGGCATTTCAAGTCTACATTAGTAAACATGGACTCATTTTTCACAAAAGATCATATTCTAATATCAGTGCCAAGAATTACAAGACTGCAATGTTTTGCTTCTCGAAGTTGTTGGCCGGAGGTAGCTCGTGAAGCAACATCTATTATTGATGATTTAGCCGTTGTGATCAGCAAGAGAACTAATTTGTACCTACCTCATCCGTCAAACGCTTCTTTTGATTGTTTTACATCAGTGATTGCTCTAACTGTCCAGTTTTTGCTTGCTTATTATGCCGTGTATGGTTAAAAACCCGCCAAAACTGTCAAAAAACCGTGTCACATGAACCGCACGGTTTGTCACAAATCGTGCAACTCAACTGAGAACCATGTTCACGGTTTGAGGCCATAGTTCACGGTTTGTAACAACCCGTGCACTTCCTATGGACTCCGGAAATCACCTTTTTGGAGTCCGGTTCCAAAATCGGCTAAACCTACTCAATTTGATGATTATTCTATGATTTTCTCGCTTTCCTATTCACATAAAGATATTTATAAGAGAATTATTGATTATGTGAAAGCAACGAAGGATCCGAAGTTGTTGAAAACATTTATGGATAAGGTTTTGGAGATTGTTTCTCATAGACTACTCCATCCAAGAGTGCTTAGTGAAGTAGTTGTGGCTGAGTGGTTTGGGGCATTTCAAGTCTACATTAGTAATCATGGACTTATTTTTCCCAAAAGATCATATTCTAAGATAAGTGCCAAGAGTTACAAGATTGGAATGTTTTGCTTCTCCAAGTTGTTGGCCGGAGGTAGCTCGTGAAGCAACATCTATTATTGATGATTTAGTCATTGTGATCAGCAAGAGAACTAATTTGTACGTACCTCATCCGTCAAAGGCTTTTTTATTGTTTTGTATCAGTGATTGCTCCAACTGTCCAGTTTTTGCTTGCTTATTATGCCGTGTATGGTTAAAAACCCGCCAAAACTGTCAAAAAACTATGTCAGATGAACCGCACGGTTTGTGACAAACCGTGCAACTCAACTGAGAACCATGTTCACGGTTTAAGGTCATAGTGCACGGTTTGTAACAAACCGTGCACTTCCTATGGACTCCGGAAATCACCCTTTCGGAGTCCGGTTCCAAAATCGGCTAAACCTACTCAAATTGATGATTATTCTATGATTTTCTCACTTTCCTATGCACATAAAGATATTTATAAGAGAATTATTGATTATGTGAAAGCAACAAAGGATCCGAAGTTGTTGAAAACATTTATGGATAAGGTTTTGGAGATTGTTTCTCATAGACTCATCCAGCCAAGAGTGCTTAGTGAAGTAGCTGTGGCTGAGTGGTTTGGGGCATTTCAAGTCTACATTAGTAAACATGGACTAATTTTTCCCAAAAGATCATATTCTAAGATTAGTGCCAAGAGTTACAAGATTGGAATGTTTTGCTTCTCGAAGTTGTTGGTCGGAGGTAGCTCGTGAAGCAACATCTATTATTGATTATTTAGCCATTGTGATCAACAAGAGAACTAATTTGTACGTACCTCATACGTCAAACGCTTCTTTTGATTATTTTGCATCAGTGATTGCTCCAACTGTCCAGTTTTTGCTTGTTTATTAAGCCGTGTATGGTTAAAAACCCGCCAAAACTGTCAAAAAACCATGTCAGATGAACCGCACAGTTTGTGACAAACCGTGCAACTCAACTGAGAACCATGTTCACGGTTTGAGGCCATAGTGCACAGTTTGTAACAACCCGTGCACTTCCTATGGACTCCGGAAATCACCTTTTCGGAGTCCGGTTCCAAAATCGGCTAAACCTACTCAATTTGATGATTATTCTATGATTTTTTCACTTTCCTATGCACATAAAGATATTTATAAGAGATTTAATGATTATGTAAAAGCAACGAATGATTCGAAGTTGTTGAAAACATTTATGGATAAGGTTTTGGAGATTGTTTCTCATAGACTACTCCGGCCAAGAGTGCTTAGTGAAGTAGCTGTGGCTGAGTGGTTTGGGGCATTTCAAGTCTACATTAGTAAACATGGACTCATTTTTCCCAAAAGATGATATTCTAAGATCAGTGCCAAGAGTTACAAGATTGGAATGTTTTGCTTCTCGAAGTTGTTGGCCCGAGGTAGCTCGTGAAGCAACATCTATTATTGATGATTTAGCCGTTGTGATCAGCAAGAGAACAAATTTGTACCTACCTCATCCGTTGAACGCTTCTTTTTATTGTTTTGCATCAGTGATTGCTCTAACTGTCCAGTTTTTGCTTGCTTTTTATGTCGTGTATGGTTAAAAACCTGCCAAAACTGTCAAAAAACCGTGTCAAATGAACCGCACGGTTTGTGACAACACGTGCAACTCAAATGAGAACCATGTTCACGGTTTGAGGCCATAGTGCACGGTTTGTAACAAACCGTGCACTTCCTATGGACTCCGGAAATCACCTTTTCGGAGTCCGATTCCAAAATCGGCTAAACCTACTAAATTTGATGATTATTCTATGATTTTCTCACTTTCCTATGCACATAAAGATATTTATAAGAGAATTATTGATTATGTGAAAGCAACGAAGGATCCGAAGTTGTTGAAAACATTTATGGATATGGTTTTGGAGATTGTTTCTCACAGACTACTCCAGGCAAGAGTGCTTAGTGAAGTAGCTGTGGCTGAGTGGTTTGGGGCATTTCAAGTCTACATTAGTAAACATGGACTCATTTTTCACAAAAGATCATATTCTAAGATCAGTTCCAAGAGTTACAAGATTGGAATGTTTTGCTTCTCGAAGTTGTTGGTCGGAGGTAGCTCGTGAAGCAACATCTATTATTGATGATTTAGCCGTTGTGATTAGCAAGAGAACTAATTTGTACGTACCTCATCCGTCAAACGCTTCTTTTGATTGTTTTGCATCAGTGATTGCCCCAATTGTCCAGTTTTTGCTTGCTTATTATGCCGTGTATGGTTAAAAACCCGCCAAAATTGTCAAAAAACCGTGTCAGATGAACCGCACGGTTTGTCACAAACCGTGCAACTCAACTGAGAACCATGTTCACAGTTTGAGGTCATAGTGCACGGTTTGTAACAAACCGTGCACTTCCTATGGACTCCGTAAATCAACTTTTCGGAGTCCGGTTCCAAAATCGGCTAAACCTACTCAATTTGATGATTATTCTATGATTTTCTCACTTTACTATGCACATAAAGATATTTATAAGAGAATTATTGATTATGTGAAAGCAACGAAGGATCCGAAGTTGTTGAAAACATTTATGGATAAGGTTTTGGAGATTGTTTCTCATAGACTACTCCAGCCAAGAGTGCTTAGTGAAGTAGATGTGGCTGAGTGGTTTGGGGCATTTCAAGTCTACATTAGTAAACATGGACTCTTTTTTCCCAAAAGATCATATTCTAGGATTAGTGCCAAGAGTTACAAGATTGGAATGTTTTGCTTCTCGAAGTTGTTGGTCGGAGGTAGCTCGTGAAACAACATCTATTATTGATGATTTAGCCATTGTGATTAGCAAGGGAACTAATTTGTATGTACCTCATCCGTCAAACGCTTCTTTTGATTGTTTTGCATATGTGATTGCTCCAACTGTCCAGTTTTTGCTTGCTTATTATGCCGTGTATGGTTAAAAACCCGCCAAAACTGTCAAAAAACCGTATCAGATGAACCGCACAGTTTGTGACAAACCGTGCAACTCAACTGAGAACCATGTTCACGGTTTGAGGCCATAGTGCACGGTTTGTAACAAACCGTGCACTTCCTATGGACTCCGGAAATCATCTTTTCGGAGTCCGGTTCCAAAATCGGCTAAACCTACTCAATTTGATGATTAGTCTATGATTTTCTCACTTTCCAATGCACATAAAGATATTTATAAGAGAGTTATTGATTATGTAAAAGCAACGAAGGATTCGAAGTTGTTGAAAACATTTATGGATAAGGTTTTGGAAATTGTTTCTCATAGACTACTCCAGCCAAGAGTGCTTAGTGAAGTAGCTGTTGCTGAGTGGTTTGGGGCATTTCAAGTCTACATTAGTAAACATGGACTCATTTCCCCCCAAAAGATCATATTCTAAGACCAGTACCAAGAGTTACAAGATTGGAATGTTTTGTTTCTCGAAGTTGTTGGTCGGAGGTAGCTCGTGAAGCAACATCTATGATTGATTATTTAGTCGTTGTGATCAACAAGAGAACTAATTTGTACATGTGAGAATGGTGTGGATTTGGTGAGATTTGTGAGGGTTTGAAGGATTTGGGTGATATGGGAGCAAGAGGGTCGTGAGAGAGAGATAGAGAATGATGGGGGTTAGGGTAATAGGGGGTGAGGAGGAAGAAGATAGGGCCGACAGATTTTTTAATTTTTTTTTTGCAAGAGGAAATAAAAGGGGTGCCCACCGCGGGTGCGGTGGGCTGCTCACCGCTGGGTGCGGTGGGCTGCTCACCGCTGGGTGCTGTGAGCTCTCCAGAACTCCTTTGCAACTTATTCTCCGTACAACACGTTAGTACGCAGGCGAAAACAAACGAAAAACAAAAACAACTACCTAGCTAAGCTATGAAAATGCAAAGACAAAAGAAAGAGAAAGAAACAATACCTCGGGTTGCCTCCCGAGCAGCGCCTTGGTTCACGTCGTTGGCTCGACGTAGACTCTTGTCTATTCATTTTCAGCACTGGCTCCTCAAGAGCCATCTCATCAATTGCCTCAGTGTGGAAACCCTCATGGTAAGGTTTTAACCTTTGACCATTAACCTTGAATGTCTTCTGAGTTGTTGGCTCAATTAGATCAACAGCACCATGTGGGTAGACTTTAGCAATAACATATGGTCCTATCCACTTCGATCTAAGCTTTCCTGCAAAGAGTTTCAGGCGAGATTGAAACAAAAGGACTTTATCGCCTGGTTGGAAGTCCTTCCACAAGATATTCTTATCATGCCATGCCTTGGTTTTCGCCTTATAGATAACAACGTTGTCATATGAATCAAGGCGTAACTCTTCCAACTCTTGCAGCTGCAGCTTGCGGAACTCTCCTACCTCATCAATCTGCATGTTGTACTTCTTCACCGCCCACCATGCCTTATGTTCCAGCTCTACAAGAAGATGGAAAGCTTTGCCAAATACGAGCCGGAAAGGAGACATTCTAATTGGAGTTTTAAAAGCGGTGCGGTAAGCCCACAATGCATCATTAAGCCTCAAACTCCAATCCTTCCTATTGGGTGCCACCGTCTTCTCAAGAATGGTCTTGATCTCCCTATTGGACACCTCAGTCTGCCCATTGGTCTGTGAATGATAGGCAGTGGAAACTCTTTGTGTGACATGATACTTCTTCAGCAGGGCGGTCACAATCTTGTTGCAGAAGTGGGTTCCCTAATCACTAATCAAAGCTTTGGGGATCCCAAACCTGGAGAATATGTTCTCTTTCAAAAAACCTGCCACAACTTTAGAATCATCAGTCCGGGTGGCCTTCGCTTCCACCCACTTGGAAACGTAGTCCACCGCAAGCAAAATATAGAGATTCCCAAAAGAACTAGGAAAGGGTCCCATAAAATCAATACCCCACACATCAAAGACCTCACAGAAAATCAAAGATGACTGTGGCATCTCATTCCTCCTAGAAATATTACCCATCCTCTGACATCTATCATACACTTTACAAAACGCAAAGGCATCCCGAAAGATGTGGGGCCAATAGAAACCTGCATCTAACACTTTCCTAGCAGTTTTATTCGCACCAAAATGACCCCCACATGCTTCAGAATGACAAAAGCTAAGGACATATTATACCTCATTATCCGGAAGACATCGACGGATTACCTGGTCGACACAGTGTCACCAGAGATATGGATCGTCCCAAATGTAGTGTCGAGCTTCTCTTCGCACTTTCTCATGTTGCGCCTTGGTATGATCCGGAGGGAATTCCCCACGAACCAAGTAGTTCACAATGTCAGCGTACCATGGTCGGAAAGAACGGATCACGAGAACGAACCTGTGAAAGTACGACTCGAGCAAAGAGACGCTGACATTACCGCCAACTCCCTCTGGTCCCTTCGCCGCGGGTGCGGTCAGTGTCACCGCGGGGTGCGGTGGCACTTCAGAATCCTCGCCAAAAACAGTACCTCCACCGCGGGATGCGGTACCTCCCACCGCGGGGTGCGGTGGTTCTGGGGAATTCTCGAAAAAGACATCACCATCACCGCGGGGTGCGGTGACACCCACCGCTGGGTGCGGTGGACTCGACAGCAACTTGGCCTTTTCATCTGTATTCCCACCGCGGGTGCGGTGCTCTGGTCGCTGGGTGCAGTGTGTCTCCAGAATCTCCACTTTGAAAAGGGTGTCGTCCGGGAATGTTCCATGGATGGGATTTTGTTTCTCTGGCTTGTCTTCCTCGTTCACAAGCCTACTCAGGTGGTCAGCCACCAAGTTCTCTGCTCCTTTCTTGTCTCTTATCTCCACATCAAACTCACTCAGCAGAAGAACCCATCGAATCAATCTCGACTTTGTTTCTTTCTTCGTCATTAGGTAACGAAGGGCGGCGTGATCTGTGTATATGATCACCTTCACTCCCAAAAGATATTGCCTGATTTTCTCGCTAATACCACAGCCAACATCTCTTTCTCAGTAGTGGAGTAGTTTCGTTGTGCTCCATTCAGAGTCATGGAAGCGTAGTGAATCACATGAGAGGCCCTTCCCTCTTTCTGCCCCAAAACTGCTCCAACTGCATAATCACTGGCATCACACATAATCTCGAACGGTCGAGACCAATCAGGTGCCTGGATAATCGGTGCACTTGTCAGGCGTTCCTTCAAACAATCAAACGCCTTCTTGCACTCCTCATTCAGCTCAAAAGTCACCTCTTTCTTCAGTAGCTCGCATAAGGGCGATGAGATCTTGGAAAAGTCCTTGATAAACCCGCGATAGAAACCTACATGGCCTAGGAAGGAACGAACTTCACGCACATTAGTAGGATAAGGCAAAGACTGAATTACGTCAATCTTCGCCTTATCGACCTCAATACCCTTAGCAGAGACAATATGACCTAACACAATCCCTTGTTCTACCATGAAATGACACTTTTCATAATTGAGAACTAAGTTAGTTTCAACACATCTTTTAAGCACAAGTGTCAAGTGGTTCAAACATGCATCAAAGCTATCCCCATGTACCGTGAAGTCATCCATGAATACCTTAATGAAATTCTCAATATACTCAAAGAAGATACTTACCATACATCGTTGAAAAGTACCGGGTGCGTTACATAGTCCAAAAGGCATTCTGCGGTATGCAAAAGTGCCAAAGGGACATGTAAAAGTAGTCTTCTCCTGGTCTTCTGGCGCTATGGCCATCTGAAAATACCATGAGTATCCATCTAGAAAACAATAATAGGGGCGCCCAGCAAGGCATTCTAGCATTTGATCAATAAAAGGTAAAGGAAAGCGATCTTTTCGAGTTACCGCGTTCAGCTTACAGTAATCAATGCAGACTCTCCAGCCCGTCTGAGTTCTTGTAGGGACCAACTCTCCTTGTTGATTCTCAACCACTGTGATCCCTCCATTCTTGGGGACAACTTGAGTGGGGCTGACCCATCGACTATCGGAGATAGGGAAGATCATGTCAGCTTGAAGGAGTTTCAGCACCTCCTTCTTCACCACCTCCATCATAGGCGGGTTAAGCCTTCTTTATGGTTGTCTGGATGGCTTGGCTCCGTCCTCTAGCAAAATCCGATGCATACATGTGGAGGGACTAATCCCTTTGATGTCGGCAATGGTCCATCCCAGCGCAGTCTTGTGCTCCTTCAATGTCTCCACTAGCTTCTCCTCTTGCTCCTTTGAAAGCTTACTAGACACAATGACTGGCAAAGTATCGTTGACTCCAAGAAAAGCGTACTTGAGATGACCAGGGAGTTGTTTGAGTTCAACCTCGGGAGCCTGTATAACAGAAGGAACAAGCTTCTCGCTTGGTGTTAGCAAGTTGGGGCCAATGCCCAAAGGTTCAATAGGAGACTTACCGTTCACATCCATCTGAGATAAGACCACCTGCATGTTAGTTGACAAAGCATATTCTGTGTGGGACTCATCTATATCATTTTCAATAATGGATTGCAACTCATCTGAACCAGAAATATCAAACACATCTTGCACAATGGGTTCAATCACATCAATAAAGCACAAAGAGTGGTCATCAACGGGGTGTTTCATAGCATCATAAATGTTAAATTGAACCACCTCCCCATCGAATTCCATAGTAAGTGTCCTACTTACATAATCAATCTTAGTCATAGCAGTTTTTAAGAATGGCATTCCTAGCAAAATAGGTGCATCATGTATATCATGTTCCATATCTAGGACAAAGAAATCAACAGGGAATATCAAATTGTCAACCATGATCAAAACATCCTCAACTACCCCCTTAGGGTATACACTAGACCTATCAACAAGTTGCACAACAATTCCTGTTTCATGCAAAGGTCCCAATCCAAGTGATTTATAAAGAGAGTAAGGTAACACATTGATAGATGCACCTAGATCAAGCATAGCTCTTTCAAATTTAGTGTCACCTATAATACAAGGGATTCTTACCATACCTGGATCAACGCACTTCTTGGGCATACGCCGTTGAAACACCGCTGAGACACGTTCGCTCACCTTAACCTTCTGCTTCCCTTTCAACTTTTGATTCCTCTTTATCGTGCAAAGCTCCTTCAAGAAACGAGCATACTTGGGAATACTTTTAACAAGTTTAAGCAAAGGGATGTTTACCTCACACTTGTTAAATGTTTCGAAGAGGTCCTTGTCGTCAACGATCCTTCTCTCCTTGAGTGCCTCTGGGAATGGGGCGGGTGGCTTTTCGGAACCGAGAGGAGGAAAGTATGGACGAACGTAGGTGTCCACGTAGGGTTCTTTAACAGGTCCAGGAGATCCACCGCGGGTGCGGTCAACATCCACCACGGGGTACGGTGTATCCCCAGAAAATTCTCGAGAAACAGTATCGTCACCGCGGGGTGCGGTGGACTCGACAGAACATTCTGGTCCTCCTCTTCGTTCTCACTGCGGGTGCGGTCGTCTTGCCGCTGGGTGCGGTGCTCCTCCAGAACCTTCTCTTTTCCTGAATCGTCCTTCTCTGCACTAGGAGCGACAGGCAATTGCTTTCCACTTCGGAGGGTTACAGCGCTAACGTTTTCCCTCGGGTTTACTACCGTTTGAGATGGTAGATTCCCCGAAGTCCGTGCATCAATCCTTGTAATCGCCTCAGCAATTTGTCCCATCTGCGTCTCTAGGTTCTTGATACTCGACGTCGTAGCTTGAACGTGAGTGCTGAAGTGTTTCGTCAAAGCTTTGAGCATATCTTCAGTTGAAGGAGACGCATCAAGTTGTGGACCTTGTGGCCTTTGTACAAAAGGGGGTCTGGGCTGAGGTTGTTGTTGTTGGTTCGGTTGATCCCTCCATCTGAAATTTGGGTGGTCTCTCCATCCCGGATTGTAAGTGTTGGAGTAGGGATCATTCCGAGGTCTTGGAGGTCCATAACCCCCTACAGCGTTCACCTCAGCATTCGAATCATCTTGTAATTGAGGACAGGCGTCGGTGGGGTGGAATTGGTCAACACAAACTCCACACGCTTTGAGTTGTTGAGGAGTCCCTTGCAGCGTAAGTCTCCTCACCATGTCCTTCAACTCAGCAATATCACTTGCATACGCAGGGCAACTAGAGTCAGCAGCATTGACTCCTCTCTTTGTAGAAGCACTACCTAAATTTCTTGTGCCCTCTGCCATCTCCTGAATCTTCTCCATGGCTGCTAACGGTGTTGTGTTGAGGATGTTGCCACCACATGCAGCGTCAACGATCCTCCTTTCATTGTCCAGCAGACCATTATAAAGATGAAGTACCAGATCTTGATTGGTGTACCCGTGGAACGGACAGCTTGAGCAAAGTCTCTTGAACCGCTCATAGTACTCATACATGCTCTCGTCAGCGTCCTGCTCGATGTTGCTTATAGCCTTTTTCAAACTGTTCGCCTTCTTTGCAGGGAAATACTTTTCGAGCAACGCCTTATGTAGTTTGTTCCACGTGTCAATGCTTCCAGTAGGCAGATGATAATACCAGTCATCAGCAGTGTCCTTGAGGGTAAACCCGAAAGCTCTCATCTTGATTTGCTCCTCAGTGACGTTCGTCGGTTTCATGCTCATGCAAACTGTGTGGAATTTACCCATGTGCTTGATTGGGTCCTCTCCAGCCAGCCCATGGAAAGTTGGGAGCAAATGAATCAGCCCCGGCTTCAACTCAAAGTCCACGCCCTCTCCTATAGCAGGAATAGTCACAACCAAAGGTTGTTGTTGCAGGTTAGGCGCAGTTAACTGCCTCAACGTTCGATCCGCGTCACCCATCTCAAATGCAGGGTTGTCAAAAACCAAACTACGGTTGACTCTGCGATCCTGGGAAAAAGTTCTCTCAATCTCTGGATCAAAATCAAGAAGGGGTGAATTAGTAGCACGAGTGTGAACCATAAGATAGGTCCACACCAAGGTTGGTAACAAACAAACCACAAAAACAGAAAATTTGAATCCCCGGCAATGGCGCCAAATTTGACAGGCTTAAAGTCGTATGCCTAATCAAATAAATCCTAAAATACCTACTAAAGAGTATAGCAAGCAAGTCAGGGTCGATCCCACATGGAGTCAGGTTATCTATTCTTGCAATTCACGAATCATCAACTAGGAACTAGGGGGGGGGGGGGGGGGGTTGTAGCGTTTTCTTGGTAATCAAGTAACAAGTAAGCAAGTAAACAAGTTTACAAGTAAAGGTTGTGAATATGGGGAAAATGATCCATACTCAACAAAGATCCATACAACAAGAGATATGGTTGATCACTGAATTCTATCAATCTCAAGTTCTTATCTTTCCTTTAGTTGTTCTTATCCTGATCTTAGATAACTATTAATTCTACCAGCCCTAATAGTACTTATTACTAAATCAAATCCGAAAACCTTCAAGACTCAATAAAGCAATAGCATTCAACCAAAGATTTAACAAGATACATGCAATAGAAACAACCCGTTACTATAAGCATGTAATTAACTCTCTCTCACGATGAACACTCGCAACCCGCTTATGTAAATCGTGTGTGCTACTAGATATGCAACCCGAACCCGGAATCACAAGTCCTAGCAATTAGGAAGATATCAATAAACCTAGGTAGCTACTCTAGATAAATCAACATAAACCAATAAACATTCAAGCACAAGAGAATTAATCCAATTAGGTAGGAAATCGAACAAGTGTAGAAAACTCACAACCAATTAATTGCTGGCTTCAAAATGTCAAGTGCAACAACGGAGGTTTAGTTCTCCATAGGGTTTGTGAGAGAAAAAACGTAGAAAGGTGGCAACTAGGGTTCTCCACAAAGTCTTAGAAAAACTCTTAAATACTAGGGCAAATATTTAGGAATAAAATAAAAGGAAATAACAAACTTGGAAACAAAGATTCAGAAATAAAATAAAAGGAAATTAAAAACTCGAAAAGATCTATTCAGCACGTCGTCACCGCTGGGTGCGGTGACACCCACCGCGGGGTGCGGTGGAACTCCAGCGTCCAGCTCCTGACCTTATCGCCGCGGGTGCGGCAGTGCCCACCGTTGGGTGCGGTGGCACTCCAGACTCTCGTCCTCCTTTCTGCTTGCTCCACCGCTGGGTGCGGTGGTCTTCGGCGCGGGTGCAGCAAGGCTCCAGTACTCCTTTGTCTTCTCTCAAGGCTTCTCCTTGCATCCTTCGCACCGCTCCTCAACTCTTCTCTTCCATGTGCTCAGAACTCTGTAAATCCTATGATTTCTTCACTTCTTGGCTTCTCATCCGGATCACAGAGTTAACACCAGAATCTATCTAAAACTCATCTAAATCATGCTAATAACCACTAGATGCGCTATACAATATATCGCATATCACTGGGCGTTCATACAACGAGATATATGTTGGGTTTTAAAGAAGTGCTGTTAAATATAACCCGGACCTAGACTAATCCGGGTTATATAAAGTGATGTTATAACTAAATAACCCGTACACAACACGCCCGGGTTATTAGAACACATATATACACCACACTAATTATATCCGGGTTATTTGAACCCAATTTTTATTTTTTTTTGATGAACCCAATTTCTAAAATCAAAAGCCCGGATTATTTGATAGTGAAACCTCTTCTAGTCTTCTTCGAGCAACTAGCCCTAATTCACCCATAGCCTTCGAGCACCCCTTATCCTTCGAGCACTCGTCGGACTGCTCCTCTTCGCCGGCCTCCTCGCCGACATCGGTTCGCTGGTGTCAACCGGCCTCTCACCAAGTAAGCAATGTCTTCGCCGGAACTAGTAGTCTCTTTGGTTTGTGTTAAAATTGCCATTTTTTGGGTAATGCATTGAACCTCTTTGCTACGACATCCGTTTGTTGGAGTATCACATCATCTTTCCTATTTGTTCTGGTCTTCTCTTCTGCCATATGTTTATCATTCATCTGCTAACCCTAGGTTTTACACATGTTGCCTCAAAAATTCAAAAATCGAACTTTTCTACTCTGAATCTCTTTCGCTTTGTTCAATTTGCATACCAATCTCTAAACTATAGAGGTCAATATGTTCTTCTCTCCAGTCCAAGCCTCGTATTCTTCCTTCATCTGCACTTGCCCAATTTTCCTATTCTCTGAAAGGAGGTATTCAATACTATTTGTTATCTTATTCAATTGAGTATAATTTATTAAGTTTGAGTTTCATGGTTATTTATTAAGGTTAAGGGATAATTGATATTATGAACAACTGAAATTACAGCAGCAATGTTCTCATTATTCTCTGCTGAGGCTGATGAGTGCAATTTTTATGTTCTTTTCAGGAGAAACTTCAGTAATCCACAGTTGATAAGAATGGTCCCAACTGATCATCAGGATGTAGACTGACTATGATGGATCTCCTTCCAGAAGCTTAAGATGGCTTGCAGTCGCCATCATTGCACTGTCTCTATAGAATGCTCTCATTATTCTCTGCTTTTGCACTAGCAATGAAGCGGTAAAGTTTGACATTTTATACGTGATTCCTTTCTCTCTTGTGTGCAGTTTTTGGTTCTCTTGATCCTAAGGCATACTCTTCCGGTCATCATCAATGGCCCTGACTGTTGTTTCCACATAATCATAGTAAGACATTGTCTTCTGATTTCATTTCATTTCTGTAGATTTACCTCATATAAGACTTCCTTGAATCTTGACTGAATTTGATTTGTGTGTTGCATTTCAGTTGGTAGTGCTACGAGTTGCTGGATTTGCATTGCTGCTGTACACATGCTAGCATGTTGGTCTCTGAAAGGAGGTATTCAATACTAATTGAAATGTACTTCAAATTAAATTTCAGTTTTGTGTAACTTGTGATATGGTGATTATCGTTTATGCACAACAATTTCTTTGACTGGTATTTAAAAGGGTGATTTCTAGTATATTGCACAACGTGGTGGTCAACCAAAATTAAATTTCTTTGTAAATAATGCTATGAATTGCATGCTTATTATTATCTCCTTTGTTGATTTCTTAGTCAATACTGTTTAGATGTGTAGGTAACAGCGGCGCTGCCCCTACCCAACATGATACTTAAATTGCGTGGCATGCTTAAATTTATTTGAACCCAATTTCTAAGAAGTTGTCAGTATAAGGTTGGCCCCCGTTTGCCTCTGTCACATTTTCGACAAGAGTAAGTAGCATTTGAAGTTGCAATCTTTTTTTCTTCTCATCGGTGGTCTTGCTGTCAAACAGAACACATCAGTTTTTGCAAACTTGAAGAATTTTCTGCACAAAAAAAATTGATGCATAAGATTATCATATCAAGTTACAAGTGTTTTGTATGCATTAAGATTTAAGAAAACATATATCATAGCAGCTTATGCAATAATCATGTAAGATGGTTAAACATTAAGCTTTTTCATACAATCACCTGCAGAGGTTCTGGGCAACATTGACTCAAATAATCTTCAAGTGACTCGTTTTCTTCCAAATCATGCCCACCAGTAAATACCAATAAGTAGTAGTTGCAGATTTTTTCTTCAATGGAAAAAGCTGCATTTCAGTTTATTCAGGGTGAGCTTTTGATATGTTAAGTACTTAGTTTGTCCATTGGTTTCTTGTTGTACATATCATTCAAGCTATCTAACTTGGTTCTTGTTACAGGTGTAACACCCACTGAGTACAATCCTCCAGAGGAAGTCAAAGCAGCAGGCTATGATATATGTTCATGGCAGGCAAGTCAGCACTTGATTTTCATGATCCTTTGTATGATATGGAACAAGAAAATTAAGGGCATAGAAGATAATCACAGTGATCTTTCAAGTAGATACAACATTCAGAGGATTTGCAAGATATTTTCTCCGTCTCGTCAATTTATTAGTCTTATAAAATCGTTTTAACACATTGGTGCCACACAAAACCATGTTCACATTGCTTAAATTTGTCAAACTTGTGTCCTTTCAAAGCAAACCAACTCCCACTCAGCTGTAATTTATGGTAACCTTTTCAAAGGAAGAATAATAGAGGGTAATTAAGAGGGAGCTTCCTTGATGATGACCCACACAAAAAGACAACATTTTTACCTTGTCATATTATAGAATTCTTATCTGCTAGTCTGAACAAAATGAAACAGTTCCAAGGAAAAAGTATGATGTTTGTTTCTCTTAGCTTTTTAAACTGATGCATTGCTTCTGTTTTGCTGCTCTTCAGCTCATACTTCCAGGTTCAGCTGTGGAGTAACTCAAGTAGGCCGGAAAACGCCGCTGAATCTCAGCCGTTGAATTTGATGGCGGAGAGCAAAGATGAACCCAAATACCACCATACCTTCGTTGTAGAGGATCCACAGGAATCTGATACAAAGGCTGGTGAAATTAAGGATGGGAAGAAGAAGAAGGAGAAGAGTAAACGTTTAGATTCCTTGGATATTTTCAGAGGCCTCACTGTTGTTGTATGGTTTCTTTCTTTAAACTTGATTTTTTATCAGTTAATTTAGTGATTTTCTAAAGGGTTGATTTTATAGCTAGGTAAATTTGATGTTACAGATGATGATTTTGGTTGATGATGCTGGAGGAGAGTGGCCTGCCATGGCACACACGCCATGGAATGGATGCAATCTAGCTGATTTTGTCATGCCATTCTTCTTGTTTATTGTTGGGATGGCAATTCCTCTTGCTTTAAAGGTGCTTGCTTTTTATTGGTTCAACATCATTGTTGAGTCTGAATTGAACTCTAGTGTTTATAACTCAGTTTCTTGTTCTTCCAGAGGATTACAAAATGGCCCATTGCTCTCAGGAAGGTCATCTTTCGGACTCTCAAACTCCTCTTTTGGGGTATCCTCTTACAAGGTTCTAATCCTACTACTCAACTTTCATCATAATTTATACTTTTGGTTCATTTTTTCTTTTCTATTCAATTTTGTTAATATGGGTTTATTATGCTCTTTAAGTTGGCTATTCTCATGCTCCTGATGACTTAACCTATGGAGTTGACATGAAAAGAGTAAGATGGTGTGGAATTCTGCAGGTACTAAGACATAAATTTTGAAACCAAGTTTCCTATAGCAGAAGTTCAAATTTTCATAATGAGCTCTAACTGTGCCAACTTCTTAGAGGATAGCTTTGGCATACTTGATAGTATCTGGGTTAGAAGTTGCAAATAAAAACGCCCGAGGCAAGAGTCATCCACTTGGCCATCTCTCTGTTTTCAAGCTGTATTTCTGTCAATGGTAACTAGCCACACATTTAATTGTTGGTTAATTCAAACAAACATCATTATAGCTCCTTCTAAACCTGATTATGAAACTCAATCTCTACGGTAGCAGGATTAGGCGTGCTTGTTATCTACCTATCCGTGCTCTATGGAACTTATGTTCCAGATTGGGAGTTCACTGTGGTAGACAAAACTAATCCAGATTATGGGAAGCATTTCATTGTAAGTATCTTCTTTCAAGAGTTGCTCTAAGAAATCATCTTATTTGTCGTTTAAATGACGTTTTCTTTTACTAGGTTGCTTGTGGTGTGAAGGGGAATTTGGACCCTCCATGTAATGCAGCAGGATATGTTGATAGGAAAGTTCTTGGCATCAATCACATGTATCATCACCCGACGTGGAGGAGATATAAGGCGAGTATTATAATTATACTTCAATACTTTTTTTGTGTGTGAATTTCTTACTTGTTTTTCATTCTATACCATATGAAATTGTACTATATCATGTGAATGATTCTTTAGCTATGCAGGCTTGCACAGCCAACTCCTATTATGAAGGGCCTCTCCTCTTTAATGCTCCATTATGGTGCGACGCCCCCTTTGAACCTGACAGGGCCGGAAACCGGTGTCGTTTTCCTGTCAAAGAATTCCTAATTCACCTACTAAAGAGTATAACAAGCAAGTCAGGGTCGATCTTACAGGGAGTCGGTTATTTGTATGCAAAATACGTGTGACTGGCAAGTAACAAGGGGGGATTTGTATGATCGCGGAGTAACAATGATACAAGCTTTAGAGAAAGAATAAGTATGATGTGTGGAAGTATTCCACTAGACAAATATCCACACTGCAGACAAAACTGGTTGATCACTGATAACTATTGTTCCAAGTTCTTTTCACAACCTTATAGTCGTTCCTATCCTGATCGTAATTAACTACCAATTCAGACAGTTGTTGGCAGCACTTACCACAATATCAATAGAAGAAAACCTTACTATCAATAAAGCAATAGCATTCAAACAAGGATATAGGATACAAGCAAATAGAAGAAAATCTTACTATTTAACATGTAAATAACTCTCTCTCACAATTGCATACTCGTATTCCATTATATGTAACAATTGTGTTTGCTACTAGATATGCACTCGCATTCCGCTATATGCAAATTCTAGCACTATGATAAATGTCGATAAATCTAGTTAGCTACTCTAGAAAAATCAACACAAACCAATAGACAATATGTTCAAGAGAATTAAACCAACTTAATAAGATAAGAACAAGGAATAGAAATCTCACAACCAATCCATTGCAATGCTTTAATTGTCTAGCGAAATAAATGTGTTTAGTTCTCCATTCGTTCAAACCCTAGAGGTAAAAATGAAAATGAGAGTCCCCTATCTAAGACCTGGAAATGATCTTAAATAGGCAAAAGAAAATAAGCTAAACCTAACAATAATAATAAAGGAAAAATAATAAAAATAGGAAATCCGAAAATGCAAAAAAATAGGAAACAAATCTCCGCTGGCCGCGAGGCGTCTACGTGTCCACCGCGGGGCGGTGAGGTCCACCGCGGGGCGGCGGGGTCCGCTCAGCTGCCTTCTCTGAGATCCACCGCCAGGTCGCGGTGGCTTTTGGCGCGGGGCGGCAAAGTAAGCTTCTTCAAGTCTTCATCTTCTTCTCTTCTGTACTACCAAGTGATGGTAGCCTTCCTCCATGAGTCTTAAGCAGATCTTCTCCTTCATCTTCTCCATCCTTCATTAAGCTGTAAATCCTATGATATTTTCACTTCTCAACCCTTCTTCTGGATTACAGACTTAGCCTAAATCTATACCGAAACTTCATCTAAATCATGTTAATAATCACTAGTTAAGGTGCATGAAATGACACCTATCAAATTCCCCCACACTTAGACCTTTACTCGTCCCGAGTAATTTAAAACTAATCCTACTCCAACCATCCAATACCAAGGCCTCAGGAAGTGCGAGCAAACATGATACCAATAATTACAACATCTCAACAATCAGCTCCAGACAACCAAAACAAGTGATACGAGATAAATCTATTCCTAACTCCTGTCTAGTTCCTTATCGCTCCAGAGTGACATATCCGATCTCCTTATATCACCTCAGCTTATGACGCCAACCTCCAAAATGATCCTAAAATTCACTCTTTTTTTTCTTTACGCTCATTTTGCCTAGGCGTCCTCTCGGATTTTCACCTAGCCACTCATTTCATTTTGCTAGACATCTCACATGTACTCATATTACTCCAGTCCATTTTTGCACCGGTCTATACCAGTCGGACTACCTGCTTATTACCTGAACCGTCCTTTCGGATTTTCAGCTCATCCCAGGATTTTGATTGCCTTTTTCTCATATTTATGGCTTTTTTTATTATTATTTTTTTGAAAAGAATAACTCGAATCTGAGATGCAAAATTGAAATGCATAAACAAACTATGTACACTAACTATGATAGGTAGCAAGTCTAAATCCCTCCCCCACACTTGAATCACACATTGTCCTCAATGTAGAGAAGAAGACAGAACTAAATAGGGGGACAGAGAGAATAAACTCACTGGTAGGGTGGATATGGTGGATAGCCTGGCGGAAATGGGTACCGCCCAAAATAGTGCTCCTGCATGGATGTCTCAGCTGAACTCAACCGGCTCGTAATATCAGTCTGCAAAGTCTACAGGCGAGTCAGCATCCCCTCATTTGCAGCGTGTTGACCCAGCGTGAAAGCATCAAAACGAGCAAACACCTCATCCCAGGGAACCTCAGAAGTAGATGCAAAAGAAGAAGAAGCAGCATACGCAGGAGGATCAATATCCATAGGAACAGCAACCTGTAATCTACCCTCAGAGACGGGATGAATGACCTCAGCGTCAGAAGGAATGAACCATTATGTGAAATCCCGCGGATAGGTAAAATGACGAGGAAGGCGCATCATATGACCTCCAAAAGAACACCAGATGAATTGCTCTTGGGTGTTGTTCAACATACCACACCGTCGCAGATATGGAATATCGTAGCGAACAGGCATGATCGGCTGAGGAATAATGTCAGTCTGAATCCTGGCAGCAGCAACCAAGGTGATCAGACCACCCTGCACAATGTCACGCGCCTCACCATCATGAATCCTCGTAAGGTTGTGAGCCCACACTAGAACCCAACATGGAATCTCCTCATCAAAGGGTCAAGCATTGGAAGAAGCAAACCAAGGTGTCTCAGAGAAACTTTCCTATCTTCCGCACTCCCACAAAATGCTCGCACCAGCACTCTATGAACTAAGCGCAGACAAGGATGCACTAGTTTGTTACTGGACTCCCTACCTTTCTGAAAATCAGGCATTCCTGTAGCAGTAGTCCAGAAATCATTATTTTCCGTCTCGTCAGCTCCCTTCTTCCACCAAGCCGTAGGTGGTCTAGTCACTCCCAACACCTCCCTGACTTTCTCCACCGGCATCTCATAAGCTCGTCCCTCATACTTAAACCGAATGCCAGCAAGCACCTTGCGCACTTCACCATTGATAGTACGTCTATCTGTATATCTTGTCATAGTGGCAATAAATTGATAACAAAGCTCGGGAAAAGCAGGGGCGCACTTGTCAAGAAAATTACTCAGCCCCAACCTATCCAAACACAACTGGACCATCTCCAACATTCCCAATTGGGCCAATGTCCCTCTATCAAAGAATTGAGATGGGTGCACAGCTCTCTCCGCAACCACATTATAAGCCTCATTCTCCTCCACAGTCATACCAACCTTCCTAGCTCTTGGCATAATTAAAGTATTTGAATGCGTTGGAATCAAAGAGCTGGGCAAAGACGACTTACAAACCAAAGACGGACATTCACCAGGGTCTTGTCGCGGGGCGGTATGCTTCACCGCGGGGCGGCGGTGATAACCAGTTTTTCTACTGAAAGTTGCCGTCGGGTCGCGGTGTGGACTGACGTGGGGCGGTGGACTGTTCAATCTCATTCTCCGAATCAAAAGAAAGTTCTAAGTCGCGCGAGGCGGTGGAGCTCCAAGGTGAGGCGATGACTGTGCGATCTGTACTACCTCAACTTCCAATGAGCCTAGATAAAGCTTAACGTCCCTCCAATCACTCCTCCAAAGCCTCACAACACCTCCCTTCAACCAATAAACACCGCGGAGCGGTCGGACGAGTGCAATGTGGTGGCTTGGTTATGGGAATCTGAAATTGGGTTCAAGGATCTCCACAATCTAGCTTAGAACAAGGGAAAGGCAGGGATTTGTGAGGTTTTGGGTGGGGGCTTGAGAGGAGAAAGGGGGCGCGACGCGGTAGAAAAATAGAGAAAGAAGAGGGTGAGGAGGTTAGGGTTTGGCGGGAAGTGTTTAATGGGTTTTTATTTGAGTGCATGGGAGAGTAATGGGTGAATACCAAGTACCGGACCGCGGGGCGATCCAAATAACACCGTCAAATCCTTCATATCCAACTTAGAAAATGGTTTTGAAAACAAACAGTTTTTTTTTTTACTCCCCGTTTAAGGTTTTTTCGGGGCCCTTTATTTTTAAATCAGAGTTGAGTAAAAGTACCCAGACTTCACCGCGGGGCGGTGTGGTTCACCGCGGGGGTGGTGGTGAAATTCCTGGAAAAATGAACTCGCCTCCATTTACTTTCGTACCTGAAACGTTAGTAGCAGGCAAACGAAACAAAGCAAAAGAACTACGAAAAAGGTCTAAGGAAAGAAAAATCAAAAGAAAAGAAAAGAAAAATACCTCGGGTTGCCTCCCGATAATACCTTAGTTAACGTCGTTGGCTCGATGTAGGTTGTGGTCTATCGTTTTTCAGCTTCAGGGACCTCAAAACTCACTTCATCAAACTGGTTCGGGTTGAAACCTTCATGGTAAGGCTTCAATCTTTGGCCATTCACTTTGAAAACTTTGTTCGTCTTGTGGTCAAGCAAGCCAATGGCGCCATGGGGGTATACTTCAGCAATTACATAAGGACCTGTCCACTTAGATTTCAGCTTCCCAGCAAAAAGCTTAAGCCGAGATTGAAATAGAAGGACCTTATCCCCTGGCTTGAAATCTCTTCTCAAGATGTGTTTGTCATGCCATTGCTTGGTTTTCGCCTTATAACTAACAGAGTTCTCATATGATTCAAGGCGTAATTCCTCTAGTTCTTGCAGCTGCAGCTTTCGGAAATCTCCCACTTCATCCAATTGCATGTTGCATTTTGTTATTGCCCACCATTCTTTATGTTCAAGCTCTACTGGGAGGTGGCATGCTTTTCCGAATACTAACCGGAAAGGGGACATTCCTATTGGAGTTTTGAAAGTTGTGCGGTATGCCCACAGTGCATCATTAAGTTTAGAACTCCAATCCTTCCGATTAGCTGTAACCGTTTTCTCCAGGATGGATTTAATCTCTCTATTGGAAACTTCGGCTTGCCCATTAGTTTGAGGATGATAGGTCGTTGAGACTCTTTGGGTGACGTGATACTTCTTCAGCAGGGCAGTCACTGTCTTGTTGCAGAAATGGGTTCCCCGATCACTAATTAAAGCTTTGGGTATCCCAAATCTTGAGAAAATGTTCTCCTTAAGAAAACCCGCCACAACTTTAGAATCATCAGTCCTGGTGGCCCTTCGCTTCCACCCACTTGGAAACGTAGTCCACCGCAAGTAATATATAGGGATTCCCATGAGAGCTAGGAAATGGTCCCATAAAGTCAATACCCCAAACATCAAAGACCTCGCAAAAGATTAATGATGATTGCGGCATATCATTCCTCCTGGAGATATTTCAACCCTTTGGCATCGGTCACATGATTTACAAAAGGCGGTAAGCATCCCGAAAGATGTGTGGCCAATAAAATCCTGCATCCAATACTTTCCTAGCAGTCTTATTTGCCCCAAAATGACCCCCACATGCCTGAGAATGACAAAAGTTAAGGACGGATTGTACCTCATTATCCGGAAGACATCGGCGTACTACCTGATCGACACAATGTTTCCATAGGTAAGGATCATCCCAAACATAGTGACGGGCTTCTCTTCGTACCTTCTCCTTTGAGCTCTAGTGTAATCCGGGGGTAATTCTTCTCGAACCAAATAGTTCACGATATCTGCATACCATGGCCTAAAAGAATGGAGCCCGAAGACGGCCTCATCTATGTGAAGAGAGGATACAGAAGTACTTACAGAGCACATTGTGAGTCCGGAGATGTTGCCGCGGGGCGGTGATGTCACTGCAGGCAGCTGTGAGTTTTTGCTGGCTCTCAGTTGAACATGCTGTCGGGTCGCGGTGGGTGTCGACGCGGGGCGGTGGAGCCTCTAGTTCCACAATTTATACAGACCGCCGGGTCGCGGTGGGTGTCGCCGCGGGGCGGTAGGCGTTACCCGAAGTTCCTTTGATCATAAAGAGTGTGTCATCTGGAAAAGTTCCGTGAATGGGCTCTGCACTCCGGGCTTATCTTCTTCATGTACGATCCTACTCAGGTGATCAGCTACTAGGTTCTCCGCTCCCTTTTTATCTTGTATCTCAACATCAAATTCAGTGAGTAGGAGAACCCATCGGATTAATCTTGGCTTTGCTTCCTTCTTCGTCATTAGGTAACGAAGGGCAGCATGATCTGTGTAGATGATCACTTTTACTCCCAAAAGATATTGCCTAATTTTTCCAAGGCAAACATAACTTCTAGCATTTCCTTCTCAGTGGTGGAGTAGTTCCTCTGAGCTCCATTTAGAGTCATGGAGGCATAATGAATACATGGGAGGCACGTCCCACTTTCTGGCCTAGAACCGCTCCAACCGCATAGTCACTGGCGTCGCACATGATCTCAAATGGGCGAGACCAGTCAAGTGCCTGAATGATAGGTGCACTTGTTAGGCGTTCTCTCAAGCAATCAAAATCCTTCTTGCACTCGTCGGTGAACTCATAGGTCACCTCCTTCTTCAGTAGCTCGCATAGAGGTGAAGAGATCTTAGAGAAGTCCTTGATAAACCTTCGGTAAAAACCTGCATGACCTAAAAAGGAGCGCACTTCACGCACATTAGTAGGATAAGGCAAAGACTGAATCACATCAATCTTCGCCTTATCGACCTCAATACCCCTATCAGAAACAATATGCCCAAGTACTATACCTTGTTCCACCATGAAATGACACTTTTCAATATTCAAAACCAAATTGGTTTCAACACATCTTTTAAGTACAAGTGCAAATGGTTCAAACATGAATCAAAGCTAGTCCCCATGCACTGTGAAGTCATCCATGAATACCTCAATAAATTTATCAACATATTCAGAGAAGATACTAACCATACATCATTGAAATGTTACCAGGTGCGTACACAAACCGAATGGCATTCTGCGGTATGCAAAGGTTCCAAAGGGGCATGTAAAGGTGGTTTTCTCCTGGTCCTCTGGCGCTATAGCCACCTGAAAGTATCCTGAATACCCATCGAGAAAACAGTAATAGGGGCGCCCAGCAAGGCGTTCTAGCATTTGATCAATAAAAGGTAAGGGAAAATGGTCTTTTCGAGTTACCGCATTCAGCTTACGGTAGTCAATGCACACCCTCCATCCTGTAGTGGTCCTTGTAGGAACCAAATCCCCTTGTTGATTCTCTACTATAGTAATACCTCCTTTCTTAGGGACAACCTGAGTTGGACTTACCCATTGGCTATCGGAAATAGGGAAGATCATATCAGCTTTAAGGAGTTTCAACACCTCCTTCTTGACCACTTCCATCATTGGAGGATTGAGTCTTCTCTGTGGCTGCCTAGATGGTTTGGCTCCATCTTCAAGTAGAATCCTATGCATACAAGTCGAGGGACTTATCCCTTTTATGTCTGCAATGGTCCATCCTAGCGCAGTCTTGTACTCCTTGAGCACGCCTAATAGCTTTATTTCTTGGTCTTCAGAAAGCTTATTAGACACAATGACTGGCAGAGTGTCGTTAGCTCCAAGAAAGGCGTACTTGAGGTGATCCGGCAACGGCTTCAATTCAATCTCGAGAGCCTGTACAACAGAGGGAACAAGCTTCTCGCTCGGGTTTAGTAAATTGGGGCCAACGCCCAAAGGATCTATAGGAAACTTACCATATGCATCCATCTGAGCTATGATTTCCTGCATGTTAGTTGGTAAAGAGTATTCCTTATGGGACAAATCCAAATTATTCTCAATAATGGATATCAACTCATCAGGACTTGATATATCAAATATATCTTGCGCAATAGAATCAATCACATCAATGGAGCATAAAGAATGATCTTATTGGGGTGTTTCATAGCTTCATATATATTATATTGCACCTTTTCCCCATCGAATTCCATAGAAAGTGCCCACTTTGCAAATCAAGTTTAGTCTTAGCAGTTTTCAAAAATGATCTACCTAACAGTATAGGAGTCGCCTTTGTATCCGTATCCATATCTAAGACATAAAAATCTACAGGGAATATCAATTTATCAACCATAACAAGAACATCCTCTACTACTCCTCTAGGGTAGACACTAGACCTATCAGCTAATTGAATTACAATTCTTGTTTCCTACAGAGGTCCAAATCTAAGAGATTCATAGAGGGAATAGGGCAAAACATTAATGGAGGCACCAAGATCAAGCATAGCTCTTTCAAATTTAGTGTCACCAATAATACAAGGAATGCTCCACATACCTGGATCGCCACACTTCTTTGGCATACGCCTCTGGAATACAGCTGATATGCGTTCGCTGACCTTGACTTTTTCCTTGCCCTTCAGCTTCTGATTTCTCTTGATGGTGCATAGCTCCTTTAAAAACTTAGCGTACCTAGGTACACTCTTTACAAGCTTAAGGAGGGGGATGTTTACCTCACACTTACTGAAGGTGTCGAAGAGATCCTTGTTGTCGATTATTCTCCTTTCCTTTAGTGCCTCCGGAAAGGGGGCAGGGGGCTTTTCAGAACCAAGAGGAGGAAAATTGGACAAACATAGGGGTCCTCTTCTTCGTCATGATCAATTTCCGGATCTGGGCTTTCACCGCGGGGTTATGGTGTTCACCGCGGGGCTGTGGGTCACCGCGGGGCGGTGCACTTGGCCGCGGGGCGACGGGGTAACTCAGGAGAACTGAGAGTTTTCACGGGTCGCGGTCGCAAGCACCGCGGGGCGGTAAGATTCGCCCATCTTCAATTTCAGCTTTGTCGTCCTTTTCAGCAGTAGGAGCGACTTGCAATTGCTTGCCACTTCGGGGGGTGTAACTGACCCACTTTCTTTTCCATGCTCTTGATGCTTGCCTCAGTTGTTTGCACATGAGTTGTGAAGTGCATTGTTAAGGTCGTGAGCAAGTCGTTAGTTGAAGGGGAGCTACTAGCTTGGTGAGCAACTGGTAGCTCATCAAAGTGAGGTTGTGGTGGTTGTTGTAGCTGTTGTTGATCATGTCAAGGTCTAATAGGTCTATAACCTCCAGCAGCGTATACTTCAGCAGTAGTGGCATCCTGAAGTTGGGGACAAGCATTGGTGTTGTGAAATGGATCAACGCAAATTCACAAACATTGTTTACCTATCTTCGCAATTATATCTTTCAATGAAGCAATTTCTTGCAATAAATGTGCATCATTGGAGTTGACAGCATTAACTCCTCTGGTCTTTGGGGCTTCATCGAAATCCCTTGTGCTCTCAGCCATATCATGAAGTTATCATGGCTGCATCAGGGGTCATATTCAAGATACTACCACCACAAGTAACATCTATGATTCTTCTTTCATCATCCAACAGCCCATTGTAAACATAGAGTACTAGAGCTTTCTTGTCAAAACCATGGAACGGGCAACTAGAACAAAGTCGTTTGAACCGCTCACAATAGTCATAAAGGGTCTCCTCCTCTCCTTGTTCAATACTGGCAATCACCTTTTCAAGGCGTTCGCCATCTTGGTTGGGAAATATTGTGCGAGGAATGCCTTATGTAGCTTAGCCCATGAATCTATGCTTCCGCCAGGCAGATGATAGTACCAGTCTTCAGCATCGTCCTTAAGAGTGAACCCGAAGGCTCTCATTTTAATTTGATCTTCAGTGACGTTAGCTGGTTTAATGCTCATAATGACGTTGTGGAATTTACCCAAGTGTTGGATGGGGTCCTCTCCACTTCGTCCATGGTATCTCGGGAGCAACCGTATCACTCCTGTTCTGAGCTCAAATGTCACACCATCCGCAAGGGGTGGAATGATTACAGCCAATGGCTGCTGTATCAGATTTGGCGCAGTCAGCTGTCGGAGTGTCTGAGCCATCGTACCTGTCTCTGTATCAACTTCAACAAGTAGTGAATCAGTAGCAAAGGTGCGGACCGTAAGATAGATCCACACCGCAGTCAATCACAAATAATCACAAACAGAGTATTTGACTCCCCGGCAACGGCGCCAAATTTGACAGGGCCGAAAACCGGTGTCGTTTTCCTGTCAAAGAAATCCAAATTCACCTACTAAAGAGTATAGCAAGCAAGTCAGGGTCGATCCAACAGGGAGTCGGTTATCTGTATGCAAAAGACGTGTGACTGGCAAGTAACAGGGGGGGGTTTTGTATGATCGCAGAGTAACAATGATGCAAGCTTTAGAGAAAGAATAAGTATGATGTGGAAGTATTCCACTAGACAAATATCCATACTGCAGATGAAACTGGTTGATCACTGATAACTATTGTTCCAAGTTCTTTTCACAACCTTATAGTCGTTCCTATCCTGATCGTAATTAACTACCAATTCAGACAGTTGTTGGCAGCACTTACCACAATATCAATAGAAGAAAACCTTACTATCAATAAAGCAATAGCATTCAAACAAGGATATAGGATACAAGCAAATAGAAGAAAACCTTACTATTTAACATGCAAATAACTCTCTCTCACAATTGCACACTCGTATTCCACTATATGTAACAATTGTGTTTGCTACTAGATATGCACTCGCATTCCGCTATATGCAAATCCTAGCACTATGATAAATGTCGATAAACCTAGTTGGCTACTCTAGAAAAATCAACAAAACAATAGACAATATGCTCAAGAGAATTAAACCAACTTAATAAGATAAAGAACAAAGAATAGTCTCTCCCTCATTATCAATTGTCTAGCCAAATGCTTTATTCTTCATCTTCAAATTTGGCCCATTCACAATCCTATCCATTGGCCGGTAAGACCTATCTTCAGAGTCAGCTACATCAATCATAAAATTGGAGTCAATTTCCTCCTAAAAAGGTGATCATTTTCAACGCGGTGTCGCCAAAGATGTCCTTTGCATTTGATTGATCATCGTCAGCAATTACAACCAGGTCACACCCCCTTGTGCTTTGTTGCAGAAACAAGAACTTCTCTCGTCGTTGCTTAGTGACCCCATTTGCTTGGTTGCAACTTCTTCCTTGACGCTGCTCAGTGAGACAACGTGCTGGTGTTGATTTCTCGCAAAACCATTTTCTTACATCATCCTTCTTCCTTTTCCAGTCATTATCGATATATATCATGTCTCCCATCCAAGACGTTCCCCTTGCATCCTATAGAACATCATCTATAGTATACATCCAGTATCTTGTCACCCATGCTTTGTTCACCTTCCATTGTCGAAGTTTGGACAGGATGTTGTGTCTAGGGGTGAGCAAAAATATATGATTCGGCTACCCGATCCGATACCCGCCAATCCAAACCTAAAAGTCTGTATCGAAAACATCCGTTTAATTTTAATCTGAATCCGATCCGATCCGGGTGATTTTTTCGGATACTTAGACCGGATACGGATCGTGATATTTTGCTTACCGGATATTCGGGAATCCGGTACTATAATATATAATATATATTTTATAACTATATACAATGTTTAATTAGTTTAGATGATCTCAAAATGGTGCTTGTACATTTTTAAGTAATTAAACCCACTTTTATTCCTTTTAATAATTAAAACAACCTTGATTATTATTCTTATAAAATTAAAGCCCTAAATCAATAATTCATGTACTAATTGTCGCCTCACTAAACAGAGCAAATATGTTTTTTTGTCAAGACTGAGTGTTCATCATTGAATTGAATTTTGATTATATTAGTTAAAGTTACAACTTTATATGTCTTTGTCTATTCCTTTTTGTTATATAATATGTTGTTTATGGTTCTCAATTTGAAAAGGTTGACAAGTTTAATTGTGTTAAAAAATTTAGGGGACATGTAAATGGTGTTGATGTTTGACATTTAGTTTGAACTTTGCGGATTGTTAGTTTGATTGAATTAGAAAAAGTAACATTTTGATTTGAATTTTTAATAGGTTTTCTAGTAACCGAATAATTTTGATATCCGAGTCGAATATCTGATCCGATCCGGATAGTATTTATCGGATATCCAGTCCAAAACGGACCGGATACGGATAAGAGTTTTGTGAATTTTTTTACCGGATATCCGACATACCGGACCGGATTGGATATATCCATTTGCTCACCCCTAGTTGTGTCTATGTCACCAATGAGGGTGCACTTAACTGTACATCGATACAAGGTTTCTCCTCAAAAAACTCCTCAACAAGTTAATTGCACCCTTACTGTCAAGCTTGCATAAAGGGCTATCGGACAGACCCCGTCTTTACAAGATTTCATATTAAGAAATTTGAATGCGTCAAGATCTTCGTCGTCAGTAAGATCAAAATGTGGTACATTTTCAATAAGTGCTTAAGTGTAACTCAACTTCAAACGAAACATATCATGATCAACATAGAGCTTTTCGGATATTTTTTCCCATAAATCTTGAAACCTTGTTGTATCCGAGACCATAATTTTGTTAGCCTTCCTCGACCCTTCATAAGTCCAAGTTTCACCGAGAAACTTCCAGTCCATACCACTAATCAAAGACATCATGAAGCTTGTTCGACCTAAGGACAACAAAAACTAAACGTAAGGATACAAGTGACAGTTTAATAGGCATTTTCAACTCTGAAAACAATAACAACTTACCCATGTTGTATTCAATGTTTGATAAGATTTCCTTCTTCTGAACAAGTAACAGCATGATTCTTTCTCGCTAAAGAAAGAGGAATATCGATTAATGAAGTGTGACAGGATTAGAGAAAAAGAAACAAGAGGAATGGAGATAAATGTAGTCCGGCAGGAATTTGGAGATGAAGATTAAAGTTATCTTTTAGGAAACCAGTGGTTACGTTTGGGGGGATAACTTGCCTTGCATAATAGAGGTAAAGTTATATTTCACTATTGTTTAACTAAAAAAAACAAGGTTACTTTTCGGTGGAAAATTGGACTGATAATGTGACATGTGCTTTATAAAGTTGTACTTTTATATTTTTCATTGTACTTCTTTTGTTTTTCTTCTTTTTATCATAACAGAATTTTCTTCTTTTGTTATTTTTCATTGTACTTGTTTATTAAAAAATTCGACTATTAGTTTCTTTTACCTTTATTTTATGGAAATGAAAAGTTTTCCAACTTTTTGTATTTACAAGAAAAGTAAATATAAATTGCATGGGTATCTAATGGGCATGCTTGTAATACCAAAAGTAATAAGCCTAAATTTGCTAAATCTAACTTTCAAATGGGTATTTTTGCAAAAATGTCAAGATTAAATTAGGAAGAAATTAGTGATAGGCTTAAAATAGAAATATTTTATCTATATATAATATACTAAATAAAGTGAAAAATAATAAAAGTTATCATGTGAATGTTGATGAGGTAACTTAATTATGACGTATCATGTGAGTAAGTTATGTTCTAGTTTAGATCAAGGAAGGGGTATATTTATGGAAAATATTGATAAAAAAGGTACGGAAGAGTTTTTCACTCGAATTTGAACAGCTAAGAGTCCGTTTAAAATCCAATTAATATACATTATCTTATATAAATTAATAATTTAATATAAAAAATGTATTTTATATATTATTTCAAAAAATCTAATCTGACCCTAAGCTTCTATGTAAGCCCACTAAGCCGCCGACTGAGAGAGTACCAAAATGACCTAAATGCAGAATCAAATTAGCCCGCAAAAACACACCTCCCGGGAATTCAAATTGAGGCCTGCAGGCTATAACGTGTATCTTACGATTTGCTACGTCTCCAATTGCATCTCCGCCTCCAGCATTGTTGTAATCGCTCAACACGACGTCGTTCCATGACCCAAACCTGATTTTGTCGCTTTTCCGATTCGGCGTTTTCTCCCTTGTTGGTAATGGCTGCGTTCAGCAAAGCTCGACTCTTTCTTCCCTTCCGATGCACGCGAATTAAGTAATTATCCGTCTTCTCCCTTATTTCCCTTAAAACGCATTTTTGCGGATACCCTAATTTATTTAGCAACGGAACTGATTTGAAATTTGGAGTTCGAGCAACCCTACATCACCCATATGTGAAAACCCAGTTAAAGAGCATGAATTTCTTATTCTCCCCACTTGCTAGTCGAAATTCATCTCCAAGGTCTATAAATTTGACCAATGTGGATGCAAAACCCAACCTAGCAAAAGACTTAAAATCATCAAGGGCGAGAAGAAGGAAAATGTCAGTAATTGAAGAGCAATTGAAGGTTTTGGAAGCCGTTTCCAATGGCAAGTCTGTTTTCATAACTGGGTTGCTGGTACAGGGAAACCCAGTTGTTGAAGGAGTGATCAGCACACTCAGGAAAATCCATGGAAAATTGAAGGTTTATGTGACTGCTTCAACTGGGGTGGCTGCCTGTGCTCTTAGTGGCCAGACACTACACTCATTTGCTGGGATTGGGATTGGTGGCGCCAGCAGGAAAGATTTGGAGTTTAGGGTTTTGAAGAGCAAGTGGACTTCGAAGCGTTGGAAGTCGGTAAAAGCATTGGTTATTGATGAAATCAGCATGGTGGATGCTACTCTGTTTGAAGACCTTGAGCACATTGCTAGGTTTATGAGGCCCAGGCAAGGGAATAAGGCCTGGGGCGGGATCAACTTGTCGTCGCCGGGACTTTTATCAGCTGCCTCCTGTGAAAGTACTCAGCTCTGATGATGATGCTGATGATTCGTCCAAGAAGATTATATGCGTTTGAAGCCGATTGTTGGGACTCAAGCTTTGATCTGCAGATGGTGCTTTTGACTGTTTTCAGGCAGTTGGATCCTCAGCTTGTGAAACTGCTCCATGGTGTTAGGAGTGGGGAGTGTGATTATGATGATGTTAGCCTGCTCAGGCAGCGGTGTTCTGATGCGGAGCCTGAGGAATCCGTGGTAAGATTGTACCCGACGAAATCTGATGTTAGTAGAGTGAATAGAACTAGACTGTTAGGCTTGGAAGAGAGGATTGAAACTTATCAAGCTGTTGACACCGGCGAGGATCCTTGGAAGAAGCAGCTTAAGCAGGGATTGTGCCGGATTGCCTTGAGATTTGTAAGGGGGCGAGAGTGATGCTAATAAAGAACATCGATGTGAAGAAGAAGTTAGTGAATGGTGCAACTGGTACAGTTATCGACTTTCTCGAGAAAAGTAATGGTGGAAGCCTGACGATGGATTTGGGCTCCTTCCAATCGTGAAATTTGACTGTGGGCGAAAGTTGAGGGTCGTGCCTGATACGTGGCGTGTCATGGAGTGTGATAGAGTTCTTGCTACACGGACGCAGATTCCTCTCGTCTTAGCATGGGCTTTGACTATCCACAAGTGCCAGGGCATGACTTTGGAGAGGCTTCACACTGATCTTTCAAGGGCGTTCGGTTATGGGATGGTTTATGTAGCGCTGTCACGGGTCAGAAGCTTGGAGGGTCTGCATTTGTCTGGTTTCCAGGAGTGGAAGATCAAAGCAGACCCCAAGGTTATGCGCTTCTATAAGAGGCTAACCGGTGATGATAAATTTGAAGCGAGTGAGGTTCTGGAGCTTGGGACTGGGATACTCCTGTGAACCTCTTATATGATGGCTCACGTTACTACGTACGAAAAGGACGTACACTAGTAGAGTTTTTATCATCTGATATGAGAAGATCAAGCACACAATCACGCGATGAATATGAATTGATGGGTATCTGAAATGATGATTTGCAACATAAGGTTTGTTTAGTGTTCTTCATATAGTTTAGGTCCCAGATCATTAGTCTTGATTCTTGAGCATTGTTGAATTAGGAAGTTTAGTTTTGTTACTCAGAGAAAGAGTTAAAAAATATAGCCCAAGAGCAATCTATTATCATTTATACTCATCTCATGCTGATTTTTTGTCTCCAAGACTTGCTTTTCAGCATCATTTCTGTCTACAGAGCTGAGACCTCCATCACAATTCACAAGGAGAGTGATCATTTCTACTATTTAGAACTGATTGGTATTCTCTCTGTGTCTGGTGAGTATCCATGTCATCTTCATCACCTTCATGAACAGAATTCAGCTTTAGCTTTAACCACACAAGTTTGTATTCTTTTTCCACGCCACCAAAGACTCTACCACAAGAACAGAATATCTCAAATTCTCAAATTTAAAGTTTGTATTATTTTTCCACGCAACCAAGGAAAACGACACCGTTTCTTCCCAACTTAAAACCTAAATTTTACCCCTCCATTCTTACACCTTGCTTTTTCACACACTCAAAAGTCAAAACACAAACCACACCACTTTAAATAACTCACCAGAGTAAAAAGAAAGCGAGGACAAAAGGTTGAATATTGCTCCCAGGGAGGGCGCCTTCGCCGGCCCTAGAACCCAAAAAAAAAATCGCTTCAATCGGCCATGTACAACTGCTCCATCGAGCCTCCCCCCTTAAGCTTCTCCTAGCCATGGCCGACCGCCACTCTACCGCTCGCTCTTAGCCAACAATGGTCGGTGTAACCCGTCGCCGGCGCCGGAGCTTCCACCGCACCAAGCCCAGATCCAACACTGGCCCTAGCCTTTGGCTGGGCAGTTGAAGAGAGCCCTAACACCGCCGCTCCGACCGAGCCCTAACCCCCGCCGCTCCGACCGAGCCCCCGCTCTGCATCGAGCCCCGCCGACGCCGCGGTTTTCGATGGTCCACGAGCACCAAGCCCAAATCCCGCCATGGTTCAAACCATTCCCACCCGCTCCGTCCGAGCCCCGATGCCGCCGCCGATGGGTGCGTTTGTGTTGGCGATGGAGTTTTGGACCTTCACCGGGAAGTCGCCTCACCTTCGCCTTCTCCGGGAAGACGCCGGCGAACCCCCTCCCGCCTTTTTCTCAAACCTGCACTCCTACTGTTTTGGGATTTCGCTTCCTCTGTTGGTTTCGATATTCTGTCACACTGGTGGTTTGGGGGTGAAAAGGAGGAGGGGAAATTTAGTAGTTTTGTTCGGGTTCTATTGAGCCCTCAGTCTCCTTTTTTTTTTTGCCTCGTTGTTTCCGGTTCGGTTGCGAGACTTTCTTTGGTTGATGAAGCTTGTCTAGATGATGAATCGAGTTGTAGTTCCGACATAGTAGAGGATGAGGATGACCATCCTTCCGACGACGCAGCAGTTGTTTGTGCTTTACTCACCTCATTTCTAGGCTATTTTGTTTTGTCTTGCCTTAGTTTGTTTCGTTTGTTGTTTGTTTTCTCTTTCTTGTGTGCTATTGTATTGCCGGTTAATCCGGTTGCCAGTTTCTGGCCTCTCGAAGTTGTTTCGCTTCGAATTCTTACTTCATCAAAAGCAAAAAAAAACTCACCAGAGTCCGATATTCTAAAGCTTTTATTTCTCATCCGCAAGAATTTTATAGACTCAGAAACCGTTTCTTCTGTAGTTTCCGGTCTAATTTTTACCTTATCAAAAATAACAATAAAAACTCACTAGCTCAATGATCCTAGGATCGAATGCGAGCAAGCAACATATCTTAATGTTCCAAACAGGTCATGATTGTTTTACAAAATTAAAACCCCGAGAAGTAGACCTATCAAGTCGGGAAGGCGGGCGGTCAAGTCGATTTCGGGTCGATCGGATCGTCAAAAATTTTGGGTCATTCGGTTTCAGGTTGACCAAGTGATACGGGGTTAGCCGTGTAGAAGATGGATCTAGGCAACGGATCTCAAAACAAAAGAAAACACAAGATTAGAACAATAGCGGAAGGGAAACTAATGGATAGGATAATAGATAGAACCAATAGAAACGACGAGAAAACCCGCTTGCTTGATAGCAAGGAACCTTGTCGAACGATCTACCAACCCGATCTCTACAACGCCACACAACCAAGAATCGCTGACGAACTTGGAGCACGGAGAGGATTGCTTATGAAGTACGAAATCACCAACTCCAGAGGGACTTGACAAAGACGAAAACAACTAAGCAGGAAAGAACAATCGATTGAGACTCTCACGGGGAGCCGAGTTTTCAAAGCAAAAACCAAGCTCTGTTTTTGTGTTTTAACAATGTGAGAAATCTGCCTAATGAAGAAGACAAGGGAGCCTTAAATACCCATAGAGGGCCGCCCTAGCTTCCCAAAAACGTCTAAAGCTAATTTTCTATTATCCGAAAATAGAAGGCTTAAAACAATTAAATAATAATCCTAAAATAACCAATGCAGAAATTAATAAGATTATTAACATAGGTAACGTTGACCAATAAAGTCAACGCCTTGACTTTGGACTTGTCCTCTTCGTCATGTGATACATCATGTGCCATAAACGTCTCCAGCTCTTGACGTAGTTCCTTCAATCTTGACCTAGTAATCGGTCCATCAAAGGTTGGCACTAATGGCGGGGATGATTCCTCATCATTCTCCCCTTCTTGAAAAGGACTCGTCCTCGAGTCATCAACATCAGCGGCTGCATAAGGGGTAAGATCACCGACATTGAATATCGGGCTCACGCCATAGTCATCGGGCAGCTCCAACACATAGGCATTGTCGCCTACTCTCTTCAGCACCTTGAACGGTCCATCACCTCTGGGAGACAACTTCGACTTCCTCTGCTCCGGGAACCGCTCCTTGCGCAGGTGTAGCCACACCAAGTCGCCGGGCTCGAACAACACTTGACGCCGGCCGTGATTAGCTCGGGTTGCGTTCTTCGCTGCAGTAGCTTCCAAACGAGCCTTAGTCCGCTCGTGCAGCTCCTTCATGAACTCAACCTGTCTACAGCATCAAGTCGGCTCGTTCCGGTAAAGGCAACGGCTTAAAGATCCAAAGGGGTTAGGGGATTCAAACCAGTACACACATGCAAAAGGGACATATTAGTAGAAGAATGAATAGTTCCTATTATAAGCAAACTCAACCTGTGGTAAGGCTTTTCCCAACTTTCAGATTAGATTTAATAACAGCCCTAAGAATAGTACCCAATGTACGGTTAGTGACCTCAGTTTGTCCATCTGTCTTGGGGTGACTAGCGTAGAGAACAACAATTAGTACCAATTTACCCACAAAGTCTTCCAAAAGTACTCAGAAATTTGACATCACCTATCACTCACAATAGTACGAGGTACACCATGCACCGAACAATCTCTCTAAAGAACAAATCAGCACCATTCCTAGCATCATCAGTTTTATGGCATGCAATTAAAGTGAGCCATCTTAGAGAACCTATCAACAACCACAAATATAGAATCTCTCCCCTTCTTAGTCCTAGGCAATCCAACAATAAAATCCATACTAATATCAACCCAAGAAAGCAAGGAATAGGCAAGGGAGTATAAAGACCATGTGGTTTTGGCCTTAGATTAGCCTGTAAGCACTCAACACAGCGTTGGATAAAATTCTCTACATCCCTAAGCATGTATGGCCAATAGAAATGAGTAGGCAACATGTTATAAGTCTTATCTCTACCAAAATGACCCATCAATCCACCTCTATGGGACTCATCAATAAGTAACAACCGTAGAGAACAAACAGGAATGCACACCTTATCAACTCGAACAAGAATCCATCAAACAAGAAAAACTTATCAAATGAACCCTTTTCCACACAATGCTTATAAATCACTCCAAAAGCAGCATCCATATCATACAACTCCTTAATATAAACGAATCCAAGGACCCGAGCATCCAAAGTAGTCAAGAGTGTATGTCTCCTAGAAAGGGCATCAGCTACAAACAGTATATTTTCCTTTCTTATACTTAATCACATAGGGAAATGTTTCTATGAATTCCATCCACCTACCATGCCTCCTATCCAACTTATCTTGACTCCTAAAATGCTTTAAGGACTCATGATCAGTTTTAAGCACAAATTCTCTAGGCCAAAGGTAGTGTTGCCAAGTTTTCAGCACTCTAAACAGGCATATAATTCCCTATCATAAGTAGAATAATTCAAGCATGCACCTTTCAACTTCTCAGAAAAGAAGGCAATAGGCTTACCTTCCTGCATGAGGACTCCTCCAATACCAATGCCAGAGGCGTCACACTCTACTTCAAGGGACGAGTGAAGTCAGCAGAACCAGCAATGGCGCGTGTGTCAAATGATCCTTGAGAGTCTGGAACGCCCTTCTTGAGCTTCACCCCAACGGAATGGAGTATTCTTCGTTGTGATCTCTGTCAGCGGGGCTGCAATGGTGCTAAAATCTCGAACGAACCTCCTGTAGAAGCCAGCCAGGCCGTGGAAACTGCGCACGTCACCTAGGTTCCTCGGGGTCGGCCAGTCACGGATGGCTTGCACCTTCTCTTGATCCACTTGCAGTCCATGAGCACTCACTACAAAACCAAGAAACACAACTCCTGTCAGTGCAAAAAAATCACACTTCGTCAGATTTCCATATAACTGTACAACTCTGAGAGTTGATAAAACTTCCCTGAGGTGCTCTGCATGTGCTTCCAAAGATTTACTGTAGATCAGAATATCATCAAAGTAAACTACAACAAATCTACCAATAAAAGATCTCAAGACATGATTCATAAGACGCATAAAAGTAGAGGGGGCATTAGTCAAACCGAAAGGCATAACAAGCCACTCATACAAACCAAACTTCGTCTTGAATGCTGTCTTCCATTCGTCTCCTTCCTTCATCCGGATTTGATGGTATCCACTGCAAAGATCGATCTTGGAGAAGGTGGAGGCGCCATGGAGCTCATCCAACATGTCATCGAGCCTGGGGATCGGGTGCCTGTACTTGATCGTGATGTTATTAATAGCCCTGCAATCAACACACATACGCCAGTATTGTCCTTTTTGGGGACGAGTAAGACAGGCACAGCACACTGGGATCGGCTCTCTCTAACATACCCTTTATCTAAAAGGTCATGGACTTGGTTCTGGATTTCCTGGGTCTCAGTAGGGTTCATCCTATAGGCAGGCCGGTTGGGTAGGGTAGCACCGGAAATCAGGTCTATTTGGTGCTCAATGCCTCTAATAGGGGGTAGGCCAGGGGGTATCTCATCCGGGAAGACATCAAGGAACTCATCTAAAAGGGTTCGGATAGAAGCTGGGAGTGTAGCTCGGTCGTCGTCAGCTAACAGGGTATAGGCCTGACAAAGGGACATGAGGGCGACGTCCGGGGGAAGGTAATCTACCAGGTGGTCTCTGCTGGATGCTAAGAGCACTCGGCTAGGGGTAGAGGCGAGGGTGAGGTCGGTCCGTGTGGAGGCAGTGGATGGTTCGGCTGGGGACTTACCCTTACGCTCGGCCTCTCTTTTCTTATCATAAGCCTCAGCCACTTGAAGCGGCGTCATCGGTTTCAACACCACTTTCCTACCACGAAACTCAAAGGCATGTTGGTTAGTACGTCCATCATGAATAACATGTCTATCAAATTGTCAAGGACGACCTAACAAAATATGACAAGCTTGCATAGGAACAATATCACATAAAAATTTCATCCTCATAAGTTCCTAGCTTAAGTGTAATCTTAGCTTGTTTATTCACCTTGAGTTCACCACAATCATTCATCCAATGAAGTCTATAAGGTCTAGAATGCAAAAAAGTAGGGAGTTGCAGTTTATTAACTAATTCAACACTAGTAATGTTACAACAACTACCACCATCAATAATCATGTTACAAACTTTCCCTTTAACAAGACATCTTGTATGAAACAAATTCTCATGCTGATTATCATCACAAGGAGCCTGATTAACATGCAAAGTCCTCCTAACAATCAATGAATCACCATGCTCGTATTCAATAAAATCCAAATCATCATCATTGGCATGCTCATTCATATCATGGCTAGCAACTAAATTTTCATGCTCAGTGTCAGACTCAGACTCTAACTCACCAAATGATTATCATCAAAACACGAGTATTAGGACAATCCTTCATGTAATGACCCTTTCCTTGACATTTAAAGCAAGTGATATCTCTAGCTCTAGGAGGAGGGTCAGCAGGGTTACCTCGTGTAACTGCAGGGGGCCGGCCGTGTGGGCTGCTGTGGTGCGGTGGAGGTAGAGGGGTGTGCACCACGGGAATTCTACTCATTGCCGCGAGGCGGACCGGTTGCCGGGCGGGATCTCTGGTGTCCGGTGCGGCCCTGCTGCTGGTCGGGACGCCAGCTTTGGCGTTGTGGCACCGTGCGGTGTTGTTGGGTATAGCTGGACTTGAATTGTCTCTCCACTTTAATTGCTTGGTGTAGCAAAATCTGTCATGGTAGAATAGGGATACAATTCTATAGTGTCAGCTAAATGAGGATGCAAGATACGTAGATACCTGGACATAGTGGCCTCTTCATCTTCGACGACGTTGCCGCGTGCCATGGCTATCTGCATATTGTTGTAGACCTCTTCAATACCTAAAGAGCCTTGCCTCATAGTCTCCAAACGGTTGCGGAGAACTCTATTGTGGTGGTGGGGAACGAAGCGGGCCCTCATCATAGCTCTCATCTGGTTCCATGTGTTGACCGGAGGGTCCATGGCTTGTCTTCGAGCCTTCACAACAGAATCCCACCAAACCAAAGCATAACCAGTAAATTCAAGAGCAGCGAGTTGTACCTTTTTATGTTCAGGGAAATTGTGGCAACCCCAAATCTGCTCAATCTTCGTCTCCCATTCAAGGTAGACGTCTGGATCACACTTTCCATCAAAAGCCGGGATCTTCACTTTGATCCGTCCAATGCCGTCTTGTTCGACGGCGGGGCTGTCCGCGGTCATTCCCGGGGGCGGTAAGGACGCCACTCATTACGCTCCTCGCGCTCATAGTCCTGCATATCATCATCACCCCATAACTAGAACGTATCGACATAGGAGGGGACTCAGACCTATCACGAGGTGCGGGATGCCGAATCGGGCGTATGCGGTCGGTGCCAGTGGCTCTCGGTTGGCGATGCTCGTCCATCGCCGCTTGGTAGGGCCGTGGCTTGGTCGACCAAGGGCTCGGTGGCGGGAAGCGGTGCGCTATGCGATGGACCAATGTGTTCCTGCACAGCCGGGAGTGGGTTGGAGCGGGTCTCCAACGACTCAAACTTCGCAGACAACTGCGTGACTGTAGAAGCCAACTGTTGTAGCATCGCCTGCATATCGACATGGGAACCATTGCAGTAACCTGTTCATCACCGGAACCTGTCATGATCACCACTTAGACGAACACAAAAAGACGTTTAAGGTTAGGAAAACCAAAAAAAAAACTCTCAAGTGTTTGCACTCGGTGATTGTACAACCTGCGAAGGTAGGCTCGTAAATGACAAGTTCTCTATGTGCTCAAGATACGCAGCAAATCAAGGTCAAGCAGAGATGTAGTAGACAAGACAAGTAGATGTACGACGAAAAAAAATGACTCAAACAAAAGCGAGACTAGAGAACGACTCAACAAGGAAAGCGACACAACTATAGTCACAAGAATGAAATGCAACTAAAGATGGGGCTATATATGTGTTTCGAACTCAAGAAATGCGAATTGCAAGTCAGAAAGACGTACCTTTATCGACTCGGAATGAAGCCAATTGGAGCCGAGAGTGACCCGAGGGAACGGAAGGGAGAAGGGGGTCGGGCAAGAGGGGGTAGTGCTCGACTGAGGGCAACCCGGGGTGGGACCCGGTCCGGTTGGGGTCGGGTGGGGTGGACTGAGAGCAACCCGGGGTGGGACCCGGTCGGGTTAGGGTCGGGTGGGGACAGGCCGGTGTGGGGCTCGACTGAGCGGAACCCGGGCAGGACCCGGTCGGGTGGAGGCCGGGTGGTGGCGACTGAGCGCAACCCGGGGTGGGACCCGGTCGGGTTGGGGCTGGGTCGATGGCAGGTACGTGAGGGCCGGGTTAACTGAGGCTCACCCGGTCTGGACCCGGTCGGGTTGTGGCCGGGTACTTTTGCGGCGACAAAGAGGTCCGAAAAAAAATCTAAAACGGAACCCTAAATTTTTTTAATTTTTTTTTTATTTCGAAAAAAAAAAAAAAAATCTGAAAAATTCTCAAAAATCCAGATGCCTTTTCCTCTTTTTTTTTTTTTTTGAATTTCGATAATGGTTTTTGTTTTTTTTGTTTTGATATAATTTTCTTTTAGGCAACTTGTTTTTCCTGAGATATTACACCATAAAGATAAAATAAAATCTCTAGAAAATCAAGCAAGTATCTTGAAGATTACCAAAATTGAACACCGGATCTCTGGCGCGCACGAACCTAGACGCCGTCGTGTCTTGCTCGCCAAGCTAGGGTTCGAACAACAATGGTGGAAGGGGGGGGGGCGAAATTTTTGTTGATTTTTGGACGGTTTGATATGTTTTTGTGGATCCGCATAGTCACAATCAACCGCAACGAACTCCTTTCCAAGACAAACAAGAGCAAACAATCAGTCAGACTAACAATTCACTAATGTGACTCAAACAAAGAAATTCAATTGACGATTGAAAACAGGAAGATCCATTTTTGATGATGAATCTGGAACCGTCAAAGGCGATCCGAAGCCGCAAAGCTCTGATACCAATTGATACGGGGGTTAGCCGTGTAGAAGATGGATCTAGGCAACGGATCTCAAAACAAAAGAAAACACAAGATTAGAACAATAGCGGAAGGGAAACTAATGGATAGGATAATAGATAGAACCAATAGAAACGACGAGAAAACCCGCTTGCTTGATAGCAAGGAACCTTGTCGAACGATCTACCAACCCGATCTCTACAACGCCACACAACCAAGAATCGCTGACGAACTTGGAGCACGGAGAGGATTGCTTATGAAGTACGAAATCACCAACTCCAGAGGGACTTGACAAAGACGAAAACAACTAAGCAGGAAAGAACAATCGATTGAGACTCTCACGGGGAGCCGAGTTTTCAAAGCAAAAACCAAGCTCTGTTTTTGTGTTTTAACAATGTGAGAAATCTGCCTAATGAAGAAGACAATGGAGCCTTAAATACCCATAGAGGGCCGGCCCTAGCTTCCCAAAACGTCTAAAGCTAATTTTCTATTATCCGGAAATAGAAGGCTTAAAACAATTAAATAATAATCCTAAAATAACCAATGCAGAAATTAATAAGATTATTAAACATAGGTAACGTTGACCAATAAAGTCAACGCCTTGACTTTGGACTTGTCCTCTTCGTCGTGTGATACATCATGTGCCATAAACGTCTCCAGCTCTTGACGTAGTTCCTTCAATCTTGACCTAGTAATCGGTCCATCAAAGGTTGGCACTAATGGCGGGGATGATTCCTCATCACCAAGGCTTGGTTTTAAAAGGCGCACTGAGGCGCAAGAAAAAAAGCGCGCCTTTGTAGGCGAGGCACACTTTTTTTCTAAAAAAACTCCTATATTAATTATAAATAATATATTGTACTCAAACCAACATAATATGTATTCTAAATGCATAAAATGACACAACTAAACATAGTTTATAATTAGAAAGTCTAGAATAGTCCTAAAACATGTCATAACAAAAGTAAATGGTAAAAAAAAGTATTGTTACTACTTAACAAAAAAAAGATAAAGCATCAAGGAGAAAATGAGAAATAAGACTGTTAAGAGAAATAAAGTGGCTGCAAAAAAAAAGCAAAAATAAGGTTGCAAATAGAAATAAAGTGGGAGAGAAAAGACCGACAGAGAGAGGAGAAAAAATTGAAAAGGAGAGACCGAGAGAGAGAGAGGAGAAGAGAGAGAGAAAGAGAGAAAGAATGGTTCTACTAAGAAGAATAGGAGAGACCGAGAGAGAAGTGAGAAACCCTAATCGTCTGTTGTCACCCTTCAATGGTCTTCACTTACTTCTCTCCCTTCAATCGCCTGATGTTTCTCTCTCCTAAACTTTATGGACGACATCTTATAAGGTTATTCACCCTTTTTCTCTTTTTTTTGAAAAAAAATCCCTCAACCTCCGAGGCGCTCACGAGCAAGCACCTCGCGCTTGGTGAAAGGCGCACACCTTTTGTGTCACGTTGCGCCCTACATGTTGGAGGCGCTGAGGACTGCGCCTCGATCTCGACGCCTCTTGGCACCAAGGTGCCCATTTTTTATGATTTTGAAATTTAATACAATAATTATACTATAAAAACTAATATTATTTAATTATTTAATAATGTGTAATAAAAAAATTATATATATGAAATAACGAGGTCCCTCGATCTCGGATTCGCGCTTTGGGTCGGATCCTTCGGGTTTGGGTTTGGGTCCTTCTTAACCCAGTGACTTTCAGATCAGATTTCGATCCAAAAAAATTGGATTAAATGGGATCGGTTTTTGACAGATCTACCCACAAGAAAGTTTCTCACATTTTGGCCCTCTATTTATATTTGTGTATTTAAATTCAATAAAGGAAATTGTACCCAATCTATATACTAATATTAAAGTCAAACATGATTTATACTCGTTTGTGTATACTAATATTAAAGTTTTACATGATTTAAATTTAATAGAGGAAATTGTACCCAATCGATCTATATACTAATATTAAAGTATAAATCATGAATTGTAACTTTTACACACTGCGACTTTTACACATTGATAACCCTCGTTTGTGTGTATCTGATTCATTAGCGGAATAAAAAGAGGTGAGAATGTTATCAATGTTTAAAAATTGCAATTCATGCAAAATACAAGAATGCACTTATCTTGATAATATGGGTAAGATGTACTTCATATGATTTTATTCATAACAAATCACTAATTACCCTCTTTATAGATAAACTAGTGTAATACCCGTGCCTTGCACGGAATTGTTTATTTTTTTTATATTTGTAAAAATAGTATATTTAATTATCGATGAATTACTGTTTCAATATATATTTGATTAGTTATTTAAATTAAAAATGACTAATCGACTAAACAAATTAAAGATATAAAAAATTACATTATATAAAGAGATACAGAACTCTCCATAACTTTATTAATAATAAAAATTGGCTAAATAGTCTTAGAAACAGGGATAGTCACACCCCTTTACATCAATACTTCTAAAACGGTAAAACATAATAAAAATGTTCATCTAACTCTAATACATGAAAATGACACGCTAAACATAAAATATGGCACGATGTTTTAAATTATCAAAAACTTCATTGTATACTACATTGGTTGTAGTACTATCTCTTCTTGTCTTTATCGCAAATCAATATCTTCAAACATTTCTTGTTAGTCACCATTGATGAAGTAACATAAAACTGACCATGATTGAAAACAGGACGTGGAAGATACAAACCGACATTTGCAAGAAATTGAAGTGTCTGACGGTGACATGATCATGCGATGAATCAAAATCGTATGTCCAATATTGTTGCGTGAAATAATTCTCCCTTGTATGACATGACTGCCAAGTTGTGTGGTTTAATTTAGTATTAAAATAAATAAATAGAGACTTTATAGAATAACAATCACTAACCATTTGAAATGTCGGTCAAGGGATACGTTCACTAACTAAAGAATTTGGACAAATTCCAAGAATAGAACCTGCATATTTAGTATTTATATTAAATTTTATATTTTTAGTTCATCGAAAAATAATGTCAAAGAATTAAATGCAATTTATTAACCTGATCGATTTGAATTTGTCCATTGTCGTTTCTCTCTAATAACAGGCAATTTCAACGTTCTGTTATGTCGGGTTAATTCGTCCATAACAAAATAACCCTAAAAATCTAAAATATATTCAAAGTAAAAAAAATTATTCTACATACTACTAATGTTTTTGTCCTAATATTATAAAAATACATAAACATATGTAACTAATAATATAAGTAATCAAAAAAAATTACAAAAGGTCCACGGTAAATATTTAATTTAGTATTATAAAATATATAATATAGTTTATATTTATAACTACTAAATGTTTATAACGTCAATATTGAATGCAACTTAATTTGAATAGTTTTAATCGGCTTATAGGCCCAACTTAAAATTAATTATCCACCTTCTCTCACAACATACAATGTGTTTTAGTAAATATTATATATATAAACTAAAATAAATTAATTATAGGGCTTATTGGGCCATTACATAATTAATAATACTAATGAGCTTTATAAACTGTAATTTAATAGCAAGTATTAAAAAAGAACAATATAATAAATTATCGAAAGAGAGGTGACACTCTCTATTACTTTATTTATATTAAAAATGACTAAATAGTTATGAAACCGGAATAGCCACATCCAACATTAAAATATAGATAATGATAAACCGTAAAAATATGTCTAAGTCAAAACAGCAAAACTAATGAAACAAAAGATTTGCAAAATTGCTCTACCAATGATGAGATTTGCATCATATTTGAGATCTGCAAGCATTGTTCTTATTGAAGTCTTTCGTTGGGGTAAATTCTGGTCATACTAATTTTTTGAATTAATTATGAGATTTGCAATATTGTTCTTATCAATGTGTTGTTTTGTTGTGTAGGTTGAACAGTCATTATCAAGATTCAATTGCTATGCTTAATAGGTTTTGGTGATTATTGATTGTTTTGGTGAAAACTAATAGTGTCGTAATCAAATATGAAAACTGTGTAATACTATTATTTAATTTTGGTAATTATTGATTGTTTTGGTGAAAACTAATTGTATCGTAATCAAATATGAAAGTTGTGTAATAGTATTACTTAGTTTTGGTAATTATTGATTGTAATTTATAAATAAGGTAGGTATATGTGTATATATATATTAATTAGGAAAGTAGATTATAGTTGATATATAATTTTAAGTTTTAGTTGTTTTATTGGGAAAAAAATTAGAAAAATTATGGTGATGACATGTGGCAAAATCAATATGGTGATGACATGTGACGCAATAGGACTTTACATATAATAGTTATATAGTAGATTATCTTTTCTATTGCGTTGTTGTTCTCTAAAGTTGGTTTCACCACACCCTCTCCAACTTTAATCATAGAAAATTAATTAGGCATGTGATTCTTAATCGATTCTTCTACAAATTCAAACCTCGCGCCTATCTTCAAATTACTTTGATCAATCGTGAGTGATATATAAAATAAACTTTGTAGATATGTAGTTTGGAAAACTATTACGAAAGTATATATAATTATCTAGCAATTGGGTTGCCAAAACAATTAACCACATTTCCACATCTGCAAGTATTATATTTGAAGATATTCAGTAAATTTGGTGATCAAACAAAGATGCTATACAGAAATGACATCCGGTGCGGACGGTTCTTACGATGTGGAAATACGAGCATGCACTTTAGGGTCTTAAATATGCACTTTAACGTCTTAAATGTGCACTTTTGCAAAAAAATAGAAAAATGCTTAGGAAAAAAATCAATTTTTTTTTTTCTTAATTTTTTTTATATAAAAGTACACATTTAAGACGTTAAAGTGCACATTTAAGACCTTAAAGTACATGTCTCCACCGTAAGAATCGTCTGCACCGGAACCTTACTCATGCTATACATGACTCTTATATAAACAGAAGATAAATTTACTATTGTATATTAAAATATGATGTCATCATATCTTTGACATTCAAGTGTTCTCATGAGGATCGAACTAATGTAAATTCGGTTTTAAACTGAGAATGAATCAATGAACTGGAAATTCAAGAGCCAAATAATGGGAAAGATTGATGCACATTCGTCCATGGAGAATTCTCTGCAAAAGAATTGAGGGTGGGTAGAGAAGGGATTGATATTCATTGTAATTTAAGTAAAATAATAAGGTTAATATTGGTAGTTAACAAATGCTGATGATTTATTCTGGTGATGTATAGCATTACTCTTCATATATTAGCAATTCTTATGGCACGTTTGTAATCTTATTTTGGTAATTATTGATTGTTTTGGTAAAAATTAATTGTGTCGTAATCAAATATGAAAGCTGTGTAATATTATTACTTAGTTTTGGTAATTATTGATTTTAATTTATAAATAAGGTAGGTATATGTATATATATATATATTAATTAGGAAAGTAGATTATAGTTGGTATATAATTTTTAATTGTAGTTGTTTTTTAAAAAAAAAATTAGAAAAATTATGATAATGACATGTGGCAAAATCAATATGATGATGACATGTGGCGCAGTTGGGCTTTGCATTTAGTAGTTATATAGTAGATTCCTACAAAATTCTAAATGACAGTAACAAAACACATTAGTGTAATTCTGTATTCAAGGAATTAATATTAGATTAAATCAGACATTTTTTTCTTACGCTTTATAAGAATTTGAAGTGGTAATTTTATATACTCTCCGTTTTATAATAGTTGGCAAAAACAAACTAAAAATAGAAAGTAGATGAATTTTCTATAGATAATTAATGAAGAAGATGAAGTAGGTGAATAATTAGAGCTAAAGTATAAATGCTTTGAAATTAGACCTAACTATTTTTTTATAAAATATATACTAATTATATCTAAAAAAATTATATAATATAAATCAAGAATCTATATAACACTAAAAGTTAACTTTTGTACTCCAATAAACGCTTTCAGTTGATTGGGGTAAAAAAAATTCTGTTATCATCAAAAATAACAAACTTAATGTATTTTCACTAATATTATTATCACAATATAAATTTATATATCTATCATAAATATAGAGTAATATTCTTTATTATTACATTTTATCTTCAATAGGAGTATAGGACGTTTGTATTTTCATATAATCAAAATTGGTCATGTATACATCTATAATCTATTTAAGATTTTGTCATAAAATAAATTATGGCAATAAATAAATTATGATAAAATTTATAAAGATTAGTTTTTTAATTTGATATTAAAAAAAATTCAACATGTCTTTTGTTGTACAAAAAACTTTCTCCTTATTTGAAATATATAACATATATTCTTTAACAAAAATATTAAAAAATCATTGATATTAAGTTACACTGATTTTTAGCAAATAAAATAATATACACTAATAAATATTAGTCACAGACTCATAATCTATTTGTCTATATACTAAAGGAGAAATTAAATTCTACAGTGTCATCATCACGTTCAATTCGCATATGTATCATCACGCATCCAACTATCATTCGCTACAACATCTATCCTTTTATAACAAATTATAATAGTGGGTGCAATTTAGTTATATTTAATATAAAAATTTATTTTAAAAAGTTATAATAGCTAATCTTACTATGTAACTAAAAAAATTACCAACTAAATTACTCAATCACAAATTGTTAATAGAATAAATCGTAAGAAAAAAATAGACGATCTTTTATAGAAAAAAAACAACGATACGCTAATACAAATTTATTATTTTATATATTATATAAAAAAACAATAGTATATTCTTTTCCGACCATCTAGTTATAACTAAAACGATCACATACAATGGATACAGTTATTATTTGGGGATTACTACTTCCACCGGGTTAAAAATTGTGCAAAATGTTGATTTCAACGGTTATAATCACCATTTATTTTTTATATACAACAACGGCTATAGTATTTTTATATATATAACAAAACAATAGTATTTTTTTATTAGTAACAGCTTGTAGCCGTTAATTTTTTTTAAAAAAAAACATTGTTAAATATAATTAACGGATTTGGTGGTATTAGTCTTTTGGGGTATTACTTTTATGAGTGTTTATGTGAATTTTTGAAAAATATAAGAAAATTCATACAGTTGAATAAACATTTTTTTAAATATAAATTATATCGTTAAAAAGATTAGCGGTTTTGTGTGAGGGTTATAGTTAAATTATCGATTTATATACTAACATATCAAGTAAATACAAATCATAGAAAGGAAAGGGAAAATACTAATTGAAATATAGTACATAAAATTTGGATTTAGGGTTATATAAAAGATATTCAATTGTTCCCCTCATTCCCTCTCTCGTACGGCCTTTCATACCCGTGCCCAAAACATATCCCGTACGTTGGAGGATACCATTCCCCGTACTGCCCGTACCCTTGGCCAGACTCAAGTAAATCCATGAATCCACTCGTTCCCCCGTACTGCCCCCCGAAACATGTATGCACTTTAAATGGTGGGCCTTGGTATCCTTGCACATAGCTTGGACTTCTTGCCGCTGGTGCGAACGGTGGGACTTGGTATCCTTGCCCAAAGCTTGGACCTCCTGTCGCCGATGCAAACGGTGGGCCTTGGAATGTTTGCCCAAAGCTTGGACCTCCAGCCGACAGTGCGAATGGTGAAGCTTGGTATCCTTGACCAAATCCTTGTATGGAGCCTGATACCCTCCATCTGTACTTGGACCTGTGGCTGGCCCATATTGTGTCCCGTGCTCCTCGTATTGTGTTTCGGGAACTGGGACATATCTTTCTAGTTCAGCAGCCTCTGCAATCGGAGCTTCGACCGATTGGACATTCACAAGCGCTTGGATTCGCTTAAGCGCCGCTATTGCGGTATTCATGTCTGGCATGGTATCCAACTGGCGCATGGTCTCGTTAACTATCCCATGTATATGTTTAATTTTGATAACAAATTCTATGTATGCGGGCACGGGACGTTCGTTTTCCATCACATTCCTAGAATCCGCATACATGTAAGGATGGGAAAGAGGTTACAACCACGAAACGTAGCCATCCACCGTCTGCGTGCTTGTGGTACAATTGGGTAGCGTCAGAATCAGGGATTGGTAGTTGGGCAAGTCATCCCAATGGTCGTCTGTGGGAAAGAACCCCGCCTCGTAACTCTTCAGCTTCATTTTTTTTATTCTACTCTTGGGGCGAATCGGGTCAATGGGAATTGGTTAAACATTTTCGAATTGACGAGTCACTCGATCAGGCATGTAAGGTTCACTGAATTCCATGCACCTCAGGGTTTCTCTGTACGTCGATGTGCGGTAGTGACGTTGTTCAACATTGTCCCATGACATCCATACGACCTGTACACATAAGAGTTTGAGCTTGTGTTGTATAAATTTAAATGAAAACCAATGTAAAATGAATAATGAAATTATCTTCTCATTAGAGAAATTGTAGTACCTCGTCAGGCCGTAATAAGTCCAGTGAAAGCCTCATTTCCTTGACCCTGATACTACATCCTTCTCTCGGTGATCGAGGATCGATGTGGGCCGCCTGTGGACTTTCATTTCTCAGGTCATTCTGAGATAGATTCAAGTGGCCCCTAAACTTTGGAAAATATCTCCAAATCCAGTCCTACACGAAAATAAGCAAACTTTAGGCAAGTAAACTTGGGAAAATATTTATTTGAGATGACAATAAACGAAAGAGTTTTGGATCCTTACATGAAGAAGCAAAAGACAACCAGATATTTGAGCGGAATTTGCACGGCTTGCCATACCGATTTGTCTGTACAAGTAGGCAAGCATAGCTGCACCCCAAGCGTATTGCCTTATGGCATTGTGATCCCATAGCAGCTAAAATAATCAGAGCTTGATTTTGTTCCACGACTTGTCGGGAAACAAAGTGCTGCCAAGCAAAACGGCCAAAAACCTAGAGGCTATAACACTGTCGGATTGCCCAATGGTCGTCAAAATCTCATTCAGATCACTCCACTTAAAATCATATGACGATTTCACGCTTTTTACCACTTCTATTGGAATGTTCAGCCTTGAGGTGATATCTACAATTATTTCGACATCATCCAATGGTGCATTTACAGCACGTCCCTGGATTGACATTTTCAGGATCTTAAAGACATCGTGGAGTGTAATGGTAATTTCACCCCACGAAAAGTGGAAACTGTTTGTCTCCGTTGCCATCGCTCCACGAAGGCCGATATGAGTGCATTGTCCACCCCCTTGTACTTCAGATTCATAAGTCCAACGAGGCCGCTGCGAGCTGCCAGCCTATACCACTCTGCATCGTTATCTGCCGCGATTCGGGTAGTCCAGAAATCTAGGGCCTTTGACCGTGTCAGCGCCCTTAAGCATTTATTTTTCTGTAACATAAATGATTAAATAAAATTAAAATTAGGATGTGCATGCATTATTAAAATATTAAGACAGTATTAAAAAAAATGAATATGGTAAGAACTAAAGTCGACACTTACGTAAGGTCCATCATCGTCATCCCCATACACAAATCCTGCTACGTGCGTGTCGTAATCCCATAGCAGCTGACGATCCTCAGGCCCGCCGTATGGAATGTCACCCTCCGTATGTTCTCCCGTTATATTAGTAGTTCCATGGGAGGTAGTTGCACGAGAGGAGGATGCACCAGATGACTCTTGGTCGTGTCTGGTGCTGGCAGAGCGGCGCAACCTTGAGGATGAAGGTCCGCTGGTTTCCATGCTAGAAAAGCTTTGTCTGGATGGTGTCTTCCAACTGCTATTGTCGGAGGTCGTTGTACGCCTCGAGGGAACAACACTTATGCTTGGTCGAGGGGCGGTCCATGATTGTTGGGTAGGTAGGGGCGGTGATGCGCTTTGGGCATGAGAGAGGTCCATTTGGTCCTCATGTTGCCTCTATTGAAGCCTTCGTGCTTCGTTCCGAGCGCGAGCCAATTGTGTAACTCCGCAGTCGGAGACGTGTCTAGACCCCCCCCCCCCCCTCCCCACAAAGCCAATGCCCCTTGAGATTGATTTCTAGCAACATTTACATTAATTTAGCATATATATAATCTATATAATAAATACAATCCGATAGTGTGATACCCCGTAATTCTGTAAGGATTATTTTTGGAATTTTCCCGAACACCCATTTAGTACGTCGGATTTAATTCAGAAAGTTGGAGGCATTCTGTAATGTGCTCTGTATCTGTAATATTTTTCTCAGTGAAATAAAATACAGACGACGTGCTTTGGATGTTAATTACTCGTTCGCGTACGATAATTTTATCCCGGGTTAACATCATTTTCGTCTAAGAGCTGAGGAGGCGAATCCAGGGTGGCGGCGCCCGCCGTGGGTATGGCGGCGCCCGCCGTCGCTGGGCTCGAGGAGCCGGCGAGTCTTCTCCTAGATGGGGACGCCAGGCCTATGGCGGCACCCACCGCATTAATGGCGGCGCTCGCCGCATTGATGGCGGCGCCCGCCACATTTATGACGGTGCCCGCCGTCGTTGTTGTCCGGAGGTCCTTGCCCGAAGGTCGCCGGCGAACGTCTGACGACGCCGAACTAGCCCCGCCACGCCTCCATTTAGGCCATCATTGTGCTCCCTTGTGATCTGGCTATAAAAGGAGAGGCTTGGGGGTCGGATTTGAGCTAGAAATCAAAAGCTCAATCTCAGAATTTGTCTCGCCGGAAAAGCTTGCCCTCACCGGAGTTCTTTGGAGCAATCGCCGGTGACGTTTGGTGTGTTCTCCTGTAGCCTAGAGGTCCCTTTGGAAGCTTAGTGGAGGTCTGAACCCAAAGCCAGGCCAAAGGAGTGACCCTCGTGTGTGTATTGGTGAGTTTTCTCACCGTTCTGTTGGCCGCCGTTCTTCACGGCGACCGCCGTGTTCGTGGTGGCGCCCGCCGTGATGAACACGGCGACCGCTGCCAGTGGCCAGAAGCCCCTTTGTTGGCTTGGTCTTGGTGGTCGTCGTTTTGGACTCGTTCCTTTCGATTTCTTTCGTCTTTCCTTAGATTCGTACTAGTTTATGTCGGATCTAACTTAGGGTTTCCTTATGGGTCGACTCGAAGGTCGTTGTGCTGTCGGAGCTATACTTGTGTCGAGCCCGGAATCCCGTTGTCTCTGCTTTGTTCCAGATCTGCGGACTAAGGCAAGTGGCGGTTCGCTCTTGCTTAATCATTCCATGTTTCATTAATTATCAATTATTTAATTGTTAATTAAATTGGAGTGAACTGTTGTTTTGCTTGGGGACTAATTTCATAAATAAACGTGATTAAAGTAATGTTATAATATGTTGTATATCTGTTAGAACAACGCTATTATATATGATAATTACCGTGATGGTATTATTGTGAATTTAATCTTAATGCTAGAATAGCATGTGGGTTAATAGGAAAACTAATCCAAGTAAGGATTAGCTGTTTCTATTATCTCTATGTTTAAGTTGATTGCCTGGATGACTTTAATGTGATTAATTGTTGTGTTAGACTGTTTAGTTAACACGAGTGTTCGTAGGAACGCTAATCCAAGTAAGGATTAGTCGTTTCTTTATAACTTAATGTTCGTAGAACGCTAATCCAAATAAGGATTTGTCGTTTCTTTAAATCGTAATACTCCTCGGGTTAATTTCCGGATAATAATTTAAGGGTCATGACCTATGCTTCTTATCCACCTTTAAGGATCTGAAGTGTTTTAAGCGCCTTGCAAGCGCCATTGGATGAGCATAATTGCAGTCCTGTGTATTAAGCACTTAGCTAGTGCAATTGGGGTGAACGTAACTATCATCCTGTAAATTAAAGTGTAAGCACTGTGGCAGTGTAATCTGGGTGAACGTAAGATCACCCTGTGTAATAATAACTCCGTTGTTCTCGGAATAATGTTAAGCCTCGTGTGTGCGCGTGCGTGTGTGTGTTTGTGTGTTGTGTTAACTTGGGTCAACATGATTGTCACCCTGAGATTTAAGTTGTGTGCCGCTCTTAATAACATTAACGTGTTTCAATAAAGTGTGTTTCATAATTAAATAAGATATGTGCCCGAGTGCACATGATTAATAAACCTTTGGCGAGTAGTGCAGCTAAGTTATAGTGCAGCTAGGAAAAACTCGTCTCGACTTTGATCATAGTACGTTCTCTTTTCAATCTGGATTCGTTGTATGCGATGAGGTTGGTTATGAACTAAAGCATCTCAGTCAACTTTTAAATCATTTGTGTGTGTAACTTTAATGTTCCCTAGCAGTTGTCATAATTTCCTTAAGGCTCATTTCAGTTGGAGCCTTCTCTTCAGTGCATATCTTAATTGTTAAATCTTTCTGTGAAAGTGTCGGGTTATATATCGTTCCTTCGGTTTTTATTCAAGGGACAATGATAGTAAATGGTCACGATCACTCGAACCACTCTGCTTTGTACCCTTGCTAGTCTATTCAAGTAGACTAACCCACGAACTTTGTTCTCTGCATGTGGGCTGGTGTCATCCGTTCGATTCGGCACATCAGGAGTTGTTTCCCGGAGTTTAAGTAACCTATTGAAGGATAAGAAGCTTACAGACGAAGATTTAAAAGTCAGTGTCCCAAGCTGTTAAGTGTTTTAAGATTGCTAAAGTGTTACTTCAATGTATCTTTATTATGTATCCATGTTATAAGTTGGCTCTTTAAAGTCTTCCGCTGTGTAATTTAAAGTCTTTCGTTGTTTAATCTTTCAATTAATATGTAATTATGTTATGTATTTAAGCTTAATCGTTCTGGAAAAGCCTGGGGTGACTTTGGACGGTAAAGTCTGAGGTCACTGGCATGTAATATCTCCGGTATAAATTGGGGGTGTTACAGATAGTGCAAAAATTCTATATAATATCCGATAGTACAAAAAATTCTAAGTCCGAATTATTTCTAGTAATTTTTTTCTAAGAATTAATCAAATTTAGTTTATTAAGATATATATGCTAAATGACAAGTACTAAAACTAAATAATATTAATTTATGTCGAGCCTAAGTCCAAACTAAATAATATTAATTTACGCCTTTTTTTTCGGAGTTGAGAAAAGTATACCAGAAATTCACCGCGGGGCGGCGAATTTGTCACCGGGATGTGGTGAACAAACTGGGAAAACCGTCTCCTCTCCATTTACTTCCGTACCTGAAATGTTAGTGACAGGCGAACGAAACAAAGCAAAAGAAACTACGAAATTAATCGAAGAGAAAGAAATATTAAGGAAAACTACCCCGGGTTGCCTCCCGGACAACGCCTTAGTTAACGTCGTTGGCTCGACGCACTTCGAATCAATTACCACCTAGAACAGGATCCCTTCGGAATCCTTTTACTTGTCTCCTCATGTTGGAACCTTCCATGGAAAGGCTTGAACCTTAGACCATGCTCCCTCTTGGCCAAGGACTCCATAATTGCTTCCTTTGGAGCATCTCCCCCATACTTAGAGCGATGTGGGGGCCGATAGGGCTCAACCTGATCATGCTGCACGACACTAGATGAAGGCTTACTGCCTTGTATGGTTAGTGCAGGGGGACAAGTGCCCAAAATAGAGGGGATAGACTCTCCTATGTCATCAAGTAAGACATCACGCTCATGCAAATCAATAGGATCAACAATAGCAGAGTATTCAACTATGGTCTCTACTACACTAGTCTTAACATTTTCCTGAATAGGATTATCAATATCACTAATGCAGCAAAGGGAGGGCAATTCAATTGAGTTGGCCTTATGAATATTATGCTCAAAAATTACTCCATCGAACTCTATAGTCAAAGTTCCACTATCCACATCAATCTTCGTCATGGATGTTTTCATAAAAGGTCGACCTAACATAACAGGGGCAACCTGCTCATCATAGTCCATATCCATTACGAAGAAATCAGCAGGGAAAATTAAGGGACCTATCTTAACAAGAATATCCTCCATAATACCCTTAGGGGGCACCCAAGAACCATCAGCAAGTTGAATCACAATATTAGTATCATGCAAAGGTCCTACTCCTAAAGCTTCAATCAATGAGTGAGGTAAAACATTAATAGAGGCACCCAAGTCTAACAATGCCTTCTCAAATCGATGCTCACCTATAGCAATAGGAATAGTAAACGTACCTGGATCCTTGCACTTCTCAGACATACGTCTTTGAAATACTGTAGAGGCATGTTCACCAACCGGAACCTTTTTCTGGACCTTCAGCTTTTGTGTCCTCTTAACGGTGCATAGCTCCTTCAAAAACTTAGCATATCGAGGGATCACTTTAAGAAGCTTAAGAAGAGGGATGTTCACTTCACAGTTGTGGAATGTCTCGAAAAGATCATTGTCATCGACGACCCTTCTAGCCTTTAGCGCCTCGGGAAAAGGTGTTGGTGGTTTCTCGAAACCAAGAGGGGGAAAGACTGGACAAACATAAGTATCAACGCAAACCTCATCGGCGGAACTAGAATTTTGGACGCCGGGTCACGCTGATCTCACCACGGGGCGCGGTGAATTCTCGCTGGAAAGAACTCCGTCACCGCGGGGGCGTCGGTCATCGCCGCGGGGCGGTGGGTGTGAGGAGGGATAACTGAGGCTCACCGCTGGGTCACGGTCAGTGTCGCCGCAGGGCGGTGACATGCATTCTTCTTTATTGGCCTCAGATCCAACGTACCGCCGAGTCGCGGTGAGAGGTGACGCGGGGCGGTCGCCGATTTTCTCCATCTCATATTCGCTCTCCTTTTCAGCACTAGGAGGAACGACCAGTTGCTTTCCACTTTGGAGGGTAATGACACTCACGTTTTCCCTCGGATTTACTGTAGTCTGAGACGACAAGGAATTTGATGTCCTCTGGTCAATCTTAGTGACAACATCAGCCAGTTGGCCAATCTGTCTCTCAATATTCTTTATGCTTGATTCAGTAGTCTGAACATGAGTGGCGAAGTGCTGGGTCAAGGTCTTGAGCATCTCTTCAGTAGTAGCAGAAGTGTATTGGCCTTGGGGCCTCTATTGGTATGAGGCTCTCTGCTGGTATTGCTGTTGTAATGGTTGTTGACCACCTTATGGGTCGCTTCATCTGAAACCCGGGTGGTCTCGCCCTCTCGGATTGTAGTTGGGTTGTCCATCAAAACGCGGTCTAGGGGGTCCGTAACCTCCTACATCATTCACTTCAGCAGTACCTTCTTCCTGTAGCTGAGGGCAAGTATCAGTAGGGTGGAATTGATCACAGCAAATCCCACATGCTTTGACTTGTTGAGGAGTGTTTTGGTTTTCCATTCTCTTCACCACCTCCTTCAACTCAGCTAACTCATTCAGCACAGGGCTAGATCCTGCAAGAGTCACATCATTGACTCCCTTTCTCTGGTACGTCTTACCAAAGCTCCTGGTACTCTCACTCATCTCCTGAAATCTTTCCATGGCTGCGTCCGGTGTCAGATTAAGAATGCATTCGCCTTCTTTGTTGGGAAGTACTTGTCAAGAAACGCCTTATGCAGTTTAGTCCAGGTATTTATGGTCCCTGACGGCAAGTGATAATACTAGTCACTAGCAGAGTCTAGTAAAGAAAAACCAAGGGCTCTCATCTTGATCTGATCCTCCGTCACATTCCTTGGCTTCATAGTCATGCAGACATTGTGGAATTTACCCAGATGAGATATCGGGTCTTCTCCACTCAAACCATGGAATTTCGGGAAATAAGCAACGACTCCAGATTTCAGCTCAAAGTTCACCCCTTCGTTAAGTGCAGGGATGACGACAGCCAAGGGGGGTTGTGCCCCAATGTTCGGTTCAGTCAGCGCTCTCAGAGTTTCGCCCATTGCTTCAGGAGGGATGTCAACTGGCTCAGCTGTCTCAATTGTTTCCACTGTTTCAACCTCTGCTTCTGCTTCTCCTTGATCGCGTAGGTTCGCACGGAATGATCTGTCAATTTCTGGATCAAAAGCAGCTAGAGGAGAGTCAGTACTACGAGTGTCGACCATAAGATAGGTCTCCACCAAAGTCAATCACAAAAACACACAACAAAACAGAAAACCTTCCCCGGCAACGGCGCCAAATTTGACGTGGCCGAAATATGCAATGCAAATATCGTTGAATAACCTAATCAAAGTAAAAGTCCTAACAAACCTACTAAACAGATGTATAGCAAGCAAGTAAGGGTCGAACCATCAGGGAAGATCTGATGAAGTATGCAATTATGATCAACAAGTAACAAGGAAGGGGGGTTTTGGTTATCAAACAGAGCAAAGTAAACAGGTTTAGTTGACTTGAGAATACGATTGGGGAAGTAGTTCCACTAGAACGAGATCCACAATATAGAGATATAATTTGATCACTGAAATCTTATAAATCCAAGTTCTTTAACTATTCTTATGGTTGTTCCCACCCTGATCGTGATTAACTACCAATTCAGACAGTTGTTGATAGTACTTACTACAATATCAATGGAAGAAAACCTTACCACTAATAAAGCAATAACATTCATGCAAGGGTATAGGATACATGCAAATAGAAGAAAACCTTACTACTCAACATGCAAATAATTCTCACTCACAATTACACACTCGTATTCCACTATATGTAACAATTGTGTTTGCTACTAGATCCGCACTCGCATTCCGCTATATGCAAAATCCTAGCAATTTGATAAATATTATCCAACCTAGTTGATCAGGCTATGAAGAATAACGATAAATCAATACTCAATATAACCAAGAGAATTAAACCAACACATATAAGAATAAGAACAAGGAATAGAAATCTCACAAACGAATCAACTGTATTGCTTCAAACGTCTAGTAGAACAAGGGAAAATTAGTGCTCCATTGACTTGCGAATGAAACCCTAATTGAGAAAAGAAAACTACGATGATAATAAAAGTGTCTCTACTCAAGACCTGGAAAGAGATCTTAAATAGGCTAGGGAAAGTAAGCTAAACCTAGAAATAATACTAAAGGAAATAAGATAATAAAAATAGGAAGTCCGAAAACGCAAAATAGGAAATAATATCTCGCTGGCCGCGAGGCGTTTAACAAGTCCACCGCGGGGCGGCGGGTTCCACCGCAGGGCGGAGACTATCTTCTGGCGCGGCCAGCTTCTTCTCTGAGATTCACCGCCGGGTTGCGGTGACTTCTGGCGCGGGGCGTCAGCTGTTCCGCCCTCTCCTTTCTTCAACTCTTCACTTATTTTCTTCCGCTCTTCCATACTACCAAGTGTTGGTAGCCTTCTCCAATTAGTCTTCAAGTGGATCCTCATCCATCTTCATCTTCTCCATCCTTCATTAAGCTGTAAATCTCTGGATATCTTCAATTCTCTCCACATCTTCTGTATTACAGACTTAACCTTAAATCTAGTCATAAACTCCTCTAAATAATTCTAATAATTACTAGTTAAGGTGCATGAAATGACACCTATCAGTCGAGCCTAAGTCCAAAGTATTTCTAATTATTTTTTAAATTTGGTTTATTATGCTACTATGCTAAATGACGAGTACTAAAATTATAACGGAAATTATGGAACAAAAATTCTAAGTTAAGTTAACAAAATAATATCAATTTATGGTGAGCCTAAGTCCAAAATATTTCTAGTTGTTTTTTTCTAAGTATTATCCAAATTTAGTTTATTATGATATATGTTAAATGACGAGTACAAAAACTAAATAATATTAATTTATGTCGAGCCTAAGTCCAATGTATTTCTAGTTATTTTTTAAATTTAGTTTATTATGCTACTATAAATGACGAGTACTAAAATTATAACAGAAATTATGGAACAAAAATTCTATGTTAAGTTAACAAAATAATATCAATTTATGGTGAGCCTAAGTCCAAAATATTTCTAGTAATTTTTTTCTAAGAAATAATCAAATTTAGTTTATTAAGAGATATATGGTAAATGACAAGTACTAAAACTAAATAATACTCCGTATTAATTTATGTCGAGCCTAAGTCCAAAGTATTTCTAATTATTTTTTAAATTTAGTTTATTATGCTACTATGCTAAATGATGAGTACTAAAATTATAACGGAAATTACGGAATAAAAATTCTAAGTTAAGAAAATAATATCAATTTATGGAGAGCCTATGTCCAAAATATAGATATATCAAATATAACCTATGTTTTAAATTTCTAACCTATGTTTAAAATTTCTAACAAAATAATATCAATTTATGTCTAATCTATGTTTAAAATTTCTAACTATTTTTTATTCTAAATAAAGATATATCAAATATAAGTATAGAATAAAATATATCCACAATGATGAGTGTGTTCCCCCCTTGATTAGCGTCTTTTGGATGCATCTTGTATTAGGAGAGAGTAAGTAAGAGCGTGAAAGAGAATTTAAAATGAGAGTGTGAAAGAGAGTAGAAAATGAGAGTTAAATTGTGAGTTTGAGAGTTGAAGGAATTGGATATTTATAGGGGGGAAATGAGAGTTAAATCCGGTGAGGTGACAATCCGAGGGAAAGATAAATTGGACGGTCCAAATAAAAAGCGGAAAAGCAACGAGAGCTTCCGGATTTGCCATGTTGGTGATCCGCGCGCGGCTCCCAAAACCGCCACCATGAGCGGTTTCTGACACCGCTACAGATAGCGATGTCAGCTCCTGCTTCTTCTTTCGTTGCTTTTGGTCTCCGCGTCTCCCACTTCTTCTTTCAATTCCCGCTTTTCAATTTTTTTCCCGTCTCCCTCTTTCTTCTTTCAATTTTTTCGTCTCCCGCTTTTCGTTTTTTTCTTTTTCGTTTCTTTTTTGCAACTTCTTTCAAATTGTTTTGTAGCTTCTCTCAATTTTTCCGTCCGCTTCTTTCATTTTTTTCAATTTTCGTTTCTTTTTTGGCAGCTTCTTTCAATTTTCGTTTTTCAATTTTTTTGACACTTTTGTTAGACCATACCCCTATCACACCATACCCCTACGGCCTGTTTTAACTTTTTTTTGTTTTTTAAACGGTGTTACACACCGTTTATTTATTATTATTATTTTTAATATTTTTTTAATGGAACAGTGATAATCACTATTCCTATATTTTTTTTAAAAAAATAACAGTCTCACTCACCGTTCCAAGCAACGGTGAGTGAAGCTGCTCCAGTCAGCACCACCTGCAGTGGTGTCTGCAGCACCACTGCAAGTGCAAGTATCTGACACCTATTATTTAGAGGAACTAAATTTTCCATCATTATCAAATGAGGGAAACTTAAAGCAAACAAAAGAAATCACAATATTGCATGCAACAAAACTAATACTTTATGGCGACTATTAATATTACAGTTTGTCTAATCTATGTCCTTAGGACATAAGTTAAGAATTCCTATTAAGGAATATAAATCATAAATATGAAAGGGTGAATTCATTTAAATAAAATTAGAAAACTCTAAAAAATTAACACATAATCAATTTTTTTTTATATAAGAGATCTTAACCTGGGCATAGGTTAAAAAAATCGTTAATGTTATAATACTCTTCATGGAAACTATTTTTTTTTTATATTTTTAGGACAACTATTTTTTTTAACTGTTAATATATGAAGTTTATTGATAAAAGATCCCAACCGCTGAGAAGTCATAGATTCTTCTCAAAATTAAACCAAGACAAGAAGTTTTGATTTTATGATATACAACAAGATAAATAAGAATTCTATCTTTTGTGTCCTAGAGGCTACAGCCAACAACAACTATAAATTAAGTGGGTAATTGCATAAACCACCCCTTATCTAGGGCTGTGAAAATTCGGACCGGACCAGACCGAAAATGATCGGACCGGGGGAATTATGGTCCGGTCCCCGGTCCACATAATTCTACAATTTCGGTTCTGGCCCGGTCTGGTCCAAACCCGGCTGGTTTTCGATGATTCTGGTGATCTTCATGAATCTGGTGATTCTGAAGTCAGTTTAAGTGATGAAGATGATGTGGTGGGCACTGAAACTTCATCAGATGATGATTTCAATTTTATAGAGAGTGATGATGAAGATGATGATCTATGTTACATGGACACGGATACAGATATCCGATACGGGTACGGATCTGAATGTCCGGTACTTCATTCTTGAAAATTTTGGACACGGGGACACCGTCCAGAATTTGGACACGGATACAGGGATACGCCAATAAAAAAATACTAATAAATAAATAATAGGTAATAAAAATTCATTAAAATAAAAATATTTTACATACATTCAAAACACAAAATATATGAGACATTCATGTCTGCAATTTCAAATTCCAGCATCCTAATTGGCTAATTCCTACCTCATTTTGAAGCCTCCAACATCATCTTACAAGTCATGTTGAAGAATTCAAAATGATGTTCAAAAGACTACTTTAATCCTACTGTATAAGTGCATGACAAATAGCAAAACACTTAACTGCATAAGTGCATAAGTTCTTCTAGACTTCTACTAGTCTACTACACTAAGCAAAATGAGCAAAACACCATAATTCTTCTTATATAGCAAACGAGATAGCTTCTATCTCTGGTTCATTGAGGGAGAGATCAGCAACTTCCAGTAGACTATCACCATCAATATTATCTCCCCCTTAAAAACAGAAAAACAAATTAAGTTAGATACATAAAAGGCTATATCTTTATTTGTAAACTGAAATTGAAAAAAAAACAAGCAAATATACATACCAATATCCCAAAACATGCATGGACCATCTGTATACTCCTTTGTCTTTCTAAAGATCAACCTCAAATTGTTGTGAATATAAACAAGAGACTCCAAGCGTTCAGTTTTCAACTTGTTCCTCTTAACTGTTTGGATGCCACCATAGGTGCTCCAATTTCTTTCGCAACAAGAAGATGAAGCTGGTTGGGAGAGCAACTTGAATGCAAGGCTTTGCAACAATGGAGTCGATGAGCCATAATTCGACCACCAAGACAAAGGATCTTCATAAGCTCTTGCAGCCATGACATGTGATTCACTAAAGCTTCCTAAATTCCCGGAAAACGAACCATATTCAAGGAATACTTTCTTTGCATCATCTTCATTTGGGAAGAGTCTCCGTAAGCACTTGCTTCTATTCAAAGAGACTTCTTCATCTTCATTAGGAGCCACTCTAAGAGTGTTGTTAGCTCCTCCTTGGATCCATGCATGAGTATAATACTTAGGAACCAAAGAATGTGCTAAACAATGCAGTGGCGTGTTACTTTTATTCCACCGACACTCTATGACATTTTGAATAGCATCAAAAAACGGAGATTGGCCTTCGGGGGTATCAATACCTTCATGTTTATAAATGATTTTCTTCACTTCTTCAATCATACTATCCCACATATCATAAACCAGATGCAACACTGAAGAATCTGTATCGGCAGCCCTCAAGAAATTCATCATCGGTAGCGTAAACTCGAGAAAATAATCAACTTGATCCCACCATGCATCACTCACCAATAAATCCTTCACCTCTCTAGCTTTAAGTTCAACAGGGGTCCTCCCATTCACCTTGAACTTCTTCCAATCAGGATCCATCACTGTTTTTTCAAGAGACTCTTTCAACAGCCTAATCCTTTTTGCCATCACAATTTTAGAACCAAATCTAGTTTCAGCTACCTTCAACATTCTAACATCAGTATAACGCTCAAAAATAGTCTTGGACAGACCATGATTTTGGACAAATATATTGACTTCATCAATTTGCTTCACCAAAGTAAATATCCATTGACATTCTTTATATTGAGCAGCCTTCTCACTTGGCTCACAAATAGATTTCAGAACTAAATTTAAACAGTGAACTACACATGGTGTCCAAAAGACATGAGGGTATTTTTTTCTCAATCAATGCTCCAGCAGCTTTGTAATTAGATGCATTATCTGTAATTACTTGAATAACTTTATTTTGACCTATTTGTTCAATAACTTCATAAAACAAACCTGCTAGGTACTCTGCATCTTTCGTGAGGACTTCGCTAGCATCATACGATTTCAAGAACATTGGACCAGCAGTTGCTGCAATCATGATGTTGATTAGAGGCTTTGATTGACGATCTTGCCAACCATCAGAACATATTGATGCCCCCTTCTTCCCCCAACTGTCTCTAATTGGCTGGAGTAGTATGTCCACATGTGCCCTCATCTGCTGCAGTAATGTTGTTCGAAGTCTATCGGAAGTCGGAGGCACATAACCATGAAGATTTCCACTCCATAGCCTTTGACAAAACTTTCTAAAGTATGGATTTCTGGCAAAATTAAAGGAAACCATACCTGTATAGAACATCATAGCACACTCTTTATCAGCCTCCTCCCTCTCTAACACATTAAAACAAGTTTCCAGTGGGCCTTTTCTTTTCTTTGTATGAGCTAAATCTGATCCTTGCGGAAGAGATACATAGTCTTGCTTATGTTTCATACTCTAGTCCTTGATTCTCTTCTTTTCTTCAACTTCATCATATTCCTTCTTCACCTCCCGGAGAACCTCGTTTGTTATTTTACAAGCACTAACCCCATAGTTAGGAAGCTTGAGTAAGTGCCCTTTGACCTTGGAGTAAGAACCATTTACTATTTTATTGCAGTATTTGCATTTCCATTTTCTATTACCACCTCCACCAGCTACTTCCAAAACCTGAACATGACCCCACAACGGAGTATCATCAAATCCACTATTCTTGGTAAGTCTATTCATCAAGTCTGATTTGTTAACGTGGATGTGAGAAAGGAGTAGTTAATTGGGATTCTAGAAGGAAGAAAAAGGATTTGGGGAAGGATTCTTTAATTGTAGACCTGAGAAAGGAGGAGTTAATTAGGGCTGTAAAAGGAAGGAAATGATTTGGGGGAAGGAGAAAAGGAGAATACTGATGTGGGTCTAACGAAGGAAAGAGTATTCTTATTTTTTTAGTTCAAGGTAAAAATGTTTCTTAACCACACAAATAAAAGGAATATTTTCAACCACACAAATAAGAAGAAGGGAAGGTCGGTTTATACATTAATAAGAAAAAGGACAAAATAAAATCAAAGAAAAAGAGTTGATCTATAGACTATAGTTAAAGAATAAATAAAAGAGATTTGATTAAACAATAATATGTAAGTGTTGACTTCGGGAGCATATCTGCATATGTTTACATGGATGACAAACATGAATTGGATAAAGTAGAATTAAAATGAGTAATGCTATTGTGTTTATTCACAAAAACTATCAATAAGTTATGTAGTTAATGACTTCTATATCTAATTAGTTCATTGATCTACGGTATATTGTTCTTTGTCACCTTAATTCCTCATTAATTTAGCTAATTATCTAATGTAAACAATCCATTGATCTTCCAAGTTATTCTTAACGAGTTCTTTCGGTACTTTAGTTAGTCGATCAATACTATAATAACTTAGTTCAATCTTTTGATCATTGATAATAATTATTGAATGTTCTTTATATACTCTAGTTAGTTGATCAATCGTTAGTACATTGATCAATAACTTAGTACGCTACAACATCATCTATTTTGTTATTCTTTTAGAATTCTTTCAATACTATACTTAGTTGATCATTAGTTCATTGATCAATAACTTAGTACGCTACTCCATCATCTATTTTGTTATTCTCTTAGAATTCTTTCAATACTATACTTAGTTGATCATTAGTTCATTGATCAATAACTTAGTAGTTAGTACGCTACACCATCATCTATTTTATTATTCTTTTAGAATTTTTTTAATACCATACTTAGTTGATCATTGGTTCATTGATCAATAACTTAGTACATTACACCATCATCTATTATGTTATCCTTTTAGAGTTCTTTCAATACCATACTTAGTTGATCATTAGTTCATTGATCAATAACTTAGTACACTACACCATCATCTATTCTGTTATCCTTTTAGAGTTCTTTCAATACCATACTTAGTTGATCATTAGTTCATTGATCAATAACTCAGTACACTACACCATCATCTATTCTGTTATCCTTTTAGAGTTCTTTCAATACCATACTTAGTTGATCATTGGTTCATTGATCAATAACTTAGTACACTACACCATCATCTATTCTGTTATCCTTTTAGAGTTCTTTCAATACCATACTTAATTGATCATTAACTTAGTAAGCTACATCAACTTTTGATTGTCAGTCTTATACTCTTATATCATACTTAATCACTTAATTCACTATGTTGATTCTAGTATATTGTACTAGTTTGTATGATCAATTTAATGATTGCATATAGTTTTTCTCATCAATTTCACTAAGCTAATCAATAATAGTAACACTCAATAATATTCTCCTATCAATCTTAATATCTAAAAGTTACAACACAAAACCATCAATATGGTGTATAAAATTTCAACTCTATGTTCTAAATTTTTTTCACATTTCATATCTTAAATTCTCCATTATTCTCTCATCCATCAATACCTCATTTACTCTTTTTTTATTTTTATTTTCTTAAATATATAATTTAATTCTTTTCTCATCATATTAACAATATATCATATAATTTTAACTATTTTAAGATAATTCAGGTTTACAAGTTTTTTTAATATAAAAATATGACAAGAACAAAATTCAAAGCAAAAATGAAACATACAAATAAAAAATAAATTAACCAAACATGTTAAATGAACCGATATAACTTAAACATTTTATTTTTTAATAAGAAACTCTTTAATTTTTATCAAATTCTTTTTTTGCAATTTCACTTTTTCCCTAAAACATAAACATATACACTAATAGTAAATCTTTTTAAAAATATACATGGTATTACTATAAAAAAATTCATTATATCCCAAATTTTAAAAATTATTAGTAATTACTAAAAATATAACTATTTAAGAAACTAATTCATAAATTCAAAACAAATAAAAAAAATAGTTCGTAGCCCGTGTGTAGCACGGACAAGATTAATCTAGTAATTCGTATAGTTCATTGACGATGTATTTTCATAGAACTATATCGACATTATAGCTTAATAATAATCCATGCATGAAAAAAATCTTAAATTCTTAATAGAACATGTCTAATGAAAATTTACTTATATAATTTAATAAATATGTGGTAATGTTTTATAGTTAAATTACTATTTTTTTACAACAAATCATTTTCTTCTTCTAATACTACTAGTCTACTATGCATATATTCTTCATACACGGACATAATACAAACCATAATACATATTAGTATGCAATACTATTAAATCATCAAACAATAGTGAGAAACGATAATCATATAATTTTATAAAAAATTGAAAATTTTCAATCTAATCCAACTAAAAAATGGTACCATATCACATAAAAATAGTATACACAAATTAAATAATTCAACCCTCCATAAACATTTATTATTGTACCCCAAATCCAAATTAAAATTACATGACTACTGTCACTGTCACTACTCTAACCCTCTTCTTCTCCCTTCAACCCACTCCACACCCATTACCAGTACTCCAGTGGTAAGCCGCGGCTGCAGCTTGCAGGTGCCTCCCCTGATTCCCCTATCAAATTGTTTTGCTATCATAATCAATTCACAATAGGTATTCTATTGACCATTTGACCTCCAATTTTACCAGTACTCCAGTAGTAAGCCGCGGCTACAGCCTGTAGGCGCCTCCCCATAATCAATTCACAAGTTGCAGATCTGAAATCCCCATCTTTACTGCTCGATTCATGTACAAACACCATGGGAGCGATTCATCTTAATTCTTAATCCAAGCTTCCTCCTCTTCCTGCTTCCCCTCCACTTAGGGCTTCAGCTTTTCCAAGTCGAATCTCGATTTTTAGTGGAGAATTAAAGCTTGAGAGCTACTTCGCTTGATAAGAGGGAGGAAGGAGAATGAGAAGAATTGCTGCCGGAATCGTTGGTGGAAGAGGGAGGAAGGAGAATAATTTCTCAGTTCCTACATCCCACATCGGTACTCTGAGAAGAAGCACAATAATTCTAGCTTATATAACTCCTCTCCCATATCGAAATAAACTTGAAGGAACATGCCGGCCTTTGTGTATATAATACAAGCTGGATAGATGAACTAAATAGTTCCAAATTCCATCTTGGGCCAAATTTTAGGCCCAAAATCTTTAATGGGCTTAAAAAATGTGGCCCATTAAGCATAGGTATAACAGTAAAATATTTGAAATATTCTCATTTGGGCCCTAGCCGTATCCTAGTGCAAAATGGAGTATCCGGGCCGTATTTCGTATCCGTATCCGTGTCGTATCGTATCGACACGGGTACAGTGCCTTTTTTCACGTGTCCATGTAACACAGGAAACGAATCATCATCTGTGTTACATGGACACGTGAAAAAAGGCACCGTACCCGTGTCGATACGATACGACACGGATACGGATACGAAATACGGCCCGGATACTCCATTTTGCACTAGGATACGGCTAGGGCCCAAATGAGAATATTTCAAATATTTTACTGTTATACCTATGCTTAATGGGCCACATTTTTTAAGCCCATTAAAGATTTTGGGCCTAAAATTTGGCCCAAGATGGAATTTGGAACTATTTAGTTCATTTATCCAGCTTGTATTATATACACAAAGGCCGACATGTTCCTTCAAGTTTATTTCGATGTGGGAGAGGAGTTATATAAGCTAGAATTACTGTGCTTCTTCTCAGAGTACCGATGTGGGATGTAGGAACTGAGAAATTCTTCTCCTTCCTCCCTCTTCCACCAACGATTCCGACAACAATTCTTCTCATTCTCCTTCCTCCCTCTTATCAAGCGAAGTAGCTCTCAAGCTTTACTTCTCCACTAAAAATCGAGATTCGACTTGGAAAAGCTGAAGCCCTAAGTGGAGGGGAAGCAGGAAGAGGAGGAAGCTTGGATTAAGAATTAAGATGAATCGCTCTCATGGTGTTTTTTGGGATATAATGAATTTTTTATAGTAATACCATATATATTTTTAAAAAGATTTACTATTAGTGTATATGTTTATGTTTTAGGGAAAAAGTGAAATTGCAAAAAAAGAATTTGATAAAAATTAAAGAGTTTCTTATTAAAAAATAAAATGTTAAGTTATATCGGTTCATTTAACATGTTTGGTTGATTTATTTTTTATTTGTATGTTTCATTTTTGCTTTGAATTTTGTTCTTGTCATATTTTTATATTAAAAAAAACTTGTAAACCTGAATTATCTTAAAATAGTTAAAATTATATGATATATTGTTAATATGATGAGAAAAGAATTAAATTATATATTTAAGAAAATAAAAATAAAAAAAGAATAAATGAGGTATTGATGGATGAGAGAATAATGGAGAATTTAAGATATGAAATGTGAAAAAAAATTAGAACATAGAGTTGAAATTTTATACACCATATTGATGGTTTTGTGTTGTAACTTTTAGATATTAAGATTGATAGGATAATATTATTGAGTGTTACTATTATTGATTAGCTTAGTGAAATTGATGAGAAAAACTATACGCAATCATTAAATTGATCATACAAACTAGTACAATATACTAGAATCAACATAGTGAATTAAGTGATTAAGTATGATATAAGAGTATAAGACTGACAATCAAAAGTTGATGTAGCTTACTAAGTTAATGATCAATTAAGTATGGTATTGAAAGAACTCTAAAAGGATAACAGAATAGATGATGGTGTAGTGTACTAAGTTATTGATCAATGAACCAATGATCAACTAAGTATGGTATTGAAAGAACTCTAAAAGGATAACAGAATAGATGATGGTGTAGTGTACTGAGTTATTGATCAATGAACTAATGATCAACTAAGTATGGTATTGAAAGAACTCTAAAAGGATAACAGAATAGATGATGGTGTAGTGTACTAAGTTATTGATCAATGAACTAATGATCAACTAAGTATGGTATTGAAAGAACTCTAAAAGGATAACATAATAGATGATGGTGTAGTGTACTAAGTTATTGATCAATGAACCAATGATCAACTAAGTATGGTAATAAAAAAATTATAAAAGAATAATAAAATAGATGATGGTGTAGCGTACTAACTACTAAGTTATTGATCAATGAACTAATGATCAACTAAGTATAGTATTGAAAGAATTCTAAGAGAATAACAAAATAGATGATGGAGTAGCATACTAAGTTATTGATCAATGAACCAATGATCAACTAAGTATAGTATTGAAAGAATTCTAAAAGAATAACAAAATAGATGATGGTGTAGCGTACTAAGTTATTGATCAATGTACTAACGATTGATCAACTAACTAGAGTATATAAAGAACATTCAATAATTATTATCAATGATCGAAAGATTGAACTAAGTTATTATAGTATTGATCGACTAACTAAAGTACCGAAAGAACTCGTTAAGAATAACTTGGAAGATCAATGGATTGTTTACATTAGATAATTAGCTAAATTAATGAGGAATTAAGGTGACAAAGAACAATATACCGTAGATCAATGAACTAATTAGATATAGAAGTCATTAACTACATAACTTGTTGATAGTTTTTGTGAATAAACACAATAGCATTACTCATTTTAATTCTACTTTATCCAATTCATGTTTGTCATCCATGTAAACATATGCAGATATGCTCCCGAAGTCAACACTTACATATTATTGTTTAATCAAATCTCTTTTATTTATTCTTTAACTATAGTCTATAGATCAACTCTTTTTCTTTGATTTTATTTTGTCCTTTTTCTTATTAATGTATAAACCGACCTTCTCTTCTTCTTATTTGTGTGGTTGAAAATATTCCTTTTATTTGTGTGGTTAAGAAACATTTTTACCTTGAACTAAAAAAATAAGAATACTCTTTCCTTCGTTAGACCCACATCAGTATTCTCCTTTTCTCCTTCCCCCAAATCCTTTCCTTCCTTTTACAGCCCTAATTAACTCCTCTTTTCTCAGGTCTACAATTAAAGAATCCTTCCCCAAATCATTTTTCTTCCTTCTAGAATCCCAATTAACTACTCCTTTCTCACATCCACGTTAACAAATCAGACTTGATGAATAGACTTACCAAGAATAGTGGATTTGATGATACTCCGTTGTGGGGTCATGTTCAGGTTTTGGAAGTAGCTGGTGGAGGTGGTAATAGAAAATGGAAATGCAAATACTGCAATAAAATAGTAAATGGTTCTTACTCCAAGGTCAAAGGGCACTTACTCAAGCTTCCTAACTATGGGGTTAGTGCTTGTAAAATAACAAACGAGGTTCTCCGAGAGGTGAAGAAGGAATATGATGAAGTTGAAGAAAAGAAGAGAATCAGGGACTAGAGTATGAAACAGAAGCAAGACTATGTATCTCTCCCGCAAGGATCAAATTTAGCTAAAGAAAAGAAAAGGCCCACTGGAAACTTGTTTTAATGTGTTAGAGAGGGAGGAGGTTGATAAAGAGTGTGCTATGATGTTCTATACAGGTATGGTTTCCTTTAATTTTGCCAGAAATCCATACGTTAGAAAGTTCTGTCAAAGGCTATGGAGTGGAAATCTTCATGGTTATGTGCCTCCGACTTCCGATAGACTTCGAACAACATTACTGCAGCAGATGAGGGCACATGTGGACATACTACTCCAGCCAATTAGAGACAGTTGGGGGAAGAAGGGGGCATCAATATGTTCTGATGGTTGGCAAGATCGTCAATCAAAGCCTCTAATCAACATCATGATTGCAGCAGCTGCTGGTCCAATGTTCTTGAAATCGTATGATGCTAGCGAAGTCCTCACGAAAGATGCAGAGTACCTAGCAGATTTGTTTTATGAAGTTATTGAACAAATAGGTCAAAATAAAGTTGTTCAAGTAATTACAGATAATGCATCTAATTACAAAGCTGCTGGAGCATTGATTGAGAAAAAAATACCCTCATGTCTTTTGGACACCATGTGTAGTTCACTGTTTAAATTTAGTTCTGAAATCTATTTGTGAGCCAAGTGAGAAGGCTGCTCAATATAAAGAATGTCAGTGGATATCTACTTTGGTGAAGCAAATTGATGAAGTCAATATATTTGTCCAAAATCATGGTCTGTCCAAGACTATTTTTGAGCGTTATACTGATGTTAGAATGTTGAAGGTAGCTGAAACTAGATTTGGTTCTAAAATTGTGATGGCAAAAAGGATTAGGTTGTTGAAAGAGTCTCTTGAAAAAACAGTGATGGATCCTGATTGGAGGAAGTTCAAGGTGAATGGGAGGACCCCTGTTGAACTTAAAGCTAGAAAGGTGAAGGATTTATTGGTGAGTGATGCATGGTGGGATCAAGTTGATTATTTTCTCGAGTTTACGCTACCGATGATGAATTTCTTGAGGGCTGCCGATACAGATTCTTCAGTGTTGCATCTGGTTTATGATATGTGGGATAGTATGATTGAAGAAGTGAAGAAAATAATTTATAAACATGAAGGTATTGATACCCCCGAAGGCCAATCTCCATTTTTTGATGCTATTCAAAATGTCATAGAGTGTCGGTGGAATAAAAGTAACACGCCACTGCATTGTTTAGCACATTCTTTGGTTCCTAAGTATTATACTCATGCATGGATCCAAGGAGGAGCTACCAACACTCTTAGAGTGGCTCCTAATGAAGATGAAGAAGTCTCTTTGAATAGAAGCAAGTGCTTACGGAGACTCTTCCCAAATGAAGATGATGCAAAGAAAGTATTCCTTGAATATGGTTCGTTTTCCGGGAATTTAGGAAGCTTTAGTGAATCACATGTCATGGCTGCAAGAGCTTATGAAGATCCTTTGTCTTGGTGGTCGAATTATGGCTCATCGACTCCATTGTTGCAAAGCCTTGCATTCAAGTTGCTCTCCCAACCAGCTTTATCTTCTTGTTGCGAAAGAAATTGGAGTACCTATGGTGGCATCCAAACAATTAAGAGGAACAAGTTGAAAATTGAACGCTTGGAGTCTCTTGTTTATATTCACAACAATTTGAGGTTGATCTTTAGAAAGACAAAGGAGTATACAGATGGTCCATGCATGTTTTGGGATATTGGTATGTATATTTGCTTGTTTTTTTTCAATTTCAGTTTACAAATAAAGATATAGCCTTTTATGTATCTAACTTAATTTGTTTTTCTGTTTTTAAGGGGGAGATAATATTGATGGTGATAGTCTACTGGAAGTTGCTGATCTCTCCCTCAATGAACCAGAGATAGAAGCTATCTCGTTTGCTATATAAGAAGAATTATGGTGTTTTGCTCATTTTGCTTAGTGTAGTAGACTAGTAGAAGTCTAGAAGAACTTATGCACTTATGCAGTTTAGTGTTTTGCTGTTTGTCATGCACTTATACAGTAGGATTAAAGTAGTCTTTTGAACATCATTTTGAATTCTTCAACATGACTTGTAAGATGATGTTGGAGGCTTCAAAATGAGGTAGGAATTAGCCAATTAGGATGCTGGAATTTGAAATTGCAGACATGAATGTCTCATATATTTTGTGTTTTGAATGTATGTAAAATATTTTTATTTTAATGAATTTTTATTAACTATTATTTATTTATTAGTATTTTTGTATTGCAGTATCCCTGTATCCGTGTCCAAATTTTGGACGGTGTCCCCGTGTCCAAAATTTTCAGGAATAAAGTACCGGACATTCGGATCCGTACCCATATCGGATATCTGTATCCGTGTCCATGTAACATAGTTCGTTTCAGCAAAATGTTGATATTGAAGTTGCTGAGTTCGGGGGATCAGGAGTTGATCTTCGAAACAATTGGTAAAGAGCCTTATGTGGATGATGAGAAATCCATAGATGATTCTGATGAGTTGCTGAGTTTAAGTGATTTTGATGGTCCTTCACGTGTAAGGTATCCTGAATTTAACCCTCTTGTAGACTTTAAGAAAAAAAATCAAGTTCAAAGTTGGCATGATATTTGGCTCTAATGACATATTTAGAAGAGCTTTGAGGCAATTTTCTATTGAGAATGGTGGTGATTACTACTATTTGCACAATGATAAGTCTATAATTTATGCTTACTGTAAACTTAAGTGTGATTGTGCTATGAAGCATGCTAGGAAAAAATGTGTTTGTAAGAAAGTTCTCTGTGGTTTTAAAGCTTGTGCTAGAAAAATGGGGTCAGATGGAACTTTTAAGTTGAAAACCTTTGTTCCCAAGCATGACTGTGGCTGGCAACATCACAACACAAAGCTTACCTCTATTTGGCTTGCATAGAGATATCTTGAGCATTATAGGGATGATCCAAATTGGAAATTGATTGGGTTTATTAATGCTATGAGAAGAGAGCATAATATCCCAATCTCATACAACCAAGCTTGGAAGGGTAGGTTCAGGGCATGCTTGATGACACAAGGAGATGCAAGGGTACAATATGGTAAGGTATGGGATTATACAGTTACCATTTGGAAATGGAATCCAGGCTTCTCTGCTTTTGTAAAGGTATGTACAGAGAATCCAGAGAAGCCATTGTTCCAGAGATTGTATATGTGTTTCGAAGCTTGTAAGAAGGATTTCGTACTAGGGTGTAGACCAATTGTTGGGCTTGATGGGTGTTATTTGAAATGTGCATATAGTGGTCAAGTATTGGCTGCAGTTGGGAAAGATGGAAATGAAAACATCATTCCAATTGCCTTGGTTGTTGTTGAGGCTGAGAGGAAGGATATATGGTGTTGGTTCATAGAAATTATTATAAGAGATATTGGAGAGAGCAACCCCACCTTCATGTCTGATAGGCAAAAGGTTAGTGATCTTAGTTCAATCGTTTATTAAAGTTTCATTTTTGTGTTGTTTCTGACACGTTTAATAACAATTTTGTAGGGCTTGATTGAGGCATTGAATGATATATGTCCCATGGCTGATACAAGGGTGTGTGTGAGGCATTTCTACAACAACTTTAAAGCTAGATGGCCAGGTAAGACTTACAAGGATGCAGACTGGGCAACAGTAAGGGCATGTACTAATGCTGACTTTGAATTTGCAATGGAAGAGATCAAGAAGCTAGATATAGCTTCTCACAAATACTTGATGGATGCAAACCCTATATCTTGGTCTAGACATGCCTTCAAGCACATTTGTAAGTTTGACATGCTCCTCAACAATGTTTGTGAAAGTGTCAATGCTATGATATTACCTGCAAGAGAGATGCTTATACTGTCCAGCTTTGAGTAGATTAGAAGACATCTTATGAAGAGGTTTTTGGCTAAGCATGAAGGCATGAGCAAGTATGAGGCACCATTTACACCAAATGCAATAAATAGGATAGAGGCTGCAAAGCAAGAGGCTTTGAGGGCATTCACACCCTTCTAGGGTGGAGGAAATAAGTATGAAGTGGATCATCAAGGAAGGGCATATGTTGTTGATTTAGGTGAGAGAAGTTGTGGATGCAATAAATGGAATCTCACTGGAATCCCATGTTGTCATGCAAAGTGTTGCATACTCAAGGATAGAAAAAAATTGGAGACATGTGCATCCATATTATACAAGGGAGGCTTACCCGAGGGCTTACAACTTGATAATCAATCCAATGCTTGAAGAAATTCAATGGGAGAAGACCAGTCAACCACATCCTAAACCTCCTACTTACATTGTATAGCCGGGAAGACCAAAGAAGTCTAGAAGAAGAGAGGTGGGAGAGGAGATACCTAGTAAGGTGAAAAAAATTAGAGTTGTAGGAAAGACAAGGTGCTCCCACTATGGCCAGCTTGGTCATTACAAGAATAGGTGTTCAAATCCCCCAAAAGGACCTGAGCCCCCAAAGCCACACAATCTTGGAGGAAGACCAAGAAATCCAAATACAATGCATGTAGGGTCCCAAAAAAGAAAATATACAAAAAAGGTAAATTTTCTTGCATTTAGATGTTACCCCTAATGCTTACATTGACATGCTAATGGTTAATTGTGTCCTCTCAGAGGAACAATAGAGCAGGTCCTTCCACAACTCTAGAAATGGGTAGTTTCCAGGCTAGACATGACATGGTTAGTATTACTTCCTAATGCATATGACATGGTTGTAGTTTTTACTAACCTATGTGTTTGGTTTAAATAATGGTAGGGCTCTGAGCAAAACAATAATGGAGATGGTCATTTCATAACCCCGGAAATTGGTAATTTCCAAGCTGCACATGATATGGTTAGTATGTACTTAGGGTTGTATTACTTACTAATGCAATTGTATGGTTTCCAATGTACCCTAAACCCTATAACTTACGAATGCATTTGTATGGTTTAAATATTGCCAGGGCTCGTAGCAATGGAGCAATACCACATGTCCTTCAGCATAGCCTTACATGAATTATGTTGAAGCTGCAAATGTCATGGTTAGTGATCTCAAATGTGATGGTTAGTGATCTCGTATTTTTGCTAGTTTACTAGTATTTACACTTTTTGGGTCCTCTTTTGTAATATAATTTTGAGGAGCCCAATCACAACATTAGAACACAACGCTCAGTGAATTAGGTTGCCCAACCTCAGGAAGTCTTTATGTCTACTCCACAAAGTCAATATGCATAGGTAAATCGTTATAAGCACAATTAAGAAATCTATCCTGAAAAGAGCTTACTTATCAAATATTCTTTTGCTCAAATGTTGTAATTTCTTGCAGGTTTCTGAACCACAATCAAACATTCAAAACCAAGGATCAGGAACAAGAACCAAACTTGTTCCACTTCGACAACCAAGAAGAAAGTTGATTGCAACAAGAGGTGCTCTTGCTGCTGCACTCAGGTGCTCACCCAAGAAGCATTCCAAAGACAAGAGTCATTCACATCCGTAGTTATGCACCCTTTGGTTATTTGGATGCTTTTGGCTAGACTTTGGAGTTGTGAAATTGTGTTTTAGAAGACTACTTTTGGCTTGACTTTATATTATGTAATTGTGTTTTAGCAGACTATTTTTGACCAGACTCTATGTTGTGTTTTAGCAGACTACTTATGTTATGGAATTATGAACATGTATATGATGTTGGAAATGCAGACTACTCTTGTAAAACTTGTCCATTTTGTCACATGGGTGTCACCACCACATGTTTAGTAATGGAAATTTTCTACTTTTGTCACATGTGCAGACTTCTCTTTTATATGTTGGCAACAAACACATAGCAAATGAACCAATATAATAGAACCTATGAAACAAACACGTAAGTCTGGAAACAAACACATAGCTTCACAACACCTAATCCACTGAACACATAACCTGTTCTTGCATGATTCATATAAGCTAATCCATTACATCACAAAACCAAACACATTATCCATTCCAATACAAGAACACAAGCACAACACAAACAAGCAACTTAACATTTGCCAACTTCACAATTACAACATTCAGCAGAATGAACCTAAATTGCCAACTTAACAATTGCAACATTCACCAGCATGACAACCACCATAAAACAGATAATTACAATGAGATGATGGTGATCTTGAACCTTCATTTTGATGCACCCTACTAAAGACTTCCTTATTACTAGTTCACGTGCTATCTTCTCCATCTCAATCTGATGCATCCTTGTTGAGTCTTATAGTCTCATATTCTCTAGTTCCAATTCTTTTTTCTCCTTTACTAATCTGTTGATAACATAAATTGCTCTATCACTAAATTCTTCATCCCTTCACACAAAGTAATTACATTTGGTAGGTGAATTGTACAGACGACAACCATAAAACCTTCTCCTATAGTTCAACTATGTTCGTGTAGTGGATTCCTTCGCTAGAAAATTACAATAACATACCCTTTCGTGGAAATTAATGGAAGTACAACTTGATCTTGACATTGTTGATAGTAACCTGAAAAAATCGTACTGCTCTTAACAATGTCAACACTGACATCAATTCATAACTAATTAATACCCGAATTTGCCAAAAACCCTAAAGCTTGACATCAATTCAAGACAAAATCAACAATGACAACAATTCATATCCTGCTCAAATCAATTCATACTGCTCTTAACAATGTCAACACTGACATCAGTTCATAACTAATTAACTCCCGAATTTGCCAAAAACCCTAAAGCTTGACATCAATTAAAGACAAAATCAACAATGACATCAATTCATATCATGCTCAAATCAATTCATACTGCTCAAATCATACTGCTCTTAACAATGTCAACACTGACATCAATTCATAAATAATTAACTTTCGAATTTGCCAAAAAACCCTAAAGCTTGACATCAATTCAAGACAAAATCAACAATGACATCAATTCATATCCCTAAACCCTAATTTCCCAAAAAACACCCTAAATTTTACCCAACATCGTTTCGTATTACCAATTCGAGACAAAATAAACACTAATGCGCAACAAAATCAACACTAAGTCAAACACTTACCAATGCTTATCCTCTACTGCGGTTGTGAATGACAATTCATCAACCCGAGCACCGAATTCTTCCCTCGTGTGAGTTTGAAAGCTCTCCTGGACAGATTCCCAACCAAATCGCGCGAACTCCCAACCTCTCCCTGTGAAGATTCCAAGCCAAATTTGATTCGCCCTTGTAAACCCTAGAATTTCGCCCCACAAATCGCCCCCAAATCCTTTCGAATTCTCAATTCCCACAACCTAGCAATTTCGCCCCCAAATTGTATCGTGAGAGAAAGAACAGATGAAACAGGTGAAATGGGTAAGAATGGGTTTCAGGTAATTTAATTCAAATGGGTCGGGTAAATTAATTACAGATGGGTCATGTTTGGGTAAATATTAAAAGGTTAAAAAAACTAGAAAAACATTAAAATAATGAAGGGCAAAAGGGTAATTTCACACATTTAACAGAGAGTTGATGGATAAGTAGGGATAGGTGGCATTTCGCTAACAGAGGGCCATATCGGGCTGGTTTCTGGTAAATATGCATAGGTCGGGTGGTTATCGGCAATATGGCCTATTCGATGGGTGATTTTCAGTATTTGACCCTTTGATTTAACCACCTCTCATTCTCTCACACGCTATGTAACTTCTTGATAGATAATGTACTAGCCATAGCATTTTTCTTGGGTCAATGAATGATACGCAATGTAATTATGTTTTTTTATGTTTCAGACATGGAAAAAATCACAGTTGCTGACTCTTTCCAAATGGACTTCAACAAAGTGTGCGCCGCTACTCGAAATTTTGCTCCTGACAAGAAGCTTGGAGAAGGTGAATTTGGGATGTTGTGCATCCAGGAAGATGCTGGAAAAAGGCCAGACTTCATTTGTGGCCGCCATAAGAGGGAAGTCAGTTGATTTGCCGACACCAACACCGTTCAACTTCTTTAACATCGACCGCTCTGTTTCGGTTACAAGTGGCTCTACTTCAACCACCACTAGCACTACTATAACTACGGGCACTTCGCAGTCTTCTTTGCTACTCATACCAGTTGATGATTAATGTAATATGGATCAATGTCTATCATTATTGTGCTTGTTGGATGATCTGTTTATGCATACTTCGGACACTTGTGTGTGCATTATGAATGACCTATATTGTAGATATTTGAGGTTGATTTGCCTTGGTTAGTTCTATGAGTTTGGTGGCATATCAGTTTCAGTATATTTTTTTGAATTTTTGGTAAATATATAGAAAAGAGATTTACATCAAAGGGAGGATACACAAAATGCTTCTCACAAAGAAACTCATATTGCTCACAGAGCAACAAAAAAGGGGGAAAGATCCCTACAGTTTATGAGTTACAAAGGAGAGTTCTTCATGTCGCATTTGACAAAAATAATGGCTTTGACTTGGCTGATAATGCATTGGGTGCACAAGTCGACACAAGCGAACTCCTACATCATCTTAGATGAGGCGAGCCATATTTCAGAGCCAGAGACAATGATCCACATATTAAACCTTTGTGAAAAGAACACAGTGATTGTTCTTGTTGGTGATCCCATGCAACTTGGCCCTGATATTCATTCAAAACATGTTGAGGCTTATGGGTTGGGAAGGTCTTATCTAGAAAGGTTGTTGGACTATGAACTTTACAGCTCAGGGGATCGGAAATATATGACAATGTGGTGTTCATATTTTTCTCACTTGGTATAGTTGTATTGTCGGAATGAACAATTACAATGTCAGAGAAGTTTATATTTTTGTCACATGGTAAATTGCACGAATTACCACTGGGCGAATACTTCATGTCAGTGGTGATCATATTGTTGTCACATGGTATAGTTGTATTGTCAGAATGAACAATTACAATGTGAGAGAAGTTTATATTTTTGTCACATGGTACAATTGCATGAATTACCACTAGACGAATACTTCATGTCAGTGGTGTTCATATTTTTGTTACTTGGTATAGTTATATTGTCAGAATGAACAATGACAATGTCAGGGAAGTTTATATTTTTGTCACATGGTACAATTGCATGAATTACCATTGGACGAATACATCATGTCAGTGGTGTTCACATAGACAATGACAGGACCCTTCTCAGTAGGATTGTAAGTAGTGACAAACAAATCATTTGTGAAGTTTATGAAGCCAACATCTCCCTTCTCTCCAATGGTGGAGTATTCATTAGCCATACTTATTTGGCAGTCAATGAAAATCCAACAAAAGTTTATGAGTCCACAAGCAAAGAAAATCGCTTCAGAAGAAGCTAAAACAACCAGACAAGCCGCTCTAACCAAGACCTGCCTTGAACGCCGCACGAACCAGGACTCGTCCCTTGACCGCCGCCTCGGAGTGACTTGAAGAAGATGAAAGAGATGAAGACTCGAAGGATATAGGGGAGATGAAGTGAAACAAAAAGAGAATAGGAGTGGAAGTGTAGATAAAAATAGTCAAAGAAGAGACACATGAAGCAGAGCATCGGGAGAGGGAGATGCAATATAGATCTCTATAAAAGAAGTGACATGGAGCAATTTCCTACATTTAATAGCGGTCAAATCTATTAATGATGTACAACCATGCACAACGCTCATTTTTAATACATTTAATAGCGGTCAAAATTGTAAGTGATAAGGTATCTTTTTTGTCAAAATGTATACTACGAATGACATATTACTAATTAAAAATGTCATGCGTCCAAGTAAATCTAAGAGAATTGAGGGATTGTGAGTAGAAGTATTCAACGAAATGTCACGCTTCCTACCAATTAAGTGGCAAGCATTATCATGCAATATGGTAGAATACAAGTGTTAGAGTACCAACAAATAAGTCGCTCTTCATGTAATATCTGGAAATTGACAATAAAATTTGCATTTAATACTATCAACCTTAAAGTTTAGTGTCGATTTTTGCATTTAAACATTCAACTTCAACACTAAACTTTAATGCCACATTACATACTAAAGTTTGCATTTAAACTTTAATGTCACATTACATACTAAAGTTTAGTGTTGATTTTTGCATGTTGAAATCACTATCAGTGGAGGAAGATGCGACATTTTTATTTGTAGTTCTGACATTATTATTCGTAATTATGACATTCTTTTTAGTAAGGCCGACATTAGTTTTCGATAATAGTAAAAACAACCAAGTATGATGTAATAAGTTTTGCCGCCTGTGAATCTTTGGTTTTACATGATTTTGGCTCAAAATTTGTTTAACCTGGAAATGATTTTGTTTTAGTTAAATCTAAAACAAATTGTGTACTTTGGAAACCTAAAAAATGAAAGATGAATAATTGGCAAAACGTTGAGTTCAAGATAAAAATGAAAGAGGAATAAGGTGGAAATGATGTTGGCTCAAAAGAGAAATAATTTGATTTCAAGAAAAATTATGAGTTCATGGGCATATGAATTTGGACGATGAAGCTTTGGCAGAGGTAGCTAATTGGGTTTGGGCAGGAAAAATGTACAATAAAAGGAGGGAAGATTGTGTAGTTTGGGAGGGAACTTTTTTACTTTTGGATGGAAATAATAAAGAATGATTTTGTGTACTTTTATTGTTTTTTATTTTCTTTTTCTTTTCATGAATTTTCTTGCTTTTACTTTATAACACCCCGAGTTACGTCGGTAGTGTCACACACCAGTGACCTCAGACTTTAAGTCCAAAGTCACCATAGGCTTTAATCTGAACAATTATACTTAAAGACAATCATAATAAAAAGTAAATAGTGCAAGACGTTTGAAATAAATATCTAATCTTTATTAATATTCCCCTCGTAAATTGAGGAGATCAGTTTTACAAATGATATTGAAATAACATCAGAAGACTCTAAATAAATTCAATTACATGACTAAGTTACCTAACACTTCTACCTATTACATTAATAAGAAAATAAATCTTATATTTAAAACAAACTCGAAAGTTCTTCAAAATCTAAACTTCAACCGCAAGCCTTCCTCTCCATCTCGTTACTCCTAAACAACCTGAGACAAGTCGATTGATGTGCCGTATAGGACGGATGACACCAGCCAACCATGCAAGAAAAAATAGTAGTTGGTTAGTCTAATGAAAGAGTACGCAAGGGTACAAACAGAATGGTTCTCATGGTTGTATCCAATTACTATCATTGTCTCTCGAGTAAAAGCCAATAGACGATATATAACTAAAATACTTCCACTGAAATGAAGGATGGACAAAAGAGATATGTACCAAGAGAATACCCGAAATGAATATATGTGAATATTATGGGAAGAAGATATGATTTGTTTGGGAATATTTTAAATTACAAACAACATATAAAACCCCGTTGAATAATTGGGCCCGACCAACCTCACCGCATAATGCGAATCCAGATTGAAAAGACGACCCGCTTAAACTAGAGCACGAGCAATTTCCAAGTTGTACTTCTCGCTCGAAGTTTATTAATTATGTGCTCATAGCACTTATCTTATTTAATTTCACCACACCACAATTATTCTTTAAGCTTTTAACACAATCTTGAATACTACGAGAATAACACATGGCGACATTACGTCCAACCCAATTGCACTAGCAAGGTGCTTAAACACCTCTTATCCTTAATGGGTGGATAAGAAGCAATGGTCATGACCTTAAATGTATTAGGGAATTATTCCGACTAATACCAAGTTATAAAGAGATCATTATGTCTCGCAAGGCCATAATACTTCTGACACACACGACTATTAAATCCATGCTTAATGACAATAAAGTCCACACATAACACACAAAGTCCACATGCAATACCGTCATTATGACGATAACAACAATAATTATATATACCTATATATATATATCTATATCTATATCTATATATATATATCAATGATAACTATCATCCTAGATACAAAATTATTTAAAGCACACAACTATTCCCAAACATTAATTAGGTTTTAGAAATTTCCCAATTAATTAACAATTAATTTTAATATTAAATGTCGGTCAAAAGAATAACTGAAATGACGAGAGTGAACCACCACTTGCCTCGAATCGTTCTGTCGATTAAAATGACTTAGACGCGAAGTTGATTCAAATCAACGACTCGATTCCTTCTTTAATCTCGATCCAAAAGTGATACCCCAAATCACAATAATAAATTATAATCAATAACTTATCACAATAAATTTATTTAATTAAATTGTATCGTTTAACACATAAGCCGTCTGAGTAAATTACTTTACTCGTTCGAACACTATTATATTGATCAGTCTTGATTAATCTTAATACCATATAAATACTAATATATATATCTACCCTTATTTAATCATGTTAGAATATTTAAAAATGGTAATTTAAATATATATATAGAATTTGGTTATGGATAAAACATGTATTTAGGGTGAAACGGTAGTACAAATTACAACCCTTAAATTAAATTAAAGGTACTGATTAATTCTAAAAAGGTGTAATTTAGTACGGTGGTAGTCACTACATCCGATTGATCCTCATTCACGTCATTTTAGGGATTTTTTATACCCAAAATCTCAGGACTTCCCTTTTTAATTTTTATAAATCTCCTCGTCGGTTACCTTTTCCATTCAGTAAAAACGATCGTCTTCAACCTCCTTGTTCGTCTTCCATTTTTCATCTTCACCGTGAAGGTTCTCGCTGTCTTCAACCTCCCCTGTCTCGCCTTGAAGCTTCTCGGTTGACTTCCAGGTGTCTCTGCTCTCCTACGAACCATCTTGCAAATGCTTCTCCTATTTTAGCGGCTGCGGAAAGAGGCCGGCGGCGAAGATCTCGGTCGTGCAAATACAATGCCAGTGCGAGAAGGTATCACCACCAGTGAAGGAGTTGCAGATCATGAAGTCGTCAAGCCACGAAATCCAACACCTTGATATATTTAAAGCTAACATGTATGCTTCAAGGTCTTTTCATATCTAAGGATCAATATATTGTTACTCTTATAAATAACTATAGCAACAACAAACAAGCATAACAAATCTTATATTTGTTATATTTCTGCTTTGGCGGTTTTATGTGGAGCTAGCTGATGAATTCCAGACCAACACGCGTGGTTATGTCGAGGGTCAACACACCCACGACCCGGATGTCTGCTGAGATTTGTTTGTTAGGGGATGTCCTCTGCTACTTATCTTCGACAGGCTTCACGCGAGCTGAGGTCCAAGCTTCCAGGCTTCACTCTCAATACTTGAGGCTTCAGTTTTTTGGTTGACTTCCAGTTGGGATCTCAAGTCAAAGCTTCCGATCTTCATGTCACATCATGGTTGATTTTTCCCTTGGTCGCTTCCTGAGCTTCTCCACTTCTTCTACGTCGAGGCTATTCCCCTACTTCACCAGATTCACCTGAAATGGCCCCCGGAGATGGCTACTCTGTGAGAAAGCCCTCTGACGCCCAATGTAGTAAGCTAATCAGGTGATAAGGAAGAGAAGAGAATGACAGAAAAGAGAAAGGAAGGATGGGAAAACAGCTCTCAAGATCTAGATTTGGTTCTCAGATATCTTGTGGAAGAAGAAAGAAGAATGCTCTCAAGTGCTTAGTTCTCTCTCCTCTAACCGAATTGCCCAATTGCTCTCACCAAAAAGATCCCCCTCTCTCTCCAAATCTCATGGCTTTTATAGAAGTGGCGTCCCCCTCTCTTGTTGCCATCTGCCCTTTCTCGATTATTCATTTGCTCACCTTTTCCATGGGCCTCTTCTTCCTTCTTGGTGGGCTTTTCTTCCCTCCTATAACAGCCCATGACTACAACTGACCCAGTCAGTTAGTCATCGGTTCTTCGCATGGCCTGGGCTTACTTGAAAACTGGATTCTAGAGCTACTTTTTCGCGTGGGTGAGGTTTTCCGATTCTGACCCCCACAGCCAGCTCCCCAAGCTCTTCGCGAAGCGTGAGCGAAGGCTTGGAAAGTAGGTGTCCTGAAATTGCCTTCCGCTTTGGGATACGCATAGACCATATTTTTACGTTTGCCTCGAGGTACTTCCTTTGTGAACACTTGTATCGTGCCTTGGTTCTCTTTCCCATCCCTCTCTTTGAATTTCAAATCCTCCGCTTGAATTTCCCTCTTGTCATGCGTCCCTCTCAGGGGTTGCCACGTGGTCCTACAGGACGTCGTTTCGGCTCCCGCCTCCTTTGTCTATAAATCCTCTTCCTTTCTGCCCTATTTTCCTTGTTACTCGATTTTCTCCGCTTCTCCTTCAAAGGTTGTTCTTGTCAGCTTTTTCGGTGGCTTTTTCCTGTCAATCTCGTCTTTCCGACGATTCTCGCTTTTCGACAGGTAATTTCTTTATCTTTCTTGCGTTTTCCTTTACTTCGTTTTGCATTTTACTTTTTTCACTCGAGGGAGGACTAGGATAACGATATTTCGAAGAATCGCTTTTCTGTCGTACGAGGATTTTTTGTTGTGGATCAACATATTCCTGGCAATTCCCCTATTCTGAGGTATTTTCGGGTTTCTTTCTTCATCATCTCTCATTGTTCTTGCTCAATTTTGGTTTTGGTTTTCGTCTCGACACAGCTTGCTTCTTTTTCGAGTTTTAGGGTTTTCTTTCTGACATGGTAAAAAATCCCTTTTTCTGTCAACTTTTCATAATTCACATGAATCGTTCTTGGTCAATTTTTTCACTTTTCATTTCTTACTTGGGCGTTAATTTTCTGTTTATTCGTTATGTCTTGGTTTTATTTAGGTTTCCATTTGCTATCACGAGGAAGAACATGAAATTCAAGACTAGAGTATCATCTTCTAGCGAGCATAGTCGACCGTCTTCCCCGAAGACTCGTTTGGGGCCAAATCGATCGTCTTTGTCGGGGAGTCGCCCTAGAAGATGCCTCGTTCTTCCAGAGAATCGTTACAAGGCTAGGCACGATCGTGCCCCTCGCTGTAGCGGGGAGGGTCTTCCCGAGGAGGCTTCGCCGCTACCATCAAACAGGGCTTCATCTCGTGAAGAAACTACATCATCGTCTTCTTCTTCGCGTGATGTGACAGACATTGCTAAAATCTGGATCTTGAGGAAACGAGTGAGGCGATTGCCTATTTCTGATAGAGCCATTTTTCCGGAAGATGATAGAGATGCATCCGTTCTTACTTATGAGAATTTAGAGGGGATAGCGGGGGCTTATCCCTTTCCCGCGAGATCTATACTTGCTCTTCCTGAAGAAGGGTCGCGGTCGTTGCACCACTACCCTAATTTTATGGCGGTGAGCCTCCCGGCGCTGTTCACGGGGTTTCGCGTGCCCATACATCCGCTCTTTAAGGAGATTTTGAATGCTCAAGGCACCAACCCCATCTAGCTGCACTCGAATTCGTGGAGAAATTTATGTTGTCTTTTTCTCCATTGTCGTGAGCTGAATGTGGAGCCTTCATTGGGGGTGGTGAGGGCTTTGATTTTCACGCGTGACATTTCTCATGGGTACTGGTCGTGGAAGGTAGAGTATGCTCCCCGTGTAAACAAACCAACCAACCTGGGTACGTGGAAGAATGAGTGGTTTTTGCTCAGGATCCCTGGCGCGTTCGAAGTTAACATACATCCGGGGAGGGCTCTTCACTTCTCCTGTATTGAGTCAGGCCCTACCAAGAAAGAGCAGCAGTGGGAGAAAAAGGCTTTAATCACTAGATTCGATCAGACGCAGAGCTATGAGTATGATGAGATGATGACTACAGAGAGGCTCGAGAGTTTAGGCTTAAGTTCCCTCCACCCACGCGGGGGTGAGCTTGTTTTGTTAGGCCATGGTTGGCAGTGCATGGACGCACGCTGTATTCCCCTCACGGGAGTATGCTCATTTCTCGCACATTTTTTCTGATTTTTCTTTTTTACTTAATTCCCTCTTTTTTCTTGCCTTTTTTGTAACACCCCCAAATATATACTTGAAAGGTATTACCGCCAGTGACCTCGGATTTCACATCCGAAGCCACCCCATGCTTAACCCGTTGATATAATTAATCAAACAACAGTTATAATACAAAATATCATACCTTTCGATTAAAATCATTGTCTCGGCATTACATCCATAATCCGAAATACAACTGAAATACAAAGTAGTCTTGATATAAAATATGTTTAACACAGCGGAAGTCCTTAAAATAAATAACACAAGGGTCTTGATCTAGCGATCACACGCCAAGGAATCTCAACCTGGTAAAACTCTTCAAAATTCCAACTGTCCTCATTGTCGTTTCTAGCCTTCATCGAAACTGCAGTTTATCTGATGTGCCGTATGAGACGGATGACACCAGCCAATCATGCAAGGGAATATAACCGGTTGGTTAGTCTAATGAAAGACTATGCAAGGGAAAATCAGATAGGTTCTAAGTAGTCGTATTAGGTTAGACTCATCGTTTCCCGAATAATATTCGATGACGATAGTCAACCACCATACTCCTACTGAAATATACGAAAATACATGATCAAGAGAAGACTCTGAGAGAATGAGTCTTAAGGAAACATATGAAGAGAAGACTCCAACAAATTGAGTCTTATCGGAAAGTATGACAAATGTTTGGAACATTATAATTACACACAAGCGTTTAAAATGACTTGATGTTTCGGTTCACGACCAACCTCACCGCGTAATGCGAATTCAGATTGGAAAGAGAACTTTACTCTGATCAAAGTCTAGACGAGTTTTCCTAGTTGCACTATTTTCTAGCTGCACTACTCGCCAAAGGGTATATTAATTATGTGCACAACGGCACTTATCTTGTTTAATTCCAAAACGAACATTCACGTTACAAGCTTTTAAGATCTCCTCACAAGAGATATCGGATCTCCTCACAAGAGATATCACGGGGAATAAATCCCAAATGGCTGCACCAGCTGTGTGCACGTACCCTGAGTAAGGGTATGGTCATGACCGGAAAAGTACTAGAGGAATAATCCTCCTAGCACCTAGTTATAAATAAACCACTAAACCTCGCAAGGTACATAGTGTTCCTACGAATACTCGTGCTAACTAAATAGTTCAACAGAGTAATAATTCACATCAAAGCCACTGGGGCCAAACACAGATAAAATAACGTTGTTCTAGCAATATAAAACCTATCGTAATATCCATATTTATTCATATATATATCTATAATAGCATTGTTCTAGCAATATACAACCTATTATAATATCTCTTTTAAAATCACATATAGTTATCAAAACTGTTCCCAGACGAAAACAACAATTCATCCCAAATTAATTAACAATTAAACAATTGATAATCAATATAAATATGAAATGATAAGCAAGAGCGAACCGCCACTTGTCTTAAGTAGATTCGGCGATGAATCTAGACGAGACGACTACTGATGATATCCTTTTCGAGGATATGGCCTAAGCTTCAGCTATCTCTAGCAAGATTACGGGTACACTCGCGATCCAGCAAATAACGTTACGACTGACAAATTAATTATCATCAATTAATTTGTGTGACAAACTCGAGTAATTAAATTTAATAAATTTTTATGATTTTAAATCATAAAAATATTAATTAAATTTTCCTAAAGAAAAATACGGATAAAAGTGGGTCGAAATTATACCGCTCGATCTATTTCGGGTTAAATCTGGACAGGATGTCTAATGGGCTTTCGGCCCATTACAAGAGTTGATTAAGAGGGGGGCCACCTTCATCTTCTTCCTTCAACAATTAACAGCAACAGTACGACAACAACACAACAATGGCACGCAACTATGGCAGCAGCTTGCCGGTGTCTCCTCGCCGGGAAGGGACAGCCACCAGCAGCAGCGGCTCGCAGCGCCTCTCGCACAGCAGCAGCTCGCATGCAGCAGCTGGTTCACCGACGGGAAGAGGTAGCCGAGCAGCCCGTCTTTGCCGGCAGCAGCAGCTCACCGGAGGGGAGTCGAACGGAGGCAGCATCGGCGGACAACAGCGACTCGGGGTTCTGGGCAGCAGCAGCACCGCGCAGACAGTAGGACGAACAACACGCAGCCCAGCGGCTTGGTCGCGGCTCGCCGGAGAAGAAGGGAGAGGCTCGTCGGCGGTGCTTGAGCAGAAGGAGAGATTGAGGGAGAGATTTGATTCAGATGTGTGGTTCAAGAAGCTCAAGCTCCTTAAATAGGCCAAGGAGGGAGCAGAGCTCCGGCCACCACAACGACACGTGCCCTTGACAGGACTTACACGCGGCCAAAAACTAGGTGACGTGCAAAAAAAAAATTTACTGGGAAAGATTTGGCATGGGTTTAAACTCATGGAAATTATATGTCTGTATCCAAACAAATACTCTAAGTCCCGAAAATACATCGAATGTATTTTATACCACTTAAGAAATTATTTCGAACATCATGGATGTTACAAAAAATCCGAACTCTACTGAAAGCGAAATAATTATCGAACGAAGGTTGAGAAAATTTACCCAAATATCCTTACTAAAAAATGAGGGGTATTACATCACTTCCCCCATAAAAGAAGTTTCGACCCCGAAACTTGGCCGATAACAGCTCAGAGAAGCAATCCTTATTCTAAGCTATTCAACCCTACAATCTTCTTACCATATCCAACCCATTATACCATGTTATCCCTATGGTAATATGAGGATTATTACATTTTTAGGTTCCTCTTCCGCGAAGATGATGAGCTATACAGAGGATTTGGAGGACTTAGAGGAGATGTTGCGTGCTGATGCGGGAAATTTTGAAGCTCGCGTGGATCAAGGGCTTGACAGAGCTCATCAGGTTTCTCCTTGCGTTTCGGAGAAGGCTAGGATTCCTCATGACCACGGGGAGGCGGTTGGTGAAGGGGCAGGTGATACCATTGATGTTACTTCGAAGAAGGGGAAAGCTCCCATTGTGAACGTGGAGGATAGTCCCGAGCGTACTTTGGCTGCTATGAAAAAAAAGTCTTCGCGTGGGAAGAAAGTTAAAGCTTCTACGAAGGACCCGGCTGACCCTCTGGGCCCGGTGGCAAGGTTTTGGACACTTAAGTTTCATCTTTTCTCTTTGAATTCGTTTTAAGTCATATTCGTATTTTTTGAGTTTTATCAATTCTCCCTTCGACTGCAGACCGCGAGGAAGTGTTGCGAGGCTCTGATTGCTGTTGGAAAATTTGCTGACGATGTGGCTGCCGAGCGGTGAGAGACGGCTTCACGAAGAACAGAGTTGGAGTCTCTTCGAGAGGAGAATTCTCGCCTGAAGGAAGAGAAAATGGCTTTACAAAGGGAGAACGAAGAGCTTCGCGGGTTCCGGGCTTTTTCTGAGGAGAATCAGTCACTGAAAAGGCAGGTGGTAGTCTTGAACGAGGATTGCAGAAAAGCTAAGGAGGTGGGTAGGCAGGAGGGCGTGGAGGATTACGCAGCTGGTTATCGCATCAAGGTGCGCTATCTCTATTATGATGCGGCAGAGTATTACTATGGCTTGAAGGTGGGTGTCAAGCAGATGGCTGATCACTATAAAGTACGGGCTATCATTCCCAATGCTAGGAACTCCGCGGGGGTGGTTTACAGAGAGAGGGCTCCTTACTCGATTCCTGCTATTGGGGAAGTCAAGGAAGACCATGAAGGGGTCTTGGAAGCATGGACAATGACTTCTTTGAAGGAGGGTGATCCTCTCGTGAAGAAGTTTCTCTCTCCTGGAGCTGCTTCTGTGGGAGTCAAGCGTTCTCAGGAGGAGTCTCTGCGGAAAGAGCTTTCAAGTGCTGTTACTCCTCGTCCTTAGTCCGGCTGTCCATTACCTTGTTCGCGTGCTTGCAAAGCTGCCTCCTTGTTTTGTTCTTTTTATGCTTTTGTAGTGTGGTTGTTTTTTAACAAAGCTCTTTGATGGATAACAGTGTTTGGCCCCAATGGTTTCAGTACTCTATTTTAGGTTTCCCTTATTTGTTTGCGTGTGTTGCTAGTATACATTTCTTCGTGTGGCGTGTTCGAGTGTGTTGTGTTTATTTTCATGATCATGGGTCTACCGGTTTTAGTTGGCAATTATGGTATTTAATTTGGGCAAATTGCATAAGTTGACTTTTCCCTTCATTAATTGCTTGTCATTTCAAATTTCTTTCATTTTGCAGTTTCTGAAACCGTCATATCAATTGTTGCTAGGGGTAGTTAATGCTCTATCGTCTCGACTTCCTCTTCCTTGTGTACGTTTCTTTATAAATGTTGTCTGCTTGTTTATTTCTTTTCCTATCATCTTTCTCTTCCGATTTCTTTTCTGTTCTTTTTGTTTCTTGATAGGATGGTGAGGCTCATACTCAAGGTACATTATGGCGGTCGGTTTGTATGTCAACGCGGTGATCGTCGGTTGTCCTCCGTTCATTGTTATGATGGTGGTTATTTCCGGACATTAGACATGCGAGATGTGGGAGAGAAAGTTAGGGAATTCGACTTGGAGGTTATGTGTGCCTCTGTTTTTCCTGATGTCGTCGCGTTTGGAGTGGGTCGGATTTTCTATTTTCCCCACCCGGAGGTCAGGGGTCGCCGCCTTCGGGAGGTGAGGACAAACTATGACACCGCTCGCATTGCTAGGATGGGGAGGGCAGGCCCTGTATCCATCTATGTCCAAGGTCCTCCTCCGCTGGGGTTTCGTGCTTATAGTCTTCGCACTGCTGGGCTTTGAATCTTTTTCCTTTTCTCTTTTTTTCTTTTTTACTTTTTGTTTTGCTTATGTATAACCCTCTCCTCCCCCTCTATCCCTCCTATCAGTTTGTGAACTGAAGGGGGGATTGAAGGGAGGGTTGCGAGGGGAGTTGACTTGTGGCTTCTAGTTTCTTTCGTGATGTTTGCTCTTAGGGATCGTTTTTTGTATGTCTTGGGCACGCGTAACAAATATAAATATGGAAAATGTAGCGAAGCTTTGTATTAGGGCGAAATGATGTATTTACAACTTTGGTTTTTTGACAAATGGAAATGTATGAATTTTCTACTTCTCTCGCGTGTCTCCTTGCTTCCAATGTCTTTGTTTATACATTGTTCCTTGATGCGTCTTTGCGAAGGCTTACCTGATAAGTTTTGTTCACGTAACAAGATCAAGTTATCTATCACGAGAGATTAGTATATACATAACCATTCGATGATTTCCAAATTAGATACCTCATCGCCGCTTAGGCTCTTGCAGGCGATGGTTGCCTTTTTGAGTTGTTAAGTCCTTCTCGCGACAATTATCCTCGCGTGCATCTTGCGCTTTTATTGCTTTTCAACGCTTGCGCTTTCGACTTGCTTTAATAACTTACTCCAAACTTGCTCAAAACTTGCTCGAAACTTGCTCGAAACTTGCTCAAACTTGCTCGAACTTGCTCGAACTTGCTCGAACTTGCTCGAACTTGCTCGAACTTGCTCAGACTTGCTCAAACTTGCTCAGACTTGCTCGAACTTGCTCGAACTTGCTCAAACTTGCTTAAACTTGCTTTATACTTGCTTTATAATTGCTTTACACTTGCTCTCCTACACGTTGCACAAAAGATTATTTCTTAGGACCTTTGCTTGCTTTTTTGGTACTTCGCTTAACGCGTTGCTTAATAGCTCACGAGTGTATTGTTTTAGGGTGTCGCTTATTTTATATACCTTGTTATTGTGTACCGCTTAGCCCTCAGGCCTACACTTCCATTGGTGTTGCTTTGATGTGTCGCGGAGTGTTGTTGCCTACATAACATTACTCGCAGGGTTATTTCTTAGTATGTGTGCATATCCCGAATAAACAGGGTTTTTAGAATCTGTACTTGAGGTGTACTTGTTCTTAAGGGTAGTACTTATAGAGTCTCATCACGTTCCAAGTATTTGGAATAGGATTCCCCGCATGGTCCTTGAGTCGATATGCTCCAGGTGCTACTTCACGTACAACGATATACGGGCCTTCCCAGCCTGGGTCTAGTTTTCCTCCCTCGGTTTTCCTGAGCACTAGGTCACCCTCTACAAAGCTTCGTGGTTTCACCTTTTTGTTGTAGTAAGTTGTGATGCGACGTTTGTACCCTCCTTCGCGTATGGCCGCCATTTCACGCTTTTCCTCGACTAGTTGCAGTTCCAGTTGGATCTTTTCAGAGTTACTTCCTTCTTCATAATCGAGAAGCCTCTCGCTCGGGAAAAGGTGTTATACTGGGATCACAACTTCCATCCCGTATGTTAACGCGAAGGGTGTTTCTCCCGTTCCCCTTTTGGAAGTAGTCTGGTTGACCCATAGTACCAAAGGGAGAACTCATGCACATCGCCCTTGTGCTCGCGTGATCCTTCTTTTGAGGTCATGTAGTACTCGTTGATTGGCGCTCTCTACTTGGCCATTGCATCGGGGATGTGACACCGACGCGAAGCAGAGTTTGATCCCCAGTCCCTCACAGAAGCTGATCAACTTTTTGGTGGCGAATTGTGGTCCGCGGTCTGTTATAATATCTTGGGGAAGCCCGAATTGACAGATAATGTTTTGCCAAATGAACTTTTTCACCTGTTCTACGGTTGTGGTGGCAAGTGGCACCGCCTCTATCCATTTGGTGAAATAGTCGATCGCGACTAGAATATATTGCATCTGGCCTGGTGCGTAGGAAAGGTCCAAGAAGGTCCATCCCCCATTTTGCGAAAGGGCAAGGGCACTGATAGCCTGTATCTCTACCCCGGGCTGGTGTGATGCGGGAGCGTGGCGTTGGCACGCCTCGCATGTTCGCGCTACGCGAATTACATCTTCCTTCATTGACGGCAAAAAATACCCAGCCCACAAAGCCTTGTACATCAGTGCTCGCCATCCTGCATGTCCGCCGCACAACCTTCCATGTATTTCAACCATCAGATCATTCCCTTCCGCGATGGCTATACACTTCAAACCTGCTGTCAAGTACCCCTTCTTATATAGGATGCCGCTTCTCAGGTAAAAGTGAGTTGCGCGTACTTGGAGCTTCCTTTTTTGTTGTGAATCCTCTGGCACTACTCCTGCTACAATGTACCTTCGTATCGGTGTTCTCCAATCGTCCTCGTCCTCTTCGTGTTCGATTAGCATCAATTCTGGATTTATAGCCCGAGAAGTACGCGAATCCAACCAGACTTGCCCTCTTTGTAGTTTAGTTTTCGAGCCAAGTTTTGCAAGCTCATCTGCTCTAGAATTCTCCTTTCGCGGGACTGCTTGGATCTCAAAGTGGTCGAAATTCGCGGAGAGGGTTCTTACTCTTGACTGATACGCGGGCAGGTTTCCTGTCTTTGCTTCGTAGGTTCCTTGTACCTGTTTCACGACGACCTCTGAGTCGTTGTAGCACATCACTCTTTGTGCCCCATTTGTGAGGGCCAACTCAAGTCCCGCGACAAGCGCCTCGTATTCGGCCTCATTATTCGTTGTTTCGAACTCCAGAGTCAAGGTGTATTCAAACTTTTCTCCGCCTGGTGAGGTGAGCGTGACCCCTGCCTCATTGCCTTCCTCGTTTGAAGCTCTATCTACAAAGAGCGTCCATTGTGCCTTTTCCTCTGTCATTCCCTCTGCATCTACTTTGCGAAAACTCGTTTCGACAAGGAAGTCCGCGAGCGACTGAGCCTTGATTGTTGGTCGAGGTCTGTAATCTACATCGAACTCTGAAAGTTCGATTACCCATTTAGTGAGCCTTCCCGACATGGTTGGTCTGTTGAAAAGACTTCATAAAGGGAGGTCAGACAATACCTGAATGGGGTGAGCTTGGAAGTAGGGGCGCAAATTTCTCGCAACCATGACCAGAGCCAAGGCAATTTTCTCCACAGGTGGATATCTGGTCTCTACTGGAATGAGGGCCTTGCTTACGAAGTACACTGGCTTCTCCTGTTAGCTTGCACTCCTGTCGCGGAGGGTTGGATATACTCATGACTGGTCCTCCGAAGGGAGGGGGTGCATTGGCGATTCTTCTTCCTTCTCTTCTGCTAGGAACCTTCGGTTCATGTTTCCCTGAAATAGTCCCCACTTGTCCGTCTGGCCGCGGGAAGTCATGTTCAGCGCGTGGGTAAGGTGTGGGACAATTGGGTGTTGGTCTTTGTTGTGCGGGGCCTGGTCCCGGCGTAACTCTTCCTCGCGGGGCCCCATATCTTTGACATTCATGTCCATCATGGGAGGTTGACTGATGGTAAACGCATAACTTTCTTTCTGGTCTCGCAGGGGGGTGGGGGTGGCATGCTTGTTCGCATAGGAAGTGGCCTGGATTGTTGCCTCTGTGGATACACGACAGTTCGCTCTTGGTTTTTCATTTCTACTGTAATCAGAGGCTTCTCAGCGGCTTTCCCTCGTTCGTTCACTTGGTGACGTCGAGGTTCCCACGCAGAGGTTTCTCTCTTTGGTCCTTCGTGTCTTCTTCCGCTGTTTGCGGGTGGTGCAGTCACGGCCGAACTTCCCCGGGCTAGCTCTTCTGCCACAATATGTTGATTTGCGTTTTCGAGCAGTTTGGTATATGAGGCTGGAGGATTTTTACACACGTTGAGTTTGAATGGCCCATTCCGAAGCCCCTGGATGAATGCCATACATGCCACTTTCTCTTTGAAGTCATGTGCTTGGACCGCCTCTGTGGTGAGCCTCTTTACGAAGGAAGCCAGGGATTCTCCTTCGCGTTGCCTCACATTCAAGACTTCTTGCATACTAAGCTTCCTTTTTTGCGAACATCCGAAATGAGCCATGAACGAATCCGCGAGCTGTTGAAAGCCATCAATGCTTTTTACGGGTAGGCTTATCATCCATGTCAGAGTTGGCCCTGCTAAAGTGTTAGGGAAGCACTTGCACATGGTGGGTTCGTCAGCTTTGCTCGCTAGCATCAAATAATAGTACCTAGACAGATGGTCTCTCGGGTCATCATCTCCTGTGTATTCTTTGAATGCAAGTATCTTGAAATCAAGTGGAGGGGGTACCAGGAGTATATGGTCTGCGAAGGCCATGGATCAGAAATAACGCTAGCGACACTTCTGGAATTGCGTAAGTCGGGCCATATGTGTGCATGTGATCTGGGTAGGGTCTTGCATAAGGTTCCTTCCACGGCGAGTATCGAGGGGGTTCGTAAGTGACTGAGGCTCGGTCCGCGTAAAAACGCCCATCATATTCTTTGCGTGGGAATTCCGCCATGAAAGGCTCTCGGTAGGTGTGTCCCGCTGGGCGCGGCAGCATGATAGGCTCTTGCGGGGGGAACTCTTGGCGGACCTTCTGCCATTTTTGGAACTGGCAGTACTGCTCCCACTTTTCATCACTTAGGAGCACTTCACGGGTATTTTCGCTGGGTGTTTCTATTGAAGACGGCATCACTACTCTTGGGGATTGTATGGCGGCTCTCGGAGATTGTACCTCTTCTTCAAGCCTTACTGGCGGGATCTCGTTTTCCATGGCGATTTCAATTAGCTTTGTCAGACTTAGCTGCACGAGGACGTCCCCACGGTCGGCGCCAATGTTGAATTCCAGACCAATACACGTGGTTATGTCGAGGGTCAACACACCCATGACCTGGATGTCTATTGAGATTTGTTTGCTAGGGGATGTCCTCCGCTGCTTCTCTTCGACAGGCTTCAAGCGAGCTGAGGTCCACGCTTCCAGGCTTCACTCTTAGTACTTGAGGCTTCAGTTTTTGGGTTGACTTCCAGTTGGGATCTCAAGTCGGAGCTTCCGATCTTCATGTCACGTCATGGTTGATCTTTCCCTTGGTCGCTTCCTGAGCTTCTCCACTTCTTCTACGTCGAGGTTGTTCCCCTGCTTCACCGGATTCACCTGAAATGGCCCCCGGAGATGACTACTCCGGGAGAAAGCCCTCTGACACCCAAATTAGTAAGCTACTCATGTGATAAGGAAGAGAAGAGAATGACAGAAAAGAGAAAGGAAGGATGGGAAAACAGCTCTCAAGATCTAGATCTGGTTCTCAAATCTCTTGTGGAAGAAGAAAGAAGAATGCTCTCAAGTGCTTAGTTCTCTCTCCTCTAACCGAATTGCCAAATTTCTCTCACCAAAATGATCCCCCTCTCTCTCCAAATCTCATGGCTTTTATAGAAGTGGTGTCCCCCTCTCTTGATGCCATCTGTCCCTTCTCGATTATTCGTTTGCTCACCTTTTCCATGGGCATCTTCTTCCTTCTTGGTGGGCTTTTCTTCCCTCTTATAACGGCCCATGACTACAACTGACCTAGTCAGTTAGTCATCGGTTCTTCGCGTGGCCTGGGCTTACTTGAAAACTGAATTCTGGAGCTACTTCTTCACGTGGGTGAGGTTTTCCGATTCTGACCCCCACACTAGCATTGTGCAATTGAGATGAAATCAATCCTTAATAATATAGTTATAACAAATTTGAAATTCAGATATTTAAAATGTTCATACAAATCTATTCATACACATGATCCTCTACCATTAATATTCTGTAGTATCATTTTTCTTCTTGCTTACACTTCTTCTCGTTCACACGAATAGAGTAATGCATCAACCATTCATCAAATTCATCCTAGGTAGACCAATCCAACTTTGAAATTGGAAACTAATTAGCATCTAAATCCGATGATTTTTCACCAAATAAACCTACTCCAAAACTAATGTTCTTGCCAAGTTGTCCCACATTCAAAAGTTGGAAATAGCAAGACTAGTATATAAGCTTAGTGGATTACTCTTCCTATTGTCAATTGATTTTTAGGATGGAACCCCACTAGTTTATATAGTGGGTCTTGTGTGTGCACGACCACCAGTCTATCGGCCCACGAACTTTCTACATGGTATCAGAGCAGGTTCCGTTATGGGTTTGATCGTCTCCTTGGTTCTTTGGGTTGGACTAGCTATAAAGAGTCTGAGATGCTAGATTCGTTGTCCAAGTGTCAACTGGGTCAGGCCAGTTGCACTTGAAGGGGACGTGTTGGAATATAAAGTTCATCCCACGTTGGAAATAACAAGACTATTATATAAGCTTAGTGGATCACTTCTTCTATTGTCAATTGATTTTAGGATGAAACTCCACTAGCTTATATATTGAATCTTGCGTGTACACGAACCCCAGTCTACCGGTCACCCAAGCTTTCGAGTGTTGTGCAAATAAGTCACATGCAATTAACTATCTTGAATTCATTGTACGGTAATTTTAAAAGGAAAACATCATACATGCAGAATTTTGAATTTCACGAGTGTTGTGCAAATAAGTCAAAGACACCGACTAATGTATTTAAGTGAATGTTGTATTGAATTTCCGTAGTTATACATATACAAGCTATATAGTATTTATGAATTTCCGGAGTCGTATTTGATTATTTTAATTTTTTTTTCTCATAGTTACTCAGATATCCTTTTTTTTCAAAAAGCCTAGTTATCATCATTCTTATTATTGCATAATATAAGTCAATTCTAGCATCAACTGAAGTGGGTACAAGTTTCTAAATCAAATTATTGTCCATCACTCACTATTTAATTTGTAGCACTTTTTGTAGAAGTAACATCAATTTTAATTTTAAGCAACTGTTTTGATCGAGGAAGAACGCAGAGAGATCTGGAAGATTCCCCGATCCGAAGAGCACTGACAACGAAGCTAGTATGATGTTGCAAGTGATGATGGACGGGCGCGATCAACGTCGATCCGAGGAGGTTGAGGAATGATGTTGCAAGCTCTACTGTTCCCAGATTGTCGTTTCTTGATTGTTTCAAATTTTGCGTCACCCTTGTGCCTATTTTCAGGGGTTATTGTAAATTTGGATTAATATATTACATTGCATTATTTCATATTAAATTAAAATTTTAATATAATTTAATGTATTATTTTTTGGGATCCAAATACCTTAGTTGGTGATTTGTCTCTAGAGAATTATTGTAATAGCAAATCGGTAAAATTACTAATATATTTTTGTGTTCGCAAAAGTTTGTTTTTCTCTGTCAGCATCTGTTCTAGTACAAATTCTATAATATACACGTGATTGTTGTGGGAGTCGGATTTCACTCGCGTGGATAAGCCTACGCGTAGGCGCTCACGCCCACCAGAATTCGGTTGTGGAGGAATGATTGGTGTCAGGGCAGAAGACACTTGGCGGCTCGGCAATGGATGGCAACATCTATATATACCCATGAGATCTTTCGGGGGAAGGAGGCGGAAGAGACTTCAGAGGGGACTCGGTGGCTGTAATTTGGGAAGAAAGGGAGGAAGCTCTCTGAATTCCGGTAACCAGAGCAAGATTCTGGCAAGAACCGCAGGCACCTCGCACTCTCCGGCAGTAATGAGGAGCATCGCCGTCGGGTTTACCTCGGATCTCGCCCTTCTCCTGCCTAGTCCGCCTTCTCCGGTCTAGCCCGTCATCATCTCCGGCCCCGTCGCCGCCTCACACTCTAGCCCGTCATCATCTCCAGCCTGAGCTTGAATAGGCGATGGCGAAGCCCCGGTCTCCGCGGAGAAGAATATCACTCATGGTCGTGGCCGATCTCCATTTGCTATTCCCGTGCCTTCGGGAATATCGCTTCCGTGAAACTTGGCATCGCGGAGCTCTTCCCGCCGGCCACTGCAACTCGCGCCGTCGTGAAGCTCTTCCCGTCGGCCATAACTATCCACGTATGGTGCAGCTTGCCTCACGAGCTTGCTTCACGAGCTTGCTTCACGAGCTTGCTTCACGAGCTTGCTTCACGAGCTTGCTTCACGAGCTTGCTTCACGAGCTTGCTTCACGAGCTAGCTTCGCGAGCTTGCTTCACGATGCCTTCTTCACAGAGCCGTTTCACGAAGCCCTCTCCGTGTAGCTCATATGGCTTCCTTCGCGTAAGCCCTTCACGGTACAATATTCCACACGAGTATACTTGTTTATGGTCCACTTATGCTCTAATTCTGTCGAATGTGATAGTCAAGGTTATGAAAAGCTTGCCTAGTCCTTTGCGAAGGTAACTTGCAGGTTTGCAAATCTCTCAACCTTAACTTTTCTACATATATGTATGCCCTTCATGTAGAAACTGACTTGAGCGTCGGAGAGCCCGCCCCGGGGAAAGCCATCTCCGGGGTGTTTTCAGGTGAATCTCGTGTATGAGAAAGTTGCTGGAGCTCAAGAACAACTACATGCAATCTGGAGAGGTGTGAAGAAATATATCAACATCGGAACTGAACCGTGAAGCCAGAGATCCCGCCCTACGCGAAGCCAGAGACTGGGAAGTTGCTGAGGACGTCCCCGAAACAAACAAATTCCTAAGCACACCCGGGTCGAGGGTGTGTTGACCCTCGACGTCTTCACGAAGGGTTGAATCGGGTTTCAACACTGGCGCCGACCGTGGGGATGTCCTCACGCACTAGAAACGCTCTTGCCATGACAAAACACCCGCTCTACAAAGAACCTCCGGCAATCGAGCTCCACTACACTCCACCTCGGTTTCGGTTAGCCTTCTCTACTTACACTTCGCGTAGCTCTCACTATTTTACCTTTGTCTTCGCGTAGGCTTTACGACATCTTACAACGGTTGGGGCTCGTACGTCCCTCAAAGCCGACGTGATCTACAGCATCACTCTGTTTACCACCACTCAGGCCTTTTACAAAGAGGCAAGAAGAAAAGCAATGTGAGGCCGAAAAGAAAGAGACACTGCACTTTAGAGCGAATGAAGCAACATCGTAAGAAAAACTGGCAAGACATATTCCGCGAAGGCCTCCCCGGCCTTTGCCCTTGGCCTCCCCGTTCTTTGCTTAGCCTTTCCTAGCCTTCGCGAAGAACTCACGACATGTGCTCGTCGCTCCCCAGCTTGAGCCTATTGTCTTCACGAAGACACCCCTTCAAGAAGGTCCCTCCTTCGCGAAGGTCTCCCCTTTGCAAAGGCCTTCGCTTCATAGCCTTCACAAAGGCTTCCCTCCACGCATGGCTTCCCAGCCACACGCCCTCCACGGGCTTAAAGAAAGAAAATTACAAAGGCAATACGATAAAAGCAATATGTAATAACAAAGTACACAAAGCAAAACATCCAAAAACAACACATTCGCGAATTATTAGGCAATACATAACCCAAAATACCAAGGAGCAAGCAAGTGCGAGTCGAAAGCAAGTATGCACAAGAAAAAGCAAGTATGTGCAAATACAAGCAAGTTTGAGCAAATGAAAGCAATACCAAACGGTACCGGCCGAGAGTCGGCGGTACGCGTAGCAATACCCAGACGGCACTGGCTTGGCAAGGATTAGCCAGTGCGCGTAGCAACACCCAAATGGTACCGGCCGAGAGTCGGCGGTACGCGTAGCAATACCCAGACGGCACTGGCTTGGCAAGGATTAGCCAGTGCGCGTAGCAACACCCAAACGGTACCGGCCGAGAGTCGGCGGTACGCGTAGCAACACCAAACGGTACTGGCCCGACGAGGCAGCCAGTACGCGTAGCAATACCAAACGGTACTGGCCCGACGAGGCAGCCAGTGTGCGTAGCAATACCAGACAACATTGGGCCTGGCAAGCATTGGCTAGTATGCATAGCAACACCAGCAAGTATGCGCGAGTTAAAGCAATTGTTAAGAGCAAGCGTCAAAAGCAATACCCAAAAGGCAATACGCGTGTAAAACAAATAACCATTGAACACTATTACATAAGCAAATCATGAAAGCAACACCCTTGAGAAGCAATAGGCGCAAGAAAAAGCAATACAGGTGAAACAAGCAACTCGTACTCGAGAAAAACTCAACAAGTTAAAAGGCCAACTATCGCCTGCAAGAACCTAAGTGGCGGTGAGGTACGCCTTTGCGAGGATACAGCAAGGGGCAATTTACAAACAGAAATGCTGGAGACAAAGAGACATGCGAAAGAAGTAGTAAGTTCATATATTCTACTTGTTGCTCTTCAAAAACGAGAGTCGTAGATACATCGCTTGCCAATATAAAGCTTCGCTACATTTACCATGTTTACATTCGTTACGCATGTCTGAAACATACAAGATGGCTCCAAGGGCAGGCACCATAACAGATACTAAAAACAACGAGCTAACCCCCCTGACAACCCCTTCTGCAATCCCTCCTCCAGTTCACAAACTGGTAGGAGGGATGGGGGAAGAGAAGGGGGTTGTACGCGAACAAAGTCAAAAACGCGCGGTCTGCCCGAGTAATTGTCATAATGACTAAGCCAAAGTTGATTAAGACACGTCCAAAAACCGCACACACGGTATAGTCAGCCTCGCGAGTGAATTACTCGAAGAGTTACATGCACACAGAATTCATATGCTAAATACAGCTAGCAACACACGCAAAACTCCGCGAACAACGTAAGAAGGCTTGCCGCGATGAAGTTAGGACAATGGTGCAATGACCGTGACCCTTCTTCGGGAAAAGCAAGTAGGGGTCCCATGGGGAAGGGATAAGTGTCTACCGTCCCCTCCAAGTTCTCAAAAGTAAAGACGAGTTCATCTCCGTTGTCTCCCCGGAAAAGCGGTGCTGCCAGAAAAGGGAATTCGCCTCACCCGTCTCTTAAGTATCCATATTCTAAGGGGCTATCGCGTCACGCGAAGAGGAAGACGATGATGAAGTCCCTTCGCGAGATGAAGCCTTGTTGATGGTGAGGGCGGGGGCTCCTTAGGGAGGCCCTCCCTACTACAGCAAGAGGCACGATAGTGCCTAGCCTCATAATGATTCTCTGGAAGAACGAGATGTTTTCTAGGGCGACTCTCTAACGAAGGTAACCAACCTCGTCCCAATCGGGTCTCCGACGAAGGCAGTTGAATATGCTCGCTAGAGAGCACTACTCTGGTCTTGAAGTTCATGTTCCATTCGCGAACTACAAGATTGAGACGGTGAGTTTTCAACCCATCATAACAAGCCTTCACAACTCTAGAGCTGAATAACGAACGAGATGTAAATTAAAACCAAGACGATGCATGAAACAAGCAAAAACAAAGCAATTAGTGAACGCGGCATGTGAAATGCAAGTCTTACAAAAAGTGCGCGAGTATGAAAAGCATTATGCAAAGCAATACGAAAAGACAAATGTATAAGTAACACGAGAAAGCAAGCAAACAAAAAGTAAAAAAGCAAGCTGAGCAACACGAGCAAGCTAGTGAAATCACTCTCTCCAACGCTTGGCGGGTCCTTTGTGCACAGACGCGTCCCCCCTTTACGAGTCTCTTTTCTATGATGCACATGCATGTGCCTCTCTACGCACAAGTCTGTAGGCCCTCAATGGGAAACTCGCATTTTCCTTCAGATACAAGGTTCATGCTTACACTATTAACAAGAAAGTGATAGAGCAAGAGTAAAACAAGTAAGAGTAAACAATTAAAAGCAGAGTGCAAAGCGCACCAAGAAGCGACCTAGCTAGAGTGGAGCCATGCTCCTCGAAAAGCTATGTCTCGGGGCTTCGCGCCCCACTCGACGAGTTCCCTCGCGAACTCTAAAAGCTATATCTCGGAGCTTTGCGCCCCACTCGACGAGTTCCCTCGCGAACTCTAAAAGCAATGTCTTGGGGCTTCGCACCCCACTCGACGAGTTCCCTCGCGAACTCTAAAAGCAATGTCTCGGGGCTTCGCACCCCACTCGACGAGTTCCCTCGCGAACTCTAAAAGCAATGTCTTGGGGCTTCGCACCCCACTCGACGAGTTCCCTCGCGAACTCTAAAAGCAATGTCTTGGGGCTTCGCACCCCACTCGACGAGTTCCCTCGCGAACTCTAAAAGCAATGTCTTGGGGCTTCGCACCCCACTCGACGAGTTCCCTCGCGAACTCAAAGTGCAATATATCAAGGCTTCGCACCACTCTACCAATTCACTCAAGCTTGCACTTTAACCTGCGCTCCATCCAACCATAGAGATGGTTCAAAAGTCAATACGAAATGAGAAGTGACGCAGAAGACGAGCAAATTAAGGAAGGCCCTAAACAAGAGACAATGATTAGCCTAGTCATTCCTCAAAGAGGATGATAAAGAGGAAACAACCCACAAGCAATGTCCCGTGGAGCACCCGAACATGTGTAAGCTATTGCGAGGCCGCCAGTGAGGGGCACCAGGTCCTCGCACAACTAAGATCGACACGACTCTTGAGAGTAGCAACGATGAACAGAGAGCCCTGAAAAGGCTCTGGAGGCTCCCACGAACCAAGTCTTCGCTCATGCTTCGCGAAGAGCTTGGGGGGCTGGCTGTGGGAGTCGGATTTCACTCGCGTGGATAAGCCTACGCGTAGGCGCTCACGCCCACCAGAATTCGGTTGTGGAGGAATGATTGGTGTCAGGGCAGAAGACACTTGGCGGCTCGGCAGTGGATGGCAACATCTATATATACCCATGAGATCTTTCGGGGGAAGGAGGCGGAAGAGACTTCAGAGGGGACTCGGTGGCTGTAATTTGGGAAGAGAGGGAGGAAGCTCTCTGAATTCCAGTAACCAGAGCAAGATTCTGGCAAGAACCGCAGGCACCTCGCACTCTCCGGCAGTAATGAGGAGCATCGCCGTCGGGTTTACCCCGGATCTCGCCCTTCTCCTGCCTAGTCCGCCTTCTCCGGTCTAGCCCGTCATCATCTCCGGCCCCGTCGCCGCCTCACACTCTAGCCCGTCATCATCTCCAGCCTGAGCTTGAATAGGCGATGGCGAAGCCCCGGTCTCCGCGGAGAAGAATATCACTCATGGTCGTGGCCGATCTCCATTTGTTATTCCCGTGCCTTCGGGAATATCGCTTCCGTGAAACTTGGCATCGCGGAGCTCTTCCCGCCGGCCACTGCAACTCGCGCCATCGCGAAGCTCTTCCCGCCGGCCACAGCTATCCACGTATGGTGCAGCTTACCTCACGAGCTTGCTTCACGAGCTTGCTTCACGAGCTAGCTTCGCGAGCTTGCTTCACGATGCCTTCTTCACAGAGCCGCTTCACGAAGCCCTCTCCGTGTAGCTCATATGGCTTCCTTCGCGTAAGCCCTTCACGGTACAATATTCCACACGAGTATACTTGTTTATGGTCCACTTATGCTCTAATTATGTCGAATGCGATAGTCGAGGTTATGAAAAGCTTGCCTAGTCCTTCGCGAAGGTAACTTGTAGGTTTGCAAATCTCTCAACCTTAACTTTTCTACATATGTGTATGCCCTTCATGTAGAAACTGACTTGAGCGTCGGAGAGCCCGCCCCGGGGAAAGCCATCTCCGGGGTGTTTTCAGGTGAATCTCGCGTATGAGAAAGTTGCTGGAGCTCAAGAATAACTACATGCAATCTGGAGAGGTGTGAAGAAATATATCAACATCGGAACTGAACCGTGAAGCCAGAGATCCCGCCCTACGCGAAGCCAGAGACTGGGAAGTTGCTGAGGACGTCCCCGAAACAAACAAATTCCTAAGCACACCCGGGTCGAGGATGTGTTGACCCTCGACGTCTTCACGAAGGGTTGAATCGGGTTTCAACAATTGTAATCTGTAAAACTTGATAATAATTCTAGTTGTTCTCTACACTATGAAAGAGGTTGGTTTTCTACTTTGGCGGTTTAATGTTGAGCTAGCATTATGCAATTCGGATGAAATCAATCCTTGATAATTTAACTTTAAACAAATTTGAAATTCAGATATCCTAAATGTTCATACAAATCAACAATTCATACACATGATCCTCTACCATTAATTTTCTTTAGTATCATCTTTCTTTGTTGCTTGCTTACATTTCCAAATGCTTTTTTCTCTTTCATACAAGTAAAGTAATGCATCAACAGGTCATCAATTTCATCGTAGTTGACCAATTCAACTTTGAAATTGTGAAACTAATCATCCAAATCGGATGATTTTTCAGCAACAAACCTACTCCAAAACCAATGCTCCCGCCAAATCCTATCCATCTTCTCAATCGGAATATTCCCGGTCTCCGGCAAGAACCAATAGACAAACGCCGTCATAATCACAACCCAACCACCAAAGAAGAAGAAAATCCCCGCCTTCAAATGACAAAGCATCGCTAGAAACATCTGAGCAACCGAAAACGTGAAGATGAAGCTCACTGCAACCGTAATACTCTGCGCCGCCGACCGGATTTCGAGCTGAAACACCTCGCTCGGAATCAGCCACCCCAGAGGCCCCCAAGACCAGCTGAATCCGGCCACATAAACGAACACAAGAAGTAGAACCAGATAAGCGTATCCCCTCGTGATCTCCCCGTGATCTTTGAGCTTCAATCCGAGTATGATCCCGATCATCACCTGACTCGCTAGCATTAGACCGCCTCCGAAGAGCAAGAGCGACCGCCTACCGAATCGATCGACTACGAGCATCGTTGTGAAGGTTGCGGTGACCCCAACAAGCCCGGTTATGACACCGGATAAGAGCGAGGCGCTCTCTCCAAACCCGATTGTTCGGAACAGCAACGGAGCGTAGAAGCCGATGACGTTGATCCCCGTGAGCTGTTGGAAGGAGGGTACGAGGACCGCCATGACGAGTTGAGGCCGGTATTTGGCCTGTAAGAGGGTTTTGAGTGGCGGGTTTTGGTCGTTGGCTTTCTTGGAGGCCAAGTTTGCGAGGACGAGGTCGTCGAACTCCGCCTCGACGTTCTCTGTTCCTCTTATCCTTTCTAGCATGAGCCTTGCCTTCTGGTGGCCGTCGGCGGTTAGTTGGATGAGGCTGTTGGGGGTTTCGGGGAGGAAAAGCGCGCCTAATGTGAGGATGGAGGCGGGTAGGGCCCCCATGGCTAGCGAGATTCGCCATCCCCAACCGCCTTTGATCTTTTCGGAGCCGAAGTTGATGAGGCTGGCTATCACGGCGCCAACTCCGAGGCTGAATTGGAAGGCGTTGTTGAATCCTCCCCTGAATCGCACCGGTGCCATCTCCGAGAGATACAAGGGAACTGCCTATAATTAAGAAGATCAACTCAGAACATGACTATATATGCAATCGAAGAAGCTAGATATATAGAGGTGAAGTTAAGGTACCTGATTTGCAAAACCAACTCCAACACCGAGCAGGACGCGGCTGAAGATGGCCATGTAGACGTTGAGGGCAGCGCCGCCAAGAGCAGAGCCGGCGAGGAAGGCGAGGCCGCCAGCCAGGATGGAGGGGCGGCGGCCCAGGGAGGCGGTGACCCAAGAGGCCAGGAAGGTGGTGAAGAGGCCGGCCACGTAGAGGGAGGAGGTGAAGGTGGTCAGGAGTTGGCTGTTGAACTTGCAGTAGTTGCTGATGCCGTGGTCTTCTTTCATCTTTGTGTACACCTTGTGGAAGAATTTCTTTAGGAATGAGTCCATTGATGACACTCCACCTGCACAGATTCATAGATTCCATCTCAAATTCTTTATAATTAAATTCGCCCAAAACCTCGGAAACAATTGATCAATTTAAGTTGTTTGAATTCTATTTTGTTGGTTCATGAAAAATACTAAGACCGTCATAGTGGAGAAGGTTCATTTTTTAGCTTAAGTCCGATTGAACCGTCACAGTCCATCAAAACCGCTCTACATCCAGACTCATATTACGTACCCCATTGAAAAAGTTGAGTCACAAGCAGTTCCATTTTATACGGCCAAGAGCATTCGAACTTGACCTAACTTTTGATTGGTGGGAGAAGGTTTATTTAAACCAATGATTTAAAGTGATCGACTCATCCTTTATTAGCTAAGTCATACTTGCACGAGTTTGTTGTCATACCTTAAAATCTTGCTAAATTACACCTCATTTCAGAACCCGACATAACCAAAAAAACGTGATGTAATAAAACAACGGTTTGTCGGGCATAGATTAAGGATTCCGATTTAATAAACTAAACCCTAAATAGAAAATGATAAACCCTTTTAAAAAGTACTAAAAAATCATAAAAAATTAAAATCTAATAAAATCTTGTTATATATGGACTCTTAACAGGACATAAGTTAGAAAAATCGATAAAACAAATAAACTTTCACTTTTTCCGGAGTATTGTATTAAGATGCGTGTGAGAAAATCAGAATCCATAAGCATCCAAGATCCAACTCTTATATGATGATTGTTTATTAGCACATCTCTGTTGACCCATATGTTGTTTTGGACGAAAATAGTCTAAGGAAATCGGAATTTGGGCCCCCATATATGTATACGAATATCTTTGGTAATATCTTCTTTTATTTGCCTTATCATCCATCAGAAAAGTCTTGTTTGGAGGCTTATGATGAGGAACTACAACTCAAGCTCTCAATAATGTAGCTTGGCAGCTAGCTACACAAAACTCGATCCCAGAAAATTCAACTCAAACTTCCAATAAAATTTTGTAAACTGGAACGAATCAATACATAAATGAGCCAAACCTAAAATCATGGAAGATAAACATCAAACTAACAAATTAGCCCGTCCAACTCACATGACAGCTAAGCCTAATTACAACAAGTAATGAACGGAAAGATGGGATAACATGATTGGTTATATAGTATCTTTTTTTAATTTGTGTGTTTATTTTTAATGACGAGGATTTGAGGAACCCACTTGCAGTGGCTAATCTCGGGTCCATGACCCAATCGACAAGAGCCACGAACCACGTAAGCCGGCTTGTCCGGACTGATTCGACCCAATGAAAGAAAAGTTGGTGAGACTAGGTTTTTTCACCCAAGTGAAGGGGTGGGTGGAGGCATTGAGGTAGGGATCGACCCAACATCCCCGGACCCTCTTTCTACTACACCGCCCCATGTGGGGCACTGTGTGTATTTTGATAAGGTTTGTGGGTCGATAGGTAGACTGGAACTTGTGCATGTATGAGCGCACATGCGCATACAAGCCCAGTACATAAGTCCAAAGAGATTTCATTTTAAAACCAATTGACAATATGAGAAGTAATCCACACTTATATACTAGTCTTAGTTATATCCCAACTTCATATATGGAATAGGTATTCCAACTCATCAAATTGTAATTTCCGTAAGACGATTACAGATCTTCATCCTTGCCACAGACTGGTTCAATATATATATATATAGTACTGCTTTCTATTTATATTTACACGTATACTAGCTTCGCTTAGCTAGCTCTTGCTCCGCACATACCATAACCATAGCAATGTTAATCTATCAGCAATTGTATAGTATAATATAACACAAGCAGAATATATACAAGCTAGCTAGGAGAAGGAAATGAACCTGCAGAACCAATATCATAGCCAAAGAGGAGTCCTCCCATGGCTGCCATGATGCATGACACCAGCACAAACCTTGTTATCTTTCCGCTGTACATTTCCCCGCTATCGACAACCATGACTTCCTGCTATATATCTCTATCCCTGCCTATGAGAGGAGGAGAAGAAGAAGAAGAAAGAGCAAGAGAAGAAATAGGACCACAAAGAAGTGAAGCAATTGCGAAATCATATATGGAGCTATATATAGAGAGCGTAGTTGACTCTGTATTGCATAATAGGCAAAATATTACGTCAACTAGTGATTTATTTGTTGGCTAGAATGAAGATAATTATACAGAAAACTATAACCACATAATAACCCCTGTAAGATAAGTAAACAAAATCACCCAAAGTATTAGTCAGTCACATGCAGAAAAATACTCTCTACAAGCAATCTTGCTATTGACCTCCTATTACAGTATTACTGGTACTATCTTGACAATTTAACACTCACATATAATTTAGCTGGCCTCATAATGGTAAGAAAAAATATAAAAGGTCCAAAACACACTTTACTTATGCTAAAACAAACATAAAATATACTAAACAAGAGATGTTGGGCATTTTATGCTTCTTTCTTAATGCTTTATTACCACAATATGAATAACATGTAATTAAATATAACATGTGGTTTCTACTTTAAACTTGGTAATATTTCGAGACCAAAATTACAATAACATCCAAAATCTAACCTCTTAAATATTACTATTACACAAACAATCATTTTTAACGGTCCAAAGTTCAAACACAAGCAATGATCTCAATATGCTTCTTATTTTTCCTCCTTTTTTCGTTTCTGCAAACAAATGGAGTTCGAATTCCTATTAAAACGAAGTTCATTCCAACTTAATGCAACAAATATGATCTCTGCTCTTGTAACCAGAACAATCCTGGAACCAAGAGGAGAAAATACAAGCACTGAGATTTACAGTGATACTTGTCCGAAGGCCAACAACAAGAGCTCCTGTGCTCAAGAATCAGTTCATCCAGCAGAGCTCTTAGAATATGAAGACAACACTGTCATGAACGCGCGACTTTTGGTTCTGAGCAACACACTCAGATATCCACATCATGTTCCTTATCTCCTGCTCCCGCAGCCTCATATATGCGAAGAAAACACCATAGTGGAACTGCGTCCAAAGAACATACAAATGTAAAACAGTCAAATCACATGCATGTCGTGTAATGATTCATTGGCACGTTAAGAAAGGATTTTTTTATCCTCAACATTGTTATTGAGCTAAGTTTGCATACGGCCTATGCAATTTAGCAAACTTGTCTCCTTTTAGTGCATTTAAAAAGCAGGATGATGTAAACTGGAGCTTCTCTTTCTTTTCTTTTTCTGGGTCTAAGGAGCTTTTCTTTCTTCTTATGCTTACCTGCTGCTCAAAAGATAAGCAAAGCCTCTTCACCTCCTCTTCATAGAATGCTTTGTCAAGAAGCTGGCTCTCCCCATAGGATAGCTTGGAAAATATGGGCTGATACGGAGGATATTTCTCCATCACACCACGGACCTACAAGAGGAACCATCTTGAGACTGGTGCAATATATACTTTGTTTTGACATGGAAATCATCTTTTTCTTTTTCTATTATCTTCGTTGTACAACCACAGAAGTTTCTATTTGCTATAATACTTCTGGTCATTGAGTATAGACTCCTTCAAGGCTACAATAACATAGTTCATCACATCTTTCTCCTCTTCTTGGCATGTCAGCCTGACAAAATTTGTCTAGACCAAAACCTTAACAATCTTAATTTTCAAGGATAAGAAAACTAACAGGATATTTTGTATTCTCTCCCCCTTACCAAGTGCCAGAAAATTATTTATAACTGAAATCTTGACCGAATGTACTAGCTGATGTCGGTAATTTTAAATCTAACTTATACAAAATTCAAAGTTAGAGCAAAAGCAGAATGGCTTTCAGTGCGAACAGTCCAGAACAAATGTACAGTTAGTTACTAAGGATGGAGACATCGCTTTTAGTCTAGGTAGCCTAATACCTAATGATCTTATACGCAAAAATAAAGGGCATGTTCCAGCACAACTTCACCAAAACAATAAGAATCAGGGATACAAAAGTAAAACTTGAGATATATTTTGAAGTACCTGATCCATATCCTCACTTAGAGCAAGCTCCTCATGACCATATGGGTACCTAGAGTACATGCTTAAGGTAAGTTAAACTTATAATTGGAAGCAAGCAATACTTACAATAAAAAAAAATGCAGGGATACTTACAAGAGACCAAAATTTGAATACAACTTCTTCCGATCCTCCCTTGTGAGCTCAGTTCCAATGCTGCAGAAAACAAAGAGGAATTGCAAGGTCACATTCCAATGTAGATCATTTCACAGATAAGTCTCAAACATTAAACCTTTAATGATGTCCCTTGCCTGTTTATTGTGATATTGATAGCTCTCCTATCCGCCTCAAAGGCCAGCAGGTCACACATAATCTCCGAGGTTGCCCCACCTAGTTTCTGTAGTACAAATTAAAAATGTATAAGAGAGCCAAACCTGAAATCATTAACACAACTAAGAAAAATGACAGAAATATAGACAGCAAAGTGAAACTGACCTGACAAAACCTGTAAAAATCTTCAAGGTATGCTTTGTAGAGAGTATTCCTCATAATCTCAATGTTCATATCATCCAAGTCCTATGGAACAAAATTTTAGAACAACTTGAGTCATGTAACTCTCAGGACAGAAATATAAAGATGAGCCAATCAATCAACACCAAGGAACTGAGAATCAATATTCTAATGGAATTGGAAAAGAGAAACAATAGTTTCATCGTATGAAGAGAAATGAACATATCTAAAGAGAGAGATGTTAGTACCTCAGAAGTAATGCACTCGGAAAAATAAGGAGCCAATGGAGTGTCAACAAGAACCAATCTGTAGAGTTCCCGCATGTTTTGAGCAACTGCAAGAGTAGCAATACTGATAGGAAAAATAAATCAGCACTAGTTAAGATCTTGGAGCAGAGGGTAATGATGTCATACTGAAAGATATCACCTATCAAACATGCCCAAGGGATGGCACTTCTCCAGCAATTCTTGAACATCTCTCTCATGCAATGTTCCAGTAACAATCAGGACAACATTGTCAATCATGTGACCATATCTGCAGAATGAAAAAATAAATAAATATATATATATAAGACAGAACCTAGTAAGGTTTAGAGAATTAGTGCCCCTACACATCCTTTAGAGTCCTACATTCCATTATTCATAAGCTTTAGATGGTCTAAATTAGTGAATTCTTTGTCATCATTGTGAAAAAACCTTGTGTCAGTGTTAGTCAAGATACAGAACAAACTACAGATGGTAGATAAAGTTCTTAAGAAAATGCCTCTTTAAACCCAATAGGAAAGGCCAAAGGGCATATACTCCCGTAGCCTAAATTCCATCCTTTTAACTAACAAAAAAGAAAAGACATCCATGCTAGAAAACAATCCAAACATTAGAAAAAAGGTATCTAAGATAAAGCTTCCAAGCTAGATCATTTTTTCTTCATAATAGTTCATATGAATACAAGAAGAGATAGCATCACTGACGTGCAATATTCCAAGAAGGTTGACAATGGCTCTGTGGCCTGGGTTAACATGTGTTTATATTCATCAACCAATTTAAGAGTGCACTTCTCAACAAGGGTAGTTGTATGTAGCGGAGAAGGTTCTGCAACAATAAAAATTAAAACAATATTCAGGATAACAAATCAAGTACCCTACAAAAAGGTTGGCATTTAGTATATGTTATTCATCTCAACTGTGGACAAATATAAATGTAACGAAATGGTATACCATCAAGACATAAATGCAACACAATTAAGCTGATCTCACACACACTTACCAGATTGGGTCATCCTAGCAGAAAATTGTCCAAAACTCAACAAGATTTTGAACATTGATTCTTATGATATAGCCCAAAATTGAACTTAGCAGACAACCAAGTTTTAGGTATCTCAATCCAGTAACATATGCATCATATATCATTCGCAACCATTGACCTATGACAGCTAATCTTTCATCAACACCGTCTGTTTCCAATATACCAACAGACAGTCTCCACTCCCTATGTTTCCCAGAGTAGTCAGACACCGAGACACATCCTCTTTCATACTCTCTCAGATGTCCTACACATTACTTGTAGCTATTTTCCTGACAGCCTATCCTTTTCGAAAAATTAACATGCATATTTCATTCCCTTCTACAACAAACTATGACACCACAGCTACGGGAATAAAATCTCCTAAGTTGCAGTTGCTCAAATAATTACACAAGAGTCACAAGACATCCCAGCACACAAATCAAACTAATAAAAAAAATGATTTCCCTTGTAAATATATTTTCCAGCGTTCATCAAAATTCTCTCATTTATCATCTATAATAGAATTTAATAGACACTCTAGAAACACTAGGAGAAACTTCATAGAATCAATTGACATGATCTCCTGAAAGACCAAATTACTAAGAGAAACACCATTTTCATATACATCTCCATTGCATTTAAATTCCAAAAATCTACCATCACCAAGATGGTATAGTTCTTCTAGTAAAAAGGACTATAACACTGGCAACCAGATCACACTCGAAGTTGTGAAAAGCATACTCCTAACAGTAACACTAACTTCAACCACGAAGAGCAAAAAGAGAAGAAAAACAAACAAATAAGGAACACACTTGGATTAGATGTAGAATACTAGTATAAACTCTAGGCATCATGCGATAACAACAATGATCTAATAAAAAATCTACTAGATAAGCCCAATTCCGCTTCATCTCACAGCACGATCCATGAAATAATCCCAATAGCGAAGAAATTCCAAAGCATGAATGCAATGAAAACTCAATAGAAACCGCATCAAAAAGTAGATAAATTATAAAGCCAGAAACATTATCAATCTGACTCGAAATTCTCACCATTCTGGAGATAGGGTCCGTACTCGGTGGCGGAGAGATGCATCTTGATGTCATCTAGGGTTTCGCACTGGCAGAGATTGTTGTAATCGGCGGCAGTGAGGAGGCCAGATCTGTAACCCCTTACAATTGCCTCCAGGTATCCGCCATGGATGTTAAAGGTGAGAGCCTCGAAGCCGTACATGTCCTCTGAAGAGATGGAATTGGCCGACAAGACCTACAAATCCGATTGAAGATCAGCTGAATTTCGAGATCAACCGTGGGTGGGAGAGAGAAGAGGAAGGGGATAGAACTCGCAGTTTCCTTCGTTTCCTGACTATTTTTCGATTTTTGCAATAATTATTATTACAAAGCTTCCAAAACGTCTTATTGCCAAGAAGGTTGAAGTTTCCCCCTCACAGTTTTGTCGGACAGGGAGGTTAATAGGGTCGCTGACCACTTAATCAATGTTGTTTTTGATTATCCTATCGATTTACATGTCTTTAATACTCCTTTTAGTAGTGTTTTGCCATTTTTTTTGGATGATTTACGTGGTATTACTATATCCCGTATGACTCATGTGTAATGGATTTTTTGTTTTAATAAAGCATACGAGAGTGTCGTCTCTCCTTTTATAAAAAAACAAAAAACAAAGCTTCCAAAACTGAGTTTTGGCTCGTTCTTGATTTCGCGTGTTCTTGAGACCGGATCGAATATCCGGACCATACGAACCGGAAGCAATTCGGACTAGATCAGACTACGGACATGTTCGGTAAGTAGTAAGCTGAAGTGAGTTTAAGAAAGCTGAAGCTGAAGTAGTAGTTGAAGCTGAAGTAGTAGTTTAAGCTGAAGTTAGGTAGCTGAAGTGAAATTTGGAGTGTTCGATAAGCAAATTTTATGAAAGTTGAAGTAGTAAAATTGGGGTGTAAAATTACTAAAAAGGGTATGAGATATTGGGGGATTAATAGCATGTGCCAATCACGTGACATTGAACATGTGCCAATCACGTGTTGATTTAGGAGCAAATTCAGTGCATGGCTCCAACTGTTTGGACCCGATCAAACATAATGCAACAAATAGCCTTACATACCAAACATGAAACCACATTGTTAATCTAAGTACAGGGCAACTAATTTACAAGTCTAACTACTTCACTCCATTTGGTTGCCTAAATGTTGAGCCATTGAGCCGCCACTGAGAAGCTTTACCTCTTGTCCTGACTCAAGTTTAATTTCCAACAACTTGTGTCCAGCTTCTTCAAAGTCCACACTCGACATGATTGTCAAGTATATGGTTCTTCAGAGATTCACAAGATTTGTCTCAGTCTGGTCCTTTATCTTCATCTGCTCCTCATCTTCTTCATCCCCATCCTTGTCATCTGACTCAGATCCTTCATCAGAACCTTCCTCTCCCTCTGACTCTTCTCCAAGAATAAACTTCTTCAGTTCGTTATATCTCTTCTCGTTTTCTAAGTAGTTTGGATCAGGCCTGAAAATATCTGAAAGTTGAACATCCAAATAAGTTAGCTCCCTATTGCAAAGAAACTAGAAAATTACTACACACCAAATTCCAAGTTGTGAGGTGAAGATAACCAAGTACCTAGAGAAATATCTGGATCAGCAGCCTCATCTATGATATTTATTTCATGAGTCAATTGATCCTCTGGCTCCACAAGATCCAATTCGGGCCGAATAGCCGGGTAACCCTGCATAGCAAGAAAACAACAATCAAATGAATGAAATCTAAGGGAAAGCTATAGTATTAATTATTAAAAGATGAAACCATATGTATACACTTAAATATAAGGTACCATCCTTAACCTTTGGCTCTTGTCTTATTAAACAAGTTCATAACCTTTATTTTGTCCTATTTAAAAATCCCACAACTGAATAATTTTGTTTCAGAACTCATCCTTTCAGTAGAGTGCACCACAACACCATCAACATGTATTGACCCAACTGAAGAATGGCTAACAATTCACAATTTCACAAAACATTATAACTGCCTTATAACAAAAGATACAGCTAGAGCAATGTGAAAGGACTTCATGCAACAAACCTAGAACTTGGCTGTGCGGATAGCAAATAAACCTTCAATTAGAAACTGCAACCGCTTTTCTATTTCCCCTTCATGAAGAATTCCACGAAACCGCTCAAATACGCCTGCAAGATAAAAATCCTCATTAAACATCTTGCACCTTTCTTAGCAAAAACAATGTACAAATGGGTCAATTCATAAGTAAACAAACAACCTAAAAGCATGGAGAAAATTATGAATATGCAAGCACAAGACTTCCCAGGATAAGTATACATGTTCATTGCTTCAAAAGCATCCACAACATAAAACAAACCAATACAAGGAAGTAGCCTTGTAAGTAATCACCTTGTTGAGGCTCAGCAAACCCTTCTCCATGTAAGACTTTTAATAATATGCAAAGTATACTTTTGCTGCAAGGCCCGATTATGACAGTAATTAGCAATCTAGATGCGTTGCCAGGATACTGCGCACGAAGCGACTTTGTTTAACAAGACATCGTACATACCTTTAAGAGCATCTAAAGACCTTGATCAATGAGATAATCACCAAGCCTTTCCACTATCATGTTGCACTATCCAGGAGACATGGGCTCATCATAGATACCGATGATCAAGGCAGCACCCGTCTTCTTGATGGTTGCACCACCAGGAACCTACATCAACATTCCAAGATACAATTATGAAAAGCTCAGTTGGTAGATATCTGCACTAGTAGTCTGAAAAGGAACATCATTATGTTCTGCTACTAGTAATAAGAAGCCTGTCATAATATACACATGGAAGGTGAATACTGCAACCTCAAATCATAAAGAACAAGTAGAGCACACTAGATAGCAGTTATCCTTCTTTGGGTTCTGCTTTTCCATTTTTATCCCAAAATCTAGCAAATCCACAATAATTTAACATCAAAATCCCTAAATACTAACCAAAATTTTATTACTGGCCCTAAACAACCCTAAATGAAGATTTCTACAGAGGGGAGAACAATGGAGATGAACACGTACTTGGGAATCGCAGGCGAGCTCTCGCAGAGGAGGAACAATGAAGCTCTCGAACACGTACCAAGATGGGCGGTTTCAGAAGAGAGGGCGAATAAAAACCCTAGTTTTCTCGCAGGCGAGCTCTCGACGAGAAGGAGCAATCGACGAAGAAAAACCCTGGCGAGATCTCGACGAAGAAGAAAAACCCAATGGTCGACTACTGAGCTTGGATGATGAGCTGCTGGGTGAGAAAAGGTGCAAGAGCCAAGGGCAAATCTCGTAAAGTTGTCCTCCTTCAACCGGCCCTTAATGCTTACAACCCACCCCCATCATTAAGCATTTGCTTTATCTTCAGCTTGCTTAATGCTTCAACCCCAACTTCATCCGGATACCTGTGCAAATCGCCGAATGGGGCATAAACGAGTTGAAGTTGGTTGAAGTAGCAACTTCAGCTTCCTTCAACCGCCCATTAAACTCCACCGAATGGGCCCTACATATATCTATCTATCTTACTATAAATATTGCAATTTCCTTAGGAACAGTACATTTCAGTATATTCAATATAATATTCCTTTCATCGGCTAGGCTCATGGGTCCAAATTATGTGAGCCGTTAAAATGGCCCAACAGCTTCAAAACAAGCCTGGAGCCCATATGGTCTTTCTTCAACCTTCAACTACGCTCAGGAGGAGGTGTTTTGTTATAGGAAAACAGGTTTAACAGAATTAGGCTGCAATGTCACGTGTCATGAGTTGGTTAAAATTCTGTTAGGAAGTGAAACTTGTTTTCCTGTAACTGAAATAGGAGGGAAAATTGTTACAGCGAGTCATTCAATTCACAATTGTATTCTTCTTCTCTCTCAGTTCTAATGAAAATCTCTCATGTTTGCCCGTAAGCTTTTCTGAGTTAAGCATCCCGCGAAGTGAGTTTCGAGTTGTTGTTTACATTGAACACTAGCTCGATCTATCATTTCTGTCAAAGTCCATGGGCCCAATGATTGGGGACGTGCGGACACGAACGCATAGGCACAAATAGGCCTAGTATATAAGTCCAATGGGGTTTCATCCTAAAATCAATTGGTAATAGGAGGAGTAGACCATCAAGCTTATATACTAGGCAAATTATGTCCCAACTTCCGATTTGGGACGTTTATATTCCAACACGCCCCCGCAAGTGCAATGGGCGGACAATTGGTCAGACCCAGTTGACACTTGGACAAACGAGAGTGGGTGGGCATCTGAATCTATTTATAGTCAGACCCAATCAACCCAAAAAAGGAATCCAAGACCGAACCTGCTCTGATACCATAAAACAAGGTAATCAAGGAAGAAGAAGGAGCATAAGCTTCTGTTGTTCTATTGAGCCATTGTTGAACGTACATATACACAGGAAGAGAAGATATTCAGCCTAAGAATAAGGAGAGGATCAAGCTATACATATAATCTAGTCTTGACAAATCCTCTAATAAAAGATAACTATCTACAAATAGGTAAATCTAATTACAAGGCAATATAATAACCTTCCATTACTTTCTTTCTTCTGCATTTCTATCATTGATTCTGAGTTACAGAATTCTGTAACATGTTCTCTCACCTGTGCCCTAATTGTGTGGCTTCAAATTAAACCCTGCTTTGCTTTCTTCTCCAGCATCAGCATGTATCTGACTCCGAATCCAGCACAAGAATTTGACGCCCAACTCCATGTCCAGATCAGACCACCGCCGATGCATTTCTACTCCCAAGTCTTCCATGACGCCACATCGTTGCTGCTCCCAAGTTCATTGATTCGCCTTTACTTCTGTGCATCTAGAATTGATTTCACCGCTGATTTCCGACAACAGAGGGAGACAATTTTGTCCGGATGGCCCAATGTGATCGCACTGAACAGCCCGCAGAGGCGTGCAGGAGACGGGATCGCTTTCCGGCGTCGCGGGATGGGGGCCGATTGTGGGTGTGCTGAAGCCAAATTGTGATTTCAGCCAGTTCGTACATGGCTCCATGCCGAGACCTCGGCCTGGACAATGGGGTTGTGGTGGTCCGCGTGAGGATCACCGTCGTGGGCGCCGCCACAGTCCAAGTTGCCAGATGCACCGGCTGCATCAAGTCGAGGTGGTCGTCTGGGTTGCCATCTTCAAAGATGCACGGGATGCCTCAAGGGATGGAAGAGACGACATGGATTCGGTGGGTGACATCGAGAGATGGAAGCACACATTGGATTTACAAGGTTCTCAGTTCTCTATTAATTTGCCCTATGCTTTGTTCATTTACTGACTGAATTTTTTCCTTCTCCTGCTTTGAAGTAAAATTATGTTCATCTGTTATTTTCATTCCTCTTTTAATTTGCTCTCTGCTTTGTTCATTTAACGACTGAAGTTTTCTTTTCTTTTTTATGAAATTAGGACATGTTTAAATTACGTATTATGTTTTGATATTATAATGTTAATTTTTAATATTATAATGGATAATCCAAACAAACAAGTCTTAAATACATGACATATTTAGTTGAGGTTCTCCTTCCATCTGATTTCTTTTCTTGGTTGAAAAGAAAATTATGATTATCTTTTACTTCCCAATGCACTATGAGATAGCTTTTCCACGTGTTAACATACCAGCAACTTCGCATTTTGTCCTTATCCAGCACCTCATGTGTTACATGTTTCCCTCTGTTAATCATTTCTTTTTTCTAACTTTGACAGACCTTGTTTTCTCCAAGCATCTCCACACGAGGACTACTAGGTGAGTAAGGTCAGCACCAACCTGAATGGCTGCTACGCAATTTCTGTTTCACAGATTCTATTGTTAGATTACTCTTGCAATTTAATTACATTTGCATGCACTTCAAACTCTTTCTTACTTTTCTATTTCCTATTACATAAACTGTAAACTGCTTGCGGAACTTACCGTGTTGTTGAAAGTTTGCAGTTTTCTGGGTCACAATCCACTGTGCGATTTGCGGATTCCTCGTCTTCAGTCGCCGCAAGCTTTTAATACAAGGTATCATATGAATTTGTCTTGTCATCGAACTGTATACTTCTTCCTGCTTTTGCGGTTGTATTTTCTTAGAAATCAGGCTACATTTATGCTATAGGTTTGTACCGAGTGAGGAACTTTGATCTCTTACTATAACTTTAGAGTTTCTAACCGTAGATTGATATACCATGTTGGAAAGTCATAACAAGATTAGGCAAGCGTAGAAAAGTACACTGCTGAAATGTCACCCACGGTTTGATGCATTCTGAATTTCTCATAAGCTGTTTATGATCTCCTCGTGTGATATACGTTGTTTAAATTGTGCCTAATGTGATATATGTTGTATAAATGTTGCAGCACATACGGTAAAAGAAAGGACGGGGTAACTGTGACAATGTAAGTTGTCTTCTCAGTTGAGGCGATTGTTTTACATTCAACTTTGCTGACATTTTTTTGAAACAAAAATGGATAAAAACCTGCATAGCTACACCACTGAGAGACAAAAAAGGTAGTGCAGAGGTTAGAGCTTCACATTCAAGGATATTAAACTGTTGTGTTAGTGAAGTGGTAAAGATGGTAGTCTTCTACTCCTTCAAAGATGGCACATAATCTTGTTGCAATAGATTTAGAACATTTGCAATCAGGAGGGAGAAATGTATGTATATATATGGGGTTTTTTTACAGGAAACCACCCGTTATATGTCACTTTTTGCATGAAACCACCCGTTATATCGATATTTATTTTAAACCACCCAAATTTCTATGCAAAAGGGACATTTTCCTGCAAAAAGTGGACATATAACGGTTGATTTCCTGTAAAAGGGACATTTTTCGTTTAAATGTATAAAATGTCCATTTTGCCCTCGTGGCAAATATTATGAAATTGCCATTGTCTTCAACCTTGGGCTGACACTATTCATGCGGACGCAATTCGGCTCGGTGGTGGCTCGTCGACACGACTCCAGGTGCGAGACTATGGGGCTTTTGAAGGGGACGACAAGATGGTTCCAATGCTGGTGTCAATTTCGGCGGTGGGGCACGATGGTGGCCGGAAAAGGAGACGACAAAGACTCGTCGTCGATGTTGTCAGTCGTCGATTGTAGGGTCGCGGCCTCCAGAAGCGCCACCTCCCATCCGGTTCTCGACAGACCGTCATAGTCGTCGTCAAGCTCCAGCCATTCTGGAGCAGAGTAGTTGATGGAAGTCGGATCCGACATCACGGAGGCCAAATCGATATCGTTAGAAGCAGCCGGCTTCTCATCGGATGACACGTCACCGATGAGATCCTCCAAGGAGGTGTCGCGGCCATGGAAGGTGGTGGCGCGGGGCGTGGGATTGGAGTCAGCTTGTTGCTGCTGGTCTTTGAGGAAGTCGTGGAGGGTGTCGAGGAGATCCTCGGACATGCCGGTGACGGAGGGGTAGTCTGAGGTCCTTCCGCCGACGGCCTTGCAAGACTCGTAGAAGGCCGCGAGCTCGGAGAACTGGCGGGAGGCGGGGTGTTGGAGATTCCCTTGGAGTCGCCGGCGAGCTCACGGGTGGCGCCATCAATGGCGGCGGCCACAGAGGAGATATATCAATTTGTCGGCAAAATATCAAAGGCAAAATATCGCGATATATCATCGGATTCAAAATACATATATGCCCCTAATTTTTTTTTTAAAATGAGGGCAAAATGGACATTTTATAAATTTAAACGGCAAAGTGGACGGCAGATGGCTCTGGATGGCTTTGCGTTAACGGAGATAGATAATTGGGTGGTTTAAAATAAATATCGATATAACGGGTGGTTTCATACAAAATCGGCCATATAACGGGTGATTTCCTGCAAAAACCCCTATATATACATATATGGAGAAATAAATTGCATAACATGTAATGTGAATTGATGCATTAGACGTTACACCGACTGATCATCAAGTCAAACTTCTATACAACTAGCTCATACCATTCTGAAAGCATATTAGTAGATGGGTGGTTGACGGACGGGTTTTTAGTCGTCCTAAACCCGGTCAAAATAAAACCTAACAAACCTAAACAAGTAGTAGAGGCAAGCAAGGGTCGAATCCCACAGGGAGGAAGTGATCTTTCTGAGTGTTGGTTAGCATGCAAAAGACGTGTAACCGACAAGTAACAGGGGTGTTTTTAATATGATCGCAGAGTAACAAGGATGCAAGCTTTAGAGAAAGAATATGTATGATGTGTGAAAGTATTCCACTAGACAAATATCCACACTGCAGATAAAACTGGTTGATCACTGATAACTATTGTTCCAAGTTCTTTTCACAATCTTATAGTCGTTCTCATCCTGATCGTAATTAACTATCAATTCAGACAGTTGTTGATAGTACTTACCACAATATCAATAGAAGAAAACATTACTATCAATAAAGCAATAACATTCAAACAAGAATATAGGATACATGCAAATAGAAGAAAACCTTACTACTTAACATGCAAATAACTCTATCTCACAATTGCACACTCGTATTCCACTATATGTAACAATTGTGTTTGCTACTAGATATGCACTTGCATTCCGCTATATGCAAATCCTAGCACTATGATAAATATCGATAAACCTAGTTAGCTACTCTAGATAAATCAACACAAACCAATATACAATATGCTCAAGAGAATTAAACCAACTTAATAAGATATAGAACAAGGAATAGAAATCTCACAACCAATCCATTGCAATGCTTCAATCGTCTAGCGAAACAAACGTGTTTAGTTCTCCATGGGTTAAAACCCTAGAGGTAGAATGAAAAACGAGTCTCCTATCTAAGACCTGGAAAAGATCTTAAATAGGCTAACGAAATAAACTTGACCTAAAAAATAATAAAGAAAACAAGATAATAGAACTAGAAAATCCGAAATTGCAAAATAGGAAATAATATATCGCTGGCCGCGAGGCGTTAACAAGTCCACCGCGGGGCGTCAGTTCCATCTCTGAGATCCACCGCCGGGTCGCGGTGGCTTCTGGCGCGGGGCGTCAAGTTACACCGCGGGGTGTCCACCGCGGGGCGTCCAGTTCCACCGCGGGGCGGCGGTGACAGTGTCTTCTTCAGCTTCTGCGACACTTCTGTAAAAACACCATAACTTTTGATTCCCAACTCGGATTGCGCTCATATTTTGAGGACTTGCAGTAGACTTCAAGATCTAACTCCTCGAATTGGAATCATTTGGACATCTGAGTAGAGAGAACGGACCATTTGAATTCAGTACATTATTCTTCTACTCTTCAATACACTTCAAACCTCTATAAATCCCATGATTTCTTCACTTCTCCACTCTAACTCCATAATCCACGATTGTGCTCTAAATCTATCTAAATGGCGCCTCAAACCTGGTAATAATCCCCAGATATGCACTACAAAATAACACTGATTAGTGGTTCAAATATCAGATCAAGTGTTTATTTATTACGTTTTGAAATTATATTAAGTTAAATGTGTTGCACCTGCTACAAAATTATCGACTACATGCATACAACTGTGGCGACGAAAAATCACGCAATCCAGCCTCCCGGGAAGACTCGGTACCAACGGCTTACTTTGAAGGATGAAAAGGTAATATGTTTTCTTCCTATTGTGCTGAAAAACTGAAATATACAAATATCAGCAAATTTTTAAAAATAAACAACTGCAAACATGATTTTTTTCTTCTCCTTATTCTGAATTTCCAGCAACAATTGAATTTTACAAAACATGCACCTACTATACACACCAAACAGCTACAACACAATTAGTTAGTTACACAAACCTGGATAGGAATCATAGAATGACAACATCACAATTTACTAATCAAGTTACTGAACTTGGAAACTTAACCAACTTGGAGACTTTGTGAGTCATTTCTTCATCCTCCTATTTTGTACCAACTTTTGAATTAATTGGTGTTTTGGCATTCTAATTTGAATCTTCGTGTTGCTGCCTGCTCATTCATGTGGAAATTCCCTCACTCAGTATGACGTAGGATATAGGCACCTAGATTTATGGAAAGAGGAAGCCAGAAAAATCCCCTGCTGCTAGAAGAAATGCAAATAATGGGGATTGAAGATAGAGACCTTCAATTTGTTATATAGAGAGAGAGATGTGAAAGGAAAGTGCTACTTAGATATGCTTTTTTGGGTGTTCTTCTTTCGTTTTGCAGTAAAGCTAATTAAACAAGTTAGGCTCAAGTAGGAAATGAATCATCATAAGAAACATGACATGGTTTGATTCAAACTATTTTCGACTTTTTCAATAGTTTATATTCATGGGTTTTTTAAATTAACAGAATTTTACATACAAGCAAATAAGAAGAAAAAACTACAATTTGACGCTTTTGTATAAAATAATAAGAAGAAGAAGAAACTTTAATTCGATGTATTCCTTATTTCAAACAATTTAAAGTTTTGTTTGGATGTAGAGACCCATGAAAAATCAATTGAATAATTAGGGATAATATTTACAACTTCAAAATATACATGTATAATGTGTTACAACAATTTTACTTATATACTTGGACACTTTGTTTATTTATACCCAACATGTGAACAGAAGCAAATGTCTTAGCAACCCTTGCATTTAGCCCCACAAACAATTTTCATAACACAACGTAATATATATGTTTGTAAAAATTTCACTTTTTTTATACCACATGCCTTTTTTTTTTTTTTTTATGAGGAAAGAATTAGACGGGTCTTAGCAACGATACAAGGTCCGGCCTAAAGCATCCAATTGGATGAGAACACGAAGTTCTGGGTTTGATTCCAAGGCAAATCTCGAAGGTGAGAAGCTGAGTTTAACAATTTGATCAGCAGAGCGGTTCACCTCCCGAAAAACATGCCTTATAAGGACTTCCTGAAAAGAATGGAGATCGATGAGGATGTCAGCGATGACCATTTCAATTTCCCAAGGGCAAGTCCAAGTGCCTAAGATGGAGTTGATAAGGCACAAATTGTCCCTTTCGATTTCGATTTTATTAAGAAGAAGGGAGACAACTGTTTTGATACTGTTTTTCAGGGCTAGGGTTTCTGCCATAGGACGGAGAGGCATCTGTTGGTTAGACATATGGATTGTTTCAGCATATTCATTTCTGATGATGAAACCCGTACCTGTTTTATCATTTGGTGTTTTCGTACCATCAAAATTTATTTTGTAAAATCCTAGTTTAGGTTTATCCCATTTAATGTTTTTAGTCTTACGCCTAATGGCTGGGTTGGGTTTTTTAGTTGTTGTTTCATCTGTTTCTGATACCTTAGTTTTATTCCAATTCTGGATTAGGGTTTTGATGTATATTGTGAGATCTTTGATTTTGTCCGGATTAGGTGTTTGGAAGATTACTTGGTTTCTATTGATCCAAGTGCCCCACCAGGTGATAGTAAGACAAACCCATTTTTTGTTATTAGTAACTAGTCTTCTAATGATGCAATCAATAGGAAGATTTTGTTTCTTGATTTGTTCCAGCGTTTTGGGGCACTTGAATAAGAAGTGGTTTAGGTCTTCATGCGGATTATTGCACGCGTCACATACTAGTGGGACTGAGACATGTATTTGTGATAGCCTAGCTTTCGTAGATATGCCATCATGACATATTTTCCATAAAAAAATCTTCACTTTTGGGTAGGTATCAAGTTTCCAAACCCATGATAGGTCATTAGTAGGAGGGTTTGTTTGTTTGGTTATTAATTCAAAGGCTGTTTTAGTCGAGAACCATCCAGATTTATTTGGAGCCCAATAGAGTCGATCGGGGATGTTGTTCTGAGGTATTTGGATATTGTTAATAACCTCGACAACTTCATCCTGAAGCACCGTTTTTAGTTTAGGAGTATCCCATTCTTTGTTAGTGATGAAATCACTCACTTTGGTTTGGTCATCAAAGTAGATGTTTGGGAGAATGTAGTCTTTAAGGGTAAAATTGGGGGTTCATGGGTCCACCCAAAAGTTAATAGAATGGCCATCGCCAATGAGCCATTCCAGACCAACTTTGAAGTCATTGCGAAGTTTGAGGAGGTGACCCCATTGCCAAGAATGGTTCGTTTTCCTAGTATAGTTAAGAATATTATCATTTTTGAGATATTTTTCTTTGATGATTTTGACCCAAATGTTATTTGGTTCTGCAAATATTTTCCAAATGAGTTTCATTTGAAGAGCTTTGTTCATGTCTTTCGTTTTACGGATTCCTATTCCTCCATTAGCTTTATTTTTGCAAATTTTATCTCACCCGATAAGTGGTTTAAATGATAGATCTTTGTTCCATAAGAAATTTCTGTTAGCTTTATCCAGTTTTTGGTGTAGGGAAACTGGTAGCATAAAGCATTGCATGATGTAAATAGGTTTTGCGGCCAAGTTTGCTTTGATAAGGGTAGCTTTTCCCTCAAGGGAAAGGGAACTAGCTTTCCATTTGGAAAGTTGATTATTTATTGCAATAATAGTGTCTTGGAAGGTATTTTGATTAACTTTCCCATTTATGATAGGACAACCGAGATATTTGTCTAGTTAGACCGAACTGGGAATATTTAGTATTGATTGGATCAATAATTTGGTATTGTTTGATGTGTTGGGTGTTGTTTGAAATGCCGATTTATGATAATTTACACATTGCCCCGATATGGAGCAGTAATCTTCGATTATTGTCTTAACCTTTTGGCATGATGTTTGGTTTGCTTTGGCAAAAATGAGAATATCATCAGCAAAGGCCAGGAAGGGGATATTAGTGCCCAAACGACTTAGTTTAAAGCCTAGTTGTTTGGTGTTAGAGTTGGCTTCATGTTGAAGTTGTCTAGCAAGGACTTCATCACCTAATATAAAAAGAAAAGGGGATAGGGGATCACCCTGTCGAAGTCCTCTTTTAGGGAAGAAGATGTTGGTTGGTCCGTTGTTTACTAGTATTGAGAAAGAGACAGTTTCGATGCACTCTTTAATCCAAGCAACGAAAGTTTGAGAGAAGCGTTGAGTACATTCAGAATGAACTCCCATTCTATTTTATCGTAAGCTTTTTCCATATCCAGTTTAATAGCAATCCATCATTCTTTTCCTTTCTTAGCCCGAAAGGAGTGAAAATTTTCATGTGCTATAAGGATATTGTCTTGTATGGCACGATCTGCAACAAAGGCACCTTGTAGGGGGTGAATGAGTTTATTTAAAATGGGTTTTAATCTTTATGTTAAGATTTTAGAGATGACCTTATAAATTATGGAACAAAGGCTAATCGGTCGGTAATGGTTTGTTGAGTTGGGATTATCACACTTGGGTATTAGAGTAATGAAGGTGTGGTTTATTTGTTTGAGAAGTTTACCTGAATGAAAGAAGCTTTTAACCGCTTTAATGACGAGTGGTCCAACAATGTGCCAATATTTTTGGTAGAACAGAGCGGACATTCCATCTGGTCCTGGTGATTTATCGCTGCCAATGTTGAAGATAGCGTTCTTGACTTTCTCATTTGTCACATTCCTTGTCAGGGATGAGTTATCTTGATCCGTGACCTCTTTGGTTATGTTCCCAAGCAACTTGTGAAGGTTGTGATTATTAATTGTTCCCTTTTTAAATCTTTTTTCGAAATCTGAGCGGATTTCATTTCTAATATTTTCAAGACCAATAATGATCGTTCCTTCTTGAGTTCTAATATCACGTATGATTTTACGGCTTCTTTTTCCATTCGCGATGCGATGGAAATAGTTTGTATTTGTGTCAATAGATTTAATATGCTTGGTTTTGGCTCTCTGACTCCAATATTTTTTTGTGAAAGGAGAGTAGACACTCCTTTTTATTGATAAGTCTATTTTGTTTGTTAATTAAGGTTTGATTTGTGTTAGAAATGATTTCTTTTTGGATCTCTAAGAGCTCCAATTCAGTTTCTTTGATTTGGTTGAAGATGTTGCCAAATGTGGTTTTATTCCACTTTTGGTAGAGACTTTAAGAGCAAAGGTTTTTTTAACAAGATTGAACATGTGGGAACCTTGGGATTCAATTCGCCATGCTTGTTTAACTAAGTTTTCGAAGTCTTTTCTAGTTGTCCACATTCTTTCAAATTTGAAAGGTTGTGCCTTTATAGGGTTAGGATTTTCAAGCTCCATCGAGATGGGGCAGTGATCCGATGAAGTAAATGCATGATTTTTGGTAAAAATGCCAGGAAACCATTGGATGATTTGGTCGTGAACAAGGATCCGGTCTAATTTCTCATAAATATTGTTAATGTCTGTATGATTTTTACGCCAGGTGAATTCACCTCCTTTAGTGGGGATATTAAGGAGGTCACAATTATTTCTAAAGTTGTGAAGTCTTTCGAATCTTGAGTAGATATTACCACTACCACCTTTTTTTTCCAAGGGAGACTCAATTTCATTGAGATCGCCAATGACGATGCACGGTAAATAGGTTTGAGAGATAAAGTTAGTAAGTGTGTTCCAAAATTCATTTTTTTCACTCTTTTGGTGGCGCATAAGAGAAAATTATCATGATAGAGTAATTTTTATCAATGATTTTGTATTTGATTGCTATACATCTTTTGTCGATATGTGCTAGTTCGCAAATTTCATTATAGAATTGGTATGATTTCCACATGACGCATAGTCCACCAGAGAAACCTAATGCAGGTGAAGAGTGGATGATGTCAAAATCGGCTTTAAGCCAGAGACTTTTAATAGGTTCTTGGTTAGTTCTTGTTTCAACAAGTGTCATGATTTGGATTTTCTCAATTTTGCATAAAGCATCAATATCAGTCCATAGGTTTTTACGACCGATACCTCGACAATTTCAGAGGCATATCTTCATAAAAACCTGGGGAAGGGTTTTACAAGTGAAGTTGGTCTTGCCATAGAAAGGTTCTTTTTGTTATAAATTTGGTACCTCTTGGTTCCCTTTTTTTCCTTAGCTTCCCAATAGGTGTATTCATTGTGGCTTTGGTCTGTCAGTTTACCCAGGTTATTAAACCAAACCTTTGTTCCGAAATAAAAGGCATAGAGATTTACAGTGGTATTTGTTGTTGAGATTGATGTCATGCAAATTTCATGTTTTTTTGTTGGTGTTTTACAACTGAAAAGTTAGTATGCTGGGATAGAAGGCAGCAACTGTTATGAGTAGATACTACCCAGTAATGATCCAGGATGCTATAGTTATCCATGCCGTTAAAGGCAAATGGGGTCGTATGTTTATATAAACCGTTAAAGGCATAGTGTACATCCGAGCTTTGAGGCCATAAGACCTTGGTTGTTGGTTGATCTCGCCTTGTGAGTTTGACACATAGCTCAATCCCATCGAATGTGATTGTAATTGATGACCTGTTCAGGAAAGTGAGAATGTTAATAGGCCGAGCCCATTCAGTAGTAATCTGGTAATTATTATGGAATAACACATAAGAGGTTAGAAATTCGAGCATGATTGCACTCATATAGTAGGTAGTATATCTGCACACAGGTTCTAATTTAAGATAGTAAAGAGCCAGTAAAGCTCTAGGAGTTTCAGATATCAGCAACAAGCAAACATTATGGTGAAATCTGGTATTATGATAGTCACAAGAGATATAAATTTTGGTGAACGGTTTAAGTAATCCTGAGCAACCATATGTAATCATAATTACCACAGATTTATGCAATTTTCAGGTAATAAGGTTAGTGTGATTCCAGTTTGGAGGATGTTTTTTGCTGGGAAGAAACATGCTATAGGTTTTGTGATTGCTTTCTAATATCATGGTAGATTCAGGGGTAGGCAAATTAAGGCTGCTAGGCCAATGAGTCTGCAGATAATACAGGGTGATGATAACAAGAGTTTGGTTTGTGTTGATAACAACAAACGAATTGTTAGGTTTCTCGGCTTGTGAAGCCTTTTCCTGAGAGGGTTCAAAGCATAGTACATAAGAGAGGGGTTGATTACCCTTCTCCATAGATGATTCAGAGGCAGAATTTGATAGGTAACAAATAAAAACTTCAGCATCATCACACATATAGAGAGCACGAAGCAATTTCAAGCACGATAAATTTGGGAGATAATTTATTTGATTTAGCAGATTAAGCATACAAAAGACATCCCGGTTAAGGCAATAATTATAGGGGTGAAAGTTGTTAAGGATATTAGTAATGGATAGAGATTTAAGCAAAGGAGAGGGACACCTGTTAGCAGAGGAGGGGAGCCGTTCAAGGTCAGGATGCCGGATTTGACACCATTTTTTTAGCACGCCACACCAGGGAGGCGTCTTCGTCCAAATCAGATGCGACGTCGGAGGAATAGCCACCATGGGTCGCGTGAAGGCAGAAGCTTCAGATCCGACAGTGGATCGTCTCAGGCAGGATTCACGCCAAGGCAAGGTCCACCACCAGAAGATTCGGCGACTCCACCAAGCTTGGCGAAGGGGCGAGAGGACAACCGGAAGCCACCAGCCGCCACGGCATCTCTTCTGCACCTTGTGAGGTCTGATCCGGTACGAAGAGCAATCCCGTAAAAAGGGATCAGAGTTAAAGGCCCTTTGAAAGACCCAGCTAATGACCAAAGAAACAACAATCTCCACCCCGAAATGAGAAGGAGAAATAGGAAGGGGAGCTAGAGGTCCCATGAATGTGTTTAGCGGTAGGGATCCAAAGAAAAGGGGCTTCGTAGATCCAGATTTTTTGTTCGATTGGGGAGATAACTGGTTTAGCCCAATCCTTAGAGAGGGGATTGTGGATCTGGTGTTTGGGATTGTTTGATCTGGGACCGGGAGATGGCCACAACAGAGGAGCCACAAGAAGGAGATGCCGATCGGAGGTAAATTTCGGTGGTGGGAATAGGTTGAAGGCGGCGGCTAGGCTAAAGGTGAAGGGGGAAGAAGGGGGGGAAATATTAGGGTTTACAGAGAGAGTTTTCATATAGGGATTTCCATAGTCCAAAATATTACCATTATACCACATGCCTTTTGTTTATATGAAGAACCGTGGTAAGACAATGAGGTTTCTACCGTGGTGGTAAAACAGAAATTTTACCCATGCTGCCCTGCATGCCTAGCTCTAGTCAAAATCGTTTGGTTGTATATGTGGCATTTGATATGAAACTTGACTAGATTGATGTCGCCTGTGTGTCACAAATAAGAAAAATAATAATTAAAAGATATTAGTTATTTAAGAAATATTATTAATTTAATGATTGTTTGATTGTTCATTGAAGGAATGAATTACGTACATCTATCAGGATTTGTATTCAAATATATATGTATTATATGAAAACATAATTATCATAAATATTTATAAAGATATTGTAGAAAATAATTTGCATTTCCATAAATATATATATATATACCAACATTCAGATATTATCAAATCTTTGTTTTTTTTTTTATCATATTTCACTGTAAAATAAAAAAGCATAAGGTGATGATATACACAACGTACAGTATACTAATTATCCTTGCTGTGCACAAGGGAGATAAAATCACATGAAATACAAGTAATACAACACGTACATCTTCATATACATAATTGTATTCCGGGTTTTGATTTTAGCATTTGAACTGGGGTAAATTAAACAAAAAAAAACCTTAAACACTCGTTTCTATACGAGGAATTGTGGGAATAAGCCTTTTTCCCATCATAACAAATTGCTGATATTGCTAATATTATTACTCCCTCTGTTCCAGTTTATAAGTCTCATTTACGTTTTTTACACTGTTTACAGTTAAAGGAAATCTTTAAGATTTTTTCCAATATATAAGAAAAAACATAGTCATATGGGTCTTGTTTGATTCGTCTCAACGAGTACTTTGATAATATCAAAAAATTATAATTTTTAGAATTATGTAATTAGAGATATTAACGATACAAAGTCCGTCTTAACATTTATACCCGATCAAAGTGGGGTTTATAATATGGGACTGAGGGATTATAACGGTAGTTGTAGGTGACTAATTTTCTTTGAAAAAACCCGCATTGTTCTGAAAATTGTAGTCAAAGTACTTTGCAATTTATAGTACAAAAAACTAAATGTGACAGCTCATAATTTAACACTAATATACACAGTTACCTCATACTGCCAATATTGGTCATGCTTAGTAAGGATTGTATATGATTTTGAGCAATCTTTTTTTTTTTTTTTTTGTACACAGATCGATTTGTTTTTTTTTTTAACTCTGAGATACGGAGTATGTGTCTCAATATATAATTTCTATTACAAATTAACATAAACACAATTATCTACAGAATAATAGCTTAACTGGTATTAGATGTAATTCAGTCTTTAACGTATGAAGTTTGTAATTTCTGATTTCAAATTAGAAAAAATGTTCTGACATATGCAACTCCCTAATTTTTGGTTTCAAACCTTTTTCGGACAAATTAAAATTACTTAGTCTTCACCTACACAATAACGTCCCACTGTAATGGCAGGGCACCAACATGGATGCTACTTTATACGGTGATGACATTGACATGTTCAAGGACATCATTCAGAAGAATGGCGAGTATGAAATCAGCAATGCTTTCATCAGTCGTGTCAATGCGCGTTTCCCCGGCCACTGCAATGGCCACCAGATGACGATATCAAGCCGAACGCTCATTCATCGCCTTGACGTCGGGGCTTCGTCGAGTCACACAGGTGTTGCATATAATGTCAAATAGCCTCAATTCCTCACGATCCCTATGCGACTGAGCAGTTTGGTATGACATATTTTCATTTAGTACTTACATTCTTAGCCTCTTCTATGCCTAAACGTTTCCGTCCGCTTCAGACGTGGTGGCAACTGTTTTATACGCGGGACCCTCGAAGCCCATTGGTGGAACAAGTGGATTTCCAGTAAATGTGAGCGAGGTGGTTGTCACAGATGACAGGTACCATATCATCCTGCCGCATATATCATTCGCACCTTCTTTACAAAACTTCAACTTCATGAAATCAATAATAACTCAAACCAGTCGAACATGTATCTTTCTGCAGCAGTGAAGACACAATGGTCGTGTCTTTGTGGAGTGATCTTGCCAACAACGAGGCCGTTAAGCTTGCCTCTCAGGTGGACCGTGGACAACACTCCTATCGTCAGTTTTATCGACTTGCACGCAAGCAAATTCTTAGGTACGTGTAAGTTATTACGTTTCATAAAATTCAGTATTTCTTCCTATGTATGCAACCTTTTGAAGATATGTAACGCAATTGATGTTCCCAGGGTTTTATCTTGCCTCATCAAGATCCACTTTAGTGTAGTTCGATCTTGAGGGAGAACGAGCTGATGCTTTGAAAAAATGGTACGTTTGTGCAAGACACAAAACTCGCACAAACTCAGATCTACATCACTTTCCATTAGTCCTTATTACATGTTTTGTTTCCTACATGCTTTACATAGCAAAAAATAAAATTGCTTGCATCTCCTCTCTCTGTAGGAAGGCGTCCAACACTGATGTGGTCAAAGAACGGCAAATGCGCGTTGTAGAAGCACGCACCATCAACAGCACACCTATGGCAAGTACTATCAGAGATATATTATCCAAAACTATAGGTTCCTCCCTCACAATTAGTTCATATCCCTTGTAATTTCAAAGCATTCCAGTGGCTGATAAGCATCTTATGTATCCTGTATAGCCGCGTAATACAGTGTACGACCAAAACATCTGACTCAATATATTCATCACTGACTTCAACGAGGACAACATCACTATTTTCTTCGCATGTAAACTATGTGGAAAGAAGTCTGATCAGGAGAACAATGTCACCTTTGTGTGTGAATTCTGCGGTCGTACTTCAGTGACGGATTCCAGGTATGTGTGTCCATTCATTTTTTCCATTTCTTTTTGGCCAAATTATTGAATCTACAAAGCAACATATTTATTCATACACAGCATATTTATTCATGTTTTATCAAATTAAAGTTAAGAGTTGCACTAGAGTTAATCCATCTTATACAATTTTAAAAATTTGCTAAATTTTATTAGTTGCACTAGATTTGCTCTTGGTGATTTCCATGATTGTACGAACTAGTTTGCTCTTTGGTGGATAATTCACACAAAAGAGTGAGCTTAGCCTCATAAATAAATGAATGGTTTTTTCGCCTGATAATCTCAAGATATAGTATAATTCGCGAGATACCCCACTTTTTTATGTATTTCGCGAGGTAACCCTAAGATTTGAATTTTTTTTTCGCCAAATGACCTACTGTTAGCTTATTAACGGTGCCGTTTACTTTTCTTTTCTTTTTTTAAAAAAAAAAGCAAAAACAAATTCGATCTCTCTCTTCGATCCCAGACCACCATCTCTCTGTTCGTTCCAAAGTTCGCGAGAGGTGCTTCTCGACTCCAACCCACCCTTCCATCCTTTGAGCGTCGGCGGCGTGCAAGGCGACAACAAGGCAACGGTATGGCGGTGCGGTGCGGCTTGTCGGCGACCAAGTGAGTCGTCGTCGTCGTCCTGATTCTTCGAAGCAGGCGGTGGAGCTCGTCGACGACCAAGTTGAAAAGCTTCATTCCAAGCTTAAGGTGTGCAAACCAACCCATTTAAGTATTTTCAGATCAATCGATTTAGAAATTTAGGATTATTTTGGAATTTGGGGTTTTCATTAAAGTACTCCCAGAGGTGTATATCAATTTGTTTAAGAAAAATACTCCTAGAGATTAGGTCAATGATGATTGCAACTTGAAGGCTTTGATTAAAGTTTAAAATGTAAACTAATACTAGTAATTTGGTAATCTAACTCCTCGTGAAATAAACTTAGGACATACTGGTGTTTGTTAGCTTTGGTTCTATGTATGGTGTGCTCGGCTATCTAGCTAACCAACTATGAACATTAAACCAAATCTTTGATTTATTGTCAAGATTCTGTCTTTAATAGGTAAGCTTATGACTTAATTACGAGTAAGATTTGATCAAGAGCTCGATCAATAATGTCGATTAGCAATTAGCTCTTAGATCAGTTAGATGCAATGTTCAGGTCTTCTGTTTTGGGTAAATGTCATCTTACCATATCAGTCATAATTTAACTAATTTGGGTATTTTAAGGAACTTGTACAGCCAGATATTGAATGTTGTCAGAATTTTTGCCTCTTCATGAAGTGTGCTGGTTTAATTGGACCTTAAAGATTTTTGGAAAACTATCTGGATAAACTTGGCCAATTGCAAGGGTTTTAAGTTGGCCTTTTTCAAGCCAAAGTTGTAGAAACACTACAATTATTTTGGCTTTCAATTACATAAGCTGCATGAGAATGGGCTACCTACTAGCATTACAAACTAGAGATTTAAAGTTACAAAATAATTTATTGGTTGGAATAGGTATAACTTAAGAAGCAGGTTCAATTCAAACAGCAACCAGCTGAGAAAATGAGATAAGGAAGAGACAATGTTACTATCTTGCGATCAGGCCTTCATTGGAATCGACACTTGGGGATATTGATTTGCAATCCAAATTGGAAAAATGACTATGAAAATTGATCAGAACATTATAAGCAAAATGGTAAAAGATAGAGCCTTTTTTGTGGCTTTGCATAAATTGGAGAGCATGAGGCATGAGCAATGCATATCTCATCTACCTAGAAACAACTTAAACTCTCATGTATAATAACAAAAAGAATCCAAAAAGGATGTTTCATTGCCATCGTATGTTTGGTGTTGTTAGTAACAACTCTGAACTGAGCCCTGAACATCACTCCTGGAGAATTTAAACAGAAGCTAAGGCTGCATCTGCACTTAAGAAATCTTAGGATCTTTACATTATGCTATATCAAGAACACGTTGTCCACAGAATGAGCAAGAGAGATTCCACAGATATTCATTCAGCCATCAAGACTTTCTCCACAAGAGTTGCATCCAATTCATTCAGCTCCTGAGCGCTTTGAATGAATCGGAATTTTGCTAGTTAAATTGTCATGTAGAATGAGGTCGACATGGTATATATGCTATATATCCTAGTTCAAAAACAAAATAGGGTCTATACCTTGACCCGTACTTGTGCTGATCCCCCTCCCGTCATCTACAAAAAATAAACCCTCGTTCTAATTTGTCTGTCTTGTGGTCTTGATGTGTTTCCTGTCTTTCTGCAGTCACACAAATACTATTCGTTTTTTGGAACTCATCAATAAATCCCGCAACGAAAATGCACAGCAAGCTGAAGATGAGAAGAAGAAGCTGGAGAAAGAATCCTTGAAAGAAAATAATGCATCCAATGCAGCCATCAAAAGAGAATCCAATGTTATGGACAAGTTAAAATTTGGAACTAAAAACCTCAAGCATCAGACTGATCAACTTTCAAAGTGATAGGGTCTTTTTCTTAATTCAGGATTGAGATCATCACAATCCAAGCTTCCAATGTAGATTTGATTCGAGCGCTCTGCTTCACAGGTTCTTCAAAGCTGTCAGCTAGTTGCTATATGGAAACCATGAGAATTTTATGTTTCATCTGCAAACTCTATGATATCTTTGGTCATTTTAAGTTGTTCACTAGTTGTGTTAGTGCACATGTTTCATCTGCAAACTCTACTATTCTTGTAAGTCTTGAATTTTATCTAAGATTCCTAGCCTATTAGCTCAATTGATAGAGCGATGTGTATATACACACATGTGTGGGTTCGAATCCCACATAGGCTACAAAATTTTCTACTTGTCCCTTATGTTGATGTGTGTCTTCATTAAATTTATCTGCTATGACATTGTAAAGCTTTTTCCCCACAAACCACACTAACAAAGTTTTACAAACGAGAGCAACAAAATATCTTAGATTAGCCTATGTGGGATTTGAACCCACATTTTTGTGTATAAACACAACGCTCTACCATTTGAGCTAATAGGCTATATATAAGGTTATATATATCAGTTGAACTAAGATTATAAGGTTTACTACTACTCCCTTGATAAACTCTGTTTATTTTGCAAACTGTTTATGATGATCTTGCATTGTAGATATATCTAGTAGGGGTTTAATGGCAAACTCTTCAAGTATAGATTCAAGAACCTTTGGGTCTAAGAGAAAGTAATCTGATATAGGTGTAGAACAATCACAGGAGTCGCATCTGATATAGGTGTAGGAACAACCCTAAGCTGTTGTAGAAGTCTAAAATGCATGTAAGGAGAAACAAAATCATGAAGTAACATTATCACAACAAAATAATGGACTTTATAAAGCAATACACCAACTTTTCGTCCTTGAGCATTACTAAAGACATCATCGAGAGTATATGCATGGAGTTTTATAATCATTCTAACGCAAGAACTGATCTACATGCTATTTATCTAATTGAAGATAGATTTATGGATTACCAACTTCTTATGCCTAATGCCACCCAGTCTAACCAAACTACTAAATTTGACACAAAGTCACAAAGACTTGTGTTTCTTTTGAACCATTATGTGATCATACTGTTGTCAGTGTTCAGTGTATATCTTACCATTACTACTGACACAAAGTCACAAATACACGGAGCTAGATTCAAGTAGCATGCTATTTGGACAATCAATTATTCTCTTTCAGCATTCCATAACAGTTCCATAACATTGACTTTTGTATAGCAAGAAACTCCAACTAAAACTTATCTTACACATTTTTTTACCTATATCATATATTGTTCAGTTGTTTCAAAACACATGTTAATCATGTTCTACCAAAATCATGTTTCAAAACACAGTTGTTTCAAAACACATCGATATGGCATTATTGATACATTAGTTCTGATCAACCTAATATAACACCCTACTCGCTCATAAACCTTTGACAAAACTAAAAACAGCGGGCAATTGGTACTACATATGTAACACCCCCAAATATATATCCTTGAAAGGTATTACCGTCAGTGATCTCAGATTTCACATTCGAAGCAACCCCAGGCTTAACCTATTGATATAATTCATCAAACAACAGTTATAATACAAAATATCATAACTTTCGATTAAAATCGTTGTCTCGGCATTACATCCATAATCTGAAATACAAAGTAATCTTGATATAAAATATGTTTAACACAGCGGAAGTCTTTAAAATAAATGACACGAAAGTCTTGATCTAGCGATCACACGCCTAGGATCTCAACCTTGGTAAAATACTTCAAAATTCCATAATCTGAGATATGACCTCGTTTCGGACCCGGAAACCCGTTGTCGTTGAGCTTTGTTAAGCTTCGTCTAATCTAAGGCAAGTGGCGGTTCGCTCTTGCTTATCATTCCATAATTATATTGATTATCAATTGTTGAATTATTAATTAATTTGGGATGAATTACTGTTTTCGTTGGGAACAGTTTTGATAAAGGATATGATTAAAACATGATATTATAATAGGTTGTATATTGTTAGAACAACGCTATTATATCTGTTACTACCGTGATAGTATTGATGTGGACTATGGTGTGCTTGAACTGTTTAATTAGCACGAGTATTCATAGGAACACTACTTAGTACCTTGCGAGGTACAATCGTTTCTTTATAACTTGGTGGTTAGGATTGACCTAACACCATCTTGCAGGTCATGACCGTCCTCTATCCGAGTATAGAGGTGGTGCATTTAGCTAGTGTCACAAACCTTGAGATTTATTCCCTTCGATATATGTCCCTCATGGCGAAACATATATTCAATATATGTCCCTCATGGCGAAACATATATTTAAAAACTTATAACGTGAAGCGCGTTTTGGAATTAAATAAGATAAGTGCCGTTGTCGCACACAATTAATATATCTCAGACGAGTAGTGCAGCTAGGAAAGACTCGTCTAGACTTTGGTCAGAGTAAAGTTCTCTTTCCAATCTGAATTCGCATTATGCGGTGAGGTTGGTCGTGAACCGAAACACCAAGTCATTTTAAACTCTTGTGTGAACTTATATGTTCCCCAACATTTGTCATACTTCCGATAAGACTCAATTCGTTGGAGTCTTCTTTTCATTTGTTTCCTTAAGACTCAATCTTTCAGAGTCTTCTCTTGATCATACCTTTTCGTATATTTCAGTAGGAGTATGGTGGTTGACTATCGTCATCGACTTTTATTCGAGAAGCGATGAGTCTAACCTAATACGACTACTTAGAACCTTTCTGTTTTACCCTTGCATAGTCTTTCATTAGACTAACCAACCGGTTATATTCCCTTGCATGGTTGGCTGGTGTCATCCGTCTCATACGACACATCAGATAAACTGCAGTTCCGGTGAAGGCTAGAAACGACGGTGAAGGCAGATGGAATTTTTAAGTATTTTACCAAGGTTGAGATCCTAGGCGTGTGATCGCTAGATCAAGACTTTCGTGTCATTTATTTTAAAGACTTCCGTTGTGTTAAACATATTTTATATCAAGACTACTTTGTATTTCAGTTGTATTTCGGATTATGGATGTAATGCCGAGACAATGATTTTAATCGAAAGTTATGATATTTTGTATTATAACTGTTGTTTGATGAATTATATCAACGGGTTAAGCCTGGGGTGGCTTCGGATGTGAAATCCGAGATCACTGGCGGCAATACCTTTCAAGGATATATATTTGGGGGTGTTACAACATAATATAGAATTTCAGTTTCTGAGTAAAAAACACTTGTCTAGACATTCCAAATGGTAAGAATCAAAATCATGCATTGAAAGCCCCAAATTGATAAATCCCCAAAACCCTAAATCCCATTCAAAACCCTTCAATCCCCTTAAATTCCTTTAATTGATTGAATCTACATACCTGAAGAGGCATGCCGATGTTGGGACGACGAACGAGAGCTTGGCTTCTTTTAGACGAACGTATCGAGGGAGATGGAGGACTCGCCGACGCCCTGCCTCGCCTTGCTCGAGCCAGGTACGGCGGTCGAATCGTGCTCGCTACTCGCCTTGCTCAAACCAGGTAATCGGAGGTCGAACCGTGCTCGCTACTCGCCGGCGACGCTGCCTCACCTTGCTTGAACCAGGTCCCCGGTGCTCGAACCATGAAAGAATGGAGTCGAAGGAGATGAAGGCTCAAAGAGGGGACTCGGTTTTAGGGAGTTTTTGCCTTTTTTTTGTAAATAATAACGGAAGCTGTTAATGAATTGACGGTAGGACATTTGGCGGAAAAAAATTAAATGTGAGGGTTACCACACGAAATATGTTAAAGAGTGAGGTACCTCACGAATTTTATAGTACCTCAGGGTTACCAGGTGAAAAAACCAATAAATGAATAGCCACTTCTTTAAGCGTATACAAAAATTAGTTTTGAAATATTTGTTGTTTTGCTTTCCGCCTGAACTGTACAAACAGAGCACTTTTTTTTTGATAAGGTATGGATATTTTTTTATAGACAGAGCACTTTGTTTCCGAACTTAATGCAACTTCTTTTATTTCATATTTGTTGTTTTGCTTTCCGCTTGTCAACTTACTATAGTTGTTAGTTACTGTTTTAGTCTAAGTCCATGTATTTCTCATCAACATTATAGGCTATGTGTCCGTTCCACAAGTTGTTTTTGGAGTTGGAAGTGAGTTTAAGCGAGGTGGTTTAAGCAATTTTGCTTACTCTCACCATCCAAGCTTAAGCAAAATTGTGAGTGGAAGTGAAAGTTGAAGCAAATTCTTCCACTTCAACTCACTTCCACTTACACTTACAACTTGTCGAATGAACACATCTGTGGTGGCATTTTCACTGGCAGCGTGTGATTTACTTAGACTACTCAAGCGTTTAGAAAGCCTTTATAAGAATAATGTCCATCACTTTTCACCCAATTGCTATAAAGTATCATCTATGACATGATATATGGTATTAAACCAATCTTAATTTTATATTCCTGCACTTGACTGAAATTTAGCACTACATTAGGCTACCCCATTAAAAATGTTCATTGACATAGTATCGGTGGAAGGTCTAAAATAATCTTACCTATGGCACAATCATGAATCTTAGTTTCGCTGACATTCGTTCCGACTTGAGAGAGAAGATAGACCATGATACCTGACCACAGGTGAGAGTATTGATTGATTTGAGATTATGATACTGCTTGTGTTCATGAAAGTTAATCGGTAAAAAATGCTATAAAAATTTAACGAAAAATGAAACATGTTGGAACTAATTTCAACTACGTTTGTACATTGGCTTTCCCTCATAGAAACTACACCTAGGCTAACAATCGAATCTATTCTTAGTTCAGTCTTTTTCACAAGAGAACTAAACTGTTTCACATGGCTCGCAGACAAGATAGGGAAAATTGTTCAGACTAACTATCACTTTATCAGTATTCAGTGTAGGTTTTGATTACTAGGATTTTTGTTGTGTCTTCACTGAAATACTGTAACAAGAAATTAACTATCCACGAAGCCAAAAAATTAACTTAGCAGATAGAAACCGAAAATGGGAAAAAATGCGAGACACTTGATTAGAAAGATCAAGACGATGGAGAATAACTTCGGATTGCTTCAAAATCTTGTCGATGTTCTCGTGCGTGCGGCGGACAGAAAGCGTCCATATATGCCGAATTAATGAAAGAAGAAAGGTTTAAAGCGTTTCTGTTGATTCCCGTGGTATGACTTGCAAAACACGAGAATCGGAAAATAGCAGAATTAAGTAGAATACGGAAGAGAGAGATGCCTGGGTGGGGCGCATGGCGGTTTCAAGGGCGGAGAGGCGGTGGTCGAAGGAGCCGAGGATGGAGACCATGTTGTTAGTGATGCTCTGGCTCTTGAGCAGCGACTCTTCGAGGAACGCAGCCCTCTCTCCTAGGGCTTCCATCGCCGTTGTTGGAAGCTCTATCATTCACATTCCACTCTTCAGAGTTTGATTTGGTGTGATATGGAGAGATAATTTCCAACAAACTCGGTTTATCTCCTTCCCTATTTTGGTTTTCTAGGCAGATGATGGTTTGTTAATCCGACGAGGGACCTTTACACGTACAAAACAAAATTCTTATCGGGGAGGGAGAAGCACCGACGAGCGAGGGACCGCGTTGGGGAGGGAGAAGCACCGACGAGGGACCGTGTCGGGGAGGAGAAGCACCTGCGAGGGGCGCGTTGGGGAAGGAGATGCACCGGCGGGGAACAACCGACACCAACGACGAGGGCTTCGGCGGCAGGTGGCGACGACGAAGGAGGGCGGAGCGGCGAAGGCTTTGGCGGCCGGTGGCGACGACGAAAGAGGGCGGAGCGGCGAGGGTACTGGAGAAACTTCCTGAAATCGAATGAGTAAGCTCACGGCGGAAACAAAACCTAAAAGATGAAAAGGTAGACCGCGGTTGCTTAAAACCGTGATTTTGTAATTTTAAAAGCTTACCACGGTCCGATAAAACCGTGGTCCGTGTATTTATTTACCACAGTTAATTCTTAACGTGGTAAGCATTTACTTACAATTTTTTTTTTAATAATAACACCTTGTTTATATTGCAACTGTAGTCCGTGTTTTTTAGTTACCCCGATTGACATATGGAAACCGCGGTGCGAGTTTTATTTAGTATAAAAAAAATCTGTTATACCGCGGTTTTCGCTATAATAACCGTGGTTCGTATATTTTCTTTACCCCGGTTTCTTAAATCCGCTCCAAAAATAGTGCGATTAATCCCATTTTTTGTACTAGTGGGTGTAAGAAGAAATGAATAACATTATTGATTATGTAAACATTTATAGAGAAAGATTATGGATCTGAATTTCGTACTAATCAAATGTGGGATAACCGAGATGAATTGGTTGATTGGGCTAGGAAGAGGGGCAAAGATTTGATGATGGTTCTAGTCATTCGCCGAAGTAATGTCAGACATGTTAGTTTAACGTCCGAGAACTTTGGTAAATATAGATCGATGAGGAAGAAAGTTAGTGAAGAAGATTCGGAGAAGGCTGTTGTGGTACGTCGTGAAACCAGCTCGAAGAAGTCCGAATGCACATTTGAGTTGTATGGTGTTCGAATCAAGATGAAGCCGGGGGTAGAGACTCGGAAATGGATCTTGAATGTGTTAAACGGACAGCTAAAACCATAAGCTTCCAACTACCTTCCTTGGGCATGCATACTTGGGCTGAATGACCCTAGATGAGCAATGTGTTGTCAAGAGATTCAGCGATAGGTTCAATTAGTCGAGTGTTATTGTTGCGGAGTTGAGAAGCTTCTTCCCCAGAAATGTAACATCCACGAAACAAGTTTCCAACTTTCTGTAAAAAATGAATTACGAGGATCGTGGGAAAGTGACGGTTACCCAATGGACCTTAAATTTTATCCAGAACACATGTACGAAGTGCATCCTCTTAGGAAGTTGTCTACAGGTGAGGTGGATATCCTATTTTTCGTTCACCCTCACTTGCTGCATCTGTTGAAGATGTTCCCGTACTTGGTAGTTATCGACGCCACATACAAGACAAATAGGTATGTAATGTCTTTGTGTCTTAATATTTAATACAATTTAATAGTAGTAATATCTATCATCCATTTTAGTTGCTTATATTCTTTTGTTATTGATAAGCACTACTTTGTAGGGCTTAACTAACAGTTATTAGAGGGTTTTATTGGTGCCATTCGGGTAGATTTAGACACATTCATGTGTATGGCGTTTAGGGGCGAAGTTTGGTGTTTTTGAAAGTGTTTGAGCTATCTTGGATATCATAGGAGACACTGAGGAAGGAAGCCACCAAGAGAAGACGCCAAGGAAGTGAAGAGGAGAGGTTAGGAGGCGAAGCCAAGGAGTAAAGGCCGAGCATTAACCGCGACCGCGGGCAAGGGTGCCGCGATCGCGGTTCCTCGAGGCAAGTCGAGAATTATCTGCAGGCGCGGAAAAGTGTGAAGAGCGCGGAGCCACAAGGGGCCGCGATCGCAGTCCATGGGCCGCGATCGCGGGTCATCAACGCAGGAAGTTCGGACTTTTTCCGAATCTATCTTTTATGTTTTTCTTTTCTTATTTTCTCATTTTATTCCGTTTCTTTTCTTATTGGGCTAGGTCATTTGTTAGAAGCCCTATATATACTCTCTTTAGCATTAGGTTTGAGAGGTCGCCATTCTAGAGTTTCATTTCATCGTTGCCACTTTTCATACTTTTGAAGTTCATCATGTTTATGAGGAGCTAAGCCTCTTTTGCTTAGTCCGGTGATGGAAGCATAAGTTTATTCATCTGGTTGTGAGGTTTTGTTCCTATCTATCTTATCCTATTGAGTTATATCTTTTCTCTTGCGCAAATTCTTATTTGGATGTTTGTTGGTTTATCTAGATTGATCACCTAGGTTTATTGCTTTCATTCATATTGCTAATACTAGTGAACTGTTGGGCTAACGCTCTAGTTCGAGTAGCGAGCATAAATTATATCTGCCACTGTGGAATTTATCTATGTAGAGAATTGATTACATGTTGAATGCTTCTGGTTGAGGTGTTATGTGTATCCTGGTTAATTCTTATATGCATTGCTGCCTTTGGATTGAATCACTAGTGGTACTAGGGTTATTCATTGATAAGGGTTCATATGTTTGGTTGATCTTTGAATCTACCCAAGATCAGGACATGAATAACCGAATAGGAAGATAGGACATAATCAAGGAACAACCGTTGGATAACTTATGTGGACATTACTTGGCTAAGTGTTTTCTCTCTTTGATATTTCATTCATCTACTTTGATGTGTTTGATTTGATTGTGACCAACCAACTTACAAACCCCCCCTTTTAGTGACTTGCATGCAACCATCATTAGTTTCGCTCCTTCCCTGTGGGATCGACCCTTACTTATTAACTATACTAGTTTATTTGTGAGGTTTTATATTTGACAGCTACGAACGACAGCACGTCAAATTTGACGCCGTTGCCGGGGAAGGCAAGTTTTGAGCTTTTGGTGTTTTTGTGTGCTTTGTGTGTGTTTCGAAATTTTCGTGTGTTTGCTTGTGTGTGTGGACCTATCTTATGGTCCACACCCGTACTGCTGACTCTCCACCTTTAGCTATTGAACCAGAGATTGAGCGGACATTGAGGGAGAATCGGAGGGCAGCAGCGATTTTGGCCGATCCACCTAGAGCGATACTGCAGGAAGAGATCGACGAAGAAGAAGTGATGGCTGAAAATCCACCCACGTTGAGGCAGCTGACTGCTCCTAACTTGGAGCAACAACCACTGGCCGTAGAGTTCCCTGAGCTCCAGCGGGAGTGAACTTTGAGCTCAAGTCTGGGCTTATCCATCTTTTGCCCCAGTTCCATGGGCTAAGTGGAGAGGACCCAAACAATCATCTCTCAGAGTTTCACGTCGTGTGTACCTCCATGAAGCCACGCAATGTAACGGAGGACCAAATCAAGTTGAGGGCTTTTCCTTTCTCGCTTAAGGATTCAGCCAACGAATGGTTTTACTATCTCACCCCAGGTAGCATCAATACCTGGGGAAAGATGAAGAAGGCGTTTCTGGAGAAGTACTTTCCAGCAATAAAGCTGAACAGTCTCAAGCGCAACCTGAGCAACATAGAGCAGCATGGGACGGAGACGCTCTACGAGTACTATGAGCGTTTCAAGAGGTTGTGCTCCAGTTGTCCTTACCATGGGTATTCAGACCAAGATTTGGTCTTATACCTATATGGGGGATTGTTGGATGAAGAGCGACGAATGGTGAATGCGGCATGTGGAGGCAACATACTGAACAAGACACTTGCCGGAGCATTTGAGATATTCAACGAGTTGTCGGAAGGCTCAAGGCAATTCAATAAGAGGGCGAGCGCCCAGGTAGTGAAAGCCACTACAAGTGATCATGCTCCCCCATCTATGGTGAAATACATGAGCGAAATGAAGAAGATGATCAAGGTTTTGATGAGGAAGGAAGGACCGCAGAGGGTCAAGGAGTGCGAATTTTGCTATGCTACTTCGCATGCAACTGACGCATGTCCTACACTCCACGAGGAGTCCACTGAGCAAGTCAACGCTGTTGGGGGGTACCAACAAAGACCACGGTACGACCCCTATTCCAGTACCTACAATCTCGGGTGGAGAGATCACCCGAATTTAAGGTACGGGAACACGCAGAACATGGAGAACCCCCCTGAGTTCCGACCAAGACCCCCTCAGCAATACCAGCAGCAGCAGTAGTACCCCCAGAGGCAGTTTCAAGGAGGCCAGCAGTTCAGAGGCCAAACAGATCAAAGACCACAAGGGCAGGGAGCTCCCCGCACCACCAATCTTGAGGACCAGGTCAACACACTGGCGCAGCATATGACTACGCTGACGCAGACCGTGGGAACCATGCAGCAAAACATGGTTCAGTTTCAACACGAGACCAAGTCCAGCATACAGAACTTAGAGAAGCAGGTGGGGCAGATCTCCCAAGTGGTTAGCAAGCTTGAAGCTAGAGAGTCACGAGCACTCCCATCTCAAACTGAGATAAATCCGAGGCAAAACGTCAACTCCATGACATCAAGGCCCAGATGGGAGCATGAAGAAGAAAAGTTACCAACCGAGAAGTACGAGGACGAACTGCGACCACGGGCAATTTGCCGCGATCGCGGGTCTGTTGAGCAAGAGAATGGGCAAGATGCGCCGATTAAGCACGATCGCGGGCAGGATAGCCGCGACCGCGGGGCCCCAGTGCAAGAACCGCGACGGCGGGGTGAAAACCGCGATCAAACTTTGGAAAACGGGCCATCTCCACTTACATTTATGATGCGGTATGTCTACCCGGAGGGATATTTTGACATCCCAGTGCCATTCCCTGCTGCGCTAGAAGATGACGAACCCATTGAGGGACTGAAGCGAATGTACGAGACATTCATGAACTACAAGGTGACTCCCCAATTGAGCAAAACGATGCCTCGCTTTGCAAACTTCTTGAGGGAGCTATGCAAGCTCACGAAGGAGCAAAAGGAGCGGTCGAAGAAAAAGGAGAAAGTCAAGAAGGATGTCTTGGTTGTGATGCAAAAGAAGATCCCGAAAAAGTGTGAAGATCCCGGGATGTTTAGCGTACCCTGCAAGATTGGGGAAACCGAGTTCAGCGAGACATTGCTGGATTTGGGGGCCTCAATCAATGTCCTACCGCTGTCTGTCTACAACACCCTCAATGTCGGACCACTAGAAAGCATAGAAATTGTCATCCAACTGGCTGACAACTCCGTCATCATTCCAGAGGGCGTTGTGAAGGACGTTTTGGTGAGTGTCGACACCCTCGTCTTCCATGCAGACTTCTTCGTCATGAACACAGGGAAACAAAGAGGACGAGTAATGCTAGGGAGGCCTTTCATGAAGACCTCCAAAACAAAGATCGACGTGGGCATAGGTACAATAAGCATGGAATTTGACTGGAGGAAGGTAGAGCACAGGCTGGAGTCCATTCAGGAGCATCCCCCAGATTCAAGAGTGCAGAGTACGGTTTCAGGAGGCAACCCAGGTTGAGAAGGTACATCAGGACGTCATGCCGCAACGATAACTATGACGTTGCTCGGGAGGCAACCCGAGGTATGAGTTGCTGAACTCATCTTTGTCTTTTGTTTTCGTTAGGATTTGTTACTGTTTTTAATTTTGTTGCATTAGCTGTTATTTTCTTTTTCTTTCTTCTGTGGGCCACTAGAACTAACTTTGCAGCAGAGCCTCGACCCCAGCAACCCGCGATCGCGGTTCCACCACGGTGTTCCACGGAGTTTAGTTCTACAAAAAAAAATAAAAAAAAAAAATTGGCCCACATAATTTATTTCCGGCATGTTTTCCGAGGCGGTCAAACCCCCGTAACTCACGCCGACTGTTACAATGCAGGGCATTAACCCCGCAATCGCGGTATCTCGTCGCCGAGCCTATAAGAGTGAGGCGTGGCGGAGGCATTTTACAACACCTCCACCGCACGCTCTCACTCTCCAAACACTCGGATCTCCGACTCCGACCACCGCGACGACACCCTACAGCCCCGCGACCATCGTCCCGCCACCGCGACGTCGTTTGGGTGAGATCTCCATTTTTCCCTCGGATTTCTCATTGCCTCACGAGCCGCGATCGCCGGACCATCGCCTGAAGCCCCCGCGACCACCGTAGCGCCACCGAGGACCACCAGAGCCATTTTTATTTGAAGTTTTCTATAGCCCAGAAACCGCGATCGCCACTGTCAAGCACCTCGATCGCGGCCCTTCTTCTCTAGAGGACTTCATTCGAGCATAAACCGCAGCCGCGGCCCACACCCCGCGATCGCGGGCCCCTCCGGTATTCCTTTCGTGCTTCTAGCTCCTTATTCCCACCATGTCTGATTTCGTAACCAACATGAGGAGCCCGAGGCATCGGCGCTATTTCGAGACGTTCAGCCAGCGAAAGATCGTCCAGATGAAATTCTACGATCGACCGACGCTGACACAACTCGGTTTGGAGGACTGCACTCATCAGTTGCTGATCCACGGAGGGCTCAGTAACTTCATTGACTTGTCCGCCCCGACATCCGACGAACTGACCCTGGAGTTCCTGGCCACGCTGGAACGCCACGACGACGGGATCACGTTCAACCTGTTAGGGCGGCAAATAAGGATGTCCTACCAAGGTCTGCGGGACCTTTTTGGCGTTACTGAGGAGCCCACCGAGGATTGGGAAGCTGTAGGCGCCTTGCTAGAGTTCTTCTGGCAAGGTGCGACCCGGGATGTGATCAACCCCAGCGCCGGCGAGTACAACTACAAGCTGACGCATCCCTGTTTGAGGCTGGCGCACAAGGTGCTAGCCATGACCTTCCTGGGACAGGAGGAGGTGAACAAGGTCTCCAGGCAGGCCCTTACAGTGCTCTGGTGTTTGACACCAGAGAGCCACACCATCCCCCACTGGGTCGAGCAGTTTCTCTCCAGCTGCCTACGACTGAGAGAGAAGAAGGACGACAAGATCTCCATGGGAGGCATGGTGACGCTTATCGCCCGACAGTCCGATATCCTCGCGGACCATTGGAAATTCCCTGATGAGAGCTACACATACAATATCAGGCTCATTCGGAGGTCCCATCTGCTGGAGGCCCGCAATGGAGAGTACACCTGGCTCTCCCTGGCCGGCAACATATACCGCATGAGGTTGCCTCGTCCGATGCCTTTTGGGCCTCGGGCGAGGGATTTCTACCTTTATGCCGACGGGGAGCAGGGATCGTCGTCCGATGAGGAAGGGGACAACGACGACGACGACGAGGAAGAGACTGCGGCGGAGTACATGGAGAGAGATGTGCCATCACCGCCGGGTTCCAGGGGCCCTCCTGTATATCCTCACTACACTCACCAGGCATCTGGATCTGGTAGTGCTTCTGGAGGGGCTCCCTGGGACCAGCTCCTGGACAGAATGACGAACCTGCAGCTGAGGCAGGATGAGCAGATACGGAGAAGCGCTGAGTGGGAGCGCCAAATCTCCACTCGCCTGGAGGAGCACGAGAGGCGGAGTGCTGAGTGGCGGCGCAACATGGAGGTCAACCTTGCCTACCACGCCAACTGCCTGGACAACCACCTCGCTACCGTTGAGGACCAGGTGGTTCATATGCAGAGGAGAGCTGAGGCTTTCTTCAACGCCTATGGATATTGGCCTCCACCCTAATGAGTACTTCTATTTTTCCCCTTATCTTTTTATTTGTCCTTCATACATTGAGGACAATGTATGATTTAAGCATGGGGGAGTAGAAGTATTCACTACCTATCTTGTACATATTTCTCTTACAGCACTGTACTTTGAATTTCAGCATTTTCAATTTCAAAAAAAAAAAATATAAAAAAAAATATAAAAAAAATAATCCTGGGATAAGTCGAAAACCCGAAAGGGCGGCTTGGGTAAAAAGCAGGTGGCCCGGACCAGCGCTAGGCTGGGGTAAGAAGGTGTCTGAGTGACGTAAGCTTATGTGAGCACATCTATGGAAAACAAAATGAGTGGCTAGGATGAAAACCCGAAAGGGCTCCTAGGCAAAATGAGTGAAAAGAAGAGGAGAGTTTTCTAGGATCTCATTTTACCGACGGGGCGGCATAAGAAGAGGAGTCGAAGAAGGATTGTCGGATAGGTCACTTTGGGAGGCATAAGGAGTCATAGATGGAGGCTAGGATTAGAGGTTACTCACACCATTGGATGTCCGGGTTAAGCTTGGGGAAAGTACTATGCTTGCCCTTTAAGCTGGTTGAGTTGTGGATGTGTTGTGAATGAGATTGGTGTCAGGAGCTTGGCATGGGTTAGGTGACTCTTAGTTGGAGGACATGCTTCCTGAGACCTTGGGTGCTGTATTGGAGGAGTAGACTCTTTATTAGTTTACTCGAGGACGAGCAAAGGTCTAAGCATGGGGGAGTTTGATAAGCACTACTTTGTAGGGCTTAACTAAGAGTTATTAGAGGGTTTTATTGGTGTCATTCGGATATATTTAGACACATTCATGTGTATGGCGTTTGGGGGCGAAGTTTGGTGTTTTTGGAAGTGTTTGAGCTATCTTGGATATCATAGGAGACACTGAGGAAGGAAGCCACCAAGAGAAGACGCCAAGGAAGTGAAGAGGAGAGGTTAGGAGGCGAAGCCAAGGAGTAAAGGCCGAGCATTAACCGCGACCGCGGGCAACGGTGACGCGATCGCGGTTCCTCGGGGCAAGTCAAGAATTATCCGCAGGCGCGGAGAAGTGTGAAGAGCGCGGAGCCACAAGGGGCCGCGATCGCGGGTCATCAACGCAGGAAGTTTGGACTTTTTCCGAATCTATCTTTTCTGTTTTTCTTTTCTTATTTTCTTATTTTATTCCGTTTCTTTTCTTATTGGGCTAGGTCATTTGTTAGAAGCCCTATATATACTCTCTTTAGCATTAGGTTTGAGAGGTCGCCATTCTAGAGTTTCATTTCATCGTCGACGTCGGGCATGGACGCGTCGCTGCTATACTTCTGGTCCGACATGTCTGTGTCGTCGTTCGTCCCACCCTCTTGAGCGGCATCAAGTGGTAGAAGCAAATCTGCCGCACTAGGAGAACCGCGGCGGAAAGATCATATGAACCGCCGCTGGTCTAGCCGACTGTCGACATGACCCTTTGTACTGCTGTCTGACTGAGTGCAACAACTGTTGTACTGACTTTGTTTTACATATTTTTGAAAATAAATAAGTTAATACAATTATTCTATATTTGTTTAACTAAATAAGTTTTCTAATTATTATTTACATATGTAAATAAAAAATAAATAAAATAATTACATTTTAAATAAAATTAAATAATTTAATAGAATAAATATTTTTTAAAATAAAAAATTAAATAGAATAAGTACTTAATTAAATAAATATTTAAATATATTAAATACTTATTTAAATAGAATAATTACTTATTAAAAAAATGATTAAAATTTTAAATAAAATAATTATTTTATGAATTTTTTAATTAAATAACTTTTTAATTTAGTTAATAAATTTTTTATTTATCTCCAATTTATTTTGCTATTTGGTTCATTTTACAAATTAAATATATTTCCAATTTATTTCCAATATTTTCTAAATAATTAATATTTAATTCAATTTTTTAAATATTTATAACAATTCCTAATTTATTTAATTATTTCATCTCTACTTTTTTATATATTTAGTTCCAATTCATAATTTATTATATACTTAATAAAAAATATCCTAGTGTTTCTATTTTATCTTCATTTATTATTTCATTTTCAATTTCATACATTAATTCATTCAATTCTAAAATTATAAAAAAATATTCTCATTGCATAAATATCTATCATGCATAATATATCAAAATAAATATTCAGCCTACCTTAAATACATATATATCCACCATATTCACCATACCTTAAATTATTAAATATCTATCATGCATAATATATCAAAATTACATAATCATAAATTCATGCATTAATTCAATCTAATCCAAATTTATTATTGCATAATATATCAAAATTAATTCATTCATCCTGTACAATCTAAACATTTCATGCATTAATTTAATCTAAACATTTCCTATATATTCACTTTTTTAAATTAAATATCCTAAAATACATACGTAGCAACCTATTCTAAGTCCAACATCATAAAAGTCTATTCTAAGTCCAAAAGTTTCCAAATTTATCATTTGAATCGAAATAATTATAAAAAATCAATTTTATCGTTATAGAACACATACATGTCACAAACCTTGTCGTCGTCCTGCCTCGGAAGGCGTATCGTTGGAAGCCGAAGTGGAATGCTCGCCAAGAGTCCGAAGCCAACCAATCTGACGCCCCCGACCTCGACCATTGGCATCCTCCTCCACCTCGGTCGGAGCCGAATCTTCCATCGCCGCTGCTGGAGGCGTGCCGCCACCATCAAGATCCTCCACCGCCGCCGGATTTGCCGTTGCCGGATCTGTCGCCGCCGCTCCACCAACACCGACCTCCACCTCGCCGGATTGCATTTCTTTGGGGGATTAGAAGGAGAAGAGAGGGATTAGGGAGAAAGATGAGAGATTTGGGGGGAATCGGGATTTTTTTTCCGCCGCCTCTGCACATAGATAATGAGGAGGAAGAAGAACATGAGCGCGACGCTCCTCTTTAATTGCTTTGTGTACGCCGGAATCTCGAGTAGCCCAAATTTAAAAAATAAAACAAAAAAAGCCAAAATTTGGCGTGGGCCTTTTTTTATTTTCTTTTTAAAATTTATAATTATTGATGGAATTAAGCCTTATACACCTGTATTTGGCGTACGTAAAGATCCGTATTTAGCGTATGTAAAGATCCCGCGTAATAGAATATAGTGTGAAAAGATGATTTGTGTAGTATATATAGCATATGTCTAATTAAACTAAATTGGCCCCGTGTATAGCAGAGATATATCTCTCTAGTATACTTGTATACTCATATAATCACGTTGAAGGATCATTGATTACGAAAAAAATCGAAGGCCACGAAAAGAGTTCTATGGATGATGGGTTTACAAAAAGGGTACCACGTACAATCCCTAATGCAAGTGCATTTTTTATTTAAAAAGCCAGTGATTTTCAATGCAAATGTAGTTTCACTGTGCCATTCGGAACTTAAGATGTTAAATGTCAGTGACGGATCTAGGGGACTTGAGTGGGAGGCTGCCCCCGCTCACCCCCAAAGAGCCACCGGTAATATCTAGAGAGGACAACGTTGGCGGCCTCGTTGCCCCCACTTCAGGCTCTCGAAAATGGTGGTTGGTTAATTTATGGAAGAAGGAAGATGAAGTGAACAGAGCCCAATCTGTTTTTGTTTTGTTATATTTTATTTATAAGAAAAGAATTCTAAGTACCAAATATATCTTGGTAGATCGAGAGTTTGAGCTGGGCTCGGAAGTCGAACAAAGTCGCCATCAAACAAATCATACATAATAATGACTAAAAGGAGAAGCAAACAAGTTAAAATGAAGAGCTAACACAACCTGGGAATGGGTTGAGAATAACACAAACGCGGATTAAAACCAACAAACCTAACACAACGTATAATGTGCTGCCGGAGAGCAATATGTAGAGTACTCAACTGAAAATGCGATGAAACACATGGACATAACTTCGTCATAAGGAGACCACAGGAACCACACAACTACATCCTCGACCTCAACCAAAACAACATCTCGAACCAAACAAACCAGGAAAAGCCCCACACTAATTAAATGCTTCTCAATCAATTTTAAATTTGTCTTGCAAAGAAAGACAAATTGATGTGTGTGTTTTTTTTAGGGAAATTCCTGTTGGTGCCCCTGAGTTTAGGGTTATTCCTGTTGGTGTCCCACGATTAAGTTTTTTCCGGTTGGTGTCCCTAAGGTTTGGGTTTGTTTGCTTCGTAACCAAACTTTTTCATGTTTGTATCATTCCAGTTCAAATTGATTAAATCAAAGTCCACCATTGTGTTCATCGCCCTCAAATTAGTAAGATTTGACTCCTAAAATACCCAAATCCATGTCCGAACCATGTCGATTTGAATTCCGAAGCAACAACCCGTTCCGACCTTAAGAATTCAAATCGGAATGGTTTGAGTATGAATTTGATTGTTTTATGAGTCGAATCCTACTAAGTTGAGGTCAATAAACATAATGATGAGCTTCGATTTGATCAATTCGAATCGAAATGATACGGATATGAAAAATTTCGGTTACAAAGAGAACAAACCAAAATCTTAGGAGTACCAATTGGAAAAAACTTAATCGTGGGACACCAACAGGAATAACCATAAACTCAGGGGCACCAAGAGGAATTCCTTTTTTTTTTTTTTTTTGCTCAACTAGAAATGTTTTTTTGTTCTTACTATTGGTTGAAAAGATCATCTGATATTACGAATATATATATCAAATATTTTCAAAATAAGTAAATTGGGCTTAACGGCCCAATCATATAGTTATTAGATAAACATTGTTGTTATTTGAAGATTGTAACAGTTTTTATAGTATGCTATTGTTGTTATTATTTAGTATGCTTCTTTTTAATCTTGTAAAGCAAGTACCAAACTTGATGAGTATCAGATAATAAGTTTAGAATTTTAATTATTATATATTCAAGTGTTTTTTTAAAGGATATTCAAGTATGTTTTTAGGTTCTCAGAATCTCATTAGCTGTACCAAACTTGAAGCAGACAATCAATTATTTTGTTTTTTTTAATAAACATTCAACGTCGTTTGGTAAAAGAAATTCAAAACAGTTTGAAATTTTCAAGTGACTAACCAAAATGAATCGTTTTGCTAAACTTCATTTAAAACACTCTGTTTTTATTACTCCCTCCGTTAAGTTTTAATTGACGTTCTAGCAAATTTCAGACAAAATAAGAAACCAATTATTTTCCCGGATTACCCTTATGATTAGTGACTAATTATTTTTTTATTACTGCTCATGAAAGCTCACAAAAAAATAAAAGAAAATCAAAAAATCAAAAGAAAATCTCATGTTGTTACGTTTCTCCTAGAAAATGGGGAAGCAATGAATAAAAAATTGAGAACCCAAAAAAAAAAAAAAAAAAAATTACTAAGCATGAGGGTAAATTTGTAAAAAATAAGTGAAAAAGTCTAAAATGATAATTAAAACTTAACAATAACTTAAGCTTAGAACGTCAATTAAAACTTAACGGAGGGAGTATTATTTTAAAAACAAATTAAAACAAGTAAAACAAATTTAAAGAATCAAAGCAGTGCTATAAACTAAGAGAAAGATAGAGATTTGAGAGAAAAGAAGAGAGCAATGAGAGAATAATCTTGTGTTTATTAGGCTTCCAATAAGAGCCTTATATAAGGTTTACAATATTTTGGGAATAAGTAAACTCTAGGATTTAAAGAAGTTTATCTTATGTACATCCATAATATAATATTATAACACTCCCCCTTGGATGTACATCACTAAATGTCTCGTTAAAAATCTTGTCTGGAAAAATCCAATGGGATAAAAAACAAGACTAAGGGAAAAAGAGTACAGTTGTAGTTTTCCTCTCAATTTAACATCGCTTGACTGAATCTGCTGAATTGGTCCTCATTTCGACTCAAAGCTCGTGAGTGTAGATAAATATCGTCAATATGTAAGTGATTGAGTGCGGAGTGATGCATGATCTTCATATATCTCCATTTGTATTCGTGCACATAAATCTTGGTACTTCGGGAACTTGCATGTACATACCTGTATCAAAAATATAAATACAAACCAATACAGATAACCATTTCTAAATTAATGATTTACATATCAACTTTAATATACAAAATCCAACTTTGTTTGAAACGCCTTTCTCAGCTTTACCAATCATCATTGTCGACGTGTTTCCATTGATTGAGAATCATGAACCTTTCTCGTATGTCACTTCTGGTGCAAGTACTTATTCAGACAAACTCGTCAAGGACAATCTCATTTCGATTCCTTCAGAAATGGATTCTAACAAACATTTCATACTTGTTCCTTAAAGTCCTTGTTATGATGTGTAATCTGAGATAAGATTTTCTTCAGGAACTTATCTCAAGAAAACGTCACTTGTCGACAATTAACAGCTTGCTAAGCTGCAATATGTGATTCCTCTTTAGAAAACTTAGCTTCAGACATAGTCTAATAGTCTCTCACGCTTTTGGCGTAATTAAGACTCCCTTATAGTGGATTGAACCTCCAAATGAGCTAGGCATTCAGTTGGTATATGTGACTCTGTCACTTCCTTGGATTTTAGTAAATGCAATTCATAGCATGTCATCTATACTTTAAGTATATGATCCACTGAACTTCTGGTTCATTTTCACATATCCAATGATCTTAAATTATCGAGAATTTGCATTCCTTGCAATCTCTTACGTACTAGTCTCTTTTTTTCGCTACCCCTAAAGTTGGGATTTTATCTCTTCAAAATGATAATCTTGATATCGAGCGATCACCCAATATAAGCTCTAGGTATTCAATAATCTATAGGGACTCCTACCCTCATATAATCCCAACTTTACTTGTACCATTAATTAGTTCATTTAGGGTGAGAATGGATCGTACACCGCATATCTATATACTTTCAGTTCTCTTCTGGAGATAAGTTTTAATTAGGAGAATATATCATGGTCAGACGGTCAGTCAAAGTCAAACTTACTTCTCGACATTCAAACTTTGTATGACCCCATATGGTCAACGTCTAGATCATTTCATGTATTAGCTTTAACCCAACTATGATTGATGACCATATAAATAATGATTGTACTATGTCATCCTATTAAATAGTATGAGCTGCCTGATGCTCGACTGTTACACTACTTGATTGATTTATTTCTCCCACTTTAAATCGTTTGACCAATGTGTTGAGGCATCTATCAACATCATAAAATATACGAATAATTAACATTGGTCCATATGACGGTGTTATTAGTCCTCATATGTATTCTTGAATATGTCAAAAAACATGGAGACTATGCATTTACTCTTTACATATTCGACATTGTTACCAAGAAAGCAAGTCGTATATTTACGATCACTCTAAGACAAGGACTCCATGGCCTAGGATCCTCCGGTCCTTTAGTAGGTGTTTGAGTGAATTTCTAATGATCTTGTACATCATTGTTTCACTTGGGTGATCAAATCCATTTTTGCCATACAGAAATATTTTTCCATCAATTAACTTCTGGTTAGAAATATTATATTATTCAATGGGTTGTCGTATATACCTTGTGTGTAAAGTTTCCTATGAACATTTATATAGATATTTGATATTGTCCTCATTCATTAATTCTTCATGATAACCAATTTGTCGAATATCTTTTCAAATAATCAACAAGTTTGTCATAAACTTGTAAACATATAGTGTTACTCATTTATCTTCTTGATATTTCCAATAACAGGATAGGTCTCTTCTGGAGCCATGAACGAGACACTCTTTCTAAACCTTATATCTCACACTTGGTGTTTGCCATTTGCAGGGTAAAGAAACTCATGGCTTATCAAAATGGTATAAGTAATGGCATTATCGACAATAGTTTCCACCATTGAAATTTCCATATGGATGATCCTATAATATTTGGGATATCATCAACTCAAAATTAGATAATGTAACACCCCCAAATTTCATCTTGAAAGTATTACTGCCAGTGACTTCAGATATAACATCCCGAAGTCACCCCAGGCTTTTCCAGTCGATATAAACCATCAAACCACAGTTATAATACCAAATATTACAACTTTCATTAAAACCAAAGTCTCGGAAATACAACAATTTCCAAGTCCATCAAAATACAAGATCAGAATTATTACAGCGGGAGTCTTAATATAAAACATAGTTAAACACAACGGAAGTCTTTTAAACAAAATAACAAAGTAACTCATCAAAACACCGTTCATCCTCATAGTCGCTCTAGCCTTCTCGGATCCTCAATTTATCTGATGTGCCGAATCAAACGGATGACACCAGCCAACCATGCAGAGAATAATTACGGTTGGTTAGTCTAATGAAAGACTACGCAAGGGTACAAAGCAGAGTGGTTCGAAGCAGTCGTATTAGGTTAGACTCATCGTTTCTCGAATAATAACCGATGCTGATAGTCAACCATCATACTCCTACTGGAATAAACAAGAGGTATGCACAAGAGAAGATTCTGGAGACCGAGCCTCACAACAATCAATCCCAAAAGAAGACTCCAACGAAAGTGAGTCTTAACAGAAATATGACAAATGTTGGGAACCCAAATAATCAGACAAACACAACATCGCATACGAGCGATCTAAACTAAGACGAGTTTTACCAGCTGCACTAACGCTTAGCTGCACTACTCGCCAAGGTATATTAATTATGTGCGCCAAGAGCACTTATCTGAGTTAATTCCAGAACAAACCACAACACGTTATAAGCTTTTAGATATCCATAACACGATCAAGAACGACTGGACCTCACATAGAGCCCAACGTCCGTATCCACAACAGTTCCACATCCATTGATGTCAGGGTCTCCACTGCCCCTTCACCAATTTATTATCAAGAAATGACTGGACCTCACATAGAGCCCATCGTCCCTACGAATACTCGTGCTAACTAAACAGTTTAACACAACAATAAATCACATCAAAGCCATCACGGCCCACACCTACACAATATAACTATAATAGCGTCGATTCTAGCAGAATATACAACCTATTATAATATCAGATTTTAATCATATTAATTAACACAACTGTTCCCAACATAAACAAGAATCATCCCAAATTAATTAATAACTAAACAATTGATAATTAATGGAAGTATGGAATGATGAGCAAGAGCGAACCGCCACTTGCCTTAGATCCGACGAGTTCGAACAAAGCTTAGAAACGTCGAGTTCCTGGATCTGAAACTGGGGCAGATCTTGGATAATAAATCCCTAAGAAACGACCCATAACAAGACCCTAAGTTAGATTCAATATCCACATAATTGAATCTAAAAGAATAGGAAAAGAATCAAAGGAATCGAGCCTCGCCCAAAGCCAAGCACCCACGAACACACACTCGGACAAGGCTCGCCGCGGGTGCGGTGGGAGCTTGCCGCGGGGTGCGGTGGACAGACAGTGGCGAGCTCTCGCGACAGTGAATCAATGGAGAACTTACCAAATCACTTCGTTTGCTTTCGATTTGATTATGGTTCGATCTCCCAACACCTTAGACCTTCAAATACCACTAGAGGTACCCTTCTTAACTCAAGGAACACTCCGATGAGAGCTTGGAACAAGCTGGAAATGGTGAAAACAGAGGAAAAACAGAGGAAGGAGACGAAGCTTCACATCCTCTGATTTCGATCCCTTTTATAGTCCCAAAACGAGCTTCCTCAAAGGGAACAAGCAAGGAGACAAGGGGACAGGTCAAGGTGCCACTTGAGCTGCTCAGAGCTGACACATCCGGCGAGTTGCAGCTGGTGCTTATCGCGAAGACGAAACCGCCTCAGCTTTTGGCCTTCGCCGCGGGTGCGGTCAAGCCCAGTTTCACCCTTCTAATCCGATTCACTTTTGGGTTAATTTCTTAATCCCGGGTTAAATATATTTGTACACGATCGACAATTTAACCCCGAAAATACTTCAACTGTATTTTATATTACTCAAAAAAATATTACAGAGTTCAAACAATATACAGAATGTCCGAAACTCTCTTAAAAATTAATCCGACTAGTAATACGGGAGTTGGAAAAATTCCAAAATATCCTTATAAAATGAGGGATATTACAGATAAATCATTACCTTGATTTCTAATTTTCGAATAAAAATAGATGCCCTAAAACATGTACTACTACCATAGTACAAAATTGACGTATGATCATGAAACTCTTTATGAGTATATATTGATCTCTAAATTGTCAAAATATTGAGTCTTAATACTCTGATAGAGTTGATGGTATGATAGAATCATTAATTTAGCACAATTTTAGTGGAATTACAAGTGTTGAATTCTTCTCCCAAATACGTTTAGCCAAATGAAATTTAACACTTAAACCACAATATTAAATTGTTTCTTCTGGAAATCCTTAAAAATTTGGCGTTGCAATTATATCAACTGTTCCAAAATAAATTTAAGGTCTAAAACACTGGTAAAATAAATAAACTCGTCATTCATTTACTTCGAGGAATAATGTCACTTCAGGGACAATTCAGTTTTACATATACATCCACTACCAAAGATGATACTTATTCTTGTTGTTGTAAATACATAAATATGTACAAAAATGAACATAATTAATAAAACTACAAAGATAGCATAAACAATGTAGCTGAAATAAAGAAAATCATTGTCAATTTCAGGTGACTAAAAATGAAATACTTAATCAATTGACCCTTTTATCACTTACTACAGGCAAGAGGTGATTTCTAATATGACTCCTATCATCTACTTCTGGAGATAATACTTGTCATAAAATTTTATCATCTTCTTCAAGAGATAATATTTTCTATTATTACCCACTTAAAGAATAATATGGTTAATTATTTCGTCTACTTCGGGAGATAGAATTTATCACTATGGGAATGATTTTGGATTTGTCTATACCTAGACAAATATATTATGTGTGCATCCACTTCAAGGGATGTCAATTTTCAATAATTTAAGAACAAAATAGAAGAACATGAAAATAAATAAGCAACTGAAAATAAACAAGCTAAAAAAATAAAATGGATAAGTAATTAGATTTTAATATGTTATCCGTTTCGGTGAATGAAATCCATCACACTACTGGGTGATATAATCATTATAAACACATCTTCTTCAGGGATGAATCCATCAATCTCATTGATGATTTCTGTTTTATAAATACATCTATTTAGGATAAACATATCCTTTTTGAGAGATAAAATTATCGCTCCAGGGATTGAAAACTATCACTTCAGGGATTGAAAACTATTGCTTCAGGAATTGAAAACTATCGCTTTGGGGACTAAAATTTGTCGCTTCAGGGACTTAAAACTATCGCTTCAGGGATGAGATTTGTTGCTTCAGGAATTGAGATTTGTCGCTTCAGGGATTGAGATTTATCGCTTCAATGATTGAGATTTGAGATTTGTCGCTTCAGGGATTGATCGATCGAACAATTCACTTCAGGAATCGAACGATATCACTTCGAATTAAAATTATCACTTCAAGGATTAAAATTATCACTTCAAGGATTAAAATTATCACTTCAGGATCTTAATACCAATTTACTTACCTCAGAAACGAATTATATGAAGACCGTACACACCACACCAAACATGAGCATATTGATTTAGCACTTTAAATCTCATGCGAATATAAAAACATATCTGGAAGAACATAAAAAATATACAAATCAAAACATAACACCATCAACCAAATTAAACCATGTTCACCGAATAGAGACAAACGAAAGATTATAATAGCTATAATAAATAAGAAAGAGGGGGAAATATAGAAAACAAAACTGAAGTCGTAGCCAGAGAAATTAGTTAATTAACGCTAACCATGTATCACACACTAGTCATATGAAGAATGATTATATATGAAATAATCAGCCTAGTTTTAGAGATCGATCGATCTTATTAATTAAAGCAAATCAATCCTAAAATATTGAGCAATTAGTGTTGATAACTTGTTATAAATTAAGAGAAAGAGAGAAGTTTGAGAGAAGAGAAGAGAGCAATGAGAGAGTAATCTTGTGTTTATTAGGCTTTCAATAAGTGTTTTATATAGGGTTTACAATACTTGAGAAATAAGTAAACTCTAGAGTTTAGAGAAGTTTATCTTATATACATCCATAAATATAATATTATAACAGTGCATCACTACTTTATTTTTAGCAAAACTGCTTCTTCTCCAAAATGCCAAAAGTCGATTAGAGAAGGTAAAAGATTTGTGGAATTAATTCTCCTTGTTGATTTCATTGATTCACAAAAGTATATATAGTTACAAAGATAATCTTCTCTCTCTAGAATTAAAGATAATATCTATCTGTTTAGATAAGATAACTAATAAGATAGAATATAATCTTAATACTTTCCCTCAAGTTGGAGCATGAAGATCAATGATATTCAATTTATCCAATAGGAGCTGAAATTGTGTTTTACCAAGAGCCTTGTGATATGAGTCTGACTCCACAACCCATCTCGGTGGGCCCCACGTCGGCCCTTTGGGCGGGGGTCCGGCTAGCCACGGCCCGTCGGGCTAGACCGGCAGGAACAACCGAGACTCATAGCAAGCCTGCAAGCCATACACCCCAACCAGATGCTCACAAGTTGTTAGCCTGTAGGTTGTTGGAGGTGAGACTCGAACCCAGGACCTCCCTTTAACAAGTGGAAATATCACCACTTGTCAACCAATTACACTGCAGTGTAATTGGTTACCTAATTATCCAGTCGAACTATCCTGGCGCATCGATTCAGTTACCTAATTATCCAGTTACTATCTGCAACCTTGCAACAAGAAATACCCTAGTTCTTGCCGCCCCTCCAAACCCTAGTGCCGCCCCATCAACCACCACTCCACCGCCCTACTCCGCCAGAATTCCGCCGCCCCTTTCCCTGCTTCCGCTGGCTCCAATCATTGCAGAAGAGATTGTTCGCCCTACTACGCGTTCATCGAATCCTCGACAACAACTTATAGTCTTTCCGTCGGGCAAGGTTACATCAACTGGTATCAGAGTCCAGCGGTTCAAGGTTTAGTCTTTCCATATTTTACTTTCTCTCATTTCCATCACCACCACCTTTTGCCACCACCACCACTAACTTCCGCCATCACCATCGTTCACCACCCTAACATAAGCTCCTCGTTATCCTACGTCCTTGTCCCAACCAATGAAGCAAACCATACAAAAAAAGGAGGGCAAGTGAGAGATTCCCCACCTTGTCTATGGCCAATATCCCATTTCAAATTTCATATCTTGCCTTTCCATATCTTCTTTCGCTTGATTCCTGTATCTTCCCAAATAAACCACAACCATTCAAACCAAACCTTTGACCAACATTATTTGTTATCAAAAAAAAAAAAAAAACAATTCCCACGTTTCCTTACTCTCAGCAACTCACCAAATTAAGATCTCATTACCCAATTTGACCGTATCTCTCAAATCCATTCCCACAAAATCTCGGCCAAATTAAAAATCCCAAACTCAAGGTAAGATCACGGCCAACCCAAAACACAAATCAAGCCAAATTCCCCCAATATTAAAAATATAAAATCAAATCCCAAATCTTTCCTTATTTCTCGACCAAGTCACCAAAAAAAAAATCAATTCGCCTTACCCATATCCTAGATTTGCTAGATATCTTTCTAGCCTTTCTTTATCCATCAACCCATGATCCCACCCTAGCCTATGCCCTCACCGAACCCATGGCTTATCACCGGCGCTCCATGCGACTCTACGACGACGACGAGTGGGACGACTACGACTCCGATTCGGACCGGCCCTACAACCGGTCACACCCGAACTGGGTTCCGCCCCCACACGACCCAATCTTGCGAGCTCGCCATGAGCGCATGTTGGATCGCCTATTTCCTCACCGCCGCCGCGACCGCGCCGTGCCACGTGCGCCCCCTCCTCGGCGCCAAGTCTACGACGTCTACCGCTCCTACTAGGGGTGAGCAAACGGATCGATCCGATCTGATCCGTTATACCGGATATCCGGTTTAAAAAATTTACAAAACCCCGATCCGTATCCGGTCCGTTTTGAAACGGATATCCGGTAAAAAGGACCCGGATCGGATATCTGAGCCGGATATCCGAATTATCCGGTTACTACAAATCTATTAGAAATAAATCAATATATTCATTTTTTAAATTCAAAAGTAATAAATTTGTAAATTAAGAAATAAAATTTGTAGATTGTTTTTTAATTTGTTCGTACGATTTAAATTATATACACACTTATTATTCATATGAAAATGTATTTACAATATTTTACTTGGACAACAATATAAATATGTGATTAAGGATGTAAAATTTATTAATATATTAGTTATAATAAACAAATTTATGATTATAAATATTATATGAATAGTACCGGATATTTTCGGATATCCGATAAGCTAAATATCTCGATCCGTATCCGGTTCAAGTATCCGGCAAAATCACCCGGATCGGATCGGATAAAAACTTAAAGGATATTTTCGGATACGGATTTTTAGGATACGGATCGGCGGATTTTCGGATCGGATCAGCCGGATCGGATATATTTGCTCACCCCTAGCTCCTACGACCCACCGCCTCGACGCCGCGTCTACGACTCCCCGCCTCGGCACCGCCGTGACCCGCCCCGGCGCCACTACTACGACGCCCCACCTCAAAGCCGATGGGAGCCGACAACGCGCTACAACGACGCCCCCACAACGCCGCCTCGTTCACCCTCTCCATTGCCGCCGAGCCCGGTGACAAATCTTGAGGCCATGGATGCTGCACTCGGTCATTACGATGCAGAGATCGATCATCGACGGGACTTGAACGATCGCCTTTTCGCGTTACTCGAGCAACTGCGATCCTCTACGCTGGCGCCTCCTGTTTGCGCCCTCGTTTCGCTCACTCCCACGTGCCCGGTCTCACCACCGCCCCCATTCAACGCGCCCGCTAATGTGCCTGACGAGCCGGCCTGCAGCGAGCCGACGGAGGTGCCGACCGCACCTTCTTTCAGCGCACCCGCGCTAGTACCTTCTATTTCCGAGGCCGAGAGCGAGCCTGCCTTCGTCGTCGCTCCTACCTCGGACCAGGGCCCGATCGTATTGACCTTGAGCGTGCCATCCAACGCCAAGCCCGCTCCCGCATCCGATCCACCACTGTTGATATTTGAGATGCCAAGCGTCGGACCCGTACACCTCTAGGATGCAGCGCTCTCGTTTGCTGCAGATCGCTTGTTTCCACTAGCCCCCACCAGCTCGAAGCGGGGACGCTTCGAATCCAAGCGAGAGAGAGTGATACGATCCTGGCTAGTCCTATGCCGCCCTACGACGAGTCCTAGATGCCCTAGACCTTGGCGTCCACCTTGGAGTTACTATTATTATATATTTCTATTTTAGTAGTTTTCCAGTTTGGCATGTTGTCATATTTAGCATTTCCTATTTTGTCTTATGCTTGATTTAGTACTTACTATTTATAGTTATTTCTATTTCAGGCGTGTGCTCCTCTTATGCTTAAGAGGGCCGGCCCATTAGTTAGAATAAGGCCCATTAGGCCGAATGCTTGGCTATATAAGCCTTTCCCTATGTTCCTTATTTGACACGTCAAAGTTTAATCCAAATTGTCAAGTTGAGTTTCTCCTTCTTTGGGTTCGACGTCATCAATTAACGCGTTTCTAAGTTGAATTATCCTGACGCGTTAATTACTCTAACTTGGTTACTATCAAGAGACGGAATCAGGCTCGCCTTCTACCACGATCCTACAACAAACGTGGTCTGACCCCCCTGTGGATCACATCACCTTGGTAAACAGATTTGTTGGCTGTTGAGAAGTAGTCAAATATCTTGTGACAATGTTGCGTGACTGAACCTGATCGCGGACAAGATGACAGTCTATCTCGATGTGCTTTGTTCACTCTTGAAATACCAGATTAGCAGCTATATGCATCGCTGCCTGACTGTCACAGAAAAGCATCATATGAGTAGAATGTCAAACTCTTAGAGATACTAACAATGATTTTAGCCAAAGTAACTCACAACAGGTCAAAGCCATATATGGACATGTATTCAGCCTCAGCTGATGACCTGGAAACCGTTGCCTGCTTCTTCGTCTTCCAAGAGATGGGAGAGTGACCAAGCATGATGAAATACCGTGTTAGAGAGTGTCGCGTAATAGGACACGAAGCCCAATCAGAATCACAAAAAGCCATGAGTTGCAGGGAACTCGTTGCTCAAAGGAGCAATCCTTGCCCTGTATGCCCTTTTAAATAATGAAGAACGCGAATAGCAGCGTTCCAGTGATCAATCTTAGGCGTCTACATGAATTGTGCCAGTATGTGAACTGAGTAAGACAACCCGGGACGGGGGATAGTGAGGTATGCAAGTAATAGGGTGACGAAAAACTGGCAGAAACTTCCTTGGTTGCGTTAGTCATCAAAATAGCAACAAGGGATGACGATGAACAAGGTCGACGTCTAGGAGAAAAGAAACAGTCGTGAATTAGGGCAGAAAGGGGGCGACGACGAAAGGATGTGTTTTGGATCGATTAGGCTGATACCGATAATTGTTGAATTCCTTAGGTTTTGATGGTAACAAACATTCAGCTAACATGGGTGCTAAGTGTTTCAGGAACAAAGACAGTTATCTCAAGGAACCATTACAGCAAAGGATCATAGAGGAAACAAAGCTTTGTTCATGTGCTTTGTTACCTCTCAAGGAACTGTAGTGACGAACAAGATCAAGCTGCGAATGGAAGGAAGATATCCAGCGTGAAGATTATGGAAACTTTCCTAGAAGAATCACGCGGTCAAAGGATAGGATTTCGGCTGGAAGGATCTCGCCGAAAAGAAGATTTGGAGAGAGAAGCCCGATTCCTTATCTTAGGGAAATCTTTCCTTAGATAAGTGAATTGGAGAGAGAAGAATCATATCTCATCCGATTATATTAATTTTGGGAATTCCTTCCTTGATTAATATAGACGGTTGGGATATTATTCCTCCAGCAAATCCTATCTTCTTATAACCTTATTTGGAAAGATCTTATCTTGTTACAATTAGGGTTTTGCCGTGTTGTATTTATTAGAAGTATGGATTTATTTCTAAGTAACCACGAAGAGGAAAAAGAAGAACTGAGAGCGTTCAGTTGAGAAGAAAAAGAGAGTGAAGTGTTTGTAAGTCTTTGAGGGTTGAGTTCGATTCATCGTTATAGAAGAGGTTTCAAATCTAGGTGGGAAGTCTAGAGGTTGAAGTCCAGGATACAAGTGTAATCGAACAAGAAATCAATAAGACAAGTAGACGCTTCAAAATCCTCTCAAGCGGAAGCTTGAAGGTAGTGGTTTTTCCTTGAGAAGCTAGTTTTGCCAATCAGGGTTTTCACTATATATCGTGAGTTCGTTTGTTATCTTTCTTGCTGTTTTTAATCCGCTGCATCTTCTGTGGGAACAAAGCTTTTGTTCCCTCAGACGTAACTCTAACGATCCAACAATAATAATAGAAAAGATAAAAGATTTGTGGAAATAATTCTCCTTGTTGATTTCATTGATTCACAAAAGTATATATAGTTACAAAGATAACTTCTCTCTCTAAGATTAAAGATAATATCTATTTATTTAGATAAGATAACTAATAAGATAGAATATAATCCTAATAATACAGTGATACCAGCCAACCTGATGTGACCATGTCTCCCATGACGGCCCAAGACGAGGAAGAAGCCATGACCGTGGGCTCAGAAGAGCCAAGTACGAAGACCGCGATCTTCGTCATACTCCTTGCATCTGGAACAGAGACCGCGATCTCATTCAAGCGTCTCTATCCAGGACCAAAGATCGTGTGCCTCAACGCGTCTTCCTGCAAGCGACTCAATGTTGAACGCGATCTCCTTCAAGCGACTCAACCTCCTTCAATGCTGGTCGCGTTCTATCTGAAGATTCTTGCATTCAATGCCTTTAATGCGTTCTTTTGAGACACTTTCTATATTTAGTATTTATAGCGTTTTAGATAGTTTCTATTTATAGCGTTTCTATCTTTTCTATTTTTGGGTTTGTGCCTTTTGCATGCTTGCATGGGCTAGCCCATAGGTTCGTCTCGGTCCAAGCCCATTAGGTCTTGGCCGAGTTCTTTGGCTATTTAAAGCCCCCGTTGTTATTGTTATTTCCTTACGTTCAATTTAATTCAAGGTTTCAAGTTGAGTGTTTATCCTCCTTCCCTTGATCGGACGTCAAAACCCTCTATCTTCGCATCTCCTTCACTCCGCCGCCGACGCTACGGCAAACGCTTGAACCTTCAAGCCAGTCTTCCTTCGCATCTCCCTTCAACCGCAGTCGATGCTACGACACCCGCAGTCGACGCTACAACATCAACGACTTGTCTCTTCAAGTCATCTATCCCTCATCAAATCGCTTCCGCCAACGCTATCCTTTCGCCCCAACAACTGCTTCCACAACGTTCACCACCGCACCACCACCGTGTTCACCAACACGTTCATCATCGCGTTCATCAACGCGTTTGCCATCTTCTTCACGGCTGTGACGTTCAACGTGACTTCTCATCCAAGACTAGATCATATCCCAAGGCGTCACCTTTTGACAATTGGCTTGTCATCGGAGGCAAGAACACAATCACAACCGCTAGCTGCGACATGTAACTGCCAACTCCGACCAACGACCTCCCTCTTCTGCCCTTGAATCCCGTCGGACACCACCGCCGACAGGCAACAACCCACCTCTTTCTGACCGGCCCGCGACGCCCTCATTCGAATATTATGAGTAAAATTCTACATTTGTTGAAAATAAATATTTTTCGGTTTGGATTGATTTTGGTTGAATTGAATAATTTGTACTTGAGTTGAACTAATTTTGTTTAGGATTATTGGTTGAATCGATTTTGATTAAACTTATTTTTGTCATAAAATCAAACTATTGTATTTTTAGATAAGTCTCATGAAGATTCAAATAGCGACAACAATATCAATGTGGGTCGATCTAATCACAAAAGAACTCGCTTATGAGAGATTCATAGTTAGCGATTTGGTGATTCCTGAATCCGCCACTTTTTTTAACGATTAACAGCTAAACACTAGCAATTGTTTTTACAGAATGGGTAAGAGGTTTTTGTATGACACCAAATAGCATATAAAAACTGTGTTCTTTATTGACCCGCTTATACACAACGACGTGGTTATGTTTTATAGTTAAGTTTGGAGATTATAAAACTTACCAATGTTAAATCTTTTTCAAGACATCTTATTTTTTTTAGCAATCTTTACAATACTAACTTTATTAGATGAAAGTTGATTTCATTTTACCATTTCTAATTTCATATATTTTGTCGATAAAAGTTTTTTAGGGCAAAGTAAACTGTGTCTCATCACCAATTCACAAGACAAGATGCTTTCAAGCTCATATAATTCATAGCTACCTCAAATAGGCTAATGGAATTGGGGTATTTGGGCGAAAAAGTTTGTAAACTTTGATAAAATTTGTTGGGTGTTTGTATGCATACTAAATTATCAATGAGGCTCTTTTTCGTTTATGAGAGACACTTAATCCGATACGTTGTTCTTTAGATAAAACATATTAAAACCCAAACGAACACAACCAATATATTTTAGTACAATTTAGACGTGTTTTCACCTTTAGTATTGTTTTGAACAAAACAAAGTTTTGTAAGGCTTTTTTTGCCAAATCACCTTTATTTACAATTTGATATGTAAATTTATATGAGTCGACATCAAGCCACATCATTCCACATTTCCCTTCACTAACATTTCATTGACGAAATTTAGCATGCTATTATGGTAATGACGTGGTTTTGCATTTTTATATGTTGTTTCACTTTTTTTTTAAGTATGTGGTGTAGCTTTACTTTTATGATATGCTCAAATAGTGACATATCATATATATATATATATTCTACTATCTATTTATGAAGAAGATCTAGGGATCGTTCATGGAAGAAAATTTGGAAAAAATTGGATGAAATTTTGGAAGGAAAATCTTTCATTCAATCGTATGTTTTCTTATTTACAAAAGTGAGCTATTTATAGTTTTACAATGACTTATAACAAACGATCTCTTTTAGCTGTAACAACTTTCTAGTTGCTGGTTCTTGAAGCTCAATTTAAAGATTCATAAATTTCAACATGTGTGGGTTCATGTAACTTTACCTAGAGGTTCACACATAGTCTAAGACAATGCTTCGACTGACAATGGTACAAGGTTCATGTGCAATATGGTGTGACAAGGTTTTAAATGTAGGTTCATATGTTCTCAATAGCAGGTTCATATTTGTATTGGATAGGGTTCATATGATGTATTATAAAAAAGGTTGAAAATAATAAGATGGTTTTACTAGTCGTTGACTTGTTTGTGTGAGTAACACGGTGTATTGTTTTCATGAATGAAAGAGTGGTTGCAAATCTTTGCTGAAAAGTCAATGAATGTAGCAACCGTGATCCTTGAGCTTGCTACTATGGTGGAGAAGATGCCGAAAGAATTCAAGGAAAATCCAGTGGTTAAGAGGATGCTTAAGACAACACAAGCACTCATCGGAAAGAAGGAGGAACAAGTAGAGCTCGAGGCAAACTTTGAGACCGTATGGGAAGACTCGGAACATCATTTTTGGTCTGACCTACAGCTCATTGGGTGCCTCAAACATATAGAAAAGGCTGAAATATCGAAGGTCAAGGTGAGGTTTTCTACTGTTGTTGCTGCACCAGACAACAAATCCGTAAATGCAGATAATTGGGAGGGTGTGAATGAGATTGCAAGGTAGTATGGGGTGAAAGGACATAAGTGACTGAGAGAGAAGAAACGGATGTTGGTACACAAAAGCAGCATGAGGACGCAACTAGGGGAGGACAAGATTAGGTAGCTGATATGGTAGAAAAGCCACAACACAATGAAGCGAGAGATTTTACGGGAGCAACCGACAAAAGCACAACAGGGGGACAACAATGAAAAGAAGAGGTGGTTGCTGAAGAAAGGACAAAGGAGGGTGAAAGTGATGGGAATCAAGAGACTCAAACAATTGAGCAAGAAAAGGATTAAAAAAGGCAAGGGATGTGGAAATTTCACGCCTCTAAGTTTCAAGCTCATTAGCTCAGAGGAGACGAATGTCATGGATATAGAGACGGTGACACAAGAGAAAGCGTTGCGGTAAGAAATGAGGAGCCTCCACAAGAAACATAGGAGGAAGGCGTTGCGACAGGAAATGAGAAGTTGCCACAAGAAACACAAGAGGAAGGCGTCGCGGCAGGAAACAAGGAGTTGCCATAAGAAACATAAGAAGAGGATGAACCGGATAAGGATCAAGTAAGGATTTTTTTTTTTAAGTTAATACAAAACCATATCAATGAAACATATGAATACATGAAATCTATCTGTGAAGTGCATATTTTGTGAGTGATAGCAAAAAGGAGAGGTTTATGAAAACAATAGGTAGCACCAAGGACAATAAGGTTCATATATTGCAAATATGAGGTTCATGAATGTATTCTTTGGGGTTCATACTGTAAAATAATTCAATAGGTATTTTTTGCCCCCTAAAATATCATAATGCAGTATTTAACTTGTTGATCTATTAAAATGAGAAAGGAAACAAGCAAGGGAAATGAGAAAGTAGTTGAACCATACGAACAACCGATGAAAAAGAATAAAGAACAAAAGGTTCGTGAAGCACAAACACAAAAAAATATGTTTTTATTACCGTGCATTCTCATTTTTATTGGCTCTAAACATCTAACATGACACAAGTGAAAGGGAAAGGCAAGCTCACAAGTATAGAGGCGCAAGTTGATGGACCGAGGCATAAGAAGCCATCAAAGACACTAAAGTGCCCGTACAAGAACAAAACAGTAGAAATCTTGGCAAAGCCAAGTGAGGAGCAAAAGGTTGTTTGGGAGTACGTGGACAAAAAAGAAACCGACGATTGGTAAGTTGTTTTTTTTTGCTTTTTTTTAAATGTTTGTCTCAATTTTAATGACAACAAAACAGTCTACTGTTGAGGACTTTTAAAAGGTTTAAAATGAGTTTTTTTCACTCGTTGAACAGTGAGCTGGTGTTTCAAGACAATCGCACAAGGCTTGAGTTCACATGGATATGGATGTCCACTACAAGGTTGTTGATGCTTGGAGTATTGTTTTGAACTACAATGAATGAGATATAAGCAACAACAAGCCTAAAGAGCCTTCCTATATACACACAACATCGTAAGAGTTTGTATAGCAAATTCCTTTAAGAAATATTTAATTTTCTTTGTTAGGTTCAAATAAATGCATTCATGTTGCGTGTGTTGGTATGTTGAAAATGAATGAAATGTGACATATTGAATAGGAAACATATATGTTGTTGTTTGCTTAAGGTGTTGGATTAGGAATATATATTTGAGTATGTGGTTCACGAATTTATGATGTAAGGTCATGAAGTTGAACTTTTGGTAGGTTCATAGGTTTTATTTTGGTGGTTCTTGAAGTTGAACTTAAAGGTCCATGAACCTGTGAGAATGGAATACATGTTCATATGTGGTTAAAAAATGATAATAACATGTGTGCATTGGAAAACATGAAATGCATTAGAAGAATGCGCTGTACGACTTCACGAGGAACATGGATTCTATTGCAAAAACGGTGCATGAACGACTAATGAGATGTTGACATGGTAATCATTAAAACTGCAAAAACGAAAAATCTATTTCAGAGTCAAGTGTATATTTGTGTTCTAAAACTATGTTTTTGTGCCAATACTGGCGAAAAATGATCACTTCTATGTCATCTCGTTTGACATAAAGAATGCCAAAATCCATGTTCTAGACAACGTACACAACGACGGAAGCATGGAGCGGTATGCAGGCACAATAGAGAGGACGATAAGTGCGCAAAGACTTGAAAATGTTTAGTTTAGCACTTTCAGTTCTATGAACATGAAATTGTAATAATAAAAAAACAATTTCTCTTATGTTGTTTATTCAAGGCAAGCTACTTGCAGAATACATGTCCAGCTTAAAGTTGCACAAAAGGTGTAAAGCGCTTCTAGCTGCCAAGAAAAAACATTAACTGTGCCTATGCCATGGGCAGAACCCGAAGACAAACTGAACTTTGCAGTGTATTCCATGAGGCACATGAAGATGTACATGGGCTCACCAAATGAGCAGTGGAAAGTTGAAAGGAATAAGAAAAACAGGAAAAAGTGCCTCGAACCGTTGATGATCAAGTATGTGCATGCCATTATTAGCTTGGTCGTCAATAAACTCAAGGCTGAGGTGATGAAGAGGATCACAAATGCCAAGAGTATTGAAAAAAAACTCATTAGAGAGCACTAGGTGGTTAATATGTAAGGATTGTGGTAGCCTTGTAGGTGTTTTGAAAAGGCAAGAAAGTAGGTGTTTTGTAGGAAATTTGATTGTGTGTTGTAAGTCATGAAACTTATGTGAGACAAGAACATGTAAGTAAGGTGTTTAGACAACTTTATGTGAGTTATGCTCACAAAGTTTTCAAGCAATGTGTAGGGTTCTGTGTTTTGGATAATAGGTTCGTTGTTAAACTCATGCAGGTTCATTGATTAACTCATGGAGGCTCATTAATTAACTCATGCAGGCTCATACGCCAAAAATAAGTTAATGGTATGAACCTTGTGCATAATGTTATGAATCTAGTTATGAAAGATCATGATCCTAAAGCAACAATAACATGACATCGTCAATACAACACAAAAAAAGGATAAATAGACTATAATGAAGAAGAGAACAAATGGAACAAAAAAACATTACGACCAAAACCCATAACAAAAGTGGGCACGAAAAAGGGAAGCCATGTTCAAATAAACACGTAAAATGCTGTAAATCATAGTAGAAGTTAGTTTTGAGTTGCTGGTTCATGAAGATGAACTTTAAGGTTCATATAATTTAGAAGTGGGCACATGTTTCAAGTACGTGCATTAGAAGGTTCATATAATTACCGTATGAGGTTCATGTGTTTTTATATTCAAGTTCATGTATTAGTTATTGTAGGTTCATTTGACTAAAGAGGTTCATATAATGTAATATATGGGTTCAAGTATATATTTTGGTAGGTTCATAGGTTTTAGTTGGGCGGTTCATGAAGTTGAACTTATAGGTTCATATAATCTACATGTGAAAAATGTGAATTCAAGTAACAAATTTAGGCGGTTCATGAAGATGGTGTATAAAGTTCAAGTTTTTGGTCTTAAGGTTCACATTCTTTTTCATGTAGGTTCATGTGACTAAATAGGTTCATATAATACAATGTGCGGGTTTAAAGTAGATATTGTGGCAGGTTCATAGGTGTTATGTTTCAGGTTCATAAATGTCAAGCTAAAGGTTCATAGGATTGAAAATGTGGGCTATGAGTTCAAGCGAAGGATGAATACGGTGAAATAATGAAGAACAAATGAAACCAAAATTTATAATCCATGAGAGAAAAACATTAACAAAAAAGGGAACATGTTCCACACAACTACTGAATATGCTTTTTAAAAGTGATTTAACTTCAGAAAAATATCTAAGAATCTAGCACTTCATTACAAGTGTGACTATTGTGAGTGGTATACTTCTTGCATCTTCCGCAACGTCTTTGTCTCGAACGGCTAGCAACCATAGATATTTTTATGCCACTACGGATACGCTGGCCACTTTCCTTGTTCTTAGCTTGCTCCGGTGGCAGAATGTTAGCCTCAGAGGGGATTTCAACTCCCGCGTATGTCTCCAAATGCTGTCGATTCGAAGTAGCACCGCTAGAAGAATCCCCACACGTACTCAAGAAGGATGCCTTTTTTTCCTTCAAAAGGGATGAAAAATGTTTCAACAGATCTGGCTTGTCTTCTAATAGCCCGACACAACTGTAAAAGTCAGAAATAACGTCATTCATGAGCAACTCCCTTTCTTCAATAGCCACACACTGATTGACAACGACATCATCAATTGTGAAGATCGGGTTTATGGTGGCATCCTTTGTCCACCGTGTAAGGACGTATTTGGCTGGGATCCTATCCAAACACAAGTTCTTAAAGACAAAAATCATAGAACGACAAGGCAATCCAATACGTTGAAACATCATGCAGCTACATATGAAGGCGTCATCCATTATCAAATGTTCCACCTCCATTGCTTTTAGATCGCCTTCCTTAATGCCATATACTTTCGTACCATTGATGTCCGACATAGAGACCATGCAACATGAGTAGCAAGCATCATAAATCTCCTTATGAAGATGTAGAAACATAGACAACGTGTACACCTTAGAGGCGTGTTCCTCCAAACTCAAAGGCATCTTCAACTCTAGGACCATGGTCAAGCATTCGTGATTCAGCTTTACTCGATGGTGTCTCTGAGTGTCCATAGCAATGTCAAAATGCATAACAAGCTCGACAAGGCGGTAATATTTGTCATTAAAGAGTCCAAAATAACTATTCCCCAACTTCGAAATAGACGTAGTCCGGACCAAACCACCAAAGCGGATGCCTCCAAAGTAAGCCAAAATTCAATAGTGTTGAATAGGAAACATGTCGTCGAACCACCTCCGATTTAGCAATGGGTATTCATCCAACAACGACATCCAGCGTGCCTCGAACTCTGTCGGTTCCAAATCATGGCTCCAAACGATGTTGTTGAGCTTGCTCCGGAACACCTCACCTATCTCACTATCGTATTTTGTTTTCCCCAGAACTTTACTCATGATATTCCACATGCACAGCCGATGGTGAGAGTGTGGGAAAACCTACTCATCGCAACCTTCATGGATGCGTCTTGGTCCGTCACAATAATCTTTGGCTTGTGAACCATAGCTTCCTTGAACTTTTCCAACAGGCACACATACGACCCCGTGTCCTCTTTGAATATTAATCCAGCACCAAACGTAACACTCGTCTTGTGGTGATCGAGACCGGTGAAAGGAATGGAGATCATATTGTACTTGTAGCTTGTAGATAAATTTGAAATCAATAGCAGACCAACAAGTTCACATGTATGAGAGATAGGTGCATAAACACTAGGGAGAAAGATGCATATGTTTATGTCTCATGTTCATGGACAAGTAAAATGAAAGCAACAACTAACAGACAGTGACATCATAAGGTTCATGAAATACTGTTTGTAGGTTCACAACATTTTACTACAGGTTCATGAGCAAAGAAAGTAATTACACTCTAGAAATCAAGATACAAGTAAACAAAACAAAAAGGGATAAAGTGTTTAAAAATGACCTATTTGTGCGGTAGGTCGCGTCAAATCATACAACATCACCAAGCGGTCGGTGGAGTCAATGTCGTACTCGAAATAAAACACAGAGGATAGTTCCTTTTTTTAAGAATCTGTTAATCGTCATATGCGCATCAGAACCACCTACGTAAGCCAACATATCTCGTCGGAAGTTCTTGAAGTCAACCGAAGAAGCACCAACATGTGATTAGCCGCCGACAATCTCCTTGAATATGCGATAGGACCTCACAGGACCGATGCTCGCTTTTTCGCAGTTCATAACAAACTTGTGCTCCGCAACCATCTTCCTACACATCTTTATAAACTTCCTATGGCTGTCGACGACGAGTTTGTGAGTGTGACATTCTTCAAAAGCAACTACTTTGTACCCCAGGCTGCCAACCAAACGAAGGGTGAACTTGGCCTTACAACTGACCCTATTCGACACCCTTGTACGAAGACGTTTGTTGTTTTGTCCTTGCTTGAAACCTTCCCTGCTGCATAATAGATATTTCAACGAAACAACTCCATCTTTGTTGTGCGAACATCCATGGCGAACATCAAATCTGCACTCAAAAGCGTGTTGCTTGTAAAACGCAACGCCTTCGTCTACCGTACTAAACTTCATCCCTAACATTAGGTTGGTAGAGGCAGAGTGATATGCTTTACTATGTAGTGCGTAACTAGGAGTTATTACTAGGTTATTAGGTACCATCTGTATGGGTTTAGGAGATAATTTAGGATGATGGAGTAGTAGAGAAGAAATGGAGAAATGGTTAATTTTAGTGAAGTGTTAGAGCATACAAAAGCTAAGAAGGAGAGCCGCAACCACGACTAGGAGAGCAAGGCGTGGTAGAGGAAGATTTCGTCAGGAAGCGCCGAAGCAGATAAGGCAAAACCGCGGGCGCGGTTTGGAGTGCCGCAGTCGCGGCCAATGAAGGATTTGCTGGAGTGCCAAGAAGAGTAAGCCGCGGGCGCGGCTATGACAACCGCGATCGCGACATTGCAAGACAGAAACGACGCGGAGGATCTTCGACGCAGATTTCTTTGTTTGCTTTATTTTCTTTATTTTATATTTTTATATTTCATTTATTCTTCTTAGCAGATTTTTAATTAGGTTAAATAGACTAAGTCTCTTTAGGTTTTATTATCATTCATTCTATCATATTTTGGAGAACGACAGTTTAGAGTTTTTGGAGTTTTTGCAAGACCATGAAGAACTAAGTTCCTTTACTTAGTTAGACAATTTGAAGCCTTCGTTTGGTTGTAAGATTATAACTCTTGTTCTTTTCTTTTGAATGTTATTAATTCTCTTGTGCTTAATCCCGTTGAGTTTTGCTAATTGGCCATTAATATTATTCTTGTGTTAGAGTTGGATTGTTTCTGGTTGAAATATCTAATTTAGAGTAGCAACTACAATATTCTTGAACTGGTTGTGATAGTTTATTGTAGAAGAGAATTGATTTGCATGCTAAGTAAAGACTGGTTGTTTTATGTTGCATGTATCCGCTGAATTTCCTGAACTTATTGCTGATATTGAATTGAATCTGGATAGTTTCCTGGCTGTTTAATAGTTAGTATTACCAGGGTCTGGTTGTCCTGTTAATAACTTAAGAAAAGGAGTAGGAATATTCACCGGTCTAAAGAATTAGAGATAGTCAAAGATCAATCAATCAAACTGAAGTGTGAATATCTGTCTAGCTGAGTACTATCATCAATATCTGTTTACATCATCATTAATTCTATTAGTTAATTTCATAGTTTAGAACAAACCAATCAAAACCCCCCTTGGTTACTATTGGTATACAATTTCTGCATACATGAAGAATAACTTGGCTCTCTGTGGGATCGATCCTTACTTACCGACTGCATTAGTTAGGTTTTTAAGGTTATTTGTTAGGTTTATACGACTAAAGCCTATCACAGAGCAAACTGGAACATAGTATATCAAATCACTGGAGAAAAATGAGCCTCGTGGTGTGCTTGTGAATCACCCTCATCTAATGGCATTTCTTGAAGACTAGGGTAGCTAGACCCATAAGATACGTCACAACTAGGTGTAACAGAGGCAAATGTAGACACTGAAAACAAAGAGACAAGATGTTAGTGTTAGGTTCATAAAGTATTGAATGCAGGTTTATCACTAATGAACACTAAGTTCATGAGTTGAGAACAGTGATAATGAATTGATTCTGTCAATCTAACAACAATAAAATATAGTAGCACAACCAAACAAGAGACAAAATGTTTGTATTAGGTTCATAAGAAATTGAATATAGGTTCATTACTAAGGAACACTAGGTTCATGAGATGACAACACTGAGCTTGAATTAATTATGTGAATCTAAAAACAATGACAATGCAAAGAACAAACACAAAGAACCAACGTAGTCGAAGGAAGAACATAACCTAGATTTTTCAACAGATTCAACATATATCGGTGGTTTTTTCTATGCGAAATCGAAGCGAGAAATCATTCACAAACACATGAGAATAAGATTAAGAAGAAGGAAGGAAGAATTAAATGGAATGATGAATGGAAAATTCGAGCACAAACAAATCTAGGTCAAAACGATAATCCACTTACTTGAATCCAAGCCGTTTGACATAATCGAAGAGCGGAATGCAAAAAACAAACACTAATTTACAATTTTTAAGAGGAATTGAGCACTGAATGAAGAGGAAAACCAATGAAATTCAAGCAGAAATCGAGAGCTCAACTATGACGATTTTCGGGAAAGAAGGGCGAGAGAGAGAGCACAATCGGAAGAAGAGAATGAAGGGCGAAAAAACAACTTTTCCCCTCCGTGTAGGTTTTAATAGAAAAATGTCCGTCGCCTATGCGTCGTAGAATGAAGATGAATCTACAATTGAAAAGTGGTCCGTACATCCGTATCCTTAGGGCAACTTTAATGGGGGGCTTTTAGATGGGGCTTTTAGGAGGATTTGAATGTATTTATTTGCTAAAAGCCCCATGTTATATTGGTGACTTTTAGTGGGGGCTTTTAGATGGGGCTTTTAGATAAGTTTTATGTACAATTGTATCATTGGTTTGGATTGAAATTACAAAAATGCCATTTACTAAATTATGGATAAAAGCATACATTAAACTTAATATTTATATTTTATTTTAATTATATAATTATAATATTTATTTAAAATTAAGGGAAAAAACATACATTGATGGAAAATCAACAAAAGGGGATGCATACATTCAAGAAAAGAAAATAACATGCGAAAATAACATGAACTAAACCAAATGACAATATTAAACGACAAACATGACACGATAATTAAAAACAACACATAAACAACAAAATATTCAATTGTTGCCATAACGGTCCCAAATGTGCTTCTTCAAATCTTCCTTCAGCATGTGATGCATTGTTCTATCCCGAAGTTGAGCCGTCCTTATAATTAATGGATCGTTCATAATCTCTAGTCTATCGTTGCTCCAATCGCCTGATGTATTCTCTCCACTTACTCCTTCATCGAATTGTGGGATTTCGTATCCATGATGGGAGTAAGAATCGCGTTCATCTTCTACGATCATATTATGTAGAATGATGCAAGCCCTCATTATCCTTCCAATCTTTCCAAAATCCCAACAGAGTGCTGGTTTACGAATTATTGCAAAGCGAGATTACAACACTCCAAATGCCCTCTCCACATCTTTACGAACAGACTCTTGGTGTTGGGCAAACAACTTGGCTTCATCGCCTCGGGGTAGGCGAATTGATTGCACAAATGTTGCCCAAGGTGGATAGATGCCATCAGCGAGGTAATATCCCATCTTATACTGATTCCCATTAACCGTGAAATTCACATTTGGAGCTCTACCATGCAAAACTTCATCAAAAACAGGAGATCGCTCAAGAACATTAATATCATTAGCCGTACCTGGTACACCGAAGAATGCATGCCAAAACCATAAGTCGTATGATGCAACAGCCTCCAAAATTATTGTTGGATGACCATGATCTCCACGGGCAAACTGTCCTTTCCATGCAGTTGGACAATTTTTCCACCCCCAATGCATACAATCGATGCTACCTAGCATCCCAGGAAATCCACGAGACTCACCCACACTTAATAGGCGTTGTATGTCTGATGCGGTTGGCCGCCTAAGGTACTCATCACCAAAAAAGGTAATTATTCCATCAACAAAATGCCCTAAGCAATTCCTTGCGGTTGATTCGGAAATACGAATATACTCATCGCAAGCATCAGCATCAGTTCCATATGCCAACATACGTATTGCACTAGTACATTTTTGTAATGCAGATATACTAGGCCTACCTCTTGCATCTGGCCTTTGTTGAAAATACTCCATCCCATTCCCTAGCGTTTCCACAATGCGGATGAAAACTTCCTTCCTCATTCTGAACCTACGTCGAAAGAATTCAGCTGGATAAGTTGGTTGATCAGAGAAATAATCTTTGTAAAGTTGCTCGTAGCCTTCTTCACGATTTCTTTCAATATACTTTCGATGACGTCGAGCACGCCCTGCCTCGGCATTGTTTCTTCGTTGTCGAGCACGCTCTTGAAGTGTCTCACACGCAGCAAGCGCTTCTTGTGTAATTCTTTCGTATTCACCATCTTCAGAGCTATCGCTAGAAAGTAAAGGGTTTGAGTTTGAAGAGTTTGATGATGAACTAGACATTTTCAGAGATTTAAAGAAATGAGGAGTGACTAAACCATTGTAAATTCTCACTTATATAGATCTCTGCAATTCTAGGAAATGCCAACCAAAAGCATAGAGATGCTTAGTCAAATAAAACAAAGAAGCATTGATATCAATGTATCACTTTGCAGAAGCAATAAAATGCTTTCTCTGCATCATTTTGCACCACAAAAAATCATAGGAAATGCCAACCAAAAGCAATAAAATGCTTTCTCTGCATCATTCTGCACCACATAAAATCATAGAAAATGCCAACCAAAAGCATAGAGATGCTTAGTCAAATAAAACAAAGAAGCATTGATATCAATGTATCACTTTGCAAAAGTAATAAAATACTTTCTCTTCATTCTGCACCACATAAAATCATAGAAAATGCCAACCAAAAGCAACAAAATGCTTTCTCTGCATCATTCTGCACCACATAAAATCATAGAAAATGCCAACCAAAATCATAGAGATGCTTAGTCAAATAAAACAAAGAAGCATTGATATCAATGTATCACTTTGCAGAAGCAATAAAATGCTTTATATGCATCATTTTGCACCACATAAAATCATATAAAATGCCAACCAAAAGCAACAAAATGCTTTCTGATCGGCAGTATTTTATAGTGCACATCTAGGGGTTATTACCAGGTTTGAGGCGTCATTTGGATGGATTTAGAGCACAATCGTGGATTATGGAGTTAGAGTGGAGAAGTGAAGAAATCATGGAATTTATAGAGGTTTGAAGTGTATTGAAGAATAGAAGAACAATGTGCTGAATTCAAATGGTTCGTTCTCTCTACTCAGATGTCCAAATGAAGTGATTCCAATTCGATGAGTTAGATCTTGAAGTCTACTGCAAGTCCTCAAAATATGAGCGCAATCCGAGTTAGGAATCAAAAGTTATGGCATTTTTACGGAAATGTCGCAGAAGATGAAAAAGGCACTGCCGCCCTGCGGTGGAACTCACCGCCCCGCGGTGGAACTCACCGCCCCGCAGTGGACGTGTTAAACGCCTCGCGGCCAGAAGATTTATTTCCTTTATTGCACTTTCGGACTTTCTTATTTCTATTATTTTATTTCTTTTGCTATTTTCATTAGGTTAACTTATTTCCTAAGCCTATTTAAGACCTCTTTCTAGGTTAAGAGGCAGACACTTTCACTTTTGCATCAACTAAAGCATAGATTTGCTTATTTTTAAAAATGATATCATTACTTGAACTTGAATTACATGATTGAAAGATACATCACAAGATTGAAACATGCACTTGGAAATGAAAACACACAAAGCAGAAAACTACAAATACAACTTAACAACTACATGGATAACACTTAAGAGGTGAATACATAAAATGATTTATTTTCACTTAATGATACCTATAATACAAAAAATATTAAAATCTATCAAATATATCCAAAATGGATGTCTATGAATAGAGAAAAATATAACTAGAATTATGGTAATTTTTATTTTATTTTTTAACCAGTCGATTTTTATATAAAACGATTTTTAAAAAATAATAACGGACGGCCAGGAATAAATCCTGGCCGTCCGTTGCGTGCCACATGGTGCACATCAGGCGTGCTAGCGCGCGCCAATCATACAGCGCCACGTAGCACTGTGCATGGCAGAAATGAATAGCACCGCGTTTGATTTGGAGGCAAAACGACGTCGTTTTTTGCTAACGCGGAGGCAAAAAAAAATTGATAACCAAACAAGCCTCTAATTTTATATCTATGGAACGGTCCCGTTTTTATGCCCAATTTCGAGACCCAAGATGGGGCTTTTAGCCGATTTCTCTTATTTTAATATATTTACTCTAAAAACCTCATTAAAAACCCACCGTTATTCATGCTCTTAGTCTCGTATGCATATGATCCTAAGCCCTAGTTTGATATATAAATATCTTTCGTTTATCATGGCAACTATATGAGCAACCAACTCAAAAGTTTAATTTGTTTCCGTAATTTCATAAATCAACCGTTTATCATGGCAACTATATGAGTAGGATTTAGTCTCGTATGCATGTTTCCGTAATTTCATAAGAAAAAGTGTCAGGTGCGAAAGCGGCTTAAAGTATAAAATATGAAAGTTTTTTAACCGTCCGATTTACTTTAGTTTTTTGCATTGTTACACGCGCTTTCTAATTTTATTTTATTTTCGCTCCAGTTTTTCGCTTCAGCCTTCTTTTTTTCGCTCCAGCTTTTCTAATTCTTTTTTTACACTTTTTTTTATTCATTTGCACTTCCTCTTTAACCACTTGCACTTTTGTTTAACAACTTACACTTTCGTTCTATTCGCTTGCACTTATTCATTATTCTGATGTACTTTCTGTTCGCTTGCTTGCATTTTAAATATTTTTAATCTCATATTTGCTTGCACTTTCTGTTCACTTGCTTGCACTTTACTCTGTATTTCCATGCACTTTCTTCCTATTGGCTTGCACTTTCGTCATTTCTCTTGTACTTATTCATTATTCTGATGCACTTTCTGTTCACTTGCTTGCACTTTACTTCGTATTCTCATGCACTTTCTTCCTATTGGCTTGTACTTTCTGTTATTTAATCTCTTGAACCTAAAGTGCAAGCATATAAGAAAAAAATGCAATCAGAAAACATAAAGTGCAAGCATATAATAAAAAAGTGCAAGCAAATCAACACAAAGTGCAAGAAAATAAACACAAAGTGCAAGCAAATACAATGTGCATTCGAATATACACAATGTACAAGTAGAATAAACAAATATTCAATGAAAACATAAAGTGCAAGCATATAAGAAAAAAATACAAGTAAAAAAATACAAAGTGCAAGCAAATAAATACAAGGTGCATTCGAATATACACAATGTGCAAACTAATTAACAAAAATGCAATCAGAAAACATAAAGTGCAAAAAAATAAACAAAAAGTGCAAGTAAACATAAGATGCATTCGAATATACACAATGTGCAAGCAGAATAAAGAAATGTGCAATAAAAACATAAAGTGCAATCATATAAGAAAAAAGTGCAAGTAAAACAAAACAAAGTACAAGAAAATAAACACAAAGTACAAGCAAACATAATAAAGCGGGTGTAATGACACACTCCATAGCGCGTATATATTTAATTGAATCAATAAAGCGTATTTTTTCTATGCTCCCCAGCCGTAAATCTGGTCACGGTGGACGGCTGAAGATCTTTCGTATTTTGTATTTTAATAGCATTTCTCACCCGAATCGCGTCCATTTCATAAATCAACAAAAATAGATAGATTTTGTAAAATTTCCAACGTAGCCCCGTTACAGTCCATACTCCATAGGCCCAAAAGTAGCTGTACAAAATAAAACCAGAAAAGGGAAAATGTGGGCCCAGCAGATGCCATATTCGTATCATAGAATAACGTAAAATTTAGAGAATAATCTCTTTTTTTTTCTTCCTTTCTTCAGAATATTTATTTTATCAATTTTGTCCGAACTCGAAACTGAACTCTCTCTCCTCTCCAGTCTCCCTCCTCGAGGCTACCCAAGATTCAGGTGGCCGAATTCGATTCTCTCTCCAGCTCCCGCATTGGAGCTGTTGCTCTTTGTGATCCATCGTCCACCTCTCTAGTAATCGGCTCGTGTAGGAGAAGCTCTGCTAAGGTTCCTGGTTGTGTAATTAGTACCACTTTTTCTCTTGTCTCAATTTCGATTTGTTTGTAATGAAATCAGGGTTTATATTGTCGTTCGTTGTATTCGATGTGGAAAATTGCGTGGTATTTGCCGATGGGGTAGGGTATATGGGAAGAGACTAAATTTATATCTTTTCAATTTCTTTTGGGATGGAATTCAGAACGCAAAAGTTTGGGGATTTTGTGTTCAATGGGTTGAATTTTTGATTGCTAACTTGTGGCGATCTGAGGCAAAAAGGAAAATATTGCATTTCGTTATCATGGTTTGATCGTGCGGAACTTATATTTTATGCTTGCATCATTGAATGTAATTTGGAGGTAATGATCCAGCTTGACTTGTAAGATAATTTGCTGTTTTGACGGTTAGTCTGAGCGTATTTTAGGGTTTTGGGGACGTGGTGAATTGGATTTAGTTCTTCATGACTTTCAATGCAGAATAGAGCTCTGGTGATCTGATCCAATCCTCTGAGTGGGTATGGATTTGGTATATAAGCCAATAGGTATCCTAAAGAAAAGCTGTTGTGCTGACCCAGTTGAAGCTTTCCATCTAGCCCTTTTGATATGAACTTTGTATTATACATGCCCTAATACAAAGTACGGTGGTAGGAAAAGCTCAAAATCTTGGGTAGTTTGGTATCAAAAGACTGACACTAAATAGTTTGTAGAAATGAAAGGAAAATTTGTTCATTGAGGGCTATAGTTTGGAGGAAGGCAATTTGTATTTTGTGAGATGGGTTGCTGCGCTGCTATAACTATTGGCTAGGTTACGTATCAGCTAAGCTCATAGACTGTTGTTATGATATTAGTTAGTTTTTATCTTATCAAAAAAATATTTTTCTCTGCTGTGGTTGTATGATGCTTGACCTGCTTTGTAGGAAAATGGAAGGATCAGCCAGAGTTGGTGCTGCAGATGTGTACTTGCAAAACTATAATCTTGGGAAAACCTTAGGTATTGGTTCATTTGGTAAGGTAAAAATTGCTGAGCATAAACGAAGTGGACATAAAGTTGCCATCAAAATTCTGAACCGTCGCAAGATCAAGAACATGGACATGGAAGAAAAAGGTATTAATCATTTCACTGGTATTGCTTGCTGTCCATTCGTTGATCTGATACAATGTTTTACGGGCATTGTGATGATAAATTATCTCTATTTTCTATGTGCATTTGTAAAAAGTTGTCAAAGTTCAGCAGAGATTAATGTTGTCGATATGGAGTAATAGAGAAACTAATCCGAGAGCTGATTGGCTAATTACTTGAAAGTAGGAATGAATCAATGGATCAACTTATTAGTTACTTTGAATTCACTAGAACTTGTAAGCCTAATTTCAGTCCTTTATGTACTTAAGTAAATTCTCATTCACCAGACATGTGGGATTTGTTTTATGACAAAACATTGTAAGGTATCATGATGTCATCGGATTTCTATTTTTGTTAAGCTTTTCACCTTCTGCTGTTGCATCCTGTCTGATGTATTCCTCTGCCTTTTATGCATTGTTCTTAACTACTTTAAACTGCATTACTGAAACCCCATTAATTAATCCCTTCAAGAAGGATGTGCTTATGAGTTACTGATTCTTGAATTTCTGTCTTGCCAACTTCTTTATATAGTGAGAAGAGAGATCAAGATATTGCGGTTGTTCATGCATCCGCATATTATTCGCCTGTATGAGGTTATAGAGACACCATCGGACATATATGTTGTCATGGAATATGTGAAGTCTGGTGAATTGTTCGATTATATTGTAGAAAAGGGACGGCTACAAGAGGATGAAGCAAGGAAATTCTTTCAACAGGTGAGACTGTCATGTGTATTCCTGGTCTATTTAACTGTTTACTTTTTCTTAGATTCTTGATATTATAACTTCTCATGCTTGATTTCATCTCATGTTATCAGATTATATCTGGAGTAGAATACTGCCACAGAAATATGGTTGTTCACCGTGATTTGAAACCTGAAAACCTGCTTTTGGATTCAAATTGCAATGTGAAGATAGCTGATTTTGGCTTGAGCAATATCATGCGCGATGGTCACTTCCTTAAGACAAGTTGTGGAAGTCCAAACTATGCAGCTCCAGAGGTAAGGAAATATTGTCCCTAAATATTACTCTTAAAGTAGAAAATATTGTCCCTAAATTACTTGGCTTATTAGAAATATGGGGATCGTCAGAAGAGAGTCCAACATAAATATTTGTAAGTTTTTCCATGAGTTTCTGTCATATTTAAGATAGCATGTCCTAGTTGCAACACTCGTGGACTTATCGGGTATTTTTCTGAAACAGTTAGAGCACAGTAAACTGATCAGTCAGGACCAAAGAACTTAATATAAGCATACATAAACTATGTCGATTAAGTGACTGGATAGTTTCTGTTTCATAGCCCTGCTAGGGAGGGTTTAGGTGATTGGGAAGGGTTTGGACTGGTGTTTGTTACATCAACTATACATTTTCTTGATGCTAAGCATATGAATTATCTTTTCCATTCAGGTTATTTCAGGGAAATTGTACGCTGGTCCAGAGGTTGATGTATGGAGCTGTGGTGTTATCTTGTACGCTCTCCTTTGTGGTACCTTGCCTTTTGATGACGAGAACATCCCTAACCTTTTTAAGAAAATAAAGGTATTGATTGATTCTAGTTTCCTGTAATCGGGTAAATGTCTGATCTGTTTCCGACGTTCCGTTGGATTTTCAATATGTTTTGACTTAGTGCAGCTTCCATTTAGCCTTATGTAGAATTAAGTGGAATTGATTTAGTATAATTAAGATAAACTCTTAAGTTGCATTTTATCAGAAAGCACTCAGTTTTCTGTTCCAGTAGTTGTTGGCAGCTGCAGATTATGACTTTGTAATAGTATTTCAATATGTATTCACTCAGACTTTTTTATTCACTTCATGATATCGTTTGTGACTTAAGGCACAGTTGAAGTAATCATAGAGTTGTTTTGTTACAAGTGTTTACATCAGATAATTGATCCTGAAGGGCTACCTCTTTGGTTTTTTCAAACTTCAAAGAAGAGGAAAGACAAGCAAGTTGTAAAATGATGTTTGTTTTCATTATATCATTTTGTGTCCAATTGCATGTTATTTATGATAGATTAATTTTTTTTTTCTGGTTGATTATGATTTGTTATTTCATTCTCAACAATCGTGTTATACTATTGTGTAGGGTGGAATATATACACTTCCTAGCCATTTATCCCCTGGTGCTCGAGATCTTATCCCTAGGATGCTTGTAGTTGACCCTATGAAGCGGATGACTATATCAGATATTCGCCAGCACGCATGGTTTCAAGCTCGCCTTCCTCGTTACTTAGCTGTACCTCCACCAGATACGATGCAACAGGCAAAGAAGGTTAGTTCTGCCAAAAGTTGATTGTATCCATATATTTGTATTTGGATGGTGCTATGTTATCTGCCTACCACAATGATTTTGACTTTAGAGTTGCCAAAGATTGGTGTTTTTGATTTTGAATATCAGTCTTTGCTAGTAGACTCCTCCTGGCTGTTTGAGTAACATATGAATGGTTGAGAAAGATGATACATGTGTGGACATCATTCCACCATTCAGTTTCTCAACACGGGCAAGGTTCAGAATTCAGTGCCTTCTGATATTGTGTACCCTAATATTATTAACAATTTTTAATTCATTATTTGTATTAGAAGTGTGTTTTGTTTGGAGTATCTCGTCATCGTGATTGGAGATGTCTGATATAGTTTCTGATTGTTATACAGTTGACTTTACAACTTTATTTGTCATCTTAAATATAATCCAGATATGTCTGTTAGTTCTGGTTTGCCTATGTTCACTTGGAACCCCGATTAAATGTGCTATTAATTATAAGCTTACAACGATATTTGTAGTTTACTAGTGCAAGTGTTCTTCAGAAGAACACTTATGCTGGTTGTCCTGGTTTAAGCTGAAATGCGTGTTATCTTGGCTTCCTGCAGATTGACGAAGAGATACTTCAAGAAGTCATAAGCATGGGATTTGATCGAAGTCAATTGGTTGAATCTCTTCGAAACAGAATCCAGAATGATGTATGGATGTGATCTTTTGTTTCTCTAACTATATTATTTTAGTGTCATTCTGTTTTAATGGAGTACCTTCTTTTCAGGGAACTGTGGCTTACTATTTGCTCTTGGACAACCGCTTCCGTGTTTCAAGTGGATACCTTGGTTCTGAATTTCAAGAAACTATGGTGCATCTACCCTATTCCTCACTTTTTTTAAACTTTTGCAAAGTTCACTTATATGAGACTGGATGGACAATGTTGTCTAGATTATGAGTCATCCTCAGTATGTAGTAATTAAAATTTCTGGGAATGTCATTAGATAATGAAGTAGGTGAAGGCAAACTAAAGGGTAGCTTTTGATATGGATGTTATGTGGCGGGTTGATTTGTGACCACCTAAAGATATGCATATTCATTGATGTCCATCAGGAGTTAGTAGACTTGTCACTAATGGCATATGCTTGACAAATATCATGTTCCATAGTTAATTATCTTTCTCATCTGACATTTTTTGCTCTACTTTCAGGAGAGTAACTACAATGGTATGCATCAAAATCAAACTGCTACTGCTGCTGTGCCTCAACGTTACCTTGGATATGCAGATTATCAAGTAACTGGCTTGAGACAACAGCTTGCAGCTGAGAGAAAATGGGCTTTGGGATTGCAGGTTTTTTATTTAAATCTGTCTATCCACTCAATGTTTGTCTCTATAATGATAAATCCTTTGCTTTGTAGTTGAAATGATTAAGTTGGTTAAACCTTGTTCAATATCTGGTAGAGAGCTTTATGTGATTAATGCTTGCTGGTATGTACTACCATCAGGAACATGCCCTGAAAAAGGTCTGAAAAATTGCACTTATGAGTACCAAGGTATGGATAAGCTCTACATGAGGTTCCGTGGTTTGGGTAAATGTACTTAGATACCTTAAAGTTTGAAACTTTTCTCACTTAAGGGCCAATTAAGTAATATCATCCCTTTACTTACCCTTTCTATGTTTTTTTATTCTCACCTAATGTCATCATCAACTACTTTGTTCCTCCTTATCTTCTCATATTTGTTCTCTCACTTCTATTCACCACTATAACTACCAACAATGAAATCACAAAAACTTCAGTTTTGCAATCTTTAATAGCCACTGATCTAGGGCTGCTCTTCTTGACTTAAAAGAACAAGAACATAAAGGAGAGAAAAAGGATTTCTCAATGAATCCAAAAACTAGAATAACTGCTAATCAGAAGATTCCATCTTTCTCATCGTCTCTTATGTGGGAAAAAGATTAAAGCATCAAGGTATCGGAACGAGTTCCCCAAGCCACGGTACGCCCATTTGAATTTAGCTAATCCTCAGTTCCCCTTAGTGGATTTTTCCAAAAAAGGGTTTCTTTAACCGATCATCTGTTTTCCTGTTTGAGTTGTGCAAGCTGAACAGATGGGCATTGGTGGGTCTCTATCCTTAAATAGGTTACATGTGATCCCTTCAAAACAAGCTACATTAAAATAACTTTGAAGTCTATAGGAAGTTGGATTCTCTTGCTGATTTTGATCAGTCTCGGATCAAAGAAATTGATCTAGATTCATACCCACTTTTTCTGGCTCTAGGGAGTGGAAAGGAGGTTTCACTTTGAAAGGACTTGATAATTATACTCTTCTATTTTGTAGGACGCCTTTGACGACAACATGGCATATTTCCCCTTTTGATTGGCTTTACTTGATCGTGCTTTGTATAAACTTGTGATGCATCATATTTTTCTTCTGGTCGTATTTCTTCCCTTCCCATCTGAGACACTCATCATACTCTATAGTTTCTGAGGTTTTAGTTTTTGAGATGGTCATGATCACTTAACTGAGGCAATCTATTGCTTTTTAAAATATTTTTTGAACGTTTACCTGTATAGCAACCATCATATAATGTCATCACCTGGTATTAATTGTATGTTAAATTATAGTAGTCTTAATTGTCTGACAAGTCTTTCATGTTCACAGTCCCGTGCTCATCCTCGCGAGATAATGACAGAAGTCCTTAAAGCTCTTCAGGAGTTGAATGTCTGCTGGAAAAAGATAGGCCATTATAACATGAAGTGCAGATGGATTCCTGGAATGCTTGGTCTCCATGAAGGAATGGGTAACATTGATATACACAACAACCACTATTTTGGGGATGAACCTAGCATCGTTGAGAGTGAAGCAATGTCGAGGTCTTACAACGTTGTCAAGTTCGAATTGCAGGTACCTAACAAAAAAATAATTAGCGTTGGCGTTTCCCCCAACTTTATTTCCTTAATCTTCTATGCTAAAGAAGATTTGTACCCCTTTTTGCTATAGTATTTATATATGATTGTAACAATAAAATGTGTGCATTGAAACAGCTGTACAAGACTCGTGAGGAGAAGTATCTGCTGGATCTTCAACGGGTGCATGGTCCGCAGTTCCTCTTCCTGGATCTCTGCGCTGCTTTCCTCGCACAACTACGGGTCCTGTAGAAGAACCCTTTGCAATGCAGCATCACAACATTTGTACATAAAATGACAATACCCATGGACTTAGGTGATATATTTGACCTCTTTTCCCTTTGTACTGTCCACGTATGGTGCTCGAAGCTCATTGCTGCGGTTTAGACCATTCCTTCTATTGCCTGATTCCAAGAAGCAATGTGGCTTGCTACCTTCCTTGCTCTCATGTAGAATGCTAATATGATCAAGATGGTGTCTACAGTATTTTTGAAGCTGTTTTCTGTCTGTAAAACTTGCCCTCGCGAGTTTCTAGCTCAAAGGGTGCTGTTTCCCATGGCTGGCTTAAGAGTGAAAATGATGTTGAGTGCAGCTCTCAGAATCTTGAGATTATTTACTTAAATAGGAAGAATTTATCTGGAAATTGGCAAGAGCAGTTGAACAAATTCTCTTGTATTTGTTCCTCTAAACATGTTCAATCTGTCTTTTATGGTTTCTAGTTTTTGTTTGACAAACTTATAATTGCACTACAAAGAGTCTTCCAAAGCAATTAGCTTCATTACTTTGCTAATAGATTAGTATACGGTGTTCACACTTGATGTTGCGGTGAAGAGTACCAAAAGCCATCATAATTGAACAAAATGTCATGTCAATGCACACAAGAAAAGGGAAAATCCAACAGAAGTGCACTAGTTCCCTCAAAAATTTGAATCATCCAAACATGGTTTTACATTTAAGAAACTTAAATCTCATAAAATGGCCTATAAAAACCTAATGTTACAACAATACCAACACGAGATCACATCCCCTGGCGTGGAATGTCAACATTCCTACGACAAACTCGTACACTTACCTAGGATCGAAAAACCCAGGACCACCCCTTGTAAGGAGCTCCTTCCCGGCATCTTTTCCCATTAAGATCATGTCCTCAACAGAATAAGGTCCCTTCCTCGACGTCTCTATAACTGCAGTGGAGAGACCGAATTGAAGGAACATAAGCATTGAAATACATCTCTCTGTGAATTGTGTCAAGGACAATGGACTGAGAATTTTTATCTTTATTTTGAAAGTTCATTACCTTCTTTTCCATCAGTTGAAGCGACCAAACCTCTGAAAAGGCAATCACCATTCTCATCCCTGCAAGCGTATCCTGCAATGGGGGTTCGACAAGACCCATCTAAAGTCTCAAGGAAAGCCCTTTCACATGCAACGGCTAATCTGGTCTCTTCGTGATTCAAAGAGGACAGGTAAGTTACCTGATAAAGAAGAATTAGAGATCAAACCAACTCTGTCAGCTGAAACAGTAAGGTTGTTTTAAGAAGAAAGAGGAAAAATGATCAAAACATATATTCCAGATGCAATAAGCATCATTGTGATTTTACTTAACCTGTATTTGTACCATATTTCAATTTATTATTTCCAATTATCTTAACTTTCCCTGAAGCTTTCTGTCTTATGATTCACAAGGCTACATTAGTTGTAAGACAAAGCTTCTAAATTCCTTCTTTAAATTTGTGTGAATCCATACCACCCCTATTGATTTAGTAGTTCTGTATTCATACCAGTGGTAAAAAAACAAGAAGATAAGGGTTTTCATTGCATACAATAATACTACACATCATACCATAGGAACAGTAGGCAAAACAAGCATACCATCTTGTCATCATCATTTCGACATGCGATTCCAATTGCACCTTGAGCAACTGCAGGGAGCATCTCATCAATCGAAAGTACAGAAGTCACATTTTCAGTCATACTTAGTCTTTTGAGTCCAGCCAGTGCCAATAATGTTGCTTGAACAATGCCTTCGTTCAGTTTCCTTAAACGAGTCTGGACATTGCCACGGAAGTTGTCTAGCACCTAAATTAATATAAATGCACAGAGGACCCAGAAATCAGTAGTCATAGAGGATAAGACTAAAAATCATACACTGCAACAAAGACCACCCAAAAGCAAACAAATGAAAATGCTACAGTTGGTAAACCAACATAAGAAGATAAGAGTTTTTAATGCAATGGAGGAAATCAGACATTGAAGAAAACTTCAGATCATTAAATATTTTAGGCATTTAAATGTGCTTATCAATCTCCAGAAGTTTAGCATTTAGTGCTTAATATAGCAATGAGAACTTAGAATTGCCATCCCTGCTAGAACAATTTCAATCCATTATGTTTTGAGCTTTGAAAATTTAGCCACTAATACACACTGATCACTTTATTAGCTCCGACAATTGGCATCCATTATTGAACCATGTAAGGACATCAGAAAGTCGACAGTTTTTGGCGACATCAGATCCTGAAGCACTTAAAAAGGCAGATTTATCAAGGTAAAACATATACTCTTATGCTTTATGTTTAAAAAGATGAATCATCAGAAAGATTTGGGTTCCCGTGCGAAATAGGCTTCCCGTGCGAAATGCGAAGCAATCTCGGCCGTACTTTTTTTTTTTTTCCACATTTTTTTTTTTTCATTTTCGTCCCGTGATCATTCTGGAAAAGCCTATATAGAAGGTTCACGAATAAGCACTAGATGTTCATTTATTTGTACATTCACGTTCACAAATAAGCACTGAATGTTCAAAGACATGTGTTGGAACATCATCATGTTATATGTGAACTTATACGGCACATACAATGAACATATAGTACTTATATGTGAACGTTAATAATTGTCTATTTCAGAACGATCAGAGACAATAAATAAAAAAAAAAAAAATTTGTTGACCAAAAAAAAAATTTCGCCATATTGACGGTTATGCCACCGCGTCACTATTCACTATCCCCCTTTTTTAACAGTACAGTGCCCTTGAATATTACCCCCCAGATAATGAACATTACCGCTCAGAAAATGAACATGTGGTGTCTATTTATGAACTCGAATGAACGCGACCGCTTCGCATTTCGCACGGTAAGCATATTTCGCACGTGAAACGGACTCTCATCAGAAATGCTAATAATGAAACCAACAATGAACAATTGAGGATTTCTAGCACATCAGATTCAACACTTTTGAGATTATGTATCTCCGCACAAAAATAAACAATGAATGAACTGATATAATGAAAAAAACATAGCAACAAAATTCATACTCACACTGAGAGAAGGATATCTATGTAATAGCTGAGATTTCCTCCTGAGTGAAGCAGTGCCTACAACACTTCCAGCTGGTAGCTCAGCAAGGGAAGCAGCAGATGAGGAAATGAAGGCATCCCGTACATCCTCACGTTCCAGATTGCAAGGCAAAATTATCTTATCAGGCAAATAAGTGGGGACATCTTTCATTGAGTGAACAGCAATATCAATCTCATTGTTTAAGAGTGCCTCGTCTATCTCCTTTGTGAACAAGCCCTTCCCACCAATGTCTGCAAGAGGCTGAGAAAGTATTTTGTCACCCGTTGTTTTGATTATCACAATCTGAATTGCCCCTTCCTCAGCCAGCTCAGGATGAGAAGACATGAGCAGTTGACGCGTTTCATGAGCCTGCGCAAGTGCTAGTGGACTGTCCTACACAAGCAAATAATATGTGATTAACAATGAGGGATTTGTAGTAAAAAGATTACTTCCACAGAATGGGCAACAAAAAGGAATTTATACTTGTATCATAACAGAAAGAAACAAGAAAATATAGAAAAGCAAATCGGTGCTCATACCAGAAGGATCTAGACAGCCATAAATTATGCACATTTGTCAATTAGAAATATGCATCGACATCAAGAAATTCCAAATACCATTGTCTCATTAATGTTTGACAATTTTTTTCTTGTATAGCACAAAAATGTCACAATCAATAGCTTCACCATGCAACAGAGCTCCACACTTCAACAATAAGAGTTAAAAAACACAATTCAAGGTAGCCAAAATCCAAATCAAGCCATTCAACACAATGCTGAGAGCTAATCAGCAGCTCAAATGAAAAGTCAACAGAATCATCAGGTTAGATCTTCCAATTCCGTAATAGAAAATTCACAATAAGCTAAAATCAAAGCAGACCCAGAAAAACCAGTCACCTAAATGGCACAAAGAATTAAGACCCTTTTACATACAATCAACACATGAAGAAAGATTCAGACTAAAATTCAGCTAAAATTGGAGCGGACCCATAAAAAGGGATGAGGGAAATAGCAAGAAAAGGCAAAAAGGGTACCTTCCCCGGGTGCCAATTCTGACAAGAGCCACTTTGGTCTTCTGAGTCTCTTGGTCAACCGCAATGGAGGCTCTCGTAGTCAGCGTCCTGAACGTTGTTAGCCTCCTGAAATGCCTTGGAGCAGGGACTTTTGCATAGGGAAGACACAATCCCATACCTGATATAGCCTCCATTTTCGTCCCACTCCAATCAGAGAGGGAAAAGAGCGAGCGAGCGAGCGAGTGGGAGGGAAGGAAGAAGAAGAAGAAGAAGAAGAAGAAGAAGGATTTTCGTTATGGGTTTTTGATAGATTTCGAGATAAGGACTCGGTCCTTCGATCTAGCTAACCTTTTTGGCATTCATTCCAGTTTTTTTTTTTTTTTTTGAGCAGCATTCCAGTTTTACAGCTTACGTGCAAGGGTAAAAAAAAAAAAAATACTGGCCACTTCGGTGGAGTCCTGGTGGTAAGGGGCACGGGGGATTGGAAAGGTGCCGGGTTCGACTCCTGTCAGTCCTTTTTTTTGGATTAATTTTCAAGGTTTGTCATGCTCCTTGTTATTAGGTCGAGTCGGTCGACGTAAGCCCTGGTTCGTGACCTTTGTTGGTTAGGTCACGGGTTCGGGGTTTATTATCCCGCAAGTAGTGGGTTCCCTGTCGACAAAAAAAAAAAAAAAAACTGATTACGATAAGAAAAAAATTGATAAAAAAATTGACGGCTTGAAAATAATAAAATATTTTACTTTATCATAAAAAAATACAGTACTTTTTTAAAGATTGATTTAATTTTGTTTAGTTATAGAACTTATAGGGTTTAGGTTTCTAATAAAAGTCTGGTCATAGAATTTTGAAATATTTTATTTTACAAGAATGATACTCTTAATCTGTTTGGTGAATAAGAATCGTTTGTTTTGTAATAATCTGAATTAACCCGACTTTACTCTACCGATCTCGATTGACATGTCTTAGATATAAGCAAATCATATAGTTGACCATAAAACCACTAAGTTACATTCAAATGGATTCTTTCGGGGTATAATTAGTCTTGATTCTAAATTCAAGTTTATGGGATAATGAAAATAAGAGTTTGAATCATATAAGGAGGGGACTTGAGGTATAAAATGAGGATTAATGACAACCATTAAATTTAATCGATTTAATGGCTTAGATTATTATAAGGATTTGACCTAGTCGGTGACATTTTTGTAATTTTTTTTTAACTTTTTATTTCATTTTATAATTTCACCCCTTTGTAGACCTTGTGCTCTCCTTCTTCCCACGCCTTTTGCTCGCAGCTCGACTGCCATTGTCAACACCTTCGTTCTTTTCGATTATGCAAATTGGCACATCATTCATCTTTCTCTATCCAAATCGTGATGGATAGATGTATTTATGTTTCATCTCTCTTCCTCAATTTAGGGTTTGCACATTGAGCAAATTGTTCGTGAATATGTTGTTGCGACTTGATTCGTGTTTGCTCGCGATTTCTGCGTGAATTTGTGTTTAGGATATCAAATTTATCATCTCAATTGTGATCTCTAATGTGTGAATTCATTGTTTCATACCTTTCTCTTTGTGTTTTGACGTTTAATTGAACACATTTGTTACTTGTGAACTTTCCCTCTCCCTCTTTCTATTTTGACGTTGGCACTTAGATAACATAGTCGTGCTCTGCCTTTTCTATTGTATTAACAATTGTTCATCCATTCAAAAGTTGTTAGTTCTGCACCATTGTATACTAATTGTGCACTTATTAGTCGTGTTCTATTTTTAATTGAACATAGTTGTTACTTGTGCACTTTCACTCTTCGTCTTTGTGTTTTTGTATCATCATTGTTATTCCTTTGTGCTTTTTATATTGGGATCTGTCATATTTGTGTGTTCCTTCCAAAATGTTGTTCGTTCTGCACCACTTTGTATTATCTGTGCACTTATTCCCATTATAATAATTTTTAGGTGGTGCTTCTTTTCTCTCTGTTGTTGATTCTGCCGTGTCGAATGTTGTGTGTGGTGGTGGTGTTGATTGTTCTTCATTGGTTGAGCCAGATAATTGTGAGAACTATGTGTATCAAGTCTAGCAAGGACAAACAATGTACTTTTCCCCTCTTTGTACAAAATGTATGAAACCTTTTATCGGTCATACATTTAGTACACTTGTGGAAGGTATGGATTTTTAGTAGCGTTATGCAGCGAAATGTGGGTTTGATGTGCTCAATGGTTTTTGCCACAAGGACAATAAGGATCATATTGTGTTTTGAAAGTACTTAGTTTGTACTATGTAAGGCTATAAAGTTGGTCAAAATAAACCTAGTGGATGCACCAAGGTTTCAAATAGGGTTGGTTATAATGCAAAAATCATTTTTCAGATTCCTTGGAAGGTATGGGTATATATTGAAATCATTTGAAGAATGTCAGGTTTGTTGATGACCCTTATAGGCAGTTTATGAAAACCAATTGAAATTTGGACCTTGGTCGATCATAAGAAGTTTGTGTTGCATTGTTCAAGAGTCAATGTAGGTCATGCTAAGTGTCATAGATTGTATAAATAAATTGTTGGTGGCTATGGAAATATTGGAGCTTCTGTGGTTGCTTTTGAAAATTTTAGGGCAGACTTGTTGGCATATTTTTGGTCTCTTGTTTAATTTTGCTCAAAGGTTTTCAAATTCCGTTAAAGCCTATTAGCTCAAAAGGTAGAGTAATGTGCTTAGTGCACATGATATGAGTTCGAATCTCACATAGGCTACAAGAGTAAAATCATGTTTTGCACATACATTGTCAAATAATGTTTTTTTTATGCACTTTTAGAAATTCATTTTGCACTATTACACACAAAACATGCACTTTTATACATATTGTAGTAAGACAACATTAGGATTGTTTATACCTTTTCCTATGAAACATCCAAGATCATCAAGTGGATTTGCAAATGGCCTTCCAATTCATCTACCTCGAGAATAAGGATGTGAATAGTCACAACAGACATGTTATCTCATAACAACTCCACCACCAAATCCTCGACCATGACTCATATCTCCAGGATTTTCAAAATTAGTACTGTATCTATGATCTATGGCGTGTATGAGAGAACAAAGAAGACAGAGAAAACATGTAATGTTGAGATAAAAGCATACCCAAGATGACAAAATATGAATATGTAATGAAAAATAAATTTTAAATGCTCTATTCAGATTTTTTTTCCATCATGATTTTAAGATATCAAACAAGATTTAATACATAGAGAGTTTTCTCCTCAGTAGTTGTTGATAAATAAGGCAAAGCAAACAACTCAAATAACACTGGACCATGTGAAAGAAACAATGATTTTTTCTGTTTATAGATTTAAACAAATAAGGTTGTACCAATTACCAAAGTCACTATAATTAATCCATACATTGCCCCCATTTCTTCAATTCTATGATATTTAGTGTGGAGCATAATGTTATTAGATTTTACAATGGATGGCCTAATTCGTATATTGATTTTATTATTTCGATATCAATAAAAAAGAGATAATCAAATATTACATACCAGACATGCACTTTTATACATTGATTTATCAAAATCATGATTTGTAGCCTATGAGGGATTCGAACCCACATCCATGTGTATCAACACAGTGCTCTACCATTTGAGCTAATAGGTGTTTTGGGGCGAAAAGATCAATCGACCTAAATCGCCTTAGACGGGGTAACGAGTCGATCGGATAATACAAAATGAATCTAAACCAAATAGACAATCAACCACGTAAATAATAGATGCAAAATAGTAATATGATATATTGATCAATTGATGATAGAATCAGGTCGATGTACAACTTATCCTTGAAGAGTAAGGGATCAAGTCTTGTTCGACAGGGGGGTTTCGATGACCCGACCGGCTATGATCGGATAGTCTCCCAGAGGGCTTGAGTGAGAGCGAATATGCTAGTGAGCTTATTTGAGAGCTAAGTGGGTGAATACTGCTAGTAGACGTGTTTTTTGTTGGTCGTTTCTTCGTGATCTGTTTATGGCATCTTCCTCTTTCGTCCGTTACTTATCTTCGTAATATTCTCCATTTATTCCATGCGTGATCTTCGGGATCCCTCTTGAATGTTGTCGTAATCTTTGGTGTTTAATTTTGTTACCGTTTTCCGCTGATCAGGCAATTAATGCCATGAGCAAAATCTTTGGAGCTGGTCGGATCCTACGCGTCTGAGGAGTGTCTGACGCTTCCTTCTAGTCTCTTCTGGCCTTCTACTTTGCTTGGATCTTGGCCCAATTTGCATGCACTGATTCCTTTAGAGTATGTTGGGCCCAACAATAGCCCCAAGTTGTTTTGGGCTCAAGGCAGCTGCGAGATGGAGTCCAAACAACTTTCCTTCCACACGATCTCCATCCTCCGATTTGGGCGCGACATGCGAGGGCTATGTGGCGATAATCCCGCCGCACGATGGGACGTCTCTGCGACCTGCCTATTCCCTCCATAAATCCGAATTAAGTTCTGACGGTTTGGTTTCATCTTCTTCCCTTGCTCTCTGATCCGGTAGGCTTCTTTAGTTTTCTCAAAAAATTGCTTTTCGATTTCCTCCTCTTTCTGTTCTGGAAATGGTTTCCAGCGAATCTTCCGAGTCGTCAGCTACTCACTCGAACTCGAGCAAGAATAAGGGCCCCCCCTTTTCCTTTTGAAGGAGGCTGACGCTCTGACAAGGACACTGACGGAGACGGAGTTGGAGCAGATCCTCCAAGTCGGAGGCTTTCCTCCTGAGACGGTCGCAAGGATGCCGCATCCGGATGAGAGAGCCGACGCTCGCTATGAGGGATGTGTTTGTTTTTATGCCTACCCATTTAGGATAGGTCATATGTTTCCGTTCTCCCCTCTTGTCAGGGATTTCTTAGCGACTTTGGCGCTTGCGCCGTGTCAGGTCATGCCGCAGGCGTGGCGGATCCTTAGGGTTTTAGATCTGTTGAATATTCAGTCTGGGGCTGGTTTTAACTTTGACGCCTTGTGGGACAATTACTCTCTAGGATCGAAGAGTTCTTCTCGTGTCCAGTTGCGTATCCGTCCGGGTCGAAAGCCCTTGGTGTTTAACCTAGACGTAAACGACCGTGGATGGGGGTCAAAGTTTTTCTTCGTCGAGCGTTCGTCTCTGGAGAAGGGGGGTGACTGTTCGTTTCTGCTGTCGGAGTGGCGAGTTGAGAGTACGTATTCGATTTCTCTTTGCCCATTTTTATGTATTTTAACCCTTTGTTTAACTCTTCTTTTTTGTAGTCCCTGAAGCTGAAGAGTTGGAAGTGGATGCTCAGTCGGAAGGCCTATCAGAAATTATCCTTAGTATCCCTGCGTCGGAGCAGAAATTTATAAACGTCAACCTGTTGTTGGTTTCCCCCACTACTCAGGACATCATGTCGACTGTTTCGTCATCTCGGGTGAAGTGTAAGTTTTTATTCGACTCATATATTTTTTCATCGTGTGCTTGTGTCTTACGTTTTGTCTGTCGTATCAGCGTCTCCGGCTGGTCGATCGAGTGCTCGTTTGAAGGGAGTGTCCGGGAAAGGTCTGATAGAGCAAAGGCTGGCGGCGGCTAGGGCCTCGTCGAGTAAATCGACGCCGACGGAGTCGTTGCTTCCAGCCAAAGTTGGCTAAAAAAGGAAGGCAGGTGTTTCTTCTGACGATGTGAAGGTTATGGATATTCCAAAGAAGAAGGCGTCGGTTGCTCGTGGAGTCGAGAAGATCGACTCGGTCGGTCGATTGATCGCCGATCTCTTTCATGCTCAGGACCCGACTCTGAAGTCTGAAGTTGATGGTGTCTCTCCCCTAGATTGTATTGGCGAAGCGGGGTGCTCTGCGTGAAAGGTAAGTCGTCTTGTCGGATCTCATGTTTATACGTTTTCTTCCTCATAATCTGGTTGGTTTTTGACTGTTTTGATCTTGTCTTTCTTTTCCTAGGCTTTTCAATTTCTCTTGGGCGCGTACTCTGGGGTCAAAGAGATGGTCGCTAAGGCCGAAGACAGGGCTGCTAGGTCAGAGTCCGACCTGGCGTCTTTGAAGACCAAGGTGGAAGGAGCCGAGAGCCGCTTTAGGGAAGCTGAGCGCCGCTTTGCTAGGGAGCTGAAGAGTTGCCAAGATGACTTGGATGTTTGTCGGAGGGAGCTCAGCGAGAGCCAGACAAGTATTGAAGAGAAGGTGAAGCAGGCTAGGATTGAGGCTGGTCGGGTCGCAGGTGATGTAGGCACTTTTTACGCGTTGAAGTCGCATGTCGAGATGATCGAGGAGTTTGAAGAGGGCAAGCAGGAGACCTGGGATTTGAAGGCGGAGAAGGAGACCATGGATACCCTGTTTCCAAAGGGGAATCCTAGTTCGGAGCTGTTCCGGTTGGCTGGCATCGGAGAAGAATCTCTAGACGAAAATGTCGGTGAAGTCGAGGTCCATTCCGGTGACACCGTGCCGATCGAGCCCCAACCTTTCTCCGACCCGACCCCTGCTGAAGGTAACGCTGCGACCCCTGACTCTTGACTTTTTTCGTCAATGACTTGTGATCCCACCTATGTGTGGGTAGAATGTTTTCTGGTTTGGCGACCCGTCCATCATCGCGGGTTGCAGAATGTGTTTGTGGATACTCAAAGTCCTACGTGTGTGTAGGCAAACAATATGTTTTGGCGACCCATCCACCATCGCGGGTCGTACGTATGTAAAAAAGGTTAGACTTTTATTGACGTAATATGTTTTACAAAGGGTCGAACTTGTTTCGCGTTCGTGTGTTTTGTCGGATTCTTCTAGAGAAGATAGTCGTTGACGCTTTTGATTTGTGTGTCGGGTTTGCCCGTGTGCTCCGTCGAGTAGGGCTTGCCGTATTGTGTAAAGAAGGAGGCCTGCAAATGTATATGTTTATGTTTAGTCATGACTTAGTGTTATGCCGAGGAGGAAAGCAATATGTTTTTATTGCGTAGATGTAATAAGGTGTTTTGACCTTATGTATTGTATAAGGCAGGCGGTGTGCCGACGTGCCTTTGGTGTTCATCTCCCCGTGTTCCGATCGATCGTGTAAATGTAGTGTAAGCGCTTTTGTTTGTGACTGGATCCAGCGTGTATGTTGATGTCGTCCTGTACTTGGGATTGCAAGGGAAATGTCCTTACTAGATGTGAGTGTTTAGGTTTATGAAATAGAATTGAGTTTGTAACATCGAATAGCACATGACAAATGAAAAAATGTTAGTGCCTTACTTTGCTGGTCTAGAAGTGATATAGCTTCAGATGTGTTGCGTTCCAACTTCTTGGGATCGGTTGTCCGTCTTTATCTTCCAGTTGGTACGCTCCTTGTCCGACTACTTCCCTGATGAGATAGGGTTCTTCCCATTGAGGCGCTAGCTTTCCGTCGGTCGGATTCTTGGTGTTCTGGAACGTCTTCCTAAGGACACAGTCGCCTATTTTGAAGATTTTGGCTCGAACATTTTTGTTGTAACTCCTTGCGACCTGTTGTTGGAACTTGACCATTCTAATTCTGGCTCTTTCCCTAGTCTCATCCACCGTGTCCAAGTTGTGCGCCAGCTCGACGTCGTTTTGTTCATTCGTCTGGAGACTATAACGGGCCGTCGGAACCAGTAATTCAGCAAGAATGACCGTTTCACTTCCGTAGACGAGTGAAAATGGTGATTGTCCAGTCGCGTTCTTTGGGGTGGTCCTGTCGGACCAGAGGATGAGAGGGAGTTCGTCTGCCCATTTTCCTTTAGCCCCTGTGAGGCGTTTCTTGAGGTTGTTGATGATGATCTTGTTGCTAGATTCGGCTTGTCCGTTAGATTGCGGATACCGAGGGGTGGACGTGACCAGTCTGATGTTCCACTGGTCGCAAAAGGCTCGAGTCTTATGACTGATGAATTGAGAGCCATTATCGCACACAATTTCTGATAGGACGCCAAATCTGCACAAGATATTGCATTTTATAAATGAAATGACGTGTTGATCTTTTACCTCTCGGTAGGCTTCAGCTTCGATCCATTTGGAAAAATAGTCTGTCATGGCAAGGAAGAAGACTCATTGACCTGACGCAGGCGTGTGTTTTCCGATGATGTCCATCCCCCATCTCATGAAGGGCCATGGCGCCAGAGTCGGGTGGAGGAGTTCCGAGGGTTGATATGGAACGGGTGCGTGTTGTTGACAGGCATTGCACTTCCTGGTGTACTCCATTGCGTCTCTATTCATTATGGGCCAATAATATCCTGTTCGCAAGGCTTCGTCCTCTGGTGTGGTTTCCACATTCTCCTTCATGTAGTGATTGTAAGATGCGTCTGACTTCTAGAGTCTTGAGGCATCGGAGGAGTATCCCTGTGACAGATCTTTTGAACAAGACGTCACTTATAATATCGAAGAGCAGAGCTCGTACCTTTAGCATTTTTGCTTCTGTTTTGTCGTTGGGTAGGAGGCTGTCTTTTAGCCATCTAACGTAGGGTAACGTCCAGTCGTCATGATCGTTGATGATATCTTCTTCTGGTCGGTCGCCTATCTCCAACGTGACAAGTTCTTCTAACGGTGTACTCAAATCCTTGGGTGTTTTTGGAACAACTGGTGTTGTGATGTGTGCTAGTGGGATGTTTGGGAATTCCTTTGGGTCCAAGACAGACCCCAAGTTGGCTAGTGCGTCAGCCTGAGCGTTGAGATCTCTAGGGACTTGTCTGATGTCGAACGTTTGGAATTGGTCAATTAGCTTCTTGGCTACGTCCAGATAAGCTATCATTCTATCGTCCTTGGCGTTGTATGATCCTTGTACTTGATTTACGACCAAAAGAGAGTCGCAGATGACTTCGATTTCTCGGACCCCTAGGTCGCGTGACAGAATAAGCCCAAATATGAGCGCTTCGTATTCAGCTTCATTGTTGGTCGTGTCCCATTCGCATCTTACGGCCTGGGCTATCTTGTCCCCTTGTGACGATTTCAGCACGACCCCTAGCCCCAATCCTCTAGCGTTCGACGCGCCATCAGTGTGGAGCTCCCATTTACATGTTTCCTTCATCGCGAGTAACTGTGTTGCTTCTTTGGCGGCTTCTTGTTCTAGGGTTAGGCTGAAGTCTGCCACAAAGTCGGCCAAGGCATGCGACTTGATCGCCGTCCTGGGCTCGTACTCGATGTCGTAACCGCTGAGGTGTATGGCCCATTTGGCCATTCATCCTGTGAACTCGGGTTTCCCCATGATTGCTCTCATGGGATGGTTAGTGCGGACAATTATAGTATGAGATTCGAAACATGGTTTGAGTTTATTCGATGCCATTACGAATGATAGGACAAGTTTTTCTAATGACGAGTACCTTGTCTCCGCTGGCAGTAGCGTTCGATTGACATAGTAGATTGGCGATTTCTTACCGTCTTCTTCTCTGACCAGTACTGCGCTCACAGCGAACTCCGATACTGCTAGGTATAGCAATAATGGCTCGTCGTCTTTGGGTTTGGTTAGCAACAGAAGACTGACCATGTATTTCTTCAAATTTTGGAACGCTATTTCATGTTCTTCCGTCCATTGAAAGGACTTATTCTTCTTGAGAGCGTCGTGAAAGGGTTTGCACTTATCGGATGACTTCGAGATGAATCTGTTTAGAGCTGCTATCCGACCTGTCAGCTTTTGTACGTCCTTGACGCATCGAGGGGATCGGAGGTTGATGAGGGCCTTGACCTGTTCTGGACTGGCTTCTATTCCTCTTTGCGTCACCATGTATCCCAAGAATTTTCCTAACGACACTCCGAAAGAGCATTTCACAGGATTTAATTTCATGTTATATCTTTTTAGTACCTCGAAGCTATCGCGGAGGTGATCGATGTGGTCCTTTTTCTTTTTCGATTTGACCAGCATGTCGTCTATGTAGACTTCCATTGTGTCCCCGATCTGATCTTTGAACATCTTGTTGACTAGTCGTTGATAAGTAGCCCCTGCATTTTTTAGTCCGAAGGGCATTACTTTGTAACAATAGATACCTTGGCTTGTGACAAATGCCATTTTTTCCTGGTCTTCCGGTTCCATGAGGATCTGATTATAGCCACTGAACGCTTCCATGAAGGATAGCATTTCGTGCCCTGCCGTCGCATCGACCATGGTGTCGATATGAGGGAGTGGGAAGGAGTGTTTGGGACATGCTTTGTTAAGGTCAGTGAAGTCGATGCAGACTCTCCATTTGCCGTTTTTCTTTTGGACCACAACCACGTTGGCCAGCCACTCGGGGTAGTTGACTTCTCTTATTTTTCCCGTTTCCAGCAGGCTCCTGACTTCGTCATCGACGATCTTATTTCACTCTGGGGCGAATTTCCTGCGCTTCTGCTTTACAGAGGGGTGAGACGGATCCACATTCAATTTATGAGTAATAATGTTTGGAAATATTCCGACCATATCTTCATGTGACCACGCAAAGAAATCATCATTAGATCGGAGGAAATCCAGTATTTGTTGTCTGGTCGAGTCGTCCAGGTCCGACCCGACCCTTACCGTTTGGTTTGGCTTCGAAGGATCTAGTGCGATCTCGTCAAGCTTTTCCATCTCTGGTTCGACGTATCGACTAGATCCTTCGCCGAGCTGTGATTGCTATGCGGTCTTGGGCTCGACCACGCTCTTCATGGAGGCGACATAGCATTCCTTGGCCATCCTCTGATCTCCCTTGATTTCTTGGACTCCCCACTTGGTAGGGAACTTGATGATTTGATGGTACGTCGAGGGTACCGCCTTCATTGCATGTATCCATGGCCTGCCAAGAATGCAATTATAGGGAGATGGGCAGTCTAGGACTAAAAATTTCACCTGTTGGTTTACTCCCCCGGCGTATGTCATAAGAACGATTTCACCAATAGTGTGCTTAACTTCGCCACTGAATCCGACTAGCGGAGACAATTTCTTGATAAGATCATCTTCGCCCAAACCCATCCCTTTGAGGGCGTCGAAGGTCAAAAGATTGGTTGAACTTCCTGTATCGATTAGTACTCTACGTATCAAACAGTTCCCAATAGACAAAGAGATTACCAGACCATCGTGATGGTTTTCCGACCCGTCGACATCAGATTCATTGAACGTGACCGTTGGGAGGTCGGAGACCTTGGTTTGTTTGAACTCTGGCGTCTCGGGTTTTGATAAGCACTACTTTGTAGGGCTTAAGTAAGAGTCATTAGAGGTTTTATTGGTGCCATTTGGGTAGATTTAGACACATTCATGTGTATGGCGTTTGGGGGCGAAGTTGGTGTATTTGGAGGTGTTTGAGCAGTTTTGGATATCATATGAGACACTGAGGAAGAAACCACATGAGAAGACGAGGAAGAGGAGTGCACTGAAGAGTAGAAGAACCATATGCTGAATTCAATTGGTTCGTTCTCTCTACTCCGATGTCCAAATGGAGTGATTCCAATTCGAGGAGTTAGCTTTTGAAGTCTACTGCAAGTCCTCAAAATATGAGCGCGATCCGAGTTGGGAATCAAAAGTTATGACATTTTTACGGAAGTGTCGCAGGAGCTGAACCGAAGAACGGCGACCGCCGTACAAAGACGGCGACCGCCGTAATTACGGCGCCCGTCGTGAACCTTACGGCGCCCGCCGCAATTGGCTTTCCACCGACCTTGGCTACGAAGTGATTACGGTGCCCGCCGTTTAATTGCGGCGCCTGCCGCGATTACGGCGCCTGGCGTGGGAGATGCGGCGACCGCCGCCGATGTCTGAAGTCCGCCGCGCCGTTTCTGTATTTGCATTATTTTATTACTTTTTATTATTTCGTTTTAGGTTAACTTAGCTTTATTTTCCTTTAGTATTTAAGGGTTGAGAAAAAGCTTATTTGCCAATCTATCATCAACTCTCTGAAACCCTAATTTCTTTCTACGTACCTTACTATGAAGAACTAAGCCTCCCTGGCTTAGTCAGACGCTGAAGCTTTTGTTTGGATTAAGTTGTGAGATTCTTGTTCTTAATCTATTGCATGGTTTTTATCTTTCTCTTGCTTAAGTTGTTTATGATTGATATTGATAATCTCTATTTGGACGCATCTAGGGTTTGTTGTTATTGATTGATTGCTAGATTTAGATTGTTACTGGTTGAGCATATATATTTCAGAGTAGCAACTGCATCATACTAGTATCTGGTTGTGCTAATCTTATGCAGAAGAGAATTGATTTACATTCTAGGATAAAAGCTGGTTGTTTTATGCTAGAATTGTATCCAACTATATTCCTATCCGTAACGCTGCTGTTAAACTGAATCTTGATAGTTTCAGGGTTGTTTAATTAGTTAGTGCTAATAGTATGTGGTTGTGCTATTAGTTATATCTGAAAATGAATTGGAATTTCCATTGCATGAGATTTTGAATGAGTATCTATGATCAACTTGTCATACGAATAGTGGATGTTGTTTGACTAAGTACTTTTTCCCATCACTGATTTCAAAACTCTTTCGCTTGTTTACTTTTGCATGCTTAGTTACTTAAAACAAACAAAACCCCCATTTGGTTACTTTGGTTTGACGCATAACTTGCATATTAAGATAGATCCGTCTCCCTGTGGATTTGACCCATACTTACCTAGGACTACGGTTTAAGGTTTGTTTGGATATTTTGCATAGCAGTTTTTACACGACAAAAACCTGTTATCATGTTTACTGCCTTTGCTTTCTTTCGCATGTCTTTTGGCTGCGGAGTACGTGTTCCCACATACGTCCGAGCCGCCTGAAATGGTATTGATAATTTTTGTATGGACAAGAGATGGAGGTTTATCCTGTTTTACCTGATCTCGTCGCTCCATGGTGGCTTTGGCTCGTTCCGAGATTACGTCGCGCAAGAGGCCTTGCGCAAGTAACCTGGCGACCTCTTTACGTAAGGCAATGCATTCGTTCGTCGAGTGACCATGGTCACCGTGGAATTCGCACCACCTGCTCATGTCCTTCTTGACGTCCGGTCGGTCGCTCTTTCGGGGCCATCTTACTTCTTTTCCATATTTGTCGAAACTCTTGACGAGCTCTGACACGGAAACGCTGAAGTTGTAAGATTGAACCCTAGGAGGCGACGTCGGACCATCTCTCCAGTCTTGAGACCTGTCTTGGAAGGAGTTTACCTGACTTTGCTCGTTTAGATTACGAGGGTAGGGGTGATGACGTATGTCTCGACGGTTGTCGGAAGAGGATTTGCGATCGGATTGGTCGGGTCCATGGGATGCTTTTCGCGATTCGCGATCTTCTTCCAAACGCACCTCGGCCATGGTTTTGGCTTGGACATCTTCAAAGCTTCTGCATAGGTACTTGGTGATCTCGTTGTAGAGGTTGCTATCCTTGATCAGACCTTGTCTGAAGGCTTCGATGAAGGTGGTGACGTCGCAATGGGGGATCGTGACTTTTTCCTTATTATACCTGTTAAGATAGCTTCAGAGAGGTTCATTATACCTTTGGGTGAGTCGATAGAGATCACTCGTTGGACTTTGAAGGAGTTGACCAGATCCACGAATGAGGCGACCGTTTCCTGAGACAAACGCATAAACCAGGTCAGCGCGGGGCCCGCGAGAGTCGTGCCAAAGCTTTTGCACATGACAGCCTTGCGGCTCTCCCTTGGAACAGATGCGTCATTGATTTTTGTTTATAGAGAGAAATATGATCATCTGGATCGTTGGTGCCGTCGAAAGTCGTCATGTTAGGAAGGTTGAACTTCTTCGGGATTTGGACTCTGGCAATTTCCTCGACGAACGGAGATTCCTCGTATCCGTCCGATGCTTCTTTCTCGATCGGCTGCGGAACTCCGAGAATTCTAGCGATGCGATCGTCGAGTGCCTTCATATGCTGACTGAGTGTCTGCTGGACGAGAGCCAAGATATCGGGAGGATTGGCAACCTGTGGTTCATCAATTCGGGTTCCTGCTGACCCGATCGGTGTGGAGAAAGTAACATTGTTAGTCGAAAAGGGATTGACCAAAGGAGTTCAAGATGTACCCTCAGTGTGTCCGGGGTGTCGGACGCTCGGGGGAGTCAGCTCGACGCCATCCATGTCAAGACGCGTTTGGATGTTGCTATGGATGGGCATCCGCCTGGATCCAGAAGCCATTGATTGTACCTACAATCTAAGAGACTCATTTTCACGGGTTAGTTGTGTGATCTCGGCCTCAGATTGGGTGGATAAGGTAGCCAAGGCTTCGGTCTTTTGGCGTTGCTAGGCAAGCTCTTCTTGTAGGGTAGTCATTTTTTGGGCAAGCTCTTGGAGTTGGTTCAGAGTAGGGTTTTCGGTTGTGTTTCCTTGAGTTTGGGAGTCGTCTTCGAGGCATGGCTCCTCGTCACCGGTAGGCGGGTTAATAGTCATGGTTGGAGGATTTTTGAGATGGTGATCGGCAAGTTGCCCCACGGTGGGCGCCAAATTGTTTTGGGGCGAAAAGATCAATCGACCTAAATCGCCTTAGACGGGGTAACGAGTCGATCAGATAATACAAAACGAATCCAAACCAAATAGACAATCAACCACGTAAAGAATAGATGCAAAATAGTAATATGATATATTGATCAATTGATGATAGAATCAGGTCGATGTACAACTTATCCTTGAAGAGTAAGGGATCAAGTCTTGTTCGATAGGGGGGTTTCGATGACCCAACCGGCTATGATCGGATAGTCTCCCAGAGGGTTTGAGTGAGAGCGGATATGCTAGTGAGCTTATTTGAGAGCTAAGTGGGTGAATACTTCTAGTAGACGTGTTTTTTGTTGATCGTTTCTTCGTGATCTATTTATGGCATCTTCCTCTTTCGTCCGTTACTTATCTTCGTAATATCCTCCATTTATTCCATGCGTGATCTCCGGGATCCCTCTTGAATGTTGTCGTAATATTTGGTGTTTAATTTTGTTACCGTTTGCCGCTGATCAGGCAATTAATGCGCTGGGCGAAATCTTTGGAGCTGGTCGGATCCTACGCGTCTGAGGAGTGTCTGACGCTTCCTTCTAGTCTCTTCTGGCCTTTGACTTTGCTTGGATCATGGCCCATATTGCTTGCACTGATTCCTTTAGAGTATGTTGGGCCCAACAATAGGCTATGACAAAATCAAATATTTGGATCTACACCACTTTATACAAAGCACATTCAAACTTGAATAGAATCATTTATCCCAAAATTAGCCAAGAATTCATCAAATCACTTAATTATGCACATTAAATAGCAAACATTATTTTATTGAAGTATGCACATTTAATATCACGACATGTACTTTAGGCACTTAGATATGTACACATAATATGAAGACATGCATTTTAGGCACTTAGATATGCACACTTAATATGAAGACATGCACTTTTAAGCACTTAATTATGTACATCTAATAGCAAGACATCACTATGCATTTTAGGCACTTAGATATGCACACGTAATATGAAAACATGTACTTTTAAACACTTAATTATGCACATCTAATAGCAAGACATCACTATGCACTTTAGACACTTAAGTATGCACATCTAATATCAAGACATGCACTTACGCAGTCTTATAACACAAACATGTTAGAAACAAGACGAGCTTTTAGTTTTTCACTAGTTTTTATTTCACATCTAATCTGCACATTGCAAACCATACATATGCACTTGTTAAGCTTAAGTATGCACTGGAATTTGACAGATAACAACATACAAACATATCACTTCACACTACATATAAGAATATGCACATATATCACTTCAGAGTATAGGTGAAAATATGCACATGTTATAGTTAGATATGCATTGTAAAAATCAAACCATGCACCTCAGGTTTGCTCTACTCACTGTACCTTATATTCAAGAGGTAAACACAAAACTTCAGATTCTACTCGACTAATTCTATGTGTTTCAACATATGAACCCTAGAAATCTCTTTTCACTCAAACTAAAGTATCATGACACATGAGCCCCAATTTTAAACACATGAAACCTAATTTGAACACATTAACCCTAAATCTGAACACATAAAACCCTAAATAACATCATTGAACAAACACAAACTAATACTTAGGTGTGGAATAGAGAAGTTTACCTTGATTTTGTTTTCCCTTCTCTTTCGAAGTATTTTCTTCGCTCTCTATTTTTCTTCTTCACTTTCTTCAAATTATCGAATCTTCAAGATTTTTTTTAGATAAACGATAAGGAGAGTGTAGATGGATGAAGATTTGGAAGGTAGATTTAGACTTTTACTGCGAAGTTGGATGAAGAAGATTGGAGACAAGGTCGAGATTCGAGAAGCGATTTTGAGAGTTAGGGTTTTAAAGGAATGCATTTTCAAAATCAGATAAACTCATGGGGGAAGGGTTATTTTGTGCTTTTATGGGAAGGTAGTATTTTGATAATAATTACAACACGGTGCCACTCTAAATGAATTTGAATGGAGCATGTATGTTTTGTTGAGATTTTGAGCCAATTAACGTTTCTTAATCGTAACCACCGATTCAGCTCATCCGACGGTTCTAAAAATTACTCACTTTACACTTGCCAATATATATACACCAGAACCATACTCATGCAAATAAATATACCATATTTTCATTTTTGCACTTCCCTAAAATCCAAACACACTTATGATTGTAAATTGACATTGAGAATATTCTCCATCCCTTTCATTTTATTTGATATTAAGGGTCAATGTACACTAACTAAGATAATGATAATAATTTTCTAAAGTACCTATTGATAATGAATGCATTTTAGCCATTGGTAAGAGTTTTATGCAGCAATAGCTATTGGTAGGAACTGGGTTGTCCACATTTTAGTGTAATCAATGATTTACTCAAATAACATACATCAAACACAAACTCATGCATAAATGAAAATGTCCTTAGGATTGAATTTTCACATTAGTGTAGTACACATTCCAAATAATCGAGAATCAGGGTGTCCTATGGATTGAACCCTTTAACCCATCTGAATACTTGAAGATACAACACACATAAGTTTCTACACTACTCTAAGTGCTAACTTGACACTATTATAGCCATGTGTCCTTATCCATTCATGAGCGTATACAAAGCCAAGACCGGGCTAGTTGAAGCGGCACCACTTCACACTTATATACGTGGACTCTTTTCAATCATGCACCTGCAAATGCATTTTTTCAAAAGATCCATTAAGAAGATGAATTTCATCCAAACTTTTCTTGCACCTTCGAGCACATACCTTGGGATGCTATTGAACATGTGCTCCAATCTCTAAGTGTAGGCTTTCCACATTGAATTCAGCCTCTAATGTCGTATTGAGGGGAATTGGGTGTCCCACCATTAGAGATTTCAAACGGGCTTTAAACCCATCCCGATAGACTACTTGATCATCAAGTCCCTGGCTAACCCCTTCGTCAAGTGGTCCGCCAAATTTTGTCGAGACCGAACAAACTCAATAGTGATCACCCCATGAGTGATCAACTCACGTACCACACTATGTCTAACGCCCAAGTGTCGCGACTTACCATTATACACTTGGCTATAAGCCTTAGCCAAAGTAGCTTGACTATCGTAATGGATAGATATGGGTGACATCGGTTTCGGCCACAAATGAATCTTGTAGACCAAGTTCCTTAGCCATTCCACCTCTCTACCGACATCCTCTAATGCTATGAATTTCGATTCCATAGTCAAACTTGTAATGCAAGTTTGCTTTTTAGAAGCCCATGAAATGTCACCTCCTCCAAGCAAGAATACCCAACCACTTGTAGAACAATGATCTTCCATGTTAGTGATCCAACTCGCATCCGAATACCGTTCTAGAACTGAAGAAAATCCGACATATGACAAACCATAATTCATGGTTCTCTTTAAGTATTTGAGCACCCGCCTTATTGCTTGCCAATGGTGAGTACTAGGATTACTAGTGTATCTACTCAACCTTCCTACCGCATAAGTAATATCCGACCTTGTGCTCGTCATGGCATACATTAAGCAACCAATCACTTGTGAGTACTCGAGTTATGATACCGCTTTGACCGTATTAGGAATAACCTTCACACTCGGATCCATGAGAGTGATCACCGGAGAACAAGTCTCACAATTGAACTTCTTTAGCACTTTCTCAATGTAATGAGATTGTGTCAAAGATAGTCCCTTGTTCTCACGTTTGATTCTAATACTAAGGATCACATCCGCCTCCCCTATGTCCTTCATGGCAATGTAAAGTCTACTTGTCTTTGGTCCGTACCAAAGATCAACATGTCATTAACATACAAGCAAATGATTACTCCATTATCAGACTTATCAAATTTGTTGTATACACACTTGTCCGACTAATTTAACTCGAATCCGCTCGACAAGACAACCTCATCAAACTTTTGATGCCACTGCTTAGGTGCTTGCTTTAGCCCATACAACGACTTTACCAACTTACACACTTTATGCTCATTATCGGGCATAAAGAACCCTTCAGGTTGCTTCATGTACACCTCCTCCTCCAAATCACCATTCAAGAATGCCGTTTTGACATCCATTTGGTGAATCACATGATTGTTAATATCCGCTAAGGCAATCAACAACCTAATGGTGGAGATCCGAGCAACCAGAGTATAAGTATTGAAATAATCAATACCTTCCCTTTGTCTAAAGCCTTCGATATCCAACCGGGCCTTAAACTTATCGATAATACCATCGACCTTCATCTTTTTCTTGAAGATCCACTTGCAGCCCAAAGGCTTGCAACCCGGTGGGAGATCTGATAAGACCCACGTATTATTTCCCTCGATGGAGTCCATCTCATCATTTATTGCTTCTTTCCAGAATGCAACATCTTGAGACTTCATTGTCTCATCAAAATTCCTAGAATCCGCGTCAATATGACAACAATATGAATATTGGAACCCAACTCCATCTCTAGATCCCTCAACCAAATAAATTTGGAAATCTGGACCGAAAGATTTTTCAAATCTCCCTCGCTTGCTCCTACGGAGCATAGGTGACTCGTTAGGAGACACGACTGTGTCGTCTGCTTCTTTAGTTCCACTTATGCTAGGAATCAAATCCTTTGGTCTAGGTATGGATGAGAATCGATTCTCATCAAATATCGCATCTCTTGACTCAATCACGAAGTGAACCGAAATAGAATTATTAGGCTCTATTACATAGAACCTATAAGAATTGGAATGCTCAGAATATCCAATAAAGATGCAATCAATACCTCTTTCTCCTAAGGTTTTTATCTTGGGCTGGGGCAATCTAATGACCGCCCTGCATCCCCAAGCTCGAACGTACTTCAAGCTCGGTTTCTTTTTGTACCAAAGTTCATAAGGGGTGACCTTGTTCCTTTTGTTAGGGACCCTATTTAGTAAATAGCAAGTCGTTAACATGGCTTTACCCCAAAATCCGTCACTCAATCCCGAGTAGCATAACATGGAATTAACCATCTCTTTTAGGACCTAATTTTTCCTCTCCGACACACCATTTTGTTGTGGTGTATAAGGAGCCATAGTCTCACGTATAATGCCTATGGACTGGAAATACACAGGATCATAATATTCTCCACCTATATAGGTGCAGAGTTTCTTAATCAAGTCATTTAGTTGCAATTCAACCTCAGTTTTATAAACCTGAAATATATCTAGGGTCTCGTCTTTAACATGCAATAAATACACATAACAATAACGAGAATAATCATTAATGAAAATGATGAAATATTTCTTGTTTCCTAAAGACGGAGTAGCATGTAAATCACATAGATCACTATGTACAAGTCCAAGCGCCGTATACTTTCTTTCAATGCCTTTAAAGAGTTGTCTAATTATTTTTTCCAACATGCAAGTTCTACACTTCTCTAAATTCATGTCAAATGCATGAATTAAACCTTCCTTAGACATATCAGTCATTCTCTTATAATGCACATGACCTAATCTTGCATGCCATAGAAAAGATTCATTTGTACTAGAACATGTCATATATATGGAATTGACAACTTTATTAATATTAAGCATAAACATGCCATTACAGAAATATCCAAATCCTACAAATACACCACACTTCGATAAGATATACTTATCGGATTCATAGATTTGCTTAAAACCACACGTGTTTAAAACACTACCAAAGACTAAGTTTTTCCTAAATCCGGGTACATGTAAGACATCCTTGAGTTCAAGGGTCTTCCCTGAACTAAACTCTACACCACTTTTCCACGGCCTAGGATAGGGGCGGTTGACTCGTTGTCCATATGTAGGACATACCCATCATTCATCGGTTCATACTTTTTAAACCAGCCACGGTCCTTGCAAACATGTTTAGTTGCAGCCGAGTCAATCCACCAAGCCACTTCATCATCCTGCACATAAAATGCTTCAGAAATTAATGGTACATAATTCATAACCGAATTTGAACCAAAACTTGAAAATCGACCTTGATGAGTGGATGGGCCTTGGTCCTTAGACCCTTGGCCCGAACGGTTTTATCCCGCTCCATTCCTATCCTTTGCAGACCGGCAATCACGCTTGAAGTGACCCGATTTTCCACATATCCAACAAACGCCCTTAGGCTTTTTGTTAGACCCACTGTTGATGTCCTTAGAAGATTGCTTCTTCTTCTTAGAATTCCCACCTTCCTCCATCATATTCACGGAGGAAAGTCCGGGAGTCTCCTTCGGTTTATCGCCCTCTTGCATCCTTAGAGATTCTTCTATGCGCAAATGGCTTCCAAGTTGTACAAGAGACAACTCTTCATTTGTCGGGGAGGGGGACCTTCTTGCTGGATGTCACCCGATCTCGTCGGAAGTCATTGGAGAGGAGATGCAAGGTTGAAGAAAAAGTCAAGAAGAGATGTTGGGTTGCACAGATTGTCGGGGTACAAGGGGCACTTCCAACATAAGACCTCCCCCATAAGTCCAATAAGCTGAAGATCCTAGCTTATGAATTTGCTTAAAATTCAGTCAAAATAAGTCATGATAAGTCGGGATAAGTCATTGGCATACTAGATATGTTTTTCGGGTGAGCTTAAGCCATGAAGGCTAATCTGGGAGGATAACTCGGGATAAGCCCCATACCGAACGGACCCTTAATAAACATATTTGACTCTTATGGTGTGCCACCACTAAAAAGACCTATGTCACAACGAGATTCACCCATTGGCCCAAAGCCAATTCATAGGTAACTAGAATATTTTTTCAATTTTTTTTTTGCTTGAGCTGAATATGTCTTTGCAAACAACAACCATCTGCATACATGAGATGTCAAGGGGTGCATTGCGAGCAACAAAACAAATATGAAATTACATCGAAGCCAATTCATAGGTATTATATGTCTTATTAACAACATAACTTAAATCTCCATAATTTAAAGCATTGAGAGCAAGAGTAATTACATGATCTTTCATAATGTGCTAGTAGGATTGAAAGAATAGAGCACACATACCGTTTGGGCCAGGAGCCTTCAAGGGGTGCATTTGTTTCAAAGATGCAATGACCTCTTCCACTTCAAAAATTATGTCAAGTTATTCTCTACCTGAGCTATCGATTTTGGCATGTACTTCTTCAAGAACTTGTTCAATCCCAGAAGGAACTGTAACAAAACAAATCTTGAAGTATTTCACTACAATTCTTTCGACTTGCCTCATATCAGTTTGGACCTCCCTATTTTCTTCTTTAATCTTAGTTATGGAATTTCTATCTCTTCTGCATGTTGCATATATATGGAAGAAGGAGGTGTTCATGTCCATATGCTTAAGCCATAAGGCTCTACTTCTTTGCCTCCAGTACACCTCTTCTTCTTTAAGAAGAGCATCAATTTTTGCATTAAGTTTTCTCCTCTTACTAACCTGATATGGAGAAAGGCCGTCTACATTTAGGTTTTGAAGCTTCTTCCTTTTATTTGCTCATACTTCCCATCTTTTTGTTACCCAAAGCTCAATCTGTCAGCTGCTTAGCACATTCTAAATTCTGTCAATAGCATCACCTTCAGATTAAGACCACCTTTCTTGAACAATTTCCTTACATCTCTCTTTTTCCATCCATCCTTCTTCGAATCTGAACAATTTCTTCTTCTAATTTTGAGATGGAGCATCCATCCATAGTTATATAAGAGAATGGTCCGACTTATCTATCTAGATTGATAGCTTTAGCATTAGGGACATATATAACCACTCCAAATTTGCCAAGAATATGTCAACTCTCCATTGAATGTTCTCATACCTTGTCATGCCATTGTCAAAGGTGTATATATATCTAGTTCATTCCATATCAATCAAATTAAGCCCTCAATACAATTTTTGTACTCCTCCAATTGTCCCCTTGATCTGTCTACACCTCCCTTTTTTTAAAATTATGCAGGATCTCATTAGAATCCCCAAAGCTCACCTAAGGATGTTGATTACTATTGCCCAATAATCTTAGAAGCTCCTAGGACAACCTTCTATTTTCAGTTTGTGGCCAACCATTGAAGCTTGTTGCTCTCCAAGGTTTACCCCCCACACCTTCATTAACAATAGAATCCATATGATGCAAGGTCATTGATTTTAGCTCAACCTTCAACTCTTTCTTCCACATAAAAGCTAACCCACCAAATCTTCCTCTACTATCCGGCCACAACCACCCCTCATAACAGATAATTTTTCTCACAACTTTATTCATTTTACTTCCACAAAGTATAGTTACAAACAAAAACATAATGGAAGGGGCCTCCCTCTTTACAAGTTCCTTAAGGGATGACACTGCACCGAGGTTTCCAAGCCCATATGAAGGAATAATTAGAGTTAAGAGAGAAAAATGAAGGGATAATTAAGAAAATGATGTTTACACATGACCCACAATCTAAACCTATATGCAAAAAATACTATTTGATCATTATTGTTGATAATTCAACACTTCAATTCCCTCTATAAAAAAATGAAATGAAAAAACATAGAATATCTAAATAAAACAGTAGGGACTATTTTCATTCCCCGATGGGAAATCATCGATGGGGACGGGGACCCGACGTGGATGGAGACGAGAACAATTTTCAATCCTCGATGGGGAACGGAGATGAGGACTGAAAGCATGATGCTAAACGGGAATGGTGACAGGAAGGGTAATCCCGCGCCTCATTGCCATCCCTAGTTGACGTGTTGAAATGGAATCCTTCTACAAATAATTAGTCGTGAATATAAATTCGAGTTTATGGGATAACGAAGAAAACTATTACCAAAAATATATGTTTTCATTTTTTACTTCCCTAAAATCCGAACATACATAATGTTGGGGTCGTCAGAACTTGGCATGTAGAACTGCCTCACCCCTCTGAGAGAAGATACATGGAGTACAATATTCAAATACAAGGTTCATGATTTTCCCATGGTAGAAGAACACCTTTACACATTACTGGCAATGGTCTAAAAATCCCCGCCTAAGGCCACCTATGTCTCGCCTGGGCGTTAGGCGGTCACCCCGCCTAGGCGAGAAGAAGCTTCCAATGTTGTGGATGAAGCAACATCTTAGGAGATCACAGATGCATAAAACATAGTTTTGGGTTATACTTTGTAAAATAAGGCCCATAACAAAATATCAAACCCCATCCCAATATAGTTTTATAAACATTAATGGATTTGAGAGAACATAGTAAAATAATCATATGGATTAGGCAATAATTTTTAATCCGCCTAAGCCACGTCTAGGCCCCCCTAGCCGCCTAGGCGCTAGCCCCCCCTCCCCCCCACCGCCCAGCTCCCGCCTAGCGACTTTTAGAACATTGCTTATTGGCAATGATCTCCAAAGGCGTGGACACGTTCCAGTTGTCGACATGTTCCAAGTCGTCGGGTGCATTACAGAACATGATCATAATATGTGACCGAATCATAGGAGTTTATCATATAAGACGGGGATCACCCATTAGCTCATTTTGGATAAGATGACTTGCTACACAAGGAGTTATCTATTAGAAAATATTATTTTCATATATGTATTATCTCTTAGATGGTATTTATTATCTCCTAGATGATATATATAATCTATCTTCTAGATGGTATCATATATATATTATGTCATAGAAAATCTTGAATCTAGAAAGATATTGTTTCCTTATAGATAAAGCCAGTCTTGTACACTCTTCTCCTATATAAAGGGGTTAGGATTCATGTATATAATAGGCATTATCTCATTCACATATTCATCCTCAAGCACTCAATAATATTCAAAGCATCTACTTTTCTTCCATAATCAATACATCAATACATCTCTACTACCCTTGTCTTCTGTTTTCGTTCCTATTCTCAACGAAGTCATCCGACGCCTTCGTTTCAGCATGACACTTTGGCTACCATACTCCGCAAACAATTAGACTTAGGAGAGGTACTAAATCTGACCAAAACAATTGGCTCCCACCATGGGGCTGGTAGCTAAACATTCATCTAACCACACATCCAAAAAATCCCTTCTTTTTCATACCAATGGTCGTGCAACCAACAAACGATCTCAACCCAAGACAACCTTCTGGGGATGCGATCGCTGTCAACATGGAAAAACATAGGAGAAAGATGGTATCTTTGGAGGAAGCTCTCAAGTCTTAAAAATATTAATTTGAAGCAAAGATACATGAATTAATGAGGGAGAACAAACTTTTACGTTCTCAAGTTCAAGAGGTGCAACAACCACTTACTGGGGGTTTTAAGGTACCAACATGTTCGTGAAGGTGTCAAATTCACGACGCCTTACAATGTGTCACGACTGGGGGTCAGTGGATCAAGTAACATGACAACAACATAAGTTCCACGATGAGCTGTCAATGCGTTTGCAGAAACTCGTCAACATGAGTCTATTGACGAATTGATCGAGCACAAGATCTGAAAAAAAGTCAGAATCTTGGACGACAAGTTTGCCCAATCCTTGGGTTTCAAAGACAATTGGAAAAGAAGAAGTTGACGATTGTTACACTACTCACCTTTTGTAGATACGATCGCGTCCGTGGAGGTTCCAAAGGGATAACTAAAAAACGATATTTACACATGATCAACAATTTAAGCCCATATGCACAAAAAGTACTATTTGATCACTATTATTAATAATTCAACACTTCAATTCCCTTTATAAAAAAATGTAAGGAAAAAACATAGAATATTTGAATATGCAAATAAAAATAGTAGGGACTATTTTTATTTCTCGATGGGAAATCATTGATGGGGAGGAGAAACTTTTTTAATCCCCGATGGGGAACGAAGACGAGGTCGTAAAGCTTGATGTTAAACATGAATGGTGACGGAAGGGTAGCCTCGGCCCTGTTGCATCCCTAGTTGACGTGTTTAAAATGGATTCATTCTACAAATAATTAGTCTTGAATCTAAAATCGAGTTTATGAGATAATGAAGAAAAGTATTACCATTATTTTTTACTTCCCTGTAATTCTAACACACATATGTCTAATGTAAATTGACACTGAGAATAATCTTTCTCCCCTTTCATTTTATTTGATGTTAAGGGTCAATGTACACTAACTAAGATAAATGTATCCCTAAAATAACTAAGATAACGATAATAAATTTCTAAAGTACATTTTGAATGAATTAATGCACTTAGCTATTTCTAGGAATTAAATGCAACAATACCTACCTTAATAGATTATTGGTAAGAGAGTTAATACGTTTTTATTGTTTTCAAAAGCATACAAATATATATGGAAAAGTGTAAAACTTTTGTATTGAATTTATAAAAATAATATTATATGAGACACAAATAGTTCTCTCAAACGACAATGAAAAAGATTAAGTATTGAAACCCCTTGAGAATATTCTGTGCAAAGTGCAAAGCGACAACATAATAGGCACAACTGAAATTTGATAATGATGTGGTCAGGTTTAGAGTATATTTCCTTCTTTAGTAAAACTTATTTTATTAAATATGACATTTATCACCATTTTTATTCTTGTAAATGGGGACATTTATTGAGGCAAAAATATTAATTTCATGTAGTATAGATATAAGATATATTTAAATTAAAAATACACGATTTCTATTTAGCGCCCGACAAAATTTCTATTTAACACCTTGGTCCATCCATGACGGACAAAACATGTTCATCCATGACGGACGAAACTTGTTCATCCGTGACGGACGAAACATGTTGATCCGTGACGGACGAAAAATGTTCATCTGTGACGGACGAACATGTTCATCCGTCACGGATGAGGTTAACAACCATAAACAATAAATGTTACCTGTCCTCACCTAACAATATTAACTACCGTCATATTTTAACATATTACGACCAATTAAACCATAAACCTCAAACATATTCATTCCCTTCCAATGCACAACACCTCTTCCATCCTCTTCATTAGTTTGATTCTTTTTCATGACAAATGAAGATGATTTTTTCAACTTCAATGGTGGAGAGAGATGTTTCAAGAGATTATCATCACAATGAGGTATGTTTTTTAAGTGTTTACTTACATGTTAGTGGAAGTAAGAATTTTATGGTTTTTGTTGTGAATGTCTATATGTTGGAGTGTTCTTTGGAAAAAAAAACACTTTCTTAAGGTAATTCTCAATAGTTGTTACTATATATTCATAAAAACTTCATCTTTGTTTATGTTGTACTAAAAAGTTGTAGATTTTGTGTGCAAAACTGCATGTTGAGTGTTTGGCGTTGTTCTATTGAATTTTTACTAGATCTTTGCAAGTTTAAGAACTTTGTTCGTCGACTGTTTTTTTAAGAAATTCGTCTGTCACGAATGTATTGACTTTATTCATCACGAATGGATTGCCTCCATGTCACGCATGGAAGGGAACATCTCCATCCGTGACAGACATATTAGTTTCACAGAAACTGCATACTCACTGTTTTATTTACTTCAACAGGAGAACAATTTTATGAACGACGGTATTAACAATTTGTCTCTGAATGAGTGGGACATGGCACCACCGTCCTTTTCACTTGGGTTGTTCGGAGACAGTTGTGCGCCTCAACAACCTCATATACCGTTATTAGATAGTTTATTTCGTAGTGGAATTCCGTCCGTAAGGTGGCAGGCTCCACCTCAGTTTGGGTTCCCGACATTACACATACAGCCGCATTTTGATTTTCCTACACCTGAAGAAGTGATTGTTTCAAAAGATTATTCAGAGAAGTTTACCACGGGTGAAGTATTCGGATCCAGAGAATATGCAATTAAATGGGCTAGACAAATTGGGTTTGATAATCACTTCTGCATCACTATTGGTCGGGATAGAAACCTTGGTGGAGGAAGCCTTCGGAAGACACAACTGTTGTGCGAAAAAGCAGGAACTTACAATCCTAAAGATGAAAATAGAGTAAGGCAAAGAACAAGGAGTGAAAAATGTGGGTGCCCATTCAGATTGTTGTGTCAAGAACAACCGAGAGACTCATGGAAGATCAAGGTAGTTGTTGGAACCCACAACCATGTCATTGGTGATGACTTGTACGGGTATACATTCGCTGGCAGGATGACACCCGAGCAGAAGAAGTTGTGTAAGTCCATGACAAAAAATCATAATAAACCATCCAAGATTGCAACAACACTTAACCAGGACCCAAACAACTGCACTAAAATGAAGCAAGTGTACAATGAAGCGTACAAGGTCCGATATAGTGGGATGGAAGGAAGAATCGTGGTCCAAGAGTTCTTCCATAAGTGTAAGAAGAACAACTACTTTATGGAGTATAGGTAGGATCCAACGACCAATAAGATCGCCAACATTTTCTTTGCCAGTCTAGACTCCATGAAACTCATAAAGGCATTTCTGTACGTCATTTTGTTAGACTCCACATACAGCACAAACAAGTTAGTATAACACATCTACATCCTATATCTACGTGTTGATATGTTTATTTATTATGCAATGACACATCTACTTGTGCATGTATGACTTGCCTTCTCAAAATTATAGGAGTCACGTCTACATGGAAGAACTACAATGTGGTGGGGGCGTTTCTACAGCGTGAGAAAGAAGACAACTATGTGTGGGCCGCACAACAACTTTTTGAAATGTGTAAAAAGTGTCAAGTAACACCTATATGCCTAGTGACAGATTGTGAAAAGGCATTGCTGAATGTGTTAGATAGACTCTTTTCAAGTGCAAAGTCTATCCTCTGTAGGCGTCATGTGAAGAAGAACATAGAGGACCATGCTAAGAAGGAGATGAAGGATAAAAGCTTGGATACAAGGTTTGCAAATACATACTATAATTTATTCAAGCAAACAACTGTACTTGAGTACGAGAGGGAGTTGTGCAGAATTGAGTCGGAATGGAGGGCTTGGCCACGTCTGACTCAATATGTAAGAAACAGCTGGCTGATCCCTTATAGGGAAAGACTTGTGTCAGCTTGGACAGATAATGTTTCACGCTTGGAACTTCCACGACAAACAGGTTAGTGCATTGTCCAATCTGTATTCACTGCATTGCATTTGTATTCATTGCATTCTGTATTCATTGCATTTGCTAAATTTTCACTACAATATGTTCTCCGCATAAACTCTTTGTACTAACTATAGGGTTAAAGGAGCACACTCTAGTTTGAAAGATTTCTTGACTACTCTACATGGCAGTCTAGACACGATATTCAGTCAATATCATTCAAAAATGGGTAACCAAGTGAAGGACATCAAGGGGACCTTCAACGAGAGTGTACAATACATGATGACTCTTGTGACAAGAGCTGATGTTTTCAAGCGGTTGAAGTACAAAGTATCTAAGGTTGTACTTGACCGCTTGACGAAGGAATACAAAAAAGGGGAAATCCATTTTGTGACAATACCTGCAGATGCCAGATGAGGGTGAGAGATGGATTGTCGTGTGTGCATGACATCGCTAGATATGTGACGAGTTCAATCCATATTCAGCCTTCAGCGTTGCATCCGTTTTGGAGACGATTGAGTTGTCATAAGTGCAAGATGAAGGTGAGGTTAAGGTGAAGCGCAGAGTCGCAAGATATTTGATGGATCAATTTTATATGGATCAGTTCCCTGATATGTCAGCAGATGATCAAGAAAAATGTGTATCGCGACTTTACGACATAGCTCGCCCCGAGGGGACTAGTCTGCAAGATTCGACTATTGTGAGGCATAAGGGACGGCCAATGAGAGCTCCAAACAAAGATACCACTAAAAGACATCCTTCTTCATGGGAGTACATAGCCAAAGATATGGAAGGGACATCTCCCAATAAGCAACGAGATAGGCCACCAAAGCCCACTAGTACACATTCACCAAACTTGAAGCCTCCTACCACTCCTTTGAGGCCATCTCAGGTTAGATCTCCCAAGAATCCAGTGGGTCAAATGTTCCACCACCTTATCTGTCTCCACAGTCCTTCATTAAAGACTCTAAGCCGTATAAGGATATAGTTTCGTCGTGTATGCACAAACACTTGAACGGTTACTTTGATATTGTTGGTGATGGAAACTGTGGATACAGATCCATTGCAGATCAACTAGGCCTCGGGCAGGAACAATGGAGGATCGTCTGGCGAGCCATGATTAATAAGGTGAAAGAAATTTGGGAATTGTATGTTCAGACTTGCCTCTTTGAGACGACGCTGGATAAAGTACTATAACAACTTACATGGTTTGACTCTGGGATGGCTCCAGAGAAGACTTGGATGGTGCTTCCAGATATGGGTTGTCTGGTCGCTTCTGCATTCAATTGTGCAGTTGTCGTGGTGGGTGGTGTAAACGCTACTTTCTTGCCTTTGTAAGCGGATCCACATCATCCCAGAGGTGCTAAGCTTAAGACGATATGCATCTGCCATCTGGCATTGGAATCACTCAATTCGGGATTACATAGAAAAAGTTATACTTCTCCAAAGACGAGACTGAAAACAAAGATCTTTGCGCGCCAAGGCGAGTACAAGTATTTGTAACAAATTACCAAACAAATCCAAAATACCAAACAAGAGAACATACAAAGGTATGATCCAAACTGTCAACAAAGAACCAACAAACTTAAAAGCATCCACAATTACCAACAAAGTACCAAATGAAACATCAAAAAACAAATACGTCCAAATTAAGCGAGGCAACCTATTCATCTTCGTCGTCGTCCTTATTGTCGTGTGCAAAGGGTCTAAAGTCTTGAATACAGTGTCAGACAACCTCACGCACGTTGTAGAATTGATCTTCCTCCGTATATACAGCTCTGTAATTCTCAAAAATGAGATGACCCTATGAAAAAAGGCAGAAGCTAACTCTGGCATACTGTAATCAACATATCCATAGGGCTTCCAGTCAACCTATACAAAATTAGATGCAATCAACATAGCCATAAGTACCTTCAATAATTGTAATACTTTAATATGAGACATAAACCCATAATATGATACTTACATGCCAAGATTGCATTAAATCTAGCTTCTCCCTGTAGTTTCTTCTCTGTCTACTACAGCTCTGCACGGGGTTCCATCGCCTTGCGTATGGCACATTATCGTCAAAGAACTCATTCTGTGGAGGATGAAAGCTATAGATAGATCCAAGTCATGTACATAAATATGTTTTTACAAACATATCAACCTAAAAAATAAATTTAATTAAATAATATAAAAACATATGCAATACAATTCTTACCAGCAACAATGTGTAGCATGTCGACATCTTACGACATTCATGGCGGGAACACTCGCCCAATGAACGTTAAACGACATGTTGTTCAATGGCGGGTCTGTATATACCGGTATGGTCGGGTCATTAACCGTACTCGGTTCTGCTTCATCACCTTTTTTTGATTTCTTCTTCGAAAGTTGCCTTCTTCAGTATACGATGGCATCTGTTCTTGTCCTTGTCCCTCACAGACAACATTCCACCTTCGATGATGGGCAGATCTTGTCTGGTTATCCATCTGTAATAGCAATAAAAACAGTATAAAATGAATTATTGAAGTAACCCTAAGGTATTCTGATAGACTATTGAAGTAACTCGACAATAAACAAAACATTACTAATTAAGTTGAGGTAAAAATGAATTATTAGACAATAGTAACTTGGAACCAACAATAGATTAGGACATAATACATTAGGATCTGCTTGATACGTTCACAGATCCGTCCGTGACGGATCAAGACGATACGTCCATGATAGATCACTGTAATCCGTTCATCACGGACGCGCATTCCTCTCCAACACAACAACGGTCAGATCCAGATTCAAAAGCTACTTAGAATTCTCCCATGCACGAATCCAGATTCAAAAAAATACATTTTCCATTCAAACATGTTCAAATCCAACATTAAACACATAATCATGTAAACCCTAAAATCTAACTCATCAAAAAATTCCAAACAAATACAATAATTTCAACACACCATTAAACTAAGCCAAAAACAAGTAAAGATTTAACTAACCTGACGGATCGTGACGGACGAATGCGATTGATACGTGACAGATAAAAAAGGAAGAGAGCGGAAGAGACGAAGTTGGCGTGTTTGCTGTGAATGAGACGGATGAGACGAAGTTGCTGTATTTATATAACAACTCGTCTGTGATGGATGAGTGTCATCCGTCCGACGAAACATATTTGTCCGTGACAACCGAATGTGTTTTGTCTGTCACGAACGAACCAGGGCGGTAAATAAAAATTTACCCCGGGCGCTAAATAGCAACGTACTTTTATAAAATGAGAAGAAATCATCGGTTCGTCCCAAACACTCTTAAGAGAATGAGCTCTTCTCTCTCATCCTGACATTTTCTTTGAAACAAATAAAAGCACAATTATTTAGGGCAAAAAATATCACAATTCGTATGCTCTAAGAGAATGAGCTATTCTTTCTTATCCGGACATTTTATTTTTTCAAAAATAAAAGCACGATCTTTGAGGGTGGAAAACACATCATACATATGCTCTTATATTTTAGGGGTTTTGCGCCAAATCACTCATTATATGGCATTTTGCATAAAATCACCCGTTATATTGATATTATTCTAAACTACTCATTAAAAGACTTCCGTTAACATAAAGTCGCCAAAGAAATCCTTCATCATTTTTGTCGTTAATTTGTGTGAAAGACCCTTATACCCCTATTCTTTTTTAAGATTACGAGTATACCATTTTCTATTTTTTTTTTCAATTTTTAAAAAATTTATTCTTGAAAAAAAATTGAATTTCTTTTCAAAAATTATTTTCAAAAAACAATCAATTTCCCCCGATTTTTTATATATATAGTGCATGAGTTAGTATGTTAAAGTGTATGATTAAAATGCTAAAGTGCATTGTATGAATTTTATTTTACACATGAAGTGCATGAATTATTATGTTAAAGTGTATGAAAAATGCTAAAGTGCATGGTATTAATTTTTGGGAAAAAAATTGAAAAATAATAATTTTGAGAAAAATATATTTTTTGAAACATAAATAAATAAATAATAATAAATATAAATTAAGTGCATATATAAACATATAAAGTGCATGAGTTAGTATGTTAAATTGCATGATTAAAATGCTAAAGTCCATGCTATTATTTTTTGGAAAAAAAATAATTTTCGTAAAATAAATATATGGAAAAAAATCAGAAATAAATATTTTTTTAAACATAATTTTTTTAAAAAAGTAAAAAAGCATGGTATTACTCGTAATTTTTAAAAACAACGAGGGTATAAGGGTCTTTTCACACAAATCACGGCAAAAGTGACAGAATGATCTCTTAGGTGGCTTTTTGTTAACGGAAACCTTCTAATGAGTGGTTTAGAATAATTATTGATATAACGAGTGGTTTGGCGCAAAAAACCTTATATTTTAATGCTAAAGATCCTAACATTTTACTTATTCTATTTCAGTCCATTACCTTTTAATGTTAATATCGTCGTGAAAATTAGAGGTGGGCGTGAGAGGTTAACCAATACACTTTCGAACCTAATTTTTCAATAATGTGTCTAGACCGTCTATTCCGGCTAATATGACGTAGGTTAACTGAGATCTTGGTACAGTTAATCGGATAACCAAGATCGAAAAAGTAATCAAACACAATTTATTTTTATTATTTTCGTCTCTATTGATGCAAAATTATCATGCATTGGGATATGACAAAATTTGTAACACCCCGAACTTATGTCAAAAATATCAAACGTCAGTGACCTCAGACTTTAAAGTACAAATCCACCATAGGCTTTAATCTGAACAATTATACGTAAATACATTGATAACAAAACGAATTAATAGCATAAGACTTGTGAAACAAATACTCAACATGTATTAAAATTTCCTCTCGTAAATGAGAAGACTAGTTTACAAAACAATATGATATTACAACAAAAGACTTTATATAAACCCTAAATACACGACTAGGTTATCTAATATTATTTGCCTATTACATTTATCAAGAAGATTAGATCGATACCAAAATAACTTCAAAATATACTTCAACACACAACTTCAACTACAAGTCTTCTACTCTGATTCATTACTTTGAGATAGCCTAAGACAAACGACTGATATACCATATGGGACGAATGACACCAACCAACCATGTAAAAAAGGAAAGGTTGGTAGTCTCTAAAAGACTATGCAAGAGTTTTTTATGTGAGGTTCTGTGTAGTCGTATATAGTTAATACCATTGTTTCTCGAATAATACTCAATAAATGGTATATAACTACTATATATCCATCGAAACGTAAGAAAATGAATGATTCAAGAAGACTCCAATGGAATTGAGTCTTATAGGAATTATACGTATTTGTTTGGGAACATTTATAATTATAACACACCAAGATTTTTAAAACGACTCCTTTGACTAATTGGATCCTCAACCAACCTCACCTCATGCGTGTTGTGCAAATTCAAATTGGAAAGAGGACTTACTTAGACAGGTCCCGAGCGGTTTTCACGTTGTACTTCTCTCCCGAAGTTTATTAATTATGTGCATAAAAGCACTTATCTTATTTAATTCCAAAATGTGCATTTACGTTAAAGCTTGTAATCCACACCATCTCCATACGAGAAATATCATGGGACGCATCTCGAATAACGACACTATCTAAGTGCACCACCACTTATATTCGAATAAAGGTACAGTCATGACCAAAAGTACTAGGGCAAAATTCTCCTAATACTGTTATAAAGAAAATGTAAACCTCGCGAGGTATATAGCGTTCCTACGAATACTCGTGTTAACTAAGCATACAAGTCTACACCAAAGTTCAACTATCAACCTACGTCAACAATAATATATTCAAAGCGTCGTCTCTAACAATATATACAACCTAGTATATATTCATATCTTACAACAAATAAGTTTCAAAAACAATATGACAATATTTATCCCAACTTAATTATAACAATAATTAATTGTCAATTAAGAAAAATCTGGAATAAATGCAAGAGTGAACTGTCACTTGCCTCAAGTTAGAATGTCGGTTGAATGGTGTAACATCGTATGGAAGAAATTTACTCTTATCCAACAGACTTGATTCCTGGTTCATTTTCGTTCCCAATAGCGGTTCTGAGACTTACCCAATTTATACAAAAATAATTAAAATTAGACAATTTATTCAAAAAACAAAATTAAACACGACTCGTATAGGTTCTAATTCATTTGATTTAAGCCTAAATAAAATCAATTGTTGAGGTCACACATTATAGCAATTATTTATACGATACCAAAAATCCTTTATTTGTATAATCCAAATAATCAATTACAAATAAATTAATCCGTTTAATTTATTTACAATATCAAAAAATCACTTAATTATATATATTATCTACTTGTAATGTTAAAAGTTTAACATTTTACAACTTAAGATAATACCATATAAATTATTTAATTTAATTTAATATCAATTAAATTAAATTAACCCCAATTATCACTAAGTAATATTAATTAGCCATATAATCAAGATTAAACTAAAATATATACAAAAATCCAAATTCGGTATGTACCAAAATAGAGTCAAACACGTTGAATGACAAAATGGTTCGATTCAAGCTCGATCAGAAACCAAATGGCTTGTGGTTGATGGCGTTGGATTCATGACTTCAAAGGAAGATTTGGACACCAATTTTGTAGGCAGAGATGTACCGAGGTGGGAGAATTTTTCCAAAGAACACTCGAAAATCTTTGAAACTATACGAATCCTAAAGCTTGAAATTTGATGATATTGGTGGACGGTTGAAGGCGTATTTATAGGGGAATGGTAGCTTGAAATGCTCTCGACACAATCGCGCAAAAATTGCTCCTCAAGTCACTCGAGATATGACCTAATTTTCAAAAATTGATTTCGACCTACCCAAAACGACGAATTAGTTGGGATTAAATTCCGGCATTTACACCCTTAATCACGCCAATTAAGTGAGGGCTTTAATACGTGACATTCTTATCTACAAAGCCCATTAATCAATTTAAAAAATCGCACCAGATCGGGTGCGAATTTCACCATGGAAATAAGCTTCCAGACGCGCGGCGTAAGGTAGAAGAAGTTGTGGGAGATTTGCGGTTGGGGCCTGATCGGCACTATTTTATAGTGTATTTCTAGGGGTTGTTACCAGTTTTGAGGTGCCATTTGGATGGATTTAGAGCACAATTGTGGAGTTGAGAGTTAGAGACTAGAAGTGAAGAAATCATGGGATTTACAGAGGTTTGAAGTGCATTGAAGAGTAGAAGAACAGTGGGCTTAATTCAAATGTTCTTTCTCTTTACTCAGATGTCCAAATGGAGTGATTCCAATTCGAGGAGTTAGATCTTGAAGTCTACTACAAGTCCTCAAAATATGAGCGCAATCCGAGTTGGGAATCAAAAGTTATGATATTTTTACGAAAGTGTCGCAGAAGCTAGAGAAGTCGTCGCCACCGCACCCCGCGGTGGGATGGCCGCACCCACGGAGAGCACAACAGAAGCGAGGATCTAGATTCTGGAAGACCACCACACCCGCGGTGGGTATCACCAGACCCGCGGTGGAGACGCGCTGAAGATATTTCCGAGTTTTTATTTCCCGTTTATTTTATTTCCGAGACTTTGTTTCCAAGTTTGTTTATTTCTTTTCTTTATTTCTGAATTATTTCCTTAGTATTTAAGTTAAGTTTAAGACTCTTTTAGAGGATCTATTCTTTAACCCTAGTTACCACCTTTCTACGTTTTTTCTCTCACAAACCCTATGGAGAACTAAACCTCCATTGTTGCACTTGACAGTTTGAAGCCATCAATTGATTGGTTGTGAGTTTTCTACTCTTGTTCGTTTTCCTATCTAGTTGGATTAATTCTCTTGCGCTTGATTGTTTATTGGTTTATGTTGATTTATCTAGATTGATCACGTAGGTTTATTGATATCTTCCTGATTGCTAGGACTTGTGATTCCGGGTTCGGGTTGCATATCTAGTAGCGAGCACGATTTACATAAGCGGGTTGCGAGTGTTCATCGTGAGAGAGAGTTAATTGCATGCTTATAGTAACGGGTTGTTTCTATTGCATGTATCTTGTTAAATCATTGGTTGAATGCTATTGCTTTATTGAGTCTTGAAGGTTTTCGGATTTGATTTAGTAATAAGTACTATTAGGGTTGATAGAACTAATAGTTACCTATGATCGGGATAAGAACAACTATAGGAATGATAAGAACTTGAGATTGATAGAATTCCGTGATCGACCATATCTATTGTTGTGTGGATCTTTGTTAAGTGTGGCACTTTTCCCCATTATATTCACAACCTTTATTTGCAAATTTGTTTATTTGCTTATTTGTTACTTGATTTCAAGAAAACACTACAAAACCCCCCACTAGTTCCTAGTTGGTGATTGCGAATTACAGAGATAGATAACCTGACTCCCTGTGGGATTCGACCCTTACTTGCTCAAACTACTTGTGTAGGTTGTTAGGATTATTTTGTTTAGGTGTCACGACAACGCCTGTCAAATTTGGCGCCGTTGCCAGGGAGTCAAAATTTCTGTTTTTGTGTGTTTGTTTGTTACCAACTTTGGTGTTGACCTATCTTATGATCGACATCCGTGCTATTGATAGTCCACTTGTTGATTTAGATCCAGAGATCGACAGGACATTCCACAGGAACCATAGAGAACACACCACCCCACAAGCTGCAATGGGTGACCAAACGCTTCGGCAATTGACTACGCCGAATCTGACTATGCAACCACTAGTTGTGACAATCCCCGCCATAGGAAATGGCGTGAATTTTGAACTGAAGCCGGGACTGATTCATTTGCTCTCAACTTTCCATGGGCTGGCTGGAGAGGACCCAATCAAGCATATGGGTAATTTCACACTGTCTGCATGAGCATGAAACCGGCGAACGTCACTGAGGAGCAAATCAAGATGAGAGCTTTCAGGTTCACCCTCAAAGACGCACCGATGATTGGTACTACCATCTACCCACTGGAAGTATAGACACATGGAACAAGCTTCACAAGGCCTTTCTTGAAAATACTTTCCCGCCAAGAAGGCGAATAGCTTGAAGAAGGCTATAAGCAACATTGAGCAAGAGGAGGACGAGACTCTATACGAGTATTATGAGAGGTTCAAGAGACTTTGCTCAAGCTGCCCATTCCACGGGTACACAAATCAAGATCTAGTGCTTCATCTTTACAATGGTCTGCTGGACAATGAAAGAAGGATTGTTGACGCTGCATGGTAGCAACATTCTTAACACAACTCCGGGGGCAGCCATGGAAAAGATTCAGGAGATGGCAGAGGGGACAATAAATTTCGGTAGAACTTCTACCAAGAGAGGAGTCAATGCTGTGAACTCCAATCGCTCAGAGCTAGCAAGCGAGATTGCCGAATTGAAGGACATGGTGAGGAGACTAACGCTGCAATAACTCATCAACAACTCAAAGCATGTGGGATTTGTGCTGATCAATTCCACCCCACCGATGCATGTCCTCAATTGCAAGATGATCCGAATGATGAGGTGAACCATGTAGGGGGTTATGGACCTCTAAGACCTCGGAACGATCCATACTCCAGCACTTATAATCCGGGGTGGAGAGACCACCCGAATTTCAGATGGAGGGATCAACCGAATCAACAACAACAGCCTCAGTTTCAACAACAACAACAACTAAGACCTCAATTTCTACAAAGGTCACAAGATCCACAACCGGGTACGTCTGCTTCAATTGAAGATATGTTCCAAGCTTTGATGAAACATTTCACTACTCATGTTCAAGCTACGGGGTCAAGCATAAAGAATTTGGAGACGCAGATGAGCCAAATGGTTGAAGCCATCACGAGGATCGATGTAAAGATGTCGGGAAATCTACCATCTCAAACTGTAGTTAACCCATGGGCAAATGTTAGTGCTGTAACCCTCCGAAGTGGAAAGCAATTGTCTGTCGCTCCTAGTGTTGAGAATGGCGATTCAGGAGAAGAAGAGTTCTGGAGGATCACCGCACCCAGCGGAAAGAGGACCGCACCCGCGGCGAGAATGAAGAAGAGGAACAAAATGCTCTGTCGAGTCCACCTCACCCCGCGGTGGGTGTCACCGCACCCCGCGGTGACGGTACTGTTTCTCGAGATTTTCTAGGGATGCACCGCACCCCGCAGTGGCTTCTGACCGCACCCGTGGCGAATCTTCTGGAGCTGTTAACGAGCCTTATGTGGACACCTACGTTCGTCCATACTTTCCTCCTCTCGGTTCCGAAAAGCCACCCACCTCATTCCCAGAGGCGCTCAAGGAGAGAAGGGTCATCGACGACAAGGACCTTTTCGAAACATTCAGCAAGTGCGAGGTAAACATCCCTTTACTCAAACTTGTTAAAAGTATTCCCAAATATGCTCGCTTCTTGAAGGAACTTTGCATAATCAAGAGGAAACAGAAGCAGAAGAAAAAGAAGCAGGTCCAGGTGAGCGAGCAAGTATCCGCTGTGTTTCAAAGGCGTATGCCCAAGAAGTGCAGTGATCCAGGTATGTTCTCTATCCCTTGCATCATTGGTGAGACAAAAATTGATAAAGCTATGCTAGATCTTGGTGCAGCTATTAATGTCTTACCATTGTCATTTTATGAGTCTCTTGGTCTGCCACCACTACAGGACACTAGGCTAGTTATTCAATTAGCTGATGAAACCAATGTCTACCCGAAAGGGGTATTGAACATGTCCTCGTTATGGTAGATAAGCTGATTTTTCCCACTGATTTTTATGTTCTTGATATGGGTGGTGGTACAGGTGCACATATGCTGTTGGTAGTAGACCTTTCATGAAAACTGCAAATACCACATTGATGTCAGAAGTGGGAAATTAACTATGGAATTTGATGAGGATGGAGTTGAATATAACATATATGATGTGAAACCTGTCATGAATGCCTCTTTAAACGTTGTTGATGTAATGAGTCTGAACCCTTTGGATGAATTGCAACCTATAATAGAGGATTCCATAGTTGACTTGTATGTCAGTATTACTGTATCTTCTAACCTATAGGAAGTCACGGCTTCATTGGATGAGAAGGGTGAGTCTCCTACTTCTCTTTTGGGCATTGGCCCCACTGTGCTAACTCTGAGCGAGAAGCTCGTCCCTCTATGGTGCAGGCCCCTGAAGTTGAGGCTAAACGCCCCCTGATCGATTAAGTAGGGGGGGAGGCGACTAAGAAGGTCAAGGTGGAGGAGCCGCTGAAGAAGAAGAATGGTCTAAGGTTCAAAACTTTCCATGATTGGTTCAGGAAGGAGGTGCTAAATGAGAGGGTTCCTAAGGAACCTGATGCTATGGATTGAGGTTGTTCGAAGCGGTATGTCATGCCATGACAATAACTAAGGCGCTGTCCGGGAGGCAACCCGAGGTATGTATTATTTTCGTTGCTTTTCCTTCTTTATTTTTTCATTAGTTTTGTTTGTTTTTCCTTGTTTTTGTTTTGTTTCCGACTAACCTGCAGGGAAGAGACCCATGCTTATTGAAGAAGGTGATTACCACCATTGTAAGTCTCTCCTGTCCCTGCACTAGTCAACCCCCCGAAAAAAACCTTAAACAGGGGGGCAAAAAAAAAAAAGATGTTCTACCGAAGGCCAGCTGTCCAGAGTTACCCATGGAGATGGTATGCATTATGTTGTCACGAAGGAAACCTTAGCCCTACACATTATTTGACAACGATGATGGCCCTACAATTAGCAGCTGAGGAGGAGGACACCAGAGGCCCACACCACGATCATATCTGGACCTATTTTTTGTGGTCATTGAAGGTTGTGCAACCCCGACGTACATGCTTTACCACTACTCACCAAGTGGTTCCCTATTGATGCACGGTAATGAAGACATTGGAATTGATGAAGACACCTGCCCAACACTGGAGACCTGGGCATTCCTTGTTTCACCGCCAGCAACAATTTCAGTGTCCAAGCCAACTCAGCGGCGTCTGTGAGTTATTTTTGCTCTTCCCTATGCTTCCACTCTTTTGTCTTTCATTACATTGAGGACAATGCAATGTTTAAGTATAGGGGAGGGTTTTATACTTGCTATGTCATTGAAGAAGAAAAAAAAATGAAAAATCCAAAAAATTGAAAAAAAAGGCATACATGAAAATCCTGGGATAGGTCGAAAAACCCGAAAGGGCAGCTTAGGTAATAAGCAGGTGCCTTGGACCAGCATTAGGCTGGGGTAATAATTGGTCAAGAGTGATGTGAGCATATGTGAGCCCATCTATAGAAAAATGAAATAAGTGGCTGGTGAAAACCCGAAAGGGCGCCTTGGCAAAATGAGTGAAAAGAAGAGAGTGATTTTTAGGAATCATCATTTTACCTGGCGTAGCAACATAAGAAGAGGTGATATAAGGAGGATTCGGGTAGGTCACTCTGGGAGGCATAAGAGATAGATGGGAGATTAGGATTAGATTTATTCACTCTATGGTGTTCGGGATAAGCTTGGGGGAAGTACTCTGCTTTCCTTTTAGCTTTGGTGTGTGGTGTTGTATTTTGTATTGTTGTTGTTGTGCTGTGCTTATTGTGTTGGTACCTGGAGTTTATTGTAAGGTGAAATTCTGGAGGGATTGATTTTTCTATGCTTCCTGAAACCTTGGGGATTGATTCAAGAGTAGGTTGACTTTAGCTTACTCGAGGACGACAAGGTTTAAGCATGGGGGATTTGATCGGCACTATTTTATAGTGTATTTCTAGGGGTTGTTACCAGTTTTGAGGTGTCATTTGTATGGATTTAGAGCACAATTGTGGAGTTGAGAGTTAGAGACTAGAAGTGAAGAAATCATGGGATTTACAGAGGTTGAAGTGCATTGAAGAGTAGAAGAACAGTGGGCTGAATTAAAATGGTTCGTTATCTTTACTCAGATGTCCAAATGGAGTGATTCTAATCGAGGAGTTAGATCTTGAAGTCTACTACAAGTCCTAAAAATATGAGCGCAATCCGAGTTGGGAATCAAAAGTTATGGCGTTTTTTACGGAAGTGTCGCAGAAGTTGGAGAAGTCGTCGCCACCGCACCCCGCGGTGGGATGGCCGCACCCGCGGCGAGCACAACAGAAGCGAGGATCTAGATTCTGGAAGACCACCGCACCCCGCGGTGGAGACGCGCTGAAGATATTTCCGAGTTTTTATTTCCCGTTTTATTTTATTTCCGAGACTTTGTTTCCAAGTTTGTTTATTTCTTTCTTTATTTCTGAATTATTTCCTTAGTATTTAAGTTAAGTTTAAGACTCTTTAGATGATCTATTCTTTAACCCTAGTTACCACCTTTCTACGTTTTTGCTCTCACAAACCCTATGGAGAACTAAGCCTTCATTGTTGCACTTGACAGTTTGAAGTCAGCAATGATTGGTTGTGAGTTTTCTACTCTTGTTCGTTTTCCTATCTAGTTGGATTAATTCTCTTACGCTTGATTGTTTATTGGTCTATGTTGATTTATCTAGATTGATCACCTAAGTTTATTGATATCTTCCTGATTGCTAGGACTTGTGATTCCGGGTTCGGGTTGCATATCTAGTAGCGAGCACGATTTACATAAGCGGGTTGCGAGTGTTCATCGTGAGAGAGAGTTAATTGCATGCTTATAGTAACGGGTTGTTTCTATTGCATGTATCTTGTTAAATCCTTGGTTGAATGCTATTGCTTTATTGAGTCTTGAAGGTTTTCGGATTTGATTTAGTAATAAGTACTATTAGGGTTGGTAGAACTAATAGTTACCTATGATTGGGATAAGAACAACTATAGGAATGATAAGAACTTGAGATTGATAGAATTCCGTGATCGACCATATCTATTGTTGTGTGGATATTTGTTAAGTGTGACATTTTCCCCATTATATTCACAACATTTATTTGCAAACTTGTTTATTTGCTTACTTGTTACTTGATTTCCAAGAAAACACTACAAAACCCCCCCTAGTTCATAGTTGGTGATTGCGAATTACAGAGATAGATAACCTGACTCCCTGTGGATTCGACCCTTACTTGCCCAAACTACTTGTTTAGGTTTGTTAGGATTATTTTGTTTAGGTGTCACGACAACGCCTGTCAGGGCCCCTTATTTCAACTTAATACTAAATTTTGCCAAACTTTTCAAGTTGTGGCAAAAATACCCATATTTTGAAATTTTGAAAATTACAAAAAAATTCCCAAACTTATTTATAAATTTAACCTAAGTATAATATACATCTTAACCAACTTTAAGATGAAAGAAATTAAATTAGGCTAGATTTAAGTTTAAGTTAAATTTTTCTCATAAATATAACCATATTTAAATCCTAATTAACATATTGTTAATCTTAATTTAAATTAAATAATAAGTTTATTAATTTTAAATTAACATAACATTAAATAAATCTAAATAAACCATGACTAAATATGTAACATACTTAGGGTAAGAATTTGATTAATCAATTTTCATTTGGAATAAAATAATAAATGCCATAACTTATTAAAATTACACTTATACCCTTATATAGAAACGAGAGTTATACAATACTACCCCTTAAAAAACGAGGGTTATTACGAATCCTAAAGCTTGAAATTTGATGATATTGGTGGACGGTTGAAGGCGTATTTATAGGGGAATGGTAGCTTGAAATGCTCTCGACACAATCGCCCAAAAATTGCTCCTCAAGTCACTCGAGATATGACCTAATTTTCAAAAATTGATTTCGACCTACCCAAAACGACGAAATTAGTTTGGGATTAAATTTCGGCATTTACACCCTTAATCACGCCAATTAAGTGAGGGCTTTAATACGTGACATTCTTATCTACAAAGCCCATTAATCAATTTAAAAAATTGCACCAGATCGGGTGCGAATTCACCATGGAAATAAGCTTCCAGACGCGCGGCGTGAGGTAGAAGAAGTTGTGGGAGATTTGCGGTTGGAGCCCCTTATTTCAGCTTAATTACTAAAGTTTGCCAAACTTTTAAGTTGTGGCAAAAATACCCTATTTTGAATTTTGAAAATTACAAAAAAAATCCCAAACTTATTTATAAATTTAACCTAAGTATAATTATACATCTTAACAAACTTTAAGATGAAAGAAATTAAATTAGGCTAGATTTAAGTTTAGTAAAATTTTCTCATAAATATAACCATATTAAATCCTAATTAACATATTGTTAATCTTAATTTAAATTAAAATAATAAGTTTATTTAAATTTAAATTAACATAACATTAAAATAAATCTAAATAAACCATGACTTAAATATGTAACATACTTAGGGTAAGAATTTGATTAATCAATTTTCATTTGGAATAAAATAATAAATGCCATAACCTTAAAAAATTACACTTATACCCTTATGTAGAAACGAGTTATTACAATACTACCCCCTTAAAAAAACGAGGGTATTACGAATCCTAAAGCTTGAAATTTGATGATATTGGTGGACGTTTGAAGGCGTATTATAGGGGAATGGTAGCTTGAAATGCTCTCGACACAATCGCGCAAAAATTGCTCCTCAAGTCTGTAATATCCCTCAATTTTTAGTAAGGGTATTTGAGTAATTTTTCCCATCCTTCGTTCAATAATTTTTCACTTTCAGTGGAGTTTGGATTTTCAGTAATATCCATGATATCCGTAATAATTCTCTGAGTGGTATAAAATACATTCGATGTATTTTCGAGACTTAGAATATTTGTTTGGATACAAACATATATTTCCGGGGGTTTAAAACTCATACCAAAACTTATCTTGTGCAATCTTATCCCTCCACGTTCAATCTTATCCCAGCTACCACTTGCTCCCCACTTGATCTGCATGGTCGGCCCTCTTGCAAGAGTGTGTCGGACCTTTGCCCCCTGTTCTTGGACTATATAAGGTGGTGGGGATGAAGGGTAGAAGATACCCATCTCATATCTCCCTCTCGTCTCCCCTGTGCACCCGCCTCCTCTGTTTCGTCCCTCTCGTTCCCGCTTCATCTCGCCTCCCACGGTGAAGCCCAGCTCGTCCGAGCCTCCCAAGCTCCACCCCTCGTCGTCGCCAGCTCCTCCTCGCCGTCGTCTTCTCTGTTCGAAGCCCCACCGGAGACAAAGACGAAGCCCCTTGTTTCAGCTCTGCGCCCCGCCGCTCCGCCGAGCTCCTGTGCGAGTCACAGCCGGTGTCGTCGAGCTCCTCCCTGCCGCCGCCTGCTCACGGGCGTGTCCTCGAAGTCAAAGACCCCCGACGAGACCCCTGTTGCTCCTCTGTTTTCGAGCTTCTCCCGCCGACGAGCCTGGGTGGTGCTCCGTCGTTGAGCTGCGGCTAGCCGATTGATGGTGCTCCTCCTTCCGCCGAGCTCCATCCCGGCGACATCGTCGAACCTTCACAGCCGAAGCCCTCTGGTTCATGCTGCGTGTTGTTGTTCTTGTGTTGCTGTGGTTTGTTGTTGTGATGTTGCTGTGCTGATTGTTGTGAGGAAGAAGAA